>JBAIAC010000190.1:0-600000 GCA_037349315.1 Chelydra serpentina
ATCGGAGGCTGCAGCAGGAAGGGGGGGTGTCCCCATAGTGCCAGCCCCAGGGGGGGGAGCCGGCCTGCGGAGCCGGGGCTGGGCGCCCGTCACTGGGGGAGGAACTCGTAGGGGGCCCCACGCGGGCGCTGCCCGTTCCTGGGGGCCCTTGGTGGACGTGGGAGTGAGGGAGGGGCTGAGCCTGGTGCCTCCTTTGTCACTGCCCTCCCCCCCCCCCCGCCTGCTCCCAGCCCCCCTGCTCCGTATTTGTCCTGCTGCCCTTTCACCCACATATCCGCTGCTATTTCGGGGGCTGGATCTGGGCCAGCTGCTGCCCCGGCCTGGCTCTGAGCCCAGGGCGAGCTCCCAGGCGGGCTCCAGGCTGGGGGGGGGCACCATGGGGGGCACCTAGTGCGGGGGGGGCGGTGCCCTGGGCCGCCTCCCTCCTACTGCCCAGGGCACCACCCCTCCCCCACTTCCTCCAGCCCTCGCTGGGGGGGGGGGGGTGGCTGGTGCCCGGTGTTCCCATGGCCCAGCCTGGCGGGGGATGGGCATGGGCTGTGATTAGTCCCAGATGTGGGGGGGCGTCCAGCCCGGCCCCAGCCTCCTGCCCCACTGCAACATCCTCCCCTGCAGTACCGGGGGGGGGCGGGGGAAAGGCAGGGCAGGTTTGGGGCCACGTGAGGTGAGTGCAGGGGCACCGTCACACTCCCCGGCCCAGGGCAGCGGGTGCTGGGAACAAGGCAGAAGGAGGGGTGCAGCGGAGGGGTTGGGGAGGGAAGGGGGGCGGCTCCCCGGTAAAGGTGCTCTCCCAGGCGAGAGGCTGGGGGGCTCCCCGCTGGGCAGAGCGGGGTAACGCTGGGACGGCCCTGCTGGTATGAGGCCAGGGAGTCCGGGCGCGGGCGCCGGTGTGCGAGATGGGGGGCGGAGGGGGTGTCGTGGGGCGGCATGTTGGGTGATTTTGGGGGAGAGAGAGAACCGATGTGTGGGACGGTCTGCGCAATGCCTGATAATAAACCCGCCCCATGGAGGGTATTGGAGTGTGTGTGGAGTTACTGGGGACTCTGAAAGGGGAAACTGAGGCGGGCATGCGGCCTGCTGCAGGAGGGTGCCCTGGGCAGTGGCTGCCCTCTGACACCCACCCACCTAGGTCCCCACCTCCCCCGTGCAGGGGAGGGAAGGGCACTGGCCAGGAGTAGCTGTCTCTGGGGAGGAGCCGCCGTTCTGCAGCTCGGCCGCAGCCGGTGCTAGAGCCAGGAGGGGTCAGGATGGGCAGCCACGGCTGCCTGGAGGGGCAGAGAAGGGGCATGGGGGGCTGGGCAGGGGAGGGGGCCTGGGGGGCAGGGATGGAGTGAGACACTTCTGTCCTTGGCCCTTTGCTAGCCGGGGTCTCAGGCAGGCCAGGGGCGCGAGGGAGAGGCGGGGGCGGCCCGCGGGGCAGGGTCTGATTTCACCATGCCATGTAGGGCCGCAGGGAGGCCGGCTGCCAGGTGTCCCGTTACAGGCAGCGGGGAGCGGGGCAGGCAGGGGACGCAGAGCAGCGGGCTTGAAGGGCGCTGGAAGCACCGTTCCTAGGGGCTCTGCCAAGGGCGGACGTGGCGCCGACGCCCGGAGAGTCGGCGCCTTCGGAGCAGGTACCAGCGTCTGCTGCTCGGCTCCCTGGGCAGGGGCTGCACGCCCCGGATGGGCCCCGCTGGGCCTCCAGCCGACGCCCCAGCCTGTCCTGGCTGATTGCCTCCCAATGACCTCGCTAGGGTGCCCGTAGGCTGGGCTACCTGGGCGTGTTTCGGGCCGTGCTGCCCTCTGTGCTCGACGTGTCCTTAGCGTGTTGCCCCCTGCCCTCCACGTGTCCATGGCGTGTTGGGGATGCGCGGTCCCTTTGTGTGGTACGTGCTCCTGTCGGGTTTGGGGTGCACAGATTTTGGGGGTGCGGGTGGGCAGGGATCCCCTTTGGACCACGGCTGGGCTTGGCTGTGGGGGTGTCTCAGCACATGCAGGGGTCCCTGTGTCGGGGGTCTCCTAACCCACTGTTCTCCAGGGAGGACCCCGCTGGGTTTGGGGACACGCTCAAGGTGCTGGCCATGTTGGGGGGACACACGGACGCGGGGCTGGTCCTTGCTAGCTGGGCCTTGCCTTGTTGGGGGTCCCTTCGCCCCTCACGCCAGCCCCTGGGCTTCTTGCTGTCACTTGTGCCGGGTCGGCCCTTCGGCCTCTGGCCCCCCACAAGGTCCAGCGGAGCCCCTTAGTGCAGCCCCCCCCCCATTTCTATGGCCCGGTGCCGCCAAGGGGCTCCTGCTCTCCCCTCCCTGCCAGACTCCCCTGGCCTTTCTGCGGGGCTGAGTACCCCAGCGGGGCTGGGGCCTGGGGCATTCTCCGCAGCCGGGGGAGGGGACTGCAGAGTGTCCCCCCCCCCACCCCATCCCGCAGGCTCCCCAGCGAGCTGACAGCCCCTCCTGCTGGGGCTTCGCCTACGCTGTGGTCGGGGGGGAGTCGGCCCCGGGCCAGCGGGGACCGACCCAGCGCTAGTAGCAATGGCAGGGTGGCCGCCCCAAGAGACTGCAGGCCCTTGACCCTGGCAGGGCTGGGAATCCCCTGCCCCTGGGGCCGTGCTGGCCTCGCTTCCTCCCCTGAGAGAGGGGCCCCGGGATCCCCCCATGGGCGGGATCATTGCTGGCATCCAGCACCTGGCAGGCAGCTTAGGCCGCAGGAGAGGCTCCAGGTGACTGCACAGGGCAGAGCTGGGGCTGCTGCCCCTCTGCCCGGCCCCTGGGGCAGCCCTGCAGCCACCGGGGCAGTCAGGCCTTGGAGTGGGGCCAGCTCTGTCCCTGCTGCCCAGGAAGGCCCTGGAGGTGTCCGTGTGTCTGTCTGCAGCCTGGTGAGCCAGCCCGGGAGTGTCCGTGTGTCTGTCCGCAGCCTGGTGAGCCAGCCCGGGAGAGTCCGTGTGTCTGTCCGCAGCCTGGTGAGCCAGCCCGGGGGGTGTCCGTGTGTCTGCAGCCTGGTGTGCTAGCCTGGGAGTGTCCGTGTGTCTGTCCGCAGCCTGGTGAGCCAGCCCGGGGGTGTCCGTGTCCGTGTGTCTGTCCGCAGCCTGGTGAGCCAGCCCAGGGGTGTCCATGTCCGTGTGTCTGTCCGCAGCCTGGTGAGCCAGCCTGGGGGTGTCCGTGTCCGTGTGTCTGTCCGCATCCTGGTGAGCCAGCCCGGGAGTGTCCTGTGTCTGTCTGCAGCCTGGTGAGCCAGCCTGGGGGTGTCCGTGTCCGTGTGTCTGTCCGCAGCCTGGTGAGCCAGCCCGGGAGTGTCCGTGTGTCTGTCTGCACCCTGGTGAGCCAGCCCGGGGATGTCCGCCTCTGTGTGTCTGTCCGCAGCCTGGTGAGCCAGCCCGGGAGAGTCCGTGTGTCTGCAGCCTGGTGAGCCAGCCCGGGAGAGTCCGTGTGTCTGCAGCCTGGTGTGCTAGCCTGGGAGTGTCCGTGTGTCTGTCTGCAGCCTGGTGAGCCAGCCCGGGAGTGTCTGTGTGTCTGTCTGCAGCCTGGTGAGCCAGCCCGGGGGGTGTCCGTGTGTCTGTCTGCAGCCTGGTGAGCCAGCCCGGGGGGTGTCCGTGTCTGTCTGCAGCCTGGTGAGCCAGCCCGGGGGGTGTCCGTGTCCGTGTGTCTGTCCGCAGCCTGGTGAGCCAGCCCGGGAGTGTCCTGTGTCTGTCTGCAGCCTGGTGAGCCAGCCCGGGAGTGTCCTGTGTCTGTCTGCAGCCTGGTGAGCCAGCCCGGGAGTGTCCTGTGTCTGTCTGCAGCCTGGTGAGCCAGCCCGGGGGTGTCCTGTGTCTGTCTGCAGCCTGGTGAGCCAGCCCGGGGGTGTCCGTGTCCGTGTGTCTGTCTGCAGCCTGGTGAGCCAGCCTGGGGGTGTCCGTGTCCGTGTGTCTGTCTGCAGCCTGGTGAGCCAGCCTGGGGGTGTCCGTGTCCGTGTGTCTGTCCGCAGCCTGGTGAGCCAGCCTGGGGGTGTCCGTGTCCGTGTGTCTGTCCGCAGCCTGGGGAGCCAGCCCGGGGGGAGTTGGTGCCCGTGTCTGGCCGTGCCTCTCCCTGCTGCTGTGAGGAAGCTGGGTGGCTCTGACCCTTCCCTCACTTGGCCCATTCCCAGGCTCATGTGATGGAAACAAATCCTGGGAGCCGTGGCCAAGCCGCCCGCCGGCCTGACGTCACCGCTGGCCCCAGCCCAGGGACTGTCACAGCTGCAGCAGCGATGGGGTGTGATTGGCAGGGCCAAGTGGGGGTGTCACACGGGTACTGTGGGGAGCCGCTGTGAGGGTGGCAGGACCTAGAATGGGGTGCCTCAGTGGCCCACACTGCTACACCCCAGCTTTTAAACAGTGCCTAGGAGGGACCCCTCTACTGCGCCAGCCCCCCAAAGGGTCCCACGGCCCCACCACCTCCGAGGCTGAGCCGCTGGGTTCCAGCCCCTCGACTTCCCCCCAGCGAGTCCTGCTGAGCCAGACGCTGGGTCAGAGCTCTGACTCCGCAAGGTGTCTGCAGCCGGGTTTGGGACTCGTCTGGGCCCCGCGTCCGGAAGTCCTGGGGTGAGCAGCTGTGGGGAAGAGAGAGGTGTGAGCCATGCTGCTGCAGGAACCGGCGTGGTTTTCTTTCTCCGCCCCCTCCCTTTGTCTTGCCCTCAGGTGTCCCGGATTCACAGGGTCAGGGCTCCAGCCCATCAGTGGGCCAGACCCCCGAGGGGTCTCTCACGTCCTCCACGGTCAGCCCCGCGGCGTCACCGCCTCCTGAGACGGGACCTCTGGGCCAGCAGCCCCCCGCTGCACCGTGAGCTCCGGCCAGCGAGTCCGACTGGGCCAGACGCTGATGGAGGCTTGGCCAGGCTGCAGGGCCTAGGGCACCGCGCCCAGCGTCTGCCGTGCCCCTCGCCTAGCGCGGTCAGAGCAGCCGGTTAGTCAGCGGAACGCAACGCAGGGCAGAGAACGCCGGGTGCCGCCTCGTCTGTTCTGCCCGGCCCAGCTCTGGGTGGGGCTCCCTGTCTGATCGCCTTGGGCAGACTCCAGGTCAGTGCCCCGACTTCCCCCGCAGCCAGCTCTGACCCCCAGCACCCACCTCCCAGCCCATTGGTCTCCAGCGGGGGGACGGTTGTCCAAGGGGGGGACGTCCACATCCCTCTGGGCCCTTGGGCGCTAGGGGTCTCTGTCACCGTGATTGGCTCTGCCGTTGTCTCCTCACATGCTCCATTGGGCTGGGGACTAAGGCCCAGACAGCCGGGTGACGGCCACACCTGTGTCTCTTCACCCGCCCTGAGAGCCAACCGCCCTGCCCCCACTGGGTAACAATGCAGCATGTCGGGGAAACTGAGCCAGGAGACTCCCCGTGTCACCGCAGGGCAGAGACAGCGGCCCCGTGAGCTCAGTTCCCAGCCCCCAGGCTCTCCTGCTGCCAAGCCAGGCCGGGTGCAGCCGCTGGCAGCTGCCCAGAGACCAGGCTCAGTTCAGTTCTTGGGCTTCCCGCTGTCTCTGCAGGGTCTCTATGGCAGCGGTTTTCAAAGTGCAGGTCGCGACCCAGTGCTGGGTTGTGGAATGTGAGGCGCTGGTGAGCACCGGCCGGGCCGTTAAAAGTCCCGTCGGCGGCACTGCCCAGCTAAGGCAGGCTAGTCCCAACCTGTGCTGACACCGCGCTGTGCCCCGAAAGCGGCCAGCAGGTTCGGCTCCTAGGCGGGGGGTCATGGGGCTCCGCGCGCTGCCCCCACCCCGAGCACCGGCTCAGCACTCCCGGCCAATGGGAGCTGGGCGGGGAGCAGTGCCTACAGGTGAGAGCCGTGCGGGGGCCACTTGCCGGCTTCCACCTGGGAGCCGGAGCTGCTGCTGGCCGCTTCCGGGGCACAGCGCGATCCGCGGTGCCAGGACGGGCGGGAAGCTGCCTTAGCCCCCCGCTGCACTGCTGACTAGGAGCCACCCGAGGTCAGCCCGCAGCCCAACCCCGTACCCCAATCTCCTGCCCCAGCCCAGAGCCCTGATCCCCTCCCACACCCTGAGCCCCTCATTCCCAGCTCCGCTGGGTCACGGGCATCAACACTTTTCCTCCACTGGGTCACCAGAAGAAAAGTTTGAAAACCTCTGGCCTATGGCTCTGGGCTGGCCCCAGCCAGTCCCCAACGGCCCATTCGTGGTGCCCCAGAGAAAACCCGGCATAGCTCCTGCTTCGCCCCTCTTGAACCTTCGAATCGCCACCCCCTGGGTAGCAGTACCAAGGTCACGGGGCAGCCCTGTGAGGGCAATGGGGCCCGGGGGGGGGCAGTGGGGCTGAGGGCCAGTCCCCTGTGAGGGCAATGGGGCCGGGGGTGGGGGGGCAATGGGGCTGAGATCTGGGGATGGGGGGGGTGACCCCATGGAGGGCATGGGGGACAGTAGAGCCTAGAGCTGGGGCTAAGAGCCAGTCACTGTGGGGGCAATGGAGCTTGGGGTGGGGGGGCAGTGGGGCTGAGAGCTGGGGCTGAGGGGTGGTTCTGAGTATCGGGGTCTGGTCCCCTGTAGGGGGTTGGGATTGAGAGCTGGCATTGGGGAGTGGCCCCATTGGGGGCAGCAGGCTCTAGAGCTGGGGGTCAGTCCCCTGTGGGAGCAATGGGCCCTGGGGCTGGGGGGCAGTGGGGCTGAGGGCCGCCCCCTGTGGGATTGGTGCCTGGGAGTGATTCCCTGTGGAAGGGCAGCAGGGCCTACAACCTGGGCTGGGGGGAGTCTCCTGTGGGGGCAATGGGGCCAGGGTTCCCCTCTTTAGGAAGCCCTCTGTGGGGGCAGCCCCTGCAGGGCTTCAGCTCATGCTGGGGCTCGGGCTGAGGGGTCCTCTCTGGGTCTGTGGGGTTCCCCTGTGGGAGAGGCAGGGCCTACAGTTGGAGCTGGGATGGAGGTGGGGCAGGGGCAAGGTGGGCCCGGGGGTGCCCTCTCTGGGGCAGGAGGGGGGGGCTGGACCCGGGGGTGCCCTCTCTGGGGCAGGAGGGGGGGGCTGGGCCCGGGAGTGCCCTCTCTGGGGTAGGAGGGGGGGCTGGCCAGGGGGTGCCCTCTCTGTGGTAGGAGGTGGGGCTGGACCAGGGGGTGCCCCTTTGGGGCAGGAGGTGGGGCTGGGGCAGGGGGTGCCCTCTCTGGAGTAGGAGGGGGGGCTGGCCAGGGGGTGCCCTCTCTGTGGTAGGAGGTGGGCTGGGCCAGGGGGTGCCCCTCTGGGATAGGAGGTGGGGCTGGGGCAAGGGGTGCCCTCTCTGGGGTAGGAGGTGGGGCTGGGCCAGGGGGTGCCCCTCTGGGGCAGGAGGTGGGGCTGGGCCCGGGGGTGCCCTCTCTGGAGTAGGAGGTGGGGCTGGGCCCGGGGGTGCCCTCTCTGGGGCAGGAGGTGGGGCTGGGCCCGGGGGTGCCCTCTCTGGGGCAGGAGGGGGGGCTGGGCCAGGGGGTGCCCTCTCTGGGGCGGGGGCCCTTTCTGGGCTCCACCAGGAGCCGGCAGCGCGGGTGGGGCTGGGGGTTCTCTGGCAGTTGGGGCAGGAAGGGCGGAATCGATCCCCCAGGACGTCCGGCGCCAGGGTCAGGAGGCTGGTGCCCTGGGGCAGCCCCTAGCAGCCTGGCCCCCCCGTGTAGGGCGCTGTTCAAATGCACTAGGAGACGGCCCTGCCCCACGGAGCTCACGCTCCATCTTGACCCATTCCTGTCGCGATCAGGGCCAGATCGGGGCAGGGAGTCCTCTGCTGTGGGTCGCCAGGCCCTAGAGACTCGGGCTCCGAGAGCGGGTCCCTGGGGGGGCCGCTGAGCCTGGCGAGCCCCCGGCGCCCGGAGCCGAAGAGAGCTGGGCCGGGCCTCTGGGGCTCTGTTTCCGTCCCCCTGGTAGAGTCAGGGGCTTGTTACCGCGAGCCTACATGTGTGGGATCCGGAGGAGCCCCAGAACTGCCCTGCGGCCCAGTCACGGACTCCCCTTCCCTCCGCCCCCTCCAGGGCTGCCTCTGTCTGCCCCGGCCTGGGCCTCGGGCTGGGGTCGGGGGTTCCCCAGGGGGGGCGGAGGTCCCATTTCCCAGGCAGGGGGCGGCTGTGGGGTGCTGCTCAGGGGGTTATGGGGCGGCGCTGCTTTGTGGGCAGGGGTGTCAGGAGGAGCAGATGCCAGGGAGAAGGGGGGGCGAGTGCCCGTGCCCAGTGGGGACCCCAATGCCTGCTCTCTACCCCTCCCCTGGCAGGCAGCGCGGGGCCCCCAAGATGGCGGAAGCGCACCAGGCCGTGGCCTTCCAGTTCACAGTGACCCCCGAGGGCGTCGACGTCCGGCTGAGCCGTGAGGCCCTCAAGCAGATCTACCTGTCGGGGGTCGCCTCGTGGAAGAAACGCTTTGCCCGCATCAAGGTGAGCTGGGCCCCAGAGGGTGGTGGGGCCAAGGGGCACTGGGGGCGGTGGTGCAGTGCCAGGGGGTGGTGGGGCCAGGGGGCACTGGGGGCGGTGGTGCAGTGCCAGGGGGTGGTGGGGCCAGGGGGCACTGGGGGCGGTGGTGCAGTGCCACGGGGTGGTGGGGCCAGGGGGCACTGGGGGCGGTGGTGCAGTGCCAGGGGGTGGTGGGGCCAGGGGGCACTGGGGGCGGTGGTGCAGTGCCAGGGGGTGGTGGGGCCAGGGGGCACTGGGGGCGGTGGTGCAGTGCCAGGGGGTGGTGGGGCCAGGGGGCACTGGGGGCGGTGGTGCAGTGCCAGGGGGTGGTGGGGCCAGGGGGCACTGGGGGCGGTGGTGCAGTGCCAGGGGGTGGTGGGGCCAGGGGGCACTGGGGGCGGTGGTGCAGTGCCAGGGGGTGGTGGGGACAAGGGGCACTGGGGGCGGTGGTGCAGTGCCAGGGGGTGGTGGGGCCAGGGGGCACTGGGGGCGGTGGTGCAGTGCCAGGGGGTGGTGGGGCCAGGGGGCACTGGGGGCGGTGGTGCAGTGCCAGGGGGTGGTGGGGTCAGGGGGCACTGGGGGCGGTGGTGCAGTGCCAGGGGGTGTTGGGGCCAGGAGACACTGGGGGTGCAGTGCTGGGGAGTTATGGGGGACACTGGGAGAGGAGTGCGGTGCCAGGAGGGCCCCGGGGTGGGGGGCTTATAGTGCCAAAGGTTGGGGCTGGTGGGCACTGGGGGTGTGGGCCAAGTGGCATCAAGCTGGGGTGCCTTGCAGCTCCGGGGCCCAGGGAGGGAGCGGGGAGGCATGCTGGGGAACCATTGGGGGGCGGGGATCACGGGGATGTGCCCCCTGGTGCCCCCTGCCCCCGAATCGCCCTGACTCGCGCTCTCCCCCCCAGAACAGTATCCTGACCGGCGTGTACCCCGCCACCCCCTCCAGCTGGCTGGTGGTTGTCATGGCGACGGTGAGCTCCATGTACTGCCGCATTGACCTGTCCATGGGCCTGGTCTACCACATCAGGCGCTACCTGCCCAGCTGGTGAGTGTGAGCCGCCTCCTCGGCTGGGCCGGATGTCCCAGGCCTCTGCGCCCATCCCCGCAGCCTCTGGGCCTCCCAGGCTTTACTGCCTGTCACCCCATGGGGCAGCTGGGGCCCGGAGGCGAGGTGACTGGCCCCAGGTCACACAGGGAGTCTGTGCCAGAGCAGGGCCTTGAACCCAGGGCTCCCACGGGCCAGGCCAACATGTGAGCCATTGGACCACACTTCCCTTGGGGATCCCCCCTGCCTTTCCCCCGATTTCCCACTGGTACGGCTGCTCCCTCCCCGGGAGCCCCAGTGATTCCCGGAGCCCCTGGTGCCCCCTCCCAGGGGAGTTCCTGGAGCCCCGGGGGCCCCCAGTGTCCCACGCTGCTCCACGGAGCCTGGTAGAGGTGCCTGCAGGGTGGGGAAGGCTGCCCCAGCATTGAGCTTCCTCCCCTCATCCATTGCAGCCGCTACCTGAGCTTCCAGCACCGGACCCTGCTGAGCGCCGCGCTCTTCTCCACGGGGGTCTGGCTCTCGGGGATCCTGCTCTGCCGGCAGTCTCTCAAGCTGCTGCTCTCCTACCACGGCTGGATGTTCGAGCCCCATGGCAAGATGAGCCGGAGCACCAGGGTCTGGCTGGTGAGTCGGCCAGGGCAGCCCGTTGCTGGGCATGCGTGTGGCAGGGAGGCCGGCGGTAGAGCTGGGTGGCGGGAGGGTGGTTCATTGCTGTGGAGGGGGGTGCGAGGCTCTGTGTGTGCGCGGAGGTGGTATGTTAATAATGCACCAGGCAGTGTGGGGGCTCAGTCCCCTTCTCCTTCACTCCAGCCCCTTCCTTTGCTTTTCAGGCTCTAGTGAAGGTGATGTCTGGCCGCAAGCCGATGCTCTACAGCTTCCAGACCTCTCTGCCCAAGCTGCCAGTTCCCAGTGTGGAGGCCACAATCCATAGGGTAAGAGGGGGGCACTATCTTAGTGACTTGTCTCACCACCGTCCTGCAACAGGGAGTTCCACAGGGTAACCATTTGCCTTTCCTTGTATCTGTTATCTCTCAGTGTCCCCAAGTGCCCCTTGTAGTTCTCTTATGGGACTGGCTGTACCACTCCTGCCTTTTCTAAGAGCAGCACCTGCTGGGACTGGATGGCAGATGATGTCCACTTCCCCAGCGAAATGGAATGAGAATCCGTATTCCGCTGTTCAGCCACCTTAGTGGCACTGGGTGTAAAACACCCTAGTGAAATGACCTCTGCCATACCTGGCAGCTTATTAAAGGATCTTATGCTGAACACATCTGGTGGGTATAAGCCAGTCCATAGCTGGTACAGAAGTACATGACATGGTGTCAGGAATAAACTAAGAACAGAAACAGAAGGAACCAAGCAATAAAGGTTGCAGGATTGAATCAACATACCACCCTTCATTGCCCCAGAGAACTTCGGCTTTGACAAACCTTCCCAATGGACAGAATGCAAGCGATAGTTTGCAAGACCTCAGACAAACCCACGAAGAAGGTTTTCTGAACTTGGGCCAGTTAACCACAGAAATAATTTAGGGCTGGTCCACACTAACCCCCCTCTGTCGAACTAAGATACGCAACTTCAGCTACGTTATTAACGTAGCTGAAGTCGAAGTACCTTAGTTCGATCTTCAAAGCACTTACCGCGGGTCCACACGCGGCGCGCAGGCTCCCCCGTCGACAGCGCTTCCTCCTCGCGGCGAGCAGGAGTACCGGTGTCGACGGTGAGCACTTCCGGGATCGATTTATCGCGTCTAGACAAGACACGATAAATCGATCTCAGAAGATCAATTGCTTACCGCCGAACCCGGAGGTAAGTATAGACGTACCCTTACACTCTGAATACGTAGCTTTTGCTCAAAGGACCACTGAGCAACAGCTGTCTCAGCCGCCGTGTGGCACCAGGATGGACTTAGTGAGAAAAGTGGAAGAACTCAGTGGAATATTTGGTGATATTGGTGTGGCCCCAACCCGTCACAATTGGACTTCTGAAAGGAGCTCCAGTACAAATCACCTTAGGAGCTGATGCTGAACCAGCCAGTGTATGTACGCCTTGCAGGGTTCCTGTCCCCGTACTTCATACAGGGGAAACTGAGTCAAAGAGAATAGAGCGGATGGGCATAACTGAGCCAATAGCATGGTGTGCCCCAACAGCACCGGGTATGAATAAACATGGAAAAATACGAATCTGTGTGGATCTTAAAAGACTCAATGAGACAAGGAAGGTAAGAGAAAAATAACCCCTCCCCCCCGGCTGACTTCCCGCCCAAAGTGAAAGGAGCTACAGTATTCTGCAAGCTGGTTGTCTCCAGCAGATCCTGGCAGATTCCTTTAGCCAAAGGAAGTGCTGAACGGACTGCATTTCTCACACCCTTGGGGAGATTTTGCTTTGGTAGATGACCTTCTGGGATCACCAGAAACTTTCCAAAGACCGATGGCAGAACTGTTAATGAACCAAGTGGAGCTGCAGGTTTCATGGATGATATTCTGAGAGATGGATCTTTGAAAACTCTCAACAAAGTCCTGAGCCTGACCAGTCAGTCTGGGCTGAAGCAAATCAAGGGAAAATGTTTTCCGCCCCACCCCCCAAACTGAGTGGGTCAGTCCTAGCCCTGAGCAAGTCAGAGCAATTCAAGAATTGACAGCACCAAGTCATGTACCAGAACTGAGACGTGTATTGGGGCTGGCCAGTTCCTTTGGTTGATACCTATAAGTCATTTACACCCGCACCGAATGAACTTTTAAAGTCCAACTCACCGTGGCTATGGGGCCAAATCAAGACAGTGCCTTAAAAAGGCGAAGGGAATGATCTCAGCAGCTCCAGTTCTCGAGTTCTGTGATCTGAGCAAACCCACAATGGGGTCAGTGCGGACGCAAGCAGCTACGGCCTCCGTGGTGTGGAGTTGTAACAGCTGGGCTCGGAGTGGAAGCCAGCTGCACTTGGCTCTGGCACACTCGCCGAGGCAGACAATCCATCTGCACAGATTGGCAGGAGGGCCTGGCAAGCGTGTGGGCGTGTGAGCGCTTTCACGGAGAGCTGTGTGGCCTGGATTTGTTTACACTGATTGATAACAGACCCTAAACTGCTTGCAAACCTGATCGGGGTAAAGACCTGGGTCAAGCACCCGCTGAGATGCCAGTGTCTAGTGCTGAGGTTAATGCGGTTTAACCCAATTGCTGGATATGCTCCCAGGAACACAGTCTGGGAGTAGCAGACACTCGGTCATGGAGCCCGGCATCGCACCCACCTACCCGTGAGCGCAAAGGTGATGTGAAGGCGTACGAGGATGCTGTGGACACACACAGACCAGTGTCAGGAAGGAGACGGCTCCAGCTACAAAACAACCCTCATAGACACACAACTTCAGGAAGTTCTAAGTTACACTGGGGCGGCTGCCCGAGTATCTAAAGCAGAGGTGGGCAAACTACGGCCCACGGGCCACATCCAGCCTGTGGGACCGTCCTGCCCAGCCCCTGAGCTCCACGGACTCCCCCCGGCCCCTCCCCTTCCCTCCCCTGCTGTCCCCCCTCCCCCACAGCCTCAGCACGCCGCCAGCGCTCTGGCCTGTCACTCCTGTTGGGCATGGGTGGCATGGCTGGCTCCGGCCAGGCGGCGTGGCTGTGAGCTCCTGCTGCTCTGAGCAGCATGGTAAGGGGGCGGGGAGCGGGGGGGTTGGATAAGGGACAGTGACCTGCGTGACCAACCCATAGCCTTGCTCATGATTAAAGGCAATTGCGTTGTAATTCCAAAGGAAATGAGGAGAAATCCTAAACCTCATTCATGAAGGGCAGCACGGATTAACTAAATGCCGTGAATGGGCCAACCAGTTAACATGGTGGCCGGGCATCAGCAAGGACATAAAGCATCTGCATGTGAACCTTGCAGAACTAACAGACCATCACAACACACAGAAAATGAATAACAGCCCTTCCAGACAGACCTGGGAAGAACAAGCTGCAGATGTATGGGACATCATGACCTCATCTTGTGGACTATTTTTCCAGGTGTATATGTAACAGCAACAGACCCTGGTCATCGACAGGCAGGATCGAACCTGGGACTTCTGGAGCTTAGTGCATGAGCTTCTACTGCATGAGCTAAAAGCCACATGGCCCGTAGCTAAGGCTGTAGAGCAGACTCATTAATATCTCTCTCTCTCTCTCTCTCTCGATGCCACTAGATGGGACAGAGCCCCTCACCCAGGCGGTGTGTGGGTTACAGATAGAAATAACCTACTTGAAAGACATACTTTCTCTATGTAGTGCTATAGAGAAACTGAGGTGCAGTTTTGCTCACTTCGGCATTCCAGAACAGACAGTGACAGACAACGGACCACAATTCACTGCAGCAGAATTTAAGTCCTTCCAAGCAAAATATGATTGTGATCGTATTACTGGCAGGCTACATTACCCACAAGCGAATGGAGAGGCAGAGAGAGCTGTACAGACAGTCAGAAAATCCTACAGCAGGAAGATCCATTCCTTGCTCCTCTGAGCTACAGATCAACACCACTAGCAGATCCTGGCAACAGCCCAGCACAGCTCCCGATGGGAAGACAACTCACGTTCTTTTCCGAAGTTGGAAAGGTAGTTCTGTCTCCAAAGTGGGCAGACATGGAGAGAGTGGCCAGATGGATGGAAAGGCTAAAAGAGCGTATGAACACTTTTACAACAGACGACCCTCCGTTACAGACCTGCCAGGTCGTGTCAAACTGGATGGAGAAAAAGGACGGACAACTCCAGCTGTTTTAACGAAAAGGAATCCAGAGCCCAGATCATACGTGATCACGACCGACAGTGGAGAGTTCAACAGAAACCATCGACATCTACAATTCGTTCCTCAGAACAATGAATGGGCAACCTCTACAGATGCAGAACAAGAAGAGGACGACTCAAGAACTCCAAGTCGAGGGTCGCAATTTTGCAACAGATAAACTTCAAAAACAGGCTACAACGAGAAGCTGTTGAACTTGAATTGATATGCAAACTAGATACCATCAACTCAGGATTAAATCGAGATTTGGAATGGCTTGGCCATTACATTAATTGAATCTATTTCCCTTAAGTTAACGATCCTCATTCACACCTGTGTGGCCATCTTGTTTATCACTTCAAAGGTTTTTCTTCCCCTGCTGTTATGGTTCCTCTCAATTAATTAGCCTTTTAAGGTTGGTCTATGCACCTCCACCTTATCATGTTTCTCTGACTGTATAAATATCTGTCCACTGTATGTTCCGTTCCATGCATCCGATGAAGTGGGTACTAACCCACGAAAGCTTATGCTGAAATAAATGTGTTAGTCTCTAAGGTGCCACAAGTATTTCTTTCTTTCTTATTTTCTTCAAGCCGACCAACGCCCATCCTTGTAACTAATGGACAGCCCGACGACCAAGTTATTACACATTCAGGTCGTGTAATTAGCAAATCAGGGCGATTCAGAGACAGGCTGACTCATACTGAGCTTCAAAGCCACATGTTGTCCATGGCAGGAATGGAGCAGGTAAAGGGAGATGTGATAAAGGCGACGGTTCAGGCACCAGGTGGCGCGGCGTGTACCATACAATAGCAGCCGAGAGTTCTGGACGCCTGGGGATGGAGGCTGTGCCCAGCCTGAGTCTGACCAGAGCCTTACGATTCTCCTTCCAAACTCTGAACAGTGACTTGATGCGGCTCAGAAACTCTCCTGTGCAGAAGAGAAATGCTGCTTGTAGCTGAAACGAAACAAGCCCGGACGCAGCTCCCTGAGCTCGTCACGTCTCTTCTTAACTCTCGTTAGCGTGTGGCAGTTCACTGTCCTGTGCTTGCTTTTCTCCCCTCTGCTCTGCCGATTGTGCACTTCCGGCTCCAGACGAGGCGTGTGCCTGCCTGGCCAGTCGTAACTCTGCGATTCGACCGTGTTGTTTACACAAACCTTGGCCACACCTGGCTGAGCATTAAAGGGCGTTATGGGGGGTGCAAGGCGGCTCTGTGACCCGTCTGTAGCTGGTACAGGAGCACGACACCCGCAGGATCCCTGGCTCGTGGGCTGCCCATGCTCTGTACTGGGAAGGAAACGGGCCTGGAGGGGGCTCCAGGAACGGGGCCGGTCCTGCCCCGCGGGGCAGTAAAGCAGCAGGTCGAGTCGCTCTGACCCTGACGCTGCAGAAGAGTCTGAATGGACGGAAATGTCTGTACCCAGTGCTGGGAGCAGGGAGACGGGCCAGGCACTAGCCGGCGTGACGGGGCGCTGCTGGTGGTGGGGGGGCTGTCAGGATATGGGGGGGGGCAGCAAAGCAGTGACAGCTCCGGGGAGCTGCAGTTGGACAGCGCAGGATCCTTGGTGCTTGGGAACAGGGCGAGCAGCATGGCAGGGACACGCCCCTGGGGCAATTGGCTGCCGCCTCCAGGCCAGGAGCAGAGTACGTCAGACCCCCAGCCTGGCCGTGGGGACCCCTGGATGCCACTCTTGGTGGGGTGGCTGTCTGTAGGGGAACAAATGCAGCCCAGTGGGCACCTCCGGAGCTCTGCCCTGCAGCGCGGGGACCCCACCCAGCTGGTCCTGCCGTGGGCCCCAGCCCATTGCTGGGAATGGTCAGCGAGGAAGACCCCGGAGGGGCTGGCCGGGGACGTGGGAATGGGAGAAGCCAAACCGGGGCGGGGACATGGCAGCTGAGCGGGGGAGGCTCAGGGAGGGGGCGGCTCTGTGGGGGGGATTCCAGGGGGTGGAAAGGGGAGAAACTGTCCCCAAGGAAAGGGCTGGGACATTCAGAGCTGCCGCTGCTTGGAGGCAGCTCAGACCCAGGAATCCTCTCAGCTCGAAAACGAAGCGTGCGCCCGCTCTGAGCCCTGCCAAGGACTGCGGAGCCCCAAGGCCGCAGGGGGGCCAGGTGGGGGGCTCCCAGTGCTCACCGCAGGCAGCCTGGGCTCAGGCTGACCCTGTCTCTGCAGTTCCTGGAGTCCGTGCACCCCTTGCTGGAGGAGGAGAAGTACCGCGAGATGGAAGTCCTGGCCCAAGCCTTCCAGCAGCACACAGCCCCCAGGCTGCAGAAGTACCTGCTCCTCAAATCCTGGTGGGCCACCAACTATGTGAGTCCCCTGCCCCTGTGCCCCCGCGTGCCCGGAGCCAGCAGCCCTCCCGCACCACTCTGCTCCAGTTCCCGCCTCTCCCGGGTCCCTCCCCAACTCCCCCAAAGCCGGGCTCCGGAGCCTCAGGGTCGGTGGTGGCCGGGCTGGCCCGGCGCGGGTGGCAGGGCGTGGGAGCTGTGCGGTGGGAGCTCGTGCCGGGCCTGCCTGCTGGCAGGGGCCGGCTGTGCCTGGGGGAGAGCTGCCCTGGGCTCGCCCCGGCAGTACCCCACATCCCGCCAGCCCCAGGGCGCGAGCGTGGCTGTCAGGCCTGGGACAGGAGCTACAGCCCGTCTGCCGCCCCGTCTGCCTCGGCTCTGCCTGCGTGACCAGCGATGGCCGTGGGGGTTCACCGCCCCCCCCCACCTCCTGGCCCCGTCGCAGGCAGCAGCCGCTCCAGCGTCAGTGCACGCGAAGCGAGGACGGCTGGGCCCCGCTTGGCTGGGAGGGGGCCGGTGGGGAGCCGGGGCGAGGACAAGGAGGTGGGAGGCCGGGGAAAGGCGAGCACAGGCTCAGCAGTGACCTGCTCCGGGCAGAGTCTATGGGCGCCCGCAGGCCCCTCCCAGGCCTAACCGGCACGGCAGCATGCCCAGTCTGTCGGGGGCGGGGGGGGAAGAGTCAAGTCCTTCTGCCTCAGGGACTCCCGGCCTGCTCCCCCTCAGGAGCTTGGGGGCTGAGGGCGGCAGTGCAAGGACACAACCCCGTGTGTTGTTCCCAGCTCCTCCTGCAGGAACCACTCATAGCCCCGCTGTCCCCGGCGGGGAGGTGGGAACCTGGGACCCCCGGCTGGGACGTGCCCTGGGGTCCCACGGCCTCAGAGTGGGAGCGCCATGGAGGAGCCGGGCACCCCTGCCAGCCCTGGCCTCTTCCGCCGCCCTTGCGCGTGCTGCCCGCGCTCATGGCGCTCTCCCATTGGCAGGTGAGCGACTGGTGGGAGGAGTACGTCTACCTGCGCGGACGAGGCCCCATCATGGTCAACAGCAACTACTACGCCATGGTGAGGGCGCAGGGCTGGCGAGGAGGGGGGAGGCAACCCGTCCTCTCCAAAGGGCACCCGGTGAAGCGGCCAGAGAGACTGACCCCCTTCCCCAGAGGGGCCCAGTGTGTGTGGGGTCAGGGGCTGCAGCTCCCAGCCAACTCTGCACCCCCACAGCCTGAGCAGTGCCCCCAGCCCGGCCCCAGCCTCCCTCTTCCAGGGGCTCAGCTCGTGGCAGCCGGTGACCCTCCCGTCTCTCCCCATTGCCCAGGATTTCCTGTACGTGACGCCCAGCCCCCTGCAGGCAGCCCGGGCCGGCAACACGGTGCACTCCATCCTGCTCTATCGGCGGCAGCTGGACCGCGAGCAGATCCCCCCGGTGAGTGTCTGCTCACCATGCCCGGAGGGCGGGTGGGCGCCGAGGCTGTGGGAGGGGCAGGCAGGGACCGTGTGTGAGTCCTCTCTGTGCTGTGCTGCTAGGTGATGGCCCTCGGCATCGTGCCCATGTGCTCCTACCAGATGGAGAGAATGTTCAACACCACCCGCATCCCCGGGATGGAGTCGGGTACGTGGCATCGGGGGGAGCGGGGAACAGGAACTCGGAGCGGCTGCTTCCTCTCCCCAGAGCCAGGACCCGAAGCCCGTTCGCCCTGGGTACAGCGGCTCTGTTTGCCCCGGAGGCAGCGCCCGGAGCCCGTACCCCCCCCGGCACAGCGGCTCCGTTCCCCCAGGGGCAGCGCCCGGAGCCCGTACCCCAATGGCACAGTGGCTCTGTTCCCCAGGGGCAGCGCCCGGAGCCCGTACCCCCCTGGCACAGCGGCTCCATTCCCCCAGGGGCAGCGCCCGGAGCCCTTACCCCAATGGCACAGTGGCTCCGTTCCCCCAGGGGCAGCGCCCGGAGCCCGTACCCCCCTGGCACAGCGGCTCCATTCCCCCAGGGGCAGCGCCCGGAGCCCATACCCCCCTGGCACAGCGGCTCCATTCCCCCAGGGGCAGCGCCCGGAGCCCGTACCCCCCTGGCACAGCGGCTCCATTCCCCCAGGGGCAGTGCCCGGAGCCCATACCCCCCTGGCACAGCGGCTCCGTTCCCCCAGGGGCAGCGCCCGGAGCCCGTACCCCCCTGGCACAGTGGCTCTGTTCCCCAGGGGCAGCGCCCGGAGCCCGTACCCCCCTGGCACAGCGGCTCTGTTCCCCAGGGGCAGCGCCCGGAGCCCGTACCCCAATGGCACAGTGGCTCCGTTCCCCCAGGGGCAGCGCCCAGAGCCCGTACCCCCCTGGCACAGCGGCTCCATTCCCCCAGGGGCAGCGCCCGGAGCCCTTACCCCAATGGCACAGTGGCTCCGTTCCCCCAGGGGCAGCGCCCGGAGCCCGTACCCCCCTGGCACAACGGCTCCATTCCCCCAGGGGCAGCACCCGGAGCCCGTACCCCAATGGCACAGTGGCTCCGTTCCCCCAGGGGCAGCGCCCGGAGCCCGTACCCCCCTGGCACAGCGGCTCCATTCCCCCAGGGGCAGCGCCCGGAGCCCATACCCCAATGGCACAGCGGCTCTGTTCCCCAGGGGCAGCGCCCGGAGCCCGTACCCCCCTGGCACAGCGGCTCCATTCCCCCAGGGGCAGTGCCCGGAGCCCGTACCCCAATGGCACAGTGGCTCCGTTCCCCCAGGGGCAGCGCCCGGAGCCCATACCCCCCTGGCACAGTGGCTTCGTTCCCCCAGGGGCAGCGCCCGGAGCCCGTACCCCAATGGCACAGCGGCTCCGTTCCCCCAGGGGCAGCGCCCAGAGCCTGTACCCTGCCCCCCAGCACAGCAGCTCTGTTCCCCAGGGGCAGTGCCTGGAACCCGTACCCCAATGGTACAGCGGCTCTGTTCCCCAGGGGCAGCGCCCGGAGCCCGTACCCCGCCCCCCAGCACAGCAGTTCTGTTCCCCAGGGGCAGCGCCTGGAGCCCGTACCCCAATGGTACAGTGGCTCTGTTCCCCAGGGGCAGCGCCCGGAGCCCGTACCCCGCCCCCCGGCACAGCAGTTCTGTTCCCCAGGGGCAGCGCCCAGAGCCTGTACCCCGCCCCCCAGCACAGCAGCTCTGTTCCCCAGGGGCAGTGCCTGGAGCCCGTACCCCAATGGCACAGCGGCTCTGTTCCCCAGGGGCAGGAACCGGAACCCGTACCCCCTCGGCACAGCGGCTCTGTTTGCCCCGGAGGCACCACCCGGAGCCCGTACCCCGCGGCTCTGCACTGCAGCTGGGCTCTTTCCCAGTGCTCCCAGGTGCAGGGCCCATGGGCGCTTCGTTAACCCCCGAGGGCTGGCGTGCCTGCCCAGGCTGGATCCCTGCAGCCTGGTGCCCGGGCCGCGGTGAGCAGTGGAGAAGGTGAGTGTGGCCGGTGCGTCTCTGCCCGCAGACACCCTGCAACACCTGTCGGACAGCAAGCACCTGGCCGTCTACCACCGGGGCCGCTTCTACAAGCTGTGGCTGTACCAGGGCGGGAAGCTGCTGAAGCCGCGGGACCTGGAGCTGCAGTTCCAGAGGATCCTGGACGACCCGTCGCCCCCGCAGCCCGGGGAGGAGAAGCTGGCGGCACTCACCGCTGGAGAACGGTGGGGACCTAAGGAGGCAATGCCAGGGACGGGAGAATGGGGCCCTGCCAGCCTTGGGGACCCAACCCTGGGGAGCTGGGAGCCCCTGGCCCAGCGAGCTGCTGGTGGGCAGCACCAGCTGGGAGACCGCCCAAGTGTGGGCATCGTTCGGGTTGGGGGAGGGGGCCTGGGCCTGGCCTATGGGGTTGGGGGAGGGGAACTGGGCCTGGCCTGTGGGGTTGGGGTTGGGGGAGAGGAATTGGGCCTGGCCTGTGGGGTTGGGGTTGGGGGAGGGGGAGGGGAATTGGGCCTGGCCTGTGGGGTTGGGGGAGGGGAACTGGGCCTGGCCTGTGGGGTTGGGGTTGGGGGAGAGGAATTGGGCCTGGCCTGTGGGGTTGGGGTTGAGGGAGGGGAATTGGGCCTGGCCTGTGGGGTTGGGGGAGGGGGAGGGGAATTGGGCCTGGCCTGTGGGGTTGGGGGAGGGGGAGGGGAATTGGGCCTGGCCTGTGGGGTTGGGGGAGGGGAACTGGGCCTGGCCTGTGGGGTTGGGGGAGGGGAACTGGGCCTGGCCTGTGGGGTTGGGGTTAGGGTTGGGGGAGGGGAACTGGGCCTGGCCTGTGGTGGGAGGGGGGAATGCCAGCGGGGACGTATCAGGATCCTGGCATGGGTTTGCCCCAGCCCCTTGATCGGCCTCAGTAATGTGCCCCCCTCCCATCTGGCCAGGGTCCCGTGGGCCGAGGCCCGGGCCAGGTTCTTCAGCCAAGGGAAGAACAAGGCGTCGCTGGACGCCATTGAGCGGGCCGCCTTCTTCCTGGCCCTGGACGAGGAGGCGCAGGGGTATGAGCGGGGCAAGGAGGGTAGCATGGACCACTACGCCAAGTCCCTGCTGCACGGCCGCTGCTACGACAGGTAGGGGACAGCGCCACCGCCCAACACCTCCACCTGGCACTGTCCTGGGCACTGGCCTCCGCAGCCTTGACTCCGGCCTCTCCCCGTCACTGCATCCCTCCCCGTTCCCTCGCACGCCCGTGCCAGCCGCGGGCCTCAGGCCACGTCCCCTGCCTCCTTGTGATCCCCCCGTGCCAGCCGCAGGTCTCACGCCACATCCCCTGCCTCCTAGTGATCCCCCCCCGTGCCAGCCGCGGGTCTCACGCCACGTCCCCTGCCTCCTAGTGATCCCCCCCCGTGCCAGCCGCGGGTCTCACGCCGTGTCTCCCGCCTCCTTGTGATCCCCCCGTGCCAGCCACAGGTCTCAGGCCGTGTCCCCCGCCTCCTTGTGATTCCCCCACCCCATGGCAGCCGCGGGTCTCACGCCGTGTCTCCCGCCTCCTTGTGATCCCCCCGTGCCAACCATGGGTCTCATGCCCTGTCCCCCGCCTCCTTGTGATTCCCCCCCAGGCCAGCCGTGGGTCTCACGCCGTGTCCCCCGCCTCCTTGTGATTCCCCCCCCCCCCCCCCCCCGTGCCAGCCACAGGTCTCAGGCCGGATCCCCACCATGCCAGCCACGGGGTCTCACGATGTGTCCCCCTGTGCGCGTCTCACACTGTGCCCCTGCCACCCTCCCCCATCTCCGTGTCTGCCAAGTACGTCTCACACTGTGCCCCTCCCACAGGTGGTTCGATAAATCCTTCACCCTGGTCGTGTATAAGAATGGCAAAGTGGGCACCAACACGGAGCACTCGTGGGCTGACGCGCCCATCATCGGGCATCTCTGGGAGGTAAAGGAGAGGGGAGAAGGGGACCTTCCCTGGCGTGCCTGGGGCAGGGGCCAAGATCCCACCCTCAGTTCAGGGAGGATAGTGCACAGGGACAGGAGAGGCTTTTGGTTCCCAGCCCAGGGGAGGTGTGAGGGTTGCGTGGGCACAGGGACAGGAGGGGCTGTGGGTTCCCAGCCCAGGGGGGTGTCGGGTTGTGGGGCACAGGGACAGGAGGGGCTGTGGCTTCCTGGCCCCAGGGGTGCGTGGACACAGGGACAGGAGGGGCTGTGGGTTCCCAGCCCAGGGGGGTGTCGGGTTGTGGGGCACAGGGACAGGAGGGGCTGTGGGTTCCCAGCCCAGTGGGGGTGTCGGGGTTGTGTGGACACAGGGACAGGAGGGGCTGTGGGTTCCCAGCCCAGGGGGGGTGTCGGGGTTGTGTGGACACAGGGACAGGAGGGGCTGTGGGTTCCCAGCCCAGTGGGGGTGTCGGGGTTGTGTGGGCACAGGGACAGGAGGGGCTGTGGGTTCCCAGCCCAGGGGGGGTGTTGGGGTTGCGTGGGCACAGGGACAGGTGGGACTGTGGTTTCCTGGCCTAGGGGGGTGTCGGGGTTGTGTGGGCACAGGGACAGGAGGGGCTGTGGGTTCCCAGCCCAGGGGGGGTGTTGGGGTTGCGTGGGCACAGGGACAGGAGGGGCTGTGGGTTCCCAGCCCAGGGGGGGTGTCGGGGTTGTGTGGGCACAGGGACAGGAGGGGCTGTGGGTTCCCAGCCCAGGGGGGTTGGCCCCAGGGGTGCGTGGGCACAGGGACAGGAGGGGCTGTGGGTTCCCAGCCCAGGGGGGTTGGCCCCAGGGGTGCGTGGGCACAGGGACAGGAGGGGCTGTGGGTTCCCAGCCCAGGGGGAGTGTCGGGGTTGTGTGGGCACAGGGACAGGAGGGGCTGTGGGTTCCTGGCCCAGGGGGGTTGGCCAAAGGGTTGCGTGGGCACAGGGACAGGAGGGGCTGTGGGTTCCCAGCCCAGGGAGGGTGTCGGGGTTTTGTGGGCACAGGGACAGGAGGGGCTGTGGGTTCCCAGCCCAGGGGGGGTGTTGGGGTTGCGTGGGCACAGGGACAGGAGGGGCTGTGGGTTCCCAGCCCAGGGAGGGTGTCGGGGTTGCGTGGGCACAGGGACAGGAGGGGCTGTGGGTTCCTGGCCCAGGGGGGTGTCGGGGTTGTGTGGGCACAGGGACAGGATGGGCTGTGGGTTCCTGGCCCAGGGGGGTGTCGGGGTTGTGTGGGCACAGGGACAGGAGGGGCTGTGGCTTCCTGGCCCCAGGGGTGCGTGGACACAGGGACAGGAGGGGCTGTGGGTTCCCAGCCCAGGGAGGGTGTCGGGGTTTTGTGGGCACAGGGACAGGAGGGGCTGTGGGTTTCCAGCCCAGGGGGGGTGTCGGGGTTGTGTGGGCACAGGGACAGGAGGGGCTGTGGGTTCCTGGCCCAGGGGGGTGTCGGGGTTGTGTGGGCACAGGGACAGGAGGGGCTGTGGGTTCCCAGCCTCAGGATTGCATGGGCACAGGGACAGGAGGGGCTGTGGGTTCCTGGCCCCAGGGGTGCGTGGACACAGGGACAGGAGGGGCTGTGGGTTCCCAGCTCAGTGGGGGTGTCAGGGTTGTGTGGGCACAGGGACAGGAGGGGCTGTGGGTTTCCAGCCCAGTGGGGGTGTCGGGGTTGTGTGGGCACAGGGACAGGAGGGGCTGTGGGTTCCCAGCCCAGTGGGGGTGTCAGGGTTGTGTGGGCACAGGGACAGGAGGGGCTGTGGGTTCCTGGCCCAGGGGGGTGTCGGGGTTGTGTGGGCACAGGGACAGGAGGGGCTGTGGGTTCCCAGCCCAGGGGGGGTGTCGGGGTTGTGTGGGCACAGGGACAGGAGGGGATGTGGGTTCCTGGCCCAGGGGGGTGTCGGGGTTGCGTGGGCACAGGGACAGGAGGGGCTGTGGGTTCCTAGCCCCAGAGGTGGGGGAGTTTTTCCTGCACTCACACAGGCCCCTCCCCCTTAGGGTAACCAGATAGCAACTGTGAAAAAACGGGACGGGGTGGGGGGTAATAGGTGTCTTTATAAGAAAAAGTCCCCCCAAAATGGAACTGTCCCTTTAAAAACGGGACATCTGGTCACCCTAGCCTCCCCCATCTTGTCTTTTTCTGTGCAGTTCACGCTGGGGACAGACAGATTCCAGCTGGGCTACAGCGAGGGGGGGCACTGCTGTGGGGAGCCCAGCACAGCCATGGCCCCTCCCCAGAGGCTGCAGTGGGACATTCCAGAGGAGGTAGGTTTAGCCCAGCTGCAAGCCAGGGAGATTCCTTCCCCCCAAGCCCGGCTGCCCGGCCCCCGCTGGGAGCAGCAGCCCCCCTTTGCCCCAAGCAGGAGGGAGCTGTGAGCAGGGCGCTGGCTCCCCCGGCTCTGCCAGGGCCCGGATTCACTGACCCCTCTACTCGCCCAGGCTGGGGGGGAGCTTTGTTCTGTAGCAACACCCACAGACAAGGCTGCCAGACGCTTCCCATTGTAAGAGCCTGTTTTCAGCTGCTTCTCATTTTGCCAAACTTCAAGCCTTGGGCTGGAATTTCCCCGGCCGGGGTCTGCCTCAGCCGAATTCTTCTGGAAAAAGGTAAGAAAGAAAACAGGTCGGCTGTTCCCAAGAGTGAGAGCGGGGGGAGTCCATTGACTTGTCCATAGGAAACAGTCTGAGAACGGCCTCGTTGTTCTGGAGCAGAGCCTGGGGTGACCCTGCGTCAGGTGCCTCTTGCCATCCCGCTGCAGATCCCCAGGTCTGAACTGCTGTAAATCGCCATTTGCCCACGCTCAGTGGAGACTGGCAGTGCCCTCTCCTCACCAGGGCCGGCTCTAACATTTTTGCCGCCCCAAGCAAAAAAAACCCAAAGAGCCCCAAGCACCGCCCCCCACCGAAACAAAAAAGCAACCCCTCCCCCCCAGCGCCCATGGAAACACCCCCCCACCCAGCGCCTCTCCCTGCCGGAGCGCCGGGGGGAGGGCGGCAAGCCCGGCCGCGGCCCTGCACTCCCGGCCAGCCGAGGCAGTATGTTTATAAAAAACAAAACCAAAAAACGCCCCCACCACACCTGAGTGCCGCCCCCCCCAAGGTGCCACCCCAAGCAAGTGCTTGGTAGGCTGGTGCCTGGGGCCGGCCCTGCTCCTCACCACTCCAATGTGTGACCGGACGATGTAGGTATCACGGATCCGCGGGGCTGATGCTTGCCCTGCCTCCGGCGCTGTCTCTAGGAGGAGCCTATCAGTGGGCCAGGCCCCCAGGGGCTCTCACTTCCTGCAGGGTGTAACGATGCTGGTTCTGGCAAGACCCAACTGAGAGTGCCAGTACAGGACAAATTGCTTCAAGCAGGGCAGTTACAGCCCAAGGCTGGGGTTTTTCCACCTCTAAGGCACCAAACCAGCCAGACAGAGGAGACTTTGGTTTTACCCCACTGGCTAACCACAAGTCACACAAGCGATTCCCTTAGACACTCCAGTTTCCCAGTCTCACCACCAGTGCCACTGGTTATGGGGACAAATGGTCATGAAAACCAATGCCCCAGTAAAAGAAAAAAAAGGTTCTCCCGATCCCAATGGACCAAGCCCCCAGATCCAGGTCAATATACAAATCAGATCTTACCCACAAATCACGCTGTTGCCAATCCTTTAGAATCTAAAATCTAAAGGTTTATTCATAAAAGGAAAAAGGTCTAGGTGAGAGCTAGAATTGGTCAAAAGGAATCAATTACATACAGTGATGGCAAAGTTCTTGGTTCAGGCTTGCAGAGATGGAATAAACTGCAGGTTCAAATTCGAATTAAGTCTCTGGAACATCCACAACTGGGATGGGTCCTTCAGTCCTTTGTTCAAAGCTTCCATTTGTAGAAAGGTTCTTCCAGAGGTAAGAAGCAGGAATGAAGACAAAATGGAGATGAGGCAGCTGCCTTTTATAGTTTCTTCCAGGTGTAAAGACACTTCTTTGTCCTTACTGTGGAAAATCACAGCAAAATGGAGTCTGGAGTCACATGGGCAAGTCCCTGCATAATTTGCTGAGTCACAGGCGTGTCTGCCTTCCCTCAATGGGGCCATTGTATCGCTGATGGCCCTTAATTGGCCATCCAGCAGGCCTGGCAGAGCTGATAGCTTGTCCTGGGTCCCAGAAGCCCAGCCCCAGTTTGAAATACAGACAGTATAAAGCCAATATTCATAACTTCAACTACAAAACTGATACATACATATAAATGATATAATCATAACCAGCCAAGCATAACCTGGTCTTAGACACCTCATTTGACCCCCTTTAGATAAGATTTGGTGCCACTACAGGACCTTGGTTGTAACAATGATCTATATGGTCGCAGTTATTGTCAATAACGTCACACAGGGCGAGCCATGCAGCCTCACTGCCTCCTTAGACTGGTCCTCTGGGTCTCCAGCGGTCCGGCTTCACTCGTGAGCTCAGCCCCTGCTGGAGTCTTGTCCCAGAGACAGACCCTGCTGGCGACTTGGCCACTCCTCAGGGATTAAGGCGCCGCGCCCAGACACCGCTCTGTCAGAACAGCTGGGTTTATTAGTCACCTGGCACCCAGCCTAGGGCCTCCTCAGGTCAGCGCAGAGACAGGCAGGTGAAAGCAGAGACCTCCTGGTTAGCCCAGAGCCCAGCCCCGCTGTCATGAGCCCCACTGTTCAGGCTCTTTAGTCATTTCCAGGACAGAGCCAAGATTCCTGCCAGCAGCCAGCTCCAATCCCCCCCTCCCCTCACACCTTCCCAGCTGGGAAACCCACCTCCCTCTGGAGCGCAGTGTCCTGGGGACTGGATTTGCTGTCTCAGATTCTCCACTGGTATGGGGTCAGCCTCGGCCAGTCCTTTGTAATGACCCATTCAGGGTCAGACAGCTAGGCCTCATTCCCCCCCACATCTCGTAGCCTGCCCTGAGAGCCAACAGTCCCCCACACCTTGGGGAGCCATGCGAAATGTGGGGGAAACAGAGGCACATGCAGGGGTCATAACAGCATTGCAAACAATTCCCGCGTCATCCCATCTCTCTCCCCTTCGCGCCTGCACTGAGCAGGGGCATTTTAACCGGCGACGTCCAGGGACCCCGTTTCACAGAAAGCATCAGCCAGAACATCTGCATGCCACAGCGCAATCCTGGAGGGCCAGGTGCCGTCTGACAAGCTTTGCATTAACCCTTTCATTTAACGTCACCGTGCCGCGGAGCGTGGTCAGGATAAACAGTAATGCGCCACCCGAGCACCTCTGGCTAAAGAGCCCCGTGGCCCGGCATTCCTTCTCTATGGCCGCATGGCTCTGCTCCCCGGGGGACAGCTTCCTGCTCTGGGTTACAGTTGGTGCCTCTCCCCCTTAGTATCGGCCTGCATCAGCGCCGCCCTGTGTCTGAGGCATCTGTGAACACCAGGAAGGGTCTGTCAAAGTCTGGGTTTGCCCAAGCTGGGCCCAGGCTTGGAGCCTCCTTCAGAGCGCAGAGAGCCCCCTGGCCCTGCGCGGTCCAGACCACCCTGTCTGGCTTCCCCTTCCTGTACAGTGTGGTGATGGGAGCCGCTCGAGAGCTAACGAGGGGCACAAACCTCCGGTAGTGCCCCACCATCCCAGCGAAGGCTTGGGCTTGTTTCTTGGTCTGGGGAGCAGGCCAATCTCTGTTCACTTCCACCTTGGCTGGCTCTGGCCTTACGTGGCCGCTCCCCACCTTGTGGCCCAGGTACGACATCTCAGCCATCCCCATCTTGCACTTTTCCACCTTTACAGTCAGTCCTGCATCCTGGAGTGACCCAGCCCCCTCTTCCCCTGGGACACATGGCTCTCCCAGGTCTGGCTAAAGACACAGATATCATTGATATACGCCACAGCGAAACTCTCCATCCCCTTCAATAGCTGATCCACCAGGCGCTGGAAGGTGGCAGGTGCCCCCTTGAGGCTGAAAGGCAGGACCAGGAACTCAAAGAGCCCCAAATGGGGGAGAAAAGCAGATTTTAACCTGGCATCTGGGTCCAACAGCCTGCAGCGGTACCTCTGGGGAACCACCAGCTGCCTCCTGGCCCCCAGGGTTCCATTTTCCCCAGGGAGCCCACTCCTGGTTCAGGAATCCGGTCTCCAACAAGGGACTTCCTCCTAAGGGGTGTGTGCAGCGCTGTGGCCAGCCAGGGCCCTCAACTTCTTGAGGAGGGATCCTTCTGCGGCTCAGTCTGGCTGGGATGATTTAGTTGGGGTTGGTCCTGCTTTGAGCAGGGGGTTGGACTAGATACCTCCTGAGGTCCCTTCCAACCCTGAGATTCTATGATTCTATGAGGTTCAGCTGCTGGGGAAGGGAATCACAGCACCCTTTGGCCGTGCCTCGGTTTCCTCACCTGGGGACAGAGTTGGGCTCAGCCCTGGCTCGGGGAGCGCACGTTCCCCAGATGGAGGCTCACTAGTCCCATGCTTGGTAGTTGGTGACCCCTGGTCAGGGCTGGCTGGTGCGCTCTGGCCCTTGGTAAGAACCAGGGCGTTATGGGCACCGTCTGGTCAGTCCATCCAGATCATTTCTCATCAGCACCTCCGCAGGTAACCGATCCTGCACCCCAACCACTTTGGGCCCCTCCTTGGCCCCCCATCTCAGGCAATTCTTTGCTACAGGCACCTTAACCAAGGGGCCAAACACCCGCCTCAGGGTTCGCTACTCACTGGGCACAAGCTGATCTGGGCTCACCACCGCGGGCTGTGCCAGTCACCTCAGCACCATGTCCCGGTACCCCGGGCCCTCTTCCCATCCACCTCAATGGTGATGTCACAGCGATTGCTCCCCCGGGGCTGCTCTACGCACACCTGTGAACTGGATACCCTGAGGTCTGAACATCACCCCTCCCCCAGCTGGGCTGGTTATGGGGCCTCCTCCCCTGTGACCACGGGCAGACTGTCCGCCCCGCAGGCCCACAGCTTGCCTTGCGTCCGGCTGGGCTTCACCAGCTCAGCCCTTCGAGGTATTCCCGGCATGCTTCAGGGCACCCCACCTTTTCCCAGTCCGTGGGGCTCCCGGCGAAAAGCACGTGCCCTTACCCATTCTATAGGGCTCAGGGCACCCGTACCCAATTTGTAGGGCTCAGGGTAACTAACCTGGTCAATGTAAGTACCCACCCCCTTTCCCGATACGTAGGGCTCTGGGTGTAACTACTTCTGTGGGTGTGCAGGACCTTTTACCAGTGAAAGAGCCTTACACTGGAATATCCCGATCCTCTAGTTGTTCACAATCGCCAAGCAGAATACATACGCTAAGCATATAATGCCCTGCTCACCAATGCTGATCACGCAAACGGACTTTCCCTGTTGGCCATAGGCGCCGACTCCGTGGGTGCTCTGGGGCTGGAGCACCCATGGGGAAAAATCGGTGGGTGCTCAGCAGCTCCCCGCTGGCCCCCCCCCCCCCCCGTGCCCAACTCACCTCCGCTCTGCCTCCGCCGCTGCCCCTCCACTTTTCCTCCCAGGCTTGCCGCGCGTCAGCTGTTCGGCGAGCAGCAAGCCTGGGAGGGAGGGGGGGAAAGCGGAGCGGCAGCGCCTCTGGGGAGGGGGAGGGGGTGGAGGTGAGCTCCCAGTCCATTCGAGCTGATAGCAACATCCTTATGGACTCTCCTCTCGCAGAAGACGGCCTGCCCTGGGGCTATAATAGCCGCAAGAAGAGTTAGCAACTTGCAGGCCTAAATGGCAGATCCTCCATATGCTCAGTTAAGAACATAAGAGCGGCCAGACTGGGTCAGACCAAAGGTCCATCTAGCCCAGTGTCCTGTCTTCTGACAGCGGCCAGTGCCAGGTGCCCTAGAGGGAATGAACAGAACATGTCAATCATCAAGTGATCCATCTCCTGTCGCCCATTCCCAGCTTCTGGCAAACAGAGGCTAGGGACGCCATCCCTGCCCATCCTGGCTAATAGCCACTGATGGACCTGTCCTCCATGAACTTATCTAGTTCTTTTTTGAAACCTGTTATAGTCTTGGCCTTCACAACATCCTCTGGCAAGGAGTTCCACAGGTTGACTGTGCATTGTGTGGAAGTTATTTACTTAACTATATTTCCCCCCAAACTACGTTGGAGTGCAGAGGAACAGCATCTACATAGTTCAGATTCCAAGCAGCACTTGGCATGTTATTTTGAAAGGACTAAGCCATTTTGTTCACCAGTTTATCTCCCATGCTGAGCGGATGAAGGGACAGCCAGTCTTGGCTCAGCGCCTTTCCAGGTGGATAACTGCCTGCATTACCATGGCTTCTGAGGTGGCTAGGATGACCTGTTCACAGCCATTGCAGGGTCATTCGATGAGCGTACAGGTGACATTGGCTGCGTCTCTTAGCGCTGTCTCAGCGGTGGATATCTGCAGGGCTGCGGATATCTGCGCAGACTCTTTCTAGACATGATGCGATCACCAAGGCATCGAGCTCGGTGCAAACTTTGGGAAGGCAGTTCTGCACTCCCTGTTTAAATAGACTCCGAGTCCACCTCGGGCTGAGACTGCTTGTGAGTGGAATACGTGTCTGCAGCCACTTGACGAAGAAAAGACCGCTACTTACCTGTATTGTAACTGGCGCTCTTCAGATGCGGGTGCAAACGTGTATTCCGCAATCCACCCTCTGCATCGGAGTCTCCAGCCGGGGAGTTCGGCGCGAAGGAACTGAGGGGGGTTGGGCAGTGGCACCCTTATATAGCAATGGGAGGAGCGTGAGCACCCCCTCCCCACGGGTACAGCTGGGCAAAATTCTCCCACTTCGGTGCGCTGGGCGTGGGCACGCCTGAGTGGAATACTCGTCCGCACCCACATCTCGAAGGACAATGGTTACGATACAGGTAAGTCACCATCTTTTCTTACCTCCCCATCCCAGAGGAGAAGTTAATTCCTTCACACCCATGGGGTAACCATACAAAGTGAGGGGAAACTGAGTCACGTACATTTCCATAAAAATATTACAAGGAAGCCCAGGTTCTCCGCAGTGTGGATGTAATTACCTACTGGATCTTAACACATACGCACAACGGAGGGTGAAGGAACCAGGCAACCTTCAATCTGGCATTTTCTAACTATTGAGGGCTTGGCTTTGCCATGCTAACGTTCTTCTAACGTCGTTTTGTGTGTGTAATTCTGTCTGCTCCTGATGGCTCCTCCCTCCTCAGTCAGTGGGGGTGTAACGATGCTGGTTCTGGCAAGACCCAGCTGAGAGTGCCAATTCAGGACAAATTGCTTCAAGCAGGGCAGTTACAGCCCAAGGCTGGGGTTTTTCCACCTCTAAGGCAAACCAAACCAGCCAGACAGACTTTGGTTTTACCCCACTGGCTAACCACAAGTCATCCCAAGCAATTCCCTTAGACACTCCAGTTTTCCAGTATCACCACCAGTGCCACTCGTTATGGGGACAAATGGTTATGAAAACCAATGCCCCAGTAAAAGAAAAAAGGTCCTCCCGATCCCAATGGACCAAGCCCCCAGATCCAGGTCAATATACAACTCAGATCTTACCCACAAATCACGCTGTTGCCAATCCTTTAGAATCTAAAATCTAAAGGTTTATTCATAAAAGGAAAAAGGTCTAGGTGAGAGCTAGAATTGGTTAAATGGAATCAATTACATACAGTAATGGCAAAGTTCATGGTTCAGGCTTGCAGCAGAGATGGAATAAGCTGCAGGTTCAAATCAAGTCTCTGGAGTACATCCACAGCTGGGATGGGTCATTCAGTCCTTTGTTAAGAGCTTCCATTTGCAGAAAGGTTCTTCCAGAGGTAAGAAGCAGGAAGTGAAGACCAAATGGAGACGAGGCAGCTGCCTTTTATAGTTTCTTCCAGGTGTAAAGACACCTCTTTCCTTACTGTGGAAAATCACAGCAAAATGGAGTCGGGAGTCACATGGGCAAGTCCCTGCATACCTTACTGAATCATAAGGTGTGTCTGCCTCCTCTCAATGGGCCAGTTGTATAGTCAATGGCCCTTAATGGGCCATCAAGCAGGTTACCAGATCTTGAGACCAACTTGTCTGTGGTTTCCCTTAGAAGCATAGCACAAGTTTGAAATACAGACAGCATAGAGCCAATATTCATAACTTCAACTACAAAACTGATACATACATAGAAATGGCATAATCATAACCAGCCAAGCATAACCCGGTCTTCGACACCTCATTTGACCCCCTTTATATAAGATTTGGTGCCACTACAGGACCTTAGTGGCAACAATGATCTGTATGGTCCCAGATTATGTCAATAACGTCACAGGGGGTCAGCAGCCCTGGTGTAGTATGGAGTGGGCACCCTGAGCATTAGGTGGTGCCCTGGCGGGCTGGGGTACTGAGACCTGGGCAGTGGAAGCCTTTGTGTTCTGGGAAGTGTGACCTGGACTGGAGCATGATGGGGTCTGTGTCCTGCCCCTGCCCACACCGGGTCACCCACCTTGGGCCAGCCGAGCTCCCCAGCTGCTCCTGTCCCTGACTCTCTGCCTGGCCCAGTGTCATGGAGTGTGGGGGAGTTAGCGCCTGCACCCCTTTTCCTGGGATTCACTGGGAGTCTCAGCCAGCCAGCAGAACAGAAGGTTTATTAGAGATGCCAGGAACACAGTCCAACCAGAGCTTGTCAGTACATCCAGGACCCCTCAGTCGGGTCCTTCCGGGGGGCAGGGAGCTTAGATCCCAGCCTGGGGGCTCCCTGCATTTCACCCTGCAGCTCCAACCGGGGCAGGGAGGCCAGACCCTGGCTGCCCTTTCCCCTCTCCCTTAGCCGGCTCCAAAGTGAAACTCTCCAGCAGTCTCCCCCCCTGGCTCCAGGAGGTCACCTGACTCCTTTGTTCTCCAACCCTTTAGCTATCACCTTGCAGCGGGGAAGGGCCCAGGCCATCAGTTGCCAGAAAACAGGAGGTCAGCCAGTCTCTGTGTCCAGGCCTCTGCCCACACCTGCCTTCTAGGGCTCTGTAACAATCATGCACCCTTGTCCCACTGTGACGGGTTGGGGTCACAGAGACCTGCTTGGTACTGCCACTTGGTGTGCCAAGGCTACTTCTGTCCCTGCTTCCAGGCCTTTTCCAGCTTGGGACTCCCGAATCCTGTCTGTTTTGAGCCAGATTCCACTGATCTGCTGCAAACACAGACCCAGGTCCGAACCAAGTCCACTAACAACTGTAAGGCTCCTGGAAGCGCTTTTGCCTTTGACACCCAGGTGCACAACTCCCAAAGAGGTTCGCACCCTTAATAAATCCGTTTTACCCTGTATAAGGCTTATACAGGGCAAACTCATAAATGGTTCGCCTTCTATTTCAAAGATAGAAAGATATGCACAGCTGTTTGCCCCCCTAGGTACCAACTCGTACTCCAGGCAACTTAATAAGTAAAAAGTGATTTTAATAAGTACAGAAAGTAGGATTTAAGTGATTCCAAGTAGTGACAGACAGAACAAAGTGAATTACTAAATAAAATAAAATGGAACACGCAGTTCTATGTCTAATCGCCCGTGTACAGATAAAAACCTCACTAGGTCCGGTAAACAGGCTATCTTCCTTCTAGCCTGGGTTCAGCAATCACTCACCCTCCTAATGTCTTTGTCCTTTGTTCAGTCTCTTTCAGGTGTCCTTGGGGGGTGGAGAGTCTCTCTCTTTAGCCAGCTGAAGACAAAATGGAGGGGTTTCCTCGGGGTTTAAATAGATTTTCTCCTCTGGGTGGACACCCCTCCCTCCCCCTGTGTAGCATCCAGTTACCAAATGGAGTTGGGGTCACATGGACAAGTCACCTGTCCATGCACAACTCAGTTCCTTCTCAGACCAGCCACATTCCTGGCAAAGCTCAGATGTGGATTGGTGTCTGCAAGTTCTATTGTCTGTTAAGTGCTTCTTGATTGGGCACTTAACCTGCACATTCCTTTCTCAAGAAATACAACCAATATTCATAACTTCAACTACAACAATGATACATGCATATAAACGGGAGGAATAAATTCAGTAGGTCAGAACTTTCACAGAGATATGTTACATGGCACATGTAGCATAAAACATAGTCCAGTTACATCATGTATACATTTATAAGTATCTCCCCATAAAGTTTTATGGGGTACACCATCACACTCACCACCTAGATCCTCAAGCACTACATAGGGGAAACTGAGGCCCCCACACAGTACTCAGGGAAAACATTAACAACAGTCCTATTTCGTCACATCAGGCAGACATTGCTAGTGGAATTGCCCTGGGAAAGCTCTGTGTTAAATCCCAGGGAGAAGGTTCGTGAGCTGCAGCCTTGGGAGCCCAGAGAGGCTCTGTGAGATCCCCCTCCTCCCAACATTCCCTGTCCCCATTCGCATGGGAGCCCCGCTCGTGCTAGCCAGGAAGGCCTTAGCCGCTGCTCTCTGTGCAGTGCAGGAAGGTTATCGACAGCTCCTACCGCGTGGCCAAGGCACTGGCAGACGACGTGGATTTCCACTGTTTCCAATTCACCAATTTCGGGAAGGGCCTGGTGAAGCAATTCAAAATCAGCCCCGATGCCTTCATCCAGATCTCGCTGCAGCTGGCCCACTTCTGGGTAAGAGCCGCCCCGTGGCCCCGTCCGCCTCTCCCTCTCCCTGCATCCGTGGCTCTCCCTGTCTCCGGTGCCCACAGAGGTGGGTGCAGTTGGCTCCTCATTGTACTGTCATTCTGCCAATGTTCGGGGTGTTTCTTAAGGCCCCAGCTCCGGGAGTCCGGGGGCAGCAGAGTCTGGCTGTTTCTAGCCCTCGCGGCTGCAGAGGAAAGGCTCAGACTTGGGCAGCAAAGAGCAGCTCCCAGTGCGCGAGTTACAGGCTGGGGACTGGTTGGGGCCGGCGACGGTGCTGGTGGCTGGTCCGGCTTTGGTGCTGGGCTGCTCCAACCCCGCAGCCCTCCCGGTCCCCACTGGCAGGGCGCGAGCAAAGGGGTGAGGGGAGCCTCTCAGCCAGGCCCCGTGTGCTGCTCCGCTGAGGCTCCCCCCGTGGGCACGAGGGGCAGGTAGTGCTCCCCATTCTCCCCCCTCCCCAGCTCTGACCTGCCCCGTCTCCTTCCAGGACAAGGGCAACTTCTGTCTCACCTACGAGGCGTCCATGACGCGCCTCTTCCGGGAGGGCAGAACCGAGACGGTGAGATCCTGCACCAGGGAGTCCACAGCGTTCGTGCGGAGCATGATGGACCCGGCCCGGGGCGTGAGTGTAACCCAGCCAGGCCCAGCTCCCCTCCCCAGCCAGGCCCGCAGCCCCCCCTGCATCCCCCAAGCCAGGCCATGCCCCCCCCCCGCATTCCCTCAGCCAGGCCCAGGGCCCCCCTGTGTCCCCCCAGCGAGGCCCAGTGCCCCGCCTCCACCAGCCAGGCCCAGGGCCTGCCATGTATCCCCCCAGCAAGGCCCAGGGCTTACTCCCTCAGCCCCACCTAACCCCTCAGGCCTACACCCCTACTGCTGGGCTAAGCCAGGGTCCTCCCCCCACCCCATGCTGTGCATTACTCACTGGACACTATGCTTCTTCCACCGTGTCCAGTGGGTCCCATGGGGCTGGTAAGGGGGTGCTCTCCCCAGGGCAGGGCACTCGAGCCAGTGCACTCAGTCAGGGCCTTGGTGGAGCGGGAGAATGGCACAGGGAGCTGCAATAGGCCAGGGTCGAGCCCCCAGCCCGTACCCCACGGATGGGGAGCTCCTGGCCCCTGTGTCCCGGCTCTGCCCTGAGTGCGCCCCTTTCCTACTGCAGCAGCTGGAGCGTCTGCAGCTCTTCCAGGCGGCAGCAGAGAAGCACCAGCAGATGTACCGCCTGGCCATGACGGGCGCCGGCATTGACCGGCACCTCTTCTGCCTCTACGTGGTCTCCAGGTACCTGCGGGTGGAGTCGCCCTTCCTGGCGCAGGTGAGGATTCCCGAGGGTCTCCATGCAGAGGCACAGCCTGCCTGCGATGGGGCTGCACAGACAGCCATGGCACGGCTGCTCCAGCCCCGCTTGCCCTGCGCCTCCCATACGGTGCCAAGTACCCATGGCCCCCGCCAGTGCCGCCTGCTGCCCGCGCGGGGACCTGTGGTGAGGTGCCTCCCGCCCGCAGTCCGGGGAGACGTAATCTCCACGCCTGGTTCCAGCCCTGAGCGGGGCAGAGGGAACGGCAATGGAGAAAGGAGCAGCAGAGGGGAGGGGAAGGGACATTAAGAGGAAAGAGAGTGGCCGTGCCAGTGACCCTAGCAGCCAGGTCGGCGATACGGGCACAGACTGACTGTGCCCCTGGGCGAGGAATCTGGGCAAAGCGGAGCAGAAACGGCGAAGGTGTCTGACTCCAAAGCCAGGGACTGGGTGACAAGATGGAGGAGGTAGAACTACTGGAAGCAGGTATTCTAGGGGTAACAGAAACACGGGGGAATACCAGTCATGAGTAAGGCTGAGATTCTGTCAGGGACATTTTTAGTAAAAGTCACGGGCAGGTCATGGGCAAAAAAGAAAAATTCATGGAAGCTGTGACCTGTCTGTGACTTTTACTAAAAATATCCCTGACAGAATGGGGATCTGCGGGTCCCCTCACTCCTGAAGTGGGGCAGCTGCTCAGGGGCTAGGAGCCGCTTGCAGCTCCAGGGGTCCCCTGCTGCCCGTGGGGGCCGGGAGCTGTGGGGTGCCCCCATTGGTGGCGGGCTGGGAGCTCGGGGGTTCCTCCACTGCCCGTGGCGGCGGGGGGCTTGGGGATTCTTCTCAGACAAGGTCCGCTCCCAGATGGCTGCACTCCGCAGCACGGTATGGGGAGGAGGTGACCAGCCCTCTGTGGAGAAAGAAGTAGTTCGGGACTATTTAGAAAAGCTGGACGAGCACAAGTCCATGGGGCCGGATGCACTGCATCCGAGGGTGCTGAGGAATTGGCTGATGTGATTGCAGAGCCATTGGCCATTATCTTTGAAAACTCGTGGCAATCAGGGGAGGTCCCGGACTATTGAAGAAAGGCAAATATAGTGCCCATCTTTAAAAAAGGGAAGAAGGAGAACCCAGGGAACTATAGACTGGGCAGCCTCAACTCGGTCCTTGGAAAAATCATGGAGCAGGTCCTCAAGGAATCCATTTTGAAGCACTTGGAGGAGAGGAAAGTGATCAGGAACAGTCAGCATGGATTCACCAAGGGCAAGTCATGCCTGACTAACCTAATTGCCTTCTATGATGAGATAACTGGCTCTGTGGATATGGGGAAAGCAGTGGACGTGCTTTTGATACGGTCTCCCACAAAAACTACGAGGAGTCCGGTGGCACCCTAAAGCCTAACAGATTTATTTGGGCATAAGCTTTTGTGGGTAAAAAACCCACTTCTTTAGATGCATGGAGGGAAAATGACAGGTACAGGCATACATATACTGGCACATGAAGAGAAGGGAGTTACCTTACAAGTGGAGAACCAGTGCTGACAAGGACAATTCAGTCAGGGTGGATGTGATCCACTCCCAATAACTGATGAGGAGGTGTCAATACCAAGAGAGGGAAAATTGCTTTTGTAGTGAGCCAGCCGCTCCCAGTCCCTATTCAAGCCCAAATTAATGGTGTTACGTTTGCAAATGAATTGTAGCTCTGCAGTTTCTCTTTGAAGTCTGTTTCTGAAGTTTTCGATTGAAGGATGGCTACTTTTAAATCTGTTATTGAGTGTCCAGGGAGAGCGGAGTATTCTCCTACTGGCTTTTGTATGATACCATTCCTGCAAATACTCACCAGCAACTACACACCACACCACAGAAACACTAACCCAGGAAACAAGCCCTGTAACAAACCGCATTGCCGACTCTGTCCCCATATCTACTCTAGAGACACAGGGGTTGGTCCTGCTTTGAACAGGGGGCTGGACTAGATGACCTCCTGAGGTCACTTCCAACCCTAATCTTCTATGATTCCCCACCACCCATGGCAGCTGGGGGCTTGGGGGCCCTCTACCAGGGGCTCGGGGATTCCCCCGCCACCCATGGTGGCTGGGGGATCAGGGATTCCCCTGCTGCCTTTGGTGGCTGGAGGCTCAGGGGTTTCCCTGCTGGTGGCTGGGGGTCCTCTGCTGTCAGGGGTTTGGGGGTTCCCCTGCTGCCTGCAGGAGCCAGGGTTCAGGGGTTCCCCCATCACCTGCAGCGGCTTGGAGCTCTGGGGCCACCAGAGACGCCGGGGTACCCCGCAGCGCCCTGCCCCCACTGGAGGCGGGGGACCATGGAGCTCCCAACCACTGCAGCCTGAAGTCACAGAGGTCCCTGGAAGTCATGGATTCTAAATCGTAGTCTTAGTCATGAGTAGAGCACAGCACTGAAGGGTAGGTGCTGTTCAGCAGAGACCGAAAGAAAGGCAAGGGTGGTGGAGGGGCACTGCATGTTAATGATGAGTAGGCTGTAAAGAAATGATGGGGTGAGTAAAACAGAATCTGTTTGGGTCAAAATCACTTTGGCGAAGAAAGATACTGGAGGTTCCCCTGGGATAGTGGTCGGGGTCTGCTACAGACCCTCGGGATCCAATCTGGATATGGATAGAGACCTTAATTTCTTTAATAAATTAAAAATTACTGGGAATTGTGTGACTTTAACTTTCCGGATATAGATTGGAGGACAAGTGCTACTAATAATGGTAGAGCCCAGGTATTCCTGGCTGTGATGGCTGACAGACATCTTCACCAGATACTCACTGAGCCCACAAGAGAGGATGCCATTGTAGATTTTGCGTTGGGAAGTGGCGAGGCCCTCACAGAAGAGCTGGTTGTTGGGGACAACCTTGCTTAGAGTGATCACAAGCTAATTCATCTTAAACCACATGGAAGGATAAACACAAATAGATCGGCAGCGGGGGTCCTTGATTTCAGAAGATCAAACTCTAAAAACAGGAAGGGAATGAGTCAGGGAGGTGGATTGGAGTGAAGAACTCAAGGATCTGAATGTGGAGGAGACCTGGAATTACTTTAAATCAAAGTTGCAGAAGCTCTCTGAAGCCTGCATCCCAAGCAAGAAGGAAACATTCGTAGGGAAGGGTTGCAGGCCAAGCATCTCAAACAGGTGGTTAGAGAAAGCTGAAAGCCTTCAAGGAGTGGAAGAAGGGAAGGATCAGCAAGGAAAGCTGCCTCTTGGAGGTCAGGAAGTGTAGGGATAAAGTGAGAACTGCCAGCAGCCAAGCAGAGTTGGACCCTGCAAAGGGAATTAAAACCGATAGTAAAAGGTTCTAGAGCCATATAAAATAAAAAGAAAACTAAAGAAGAAGAAGTGGGACTGTTAAACACTGAGGATGGGGTGGAGATTGAAGATAATCTAGGTGTGGCCCAACACCTAAGAAATACTTTGCCTCAGTTTTTAATTAGGCTAATGAAGAGTTCAGGGGTAGTGGCAGGGTGGCTAATGGGAACGAGGATATGGAAGTAGAAATTACCACATCTGAGGTGGAAGTCAAACGCAAACAGCTTCATGGGACTAAATCGTGGGGGGCAGATACTTTTCAACCACGAATATTAAAGGAACGGGCACATGAAATTGCAAGCCCAGTAGCAAGGATTTTTAATGAATCTATAAACTCGGGGGGTCGTACCCTATGACCAGAGAATTGCTAAGATAGTTCCTATTTTTAAGAAAGGGGGAAGTGAACTGTACGTAAGGTCTTGAAAAAAAATTCAAAAGAGAAAGTAATTAAGGACATAGAGGTAAACGGTCACTGGGATAAAATACAACCTGGTTCTGTGAAAGGGAGATCGTGCCAGACCAACCTGATCTCCTTCTCTGAGAAGATACTCGGTGTTTTAGACAAAGGAAATGCAGTAGATCGAATCGACCTGGATTTCAATGCGGCAGTGATTGGTTAAAGGGGGATCACCCTGAAAGGTGACCTGTCAGGCTGGAGGGAGGTTACTAGTGTTGTTCCTCAGGGATCCGTCTTGGGACCGATCTTATTTAACACACATGCCTGCCCCAATTCAGCCTCCCCCCGTGTGAAACTGCTCGTGTCCATTTCTGCCCTCGTGGCGCTGGGGGCTCTTGCAGAAAGCCAGAAAAGGGCCAAGCTCCAAGACTCAGCAGGGATCCAGGCGTGAACTCCCTGAGTTCCGGGGGTGTCAGTCTGGGCCCTGGGCTGGCAGCTCGGCTCTGGGCAGTGCTGGGCTCGGGAAGGCAGGGCCCTGGGCTCTGGAGAGCTCGGAGCCCCGCACTGGAGGGGGGGGTGGGGCTGGCAGGTGCATGGTGCTCACTGAGCGTGGTTCTGTGCAGGTGCTGGCTGAGCCCTGGCGTCTCTCCACCAGCCAGACTCCCCAGCAACAGATCAAAATGTTTGATATGGAGAAGAACCAGGATCTCGTCTCCTCCGGAGGCGGCTTTGGCCCAGTGAGTTTTACTCCTGCCCTGGGGCTTCCGGGCTGTGCCTGGGCAGGGTGTGAGCATGTGGGACTGCGGCAGGGGGGGTGGGGAGGGTACTTGGCAAATGTAGGCTGGGAAGGGCACTTCAGGGGGGGCAGCAGCTGGGCGGGCAGGTGCCCTGGGTGCACCAGGGGGGATGGGGCACCTCTGGTCTCTGCAGTCGCTGGGCAGGCGGGTGCCCTGGGAACACCACGGGGGACAGGGCACCTCTGGTCTCTGCAGTCGCTGGGCAGGCGGGTGCCCTGGGAACACCACGGGGGACGGGGCACTTCTGGGCTCTGCAGTCGTGGGCAGGCGGGTGTCCTGGGTACATGCACAGGGGACGGGGAACCTCTGGGATCTGCAGTCGCTGGGCGGGCGGGTGTCCTGGGTACATGCACAGGGGACGGGGCACCTCTGGGATCTGCAGTCGCTGGGCGGGCGGGTGTCCTGGGTACATGCACAGGGGACGGGGCACCTCTGGGATCTGCAGTCGTGGGTGGGCGGGTGTCCTGGGTACATGCACAGGGGACGGGGCACCTCTGGGATCTGCAGTCGCTGGGCGGGCGGGTGTCCTGGGTACATGCACAGGGGACGGGGCACCTCTGGGCTCTGCAGTCGTGGGCAGGCGGGTGTCCTGGGTACATGCACAGGGGACGGGGCACCTCTGGGATCTGCAGTCGCTGGGCGGGCGGGTGTCCTGGGTACATGCACAGGGGACGGGGCACCTCTGGGATCTGCAGTCGCTGGGCGGGCGGGTGTCCTGGGTACATGCACAGGGGACGGGGCACCTCTGGGCTCTGCAGTCGTGGGCAGGCGGGTGTCCTGGGTACATGCACAGGGGACGGGGCACCTCTGGGATCTGCAGTCGCTGGGCGGGCAGGTCTCCCAACTGGGACAGTTGGTGGAGCAAGGCTGCTCCGTGCGAGTGAGGGCAGCGAATGTGACCCTATCGTTTTTCCGGGAGTCTGGCATTGCTGCAGCTCGCGGGGCATCAGCCCCTGAGTACCCTGCCCAGCCCCCAGCTACCAGCCCCCCACTGCCTGTGCTGGGACCGGGCAGGGTCTGAGTGACCCATATATAAATGTGAGTCAACAGGGTAACACTGCTGCAAAAAACCCAAACATCCTTCTGCGCTGTATTAGCAGGAGTGCTGCGAGCAAGACAAGGGAAGTAATTCTTCCGCTCTGCTCCGCGTTGATTAGGCCTCAGCTGGAGTGTTGTGTCCAGTTCTGGGAGCCACATTTCAGGAAAGATGGGGACAAATTGGAGAAAGTCCAGAGAAGAGCCACAGAAATGATCACAAGTTTAGAAAACGACCTATGAGGGGAGATTGAAAAAATTGGGTTTGTTTAGTCTGGAGAAGAGAAGACTGAGGGGACATGAGAACAGTTTTCAAGTACATAAGAGGTTGTTACAAGGAGGAGGGAGAAAAATTGTTCTTTGTAACCTCTGAGGACAGGACAAGAAGCAAGGGGCTTAAATTGCAGCAAGGGAGGTTTAGGTCGGACATTAGGAAAAACTTGCTAACTGTCAGGGTGTTTGAGCACTGGGATAAATTGCCCAGGGAGGTTGTGGAATCTCTGTCATTGGAGATGTTTAAGAGCAGGTTGGACAAACACCTGTCAGGGATGGTCTAATACTGAGTCCTGCCCTGAGTGCAGGGGACTAGACTAGAGACCTCTCGAGAGCCCTTCCAGTTCCATGATTCTGTGATGACTCCAGCTTGCTGAGGGCAGAGCCAGGCGCAGGGAAAGGCTCGCGCCCACCCTGAGTTTGCACCACCCACAGTCAGCGGCTCCAGCCCCTCATTCCCTCTGGGTGCTGCTGCCCATCCGCCTCTCTCCGACTGTCCCTGCAGGTGGCTGACGACGGATACGGCGTCTCTTACATCATTGCTGGCGAGAACCTGATCACCTTCCACATCTCCAGCAAGTTCTCCAGCCCCGAAACGGTCAGAGTCCCACCCCAGGCCTGACTGGGCACAGGCTGCCTGGCCAATAGATGCCAGGCTAGGATACCATCAGCATTCGTGGCCCATCAGCATTCGTGGCTCTGCCTAGGAGATGAGCCCTGGGGTACACCTAGCCAGCCAGAGGACACCCCTGAGAGGGGACACGGGGTCTGAGAGCCCTGCCCTGGGGCATGCTGTCCTTTAGCTAGTCACTATCCCCAGTTCCCACTGCCGCACACAGCCACATGGGAATTGGCGGCGTGGATCAGCCCCAGGGGCCCATCTCGCCCCGTCTCTGAGGGGCCAGGACCTTCGGAGGGAGGGGAAAGGATTCTGGAATAACGAGCCCTGGGAGCAATGTCTCCCAGCCCATTCAGTTGGTGGCTGGCTCGGACCTGTCGGCAGGTCTTCCCTTCTGTGTTTGTGAGGCCTATTCCAAGCAGAGATGTTCCCGTTCTCCAGGCCAATGCCTGACCCTTGTTTGAACCTCACTAAGTCGTAACCTCTCTGGCATCTTGTGGCAGTGAGTTCCACGGGTTAATTATAACATGGTGTAAGAAAAGTGTTTCCTTTGATGTGTGTAAATGTGCTGCCTGTCTGTGCCCCTATGTGTCCCCTGGCTCCTCTGTTTTGGGACAGCACATGAGAGCGCCCTGCCCTCCCCTCCCCCATTTCTGTCCTTTCAGCATTTCCTCCCTCTGGCACATTGCCTCTTCTTCAGCTCCTGTCTAAACAGGCAGGCTCTCCAGCCGCTAAGAGATCTTGCCACCCGCCCCTGGCCCCTCGATCCCTGCGGTTCCCTCCCGGATGAGCGAGCATGTAGCTCCTTCCCCTGGCCCTGCAGTCTGTGGGCATTGGCCCTGTAATCTCCCTGCTGCCCCGGCAGACATCTGTCTCTGGATGCCCCGTCTGCTGTGGGTGCTGCGCATGGGGTGGGTGCAGCCAGGGGGCTGGCTAGGGTCAAGCCTGCCGTCCGGGGCTTGGAAGCGCCGGTCAGGATCTCCCCACTAATGCTCACTGGCCGAGGGGTGGGAGGGGTTTGCAGATCACTCACTGAGCGGCTGTTGCAGGACCCGCCTCGCCCTCCAGCGGAGGTGTGTGCGGGGGAGGGGGAGCTGTGTCGGGGCCTGGCCCCTCTCCGACTCCCTCCTGTTCCTCTGACCCGCGTCCCCATCCTGCCCTGTCCTGCTGCAGCACCCCCACTTCCAGAGCAGGATGGGCCCCTCCACCCCCGATATCCCCCCACCCCCCAATGCCACGGGCCTGAGAACTGTGCCCCCCTGGAGCTTCTGAAGCTGCCCCCCGCCGCTCCTGCCCCCTGCTAGCCCACGGTTAACCGGTTCCCGTCTCCTCTCCCGCCACAGGACTCCAGACGCTTCGGGAGGAACATCCGCCAGGCAATGCTGGACATCGCAGGCCTCTTCAACGTCCCTGCCAACAAGGTGGCCAACTGACCCCGCGCCATGGGAGGGACGACGGCCCCTGGGCCGGAGACGCGGGGGGCTGGCCCCAGGGCGGAGGCCATGCCCGGGCGAGCTGGTGGGGCTGCCCCTCCGGAGCCGGTGCTCGCCCTGCCTGTCAGAGCCGCCCAGCCAGCCACGGGGACCTGGGGATGCACAAAGCCGTGTGAGCTGAGAGGGAGATTTCCTCCCCAGTGTTACCCATAAAGAAGGCTCTTTGTGTAATGCCAGCCTGGTGCCGAGTGATGGACTCCGCCCGCAACCGGGGGGACAGACAGAGGGAAAGGTGGGCAAGCGTCCCACACACCACAGGCCAGGGGAATGACAGCTGGGGAACAGGGCCAGCCCGGGTCTAGCTACCACGTCCCGATGGCCAAGGGGAGTCCGGGTCTGTCCGAGAGGGGAGGGACCGGGGCGGCAGATTCTGGTCAGCCTGGTGCCTGGGCCTTTGGGAAGGAAACCACTGGAAGTCTGGTGGAAATGGGACTTGGCTGGGCTTGGGATGGTTTGGGGTGGGGGCACCAAGGGGATGGGGGCATGGGGGTCTGACTGGGTAGGGGGGTCAGGGGGGTGGGGGATGGGGTGTTGCCTTTCTGTGTAAAACACTGACATTCATAGAATCATAGAATCATAGAATCTCAGGGTTGGAAGGGACCTCAGGAGGTCATCTAGTCCAACCCCCTGCTCAAAGCAGGACCAACCCCAACTAGATCATCCCAGCCAGGGCTTTGTCAAGCCTGACCTTAAAAACCTCTAAGGAAGGAGATTCCACCACCTCCCTAGGTAACCCATTCCAGTGCTTCACCACCCTACTAGTGAAAAAGTTTTTCCTAATATCCAACCTAAACCTCCCCCTCTGCAACTTGAGACCATTACTCCTTGTTCTGTCATCTTCTACCACTGAGAACAGTCTAGATCCATCCTCTTTGGAACCCCCTTTTAGGTAGTTGAAAGCAGCTATCAAATCCCCCCTCACTCTTCTCTTCTGCAGGCTAAACAATCTCAGTTCCCTCAGCCTCTCCTCATAAGTCATGTGCTCCAGCCCCCTAATCATTTTTGTTGCCCTCCGTTGGACTCTTTCCAATTTATCCACATCCTTCTTGTAGTGTGGGGCCCAAAACTGGACACAGTACTCCAAATGAGGCCTCACCAGTGCCGAATAGAGGGGAATAATCACATCCCTCGATCTGCTGGAAATGCCCCTACTTATACAGCCCAAAATGCCGTTAGCCTTCTTGGCAACAAGGGCACACTGTTGACTCATATTCAGCTTTTCGTCCACTGTAACCCCTAGGTCCTTTTCTGCAGAACTGCTGCCCAGCCATTCGGTCCCTAGTCTGTAGCAGTGCATGGGATTCTTCCGTCCTAAGTGCAGGACTCTGCACTTGTCCTTGTTGAACCTCATCAGATTTCTTTTGGCCCAATCCTCTAATTTGTCTAGGTCCCTCTGTATCCTATCCCTACCCTCCAGCGTATCAACCACTCCTCCCAGTTTAGTGTCATCTGCAAACTTGCTAAGGGTGCAGTCCACACCATCCTCCAGGTCGTTGATGAAGATATTGAACAAAACCGGCCCCAGCACCGACCCTTGGGGCACTCCACTTGATACCGGCTGCCAACTAGACATGGAGCCATTGATCACTACCCGTTGAGCACGACCATCCAGCCAGTTTTCTATCCACCTTACCGTCCATTCATCCAGCCCATACTTCTTTAACTTGCTGGCAAGAACGCTGTGCGAGACTGTATCAAAAGCTTTGCTAAAGTCAAGAAATAGCACATCCACTGCTTTCCCCTCATCCACAGAGCCAGTTATCTCATCATAGAAGGCAATTAGGTTAGTCAGGCATGACTTGCCCTTGGTGAATCCATGCTGACTGTTCCTGATCACTTTCCCCTCCTTTAAGTGGTTCAAAATTGATTCCTTGAGGACCTGTTCCATGATTTTTCCAGGGATTGAGGTGAGACTGACTGGCCTGTAGTTCCCCGGATCTTCCTTCTTCCCTTTTTTAAAGATGGGCACTACATTAGCTTTTTTCCAGTCATCCGGGACCTCCCCCGATTGCCATGATTTGTCAAAGATAATGGCCAATGGCTCTGTAATCACATCGGCCAACTCCTTTAGTACCCTCGGATGCAGTGCATCCGGCCCCATGGACTTGTGTTCGTCCAGCTTTTCTAAATAGTCCCGAACTACTTCTTTCTCCACAGAGGGCTGGTCACCTCCTCCCCATACCGTGCTGCGGAGTGCAGCCATCTGGGAGCTGCCCTTGTCTGTGAAGACAGAGGCAAAAAAAGCATTGAGTACACTAGCTTTCTCCGCATCCTCTGTCACAAGGTTCCCTCCCTCATTCAGCAAGGGGCCCACACGTTCCTTGACTTTCTTCTTGTTGCTAACATACCTGAAGAAACCCTTCTTGTTACTCCTAACATCTCCAGCTAGCTGCAACTCCAAGTGTGATTTGGCCTTCCTAATTTCACTCCTGCATGCCTGAACAATATTTTTATACTCCTCCCTGGTCATTTGTCCAATCTTCCACTTCTTGTAAGCTGCTTTTTTGTGTTTAAGACGAGCAAGGATTTCACTGTTAAGCCAAGCTGGTCGCCTGCCATATTTACTTTTCTTTCTACACATCGGGATGGTTTGTTCCTGCAACCTCAATAAGGTTTCTTTAAAACCTTATTGGTGACGGGAATGAGTCCGTTCCAGAAGGCGGGTGCCATGCAGCTGAGACCCTGCCTGTTGAGCGCAGGGTCCCACTCCCCCTTAGCGCCGCTTCACAGAGGGAAAGGCTCCGACCCTCGCTGGTTGCACTGAGTACAGCACCATGCTCCAGCCCCGGAGCACCCACGGGAAGAAAGCTGGGTGCTCAGCCAGCACCCACGGACGGCCCCTCCGATCAGCTCCTCCCCCTCCCTCCCAGCACCTCCTGCCCGGCACAGATCAGCTGTCCAGCTGCATGCAGGAAGCACTGGGGGAGAAGTGGGGCAGGAAGAGGCGGGGCATGGTGGGGCCTTGGGGGGAGGGGCAGGTGGGGCCTGGGGCGGAGCGAGGGTCGAGCCCCCCCAGGGAAACCAGAAGTCGGTGCCGCTGTCCAGCGCTCCAAGAAGATGCCGTGGAGATTGAACACGTCAAGGGCAAAGAGAGCGCCGTGGCCAACGCCTGGCCAGGCAGGAGGGCAGAGGCCTGCAGAGCGGTCAGTCGCTGACCCTACTGCATCAGGGTCAGGGCGGAAGGGCACAGAGATGCCCAGGCAGGTACATTACACCTGTGTCCGAACATCCTGCCGTGGGTCGCGTGGGGACGGTCTCCACCGAAAGCGAAGAACTAGCCGTTTGTCGTGGTTATGGCAGGTTTGTAGGGAAACCCCTTTAGAGCCACATACCATGGACAGTTGGGTTCCCAAACCATTGGCGGTCCTCAGCCAACACTGAGAACAGGGGCCAGACCTCGGCCCGGCCCAGCCCTGGGTTTGCAGGGGGAGCCGGATGCAGGTCTGAGCTCTGACAAAGCTAAAAGAACCCGGGGCAGGACTCTGAATGGGGACCCTCCGCACCCAGCAGTTCACGAAGAGCCCTGCCGTGAAAGGGCACAAATGGCTATCCAGGACGGGGGGCAGCATCCCTGAGAAATGGGTCCCCGCGCTCTGGCCTGGACCAGCGCTGGACACACTCACCACTGGGTGATGGGACCTGTCAATCAGTACAGGCTACGTTTTTCTTTCGCCTGTAACCTCATGTTTCCCACCCTTTTCCTGGCTGGGGTTTGAATCGTCACCTCGCGCTTTGTTTGGGTTTACTCAGTGTCGAGTGCTGGGTGCCACGGAGGGGGCTGGACTGACCTGGGGGCTCTGCGCGTGGCCAGCAGTCAAGTCACTGGACATGCACGTCAGGCAGTGGGGCGCACAGCCAGGGTGGAGGGACCGGTGCCCCGGGGCCGGAGCAGAACTCTGACCGCTAACTGTCTGCATTGACTTACCACAGACTACGGCTGCTCTGCCCCAGGCCTCTCGTAGGGAGCCTGAGGACGCGGGTATGGGAACTGCCACCTTGCAGAGCGCAGAGGGGTGTTTGTGCTGCCCCTGGCCAGTAGCTTGGGGTGTTTCCCCCAGTGGTCACTGACACATCTCCCTCGTGTTTCAAGCAGGTGGTAGTGATTCACCCTGTACCCCTCGGGCAACCCCAAAGGTGGCACAGTCCCCCCCCCCCAGGGGGGGGGCAGGAAAACCAGACATGTTTCATTTGTGAATTTTGGCAAAAATCAGAACAAAATTTTGAACAGACGAAAACGTGGTTTTGAACTAGGTCCCGTACAGTGCGAGAGAGTCGCCCCCATCCTGGCGCTGGGCCCGGGAACCCCTGCAGGAAGCAGTCTTGCCTGGCTGCCCCAGCGGACTGGGGCCACTGGGACTGGCAGGCCCTTCCCATCGCTGATAGGGGCATGTGTAAGTGAGCAGCACCTGCCCTCCCTGCTCTGCTGTGGGGCTCCTCCCCCAGCTCTTCCTGCCCTCCCCATGGAGGTGCTAAGGGGAATAGGACCGGACTTGGCCTGACCTTAATTACCAGGCCCAGGGCCCAGGAGTCTGAGAATTTCCCATGAGCCTCTGCGTTTAGGAACTAGGTCAGTTCTATGGCTCCTGCCTCTCCCATGCACGGCAGGGGGCAGCAGTCCCTGTGCCCTACTCCATGCCCAGCACCGGGGTGGGACTGGTGAGCCATCAGCCCCATGGCAGGCGCCTCCCCCAGGAGTGACCCAGCCGCAGCCCCTGAGGGGGTGGGCTAGTCTCTGACGTGGGTTCCTGGGCCCCGCTGGGAGCAGTCGCTTTCCCCAGAGAGTCTCCGTTTAACCCCCGGGGCACGAGGGCTCCTTGTGGCCCATTCCCTTAACTCCGAGCACGGCTCCCCAGTCTGGGGCAGGTCCCGCTGGGTGTCTCTGTCTGCGCACACGTGCGTGTGTGTGTCCTGCCTAGTACTGGAGACACACTTTGAACTCGGGGCCCAGCAGGCCTGAGGGGCAGCTCTGCCGGGTGAGACGAGGGGCTCGCCTGGCACACACCTGAGCGGGTACAAGGGCTAAGGGCTCCGAGGGAGCAAGGGCCAGTCCCCCCAGGGCTGGGCTAGCACAGGGTCCCTTTGTCGGCTGGAGAGCTGCCTCGGTTTCCCTGGCTCTGAGCCCTGGCTTACCTGTGCCACTCCTCAGCACTGCACAGGACTCTGGCCTCTGGGAGTTCAGGGGCTCCCCAGAGGACCAGGCTGCGTAGCTGAGGCTGGAGCTCTCTGTCCAGGCCCAGCCTCCGTTCTGCAGAGAAGGGGAAGAGGTCAGGCCGCCAGCCGTCAGGAGCAGGCCCCGGGGAGCGGGAGGGGCAGTGATGGACACTTGACTCACGGATGCACAGTGCTGGGTATAATTTGGGTCGAAGTGGCACCGTGGCTGGGTGGCCCAGCTGAATCATGGGGCGGCACGGGAGGGAGTCAGCAGAGAAGTGGGCACAGTAACAGCCCTGAGCAGGAAAACTGACGTTCCCTCCAGCTTCCTTTGCACTAATGAGCCAGTCCCGTCCCCAGGCAGCAGCGCGGAGGTGCGGGGGTGGAGAGCTGCTTGAAGTGGTTTCCATCATGTACAGTTTGGTTCGTTAGCTCTCGGCTGCCCCACTCTACAAATTGCTCCACCCCTGGGGCAGGGTCACGCTGGCTTGTGCCCCAGTCCCTTACCCCGGCTGGCAGGGACTCACCTGTCAGACTCACCCTGCTCCACCAATTAAACAGCATCAGCGACCAGCTGGGTCTTGGGGCGGGGTGCAGGGAATGGGTAGGGGGCCTTTCTCCCCCTACAGGCACTGGCCCCAGCTCTGTGGAAGTGACTGGGGGTGGGGAGGGCGTGGAACAGGGAATGGGCTATGGACACTGGCTCCAATCCAGCCTCAGTTGCCAAGTGACCTAGAGTCACCCCAGCTGAGGGCCATGTGAGGGCCAATGCGAGTTGCCCTTGTGCTGCGGGGAGTCCCTGCCCCACTGGCCCTACATGACCCCCCTGTGGATCTGACTGTGGCGACTGACCCCTCCCCCCCTAGACCTAGATGGGTCGCCCCAGGTCTGGGCGGAGGCAGGGGGACACTCTCCCTCCCTGCTGATGCTGAGCCCAGGGCTGGAGCACCCAGGGAAAAAAATTAGCAGGTGCTTAGCACCCACTGGCAGCCAGCTCCCCTCCTCCCCCACCCAGTGCCTCCCATTCGCCAGTGGCCCCGCCAATCAACTCCTTCCCCGCTCCCAGCACTCCTGCACGCGGGGGAACAGCTGTTCGGCACAGGGAGGGAGGGAGAGGAGCAGGGACAGGGTGCGCTCAGGGGCGGAGCGGGGGTGGGAGCTTGGGGGAAGGGGTGGAGTGGGGCAGGGCCTGGGGCTGAGTGGGGGTTGAGCACCCCCCAGGACAACTGGAAGCTGGCGCCTGGGCTCCCCGTCTCGCTAAACGCGATGGATGCTGTCAGGGTTCCCTCCCCACTCTAAACTCTAGGGTAAAGACGTGGGGACCTGCATGAAGAGCTCCTAAGCTTATTTCTACCAGCTTAGGTTAAAACCCCCCAAGGTACAAAATTCCCTGCACCCTGAGAAATGCTTCTCTCACTGCCACCATCAAGTGTTTTAAACAGGAATCCGGGAAAGGAACCACTTGAAGTGCCCCTACCCCCAAAATACCCTCTCAAACCCGTACACCCCCTTTCCTGGGAAGCTTGAGAATAATCTCCTAACCAATTGGTTACACGGTGATCTAAAAACCCACCCCCAGGGTTTTAAAACCATAGAAAACAGTCAGCCTCTTAAAAGAAGGATTTTATTAAATCAAAGAAAGTAAAATCATCTCTGTAAAATCAGGATGGTAACTATTTTACAGGGTACTCAATTTCCAAACTCAGAGGGATTCCCCCTCTGGACAAAACCTTAAAGTTACAGAAAAAACAGGAATAACCCCTCCCTCTAACACAAGGAAAGCTCATCAAGCAAAACAAACAAAACCTATTCGCAGTGCTGACTACACTTACTTTAGAAAAGTGAGGTTTGGTGAGAAGACTGATTTTTCTGCAGGTTCTTTCTGTCTTCCAAGATCACTCTGACTCAGACAAAGAGCCACACACACCTTCCCCGCTCCCAAGATTTGAAAGTATCTTGTCCCCTCATTGGTCAGATGCCAGCCAGGTCAGGTATCAGTCTGGCTACCTGCATTTCTTAACCCTTTACTGGTAAGATGATTTTATAGCACTGCATCTGACCCTCTCCCCCTTCCCTTTATTTTTATGACAGACGCACTGTCTACAGCCACTCTCTGGAGTTCCTCTCGTCCATTTCCAGCCGAGCAGTGTGTTTGGCTGCTTTAAGGGGAGCCAGGGCCCACGCTCCCGGGGGGAGAACAAGCCCATCTTGGCTGGCTGGTGGCTAAGTGACTAGGGAGCCCCTGGGCACCCAGCGCGGGGTTGGAGGGAGGTGTTCCTGGAGCGAGGAGCCCCCCGCCGGAGAGGAGCTGCCAGCGCCCTGGCAGAGGGGACAGGTGAAGGGCATGAGGAGAAGGGCTGGGGACAGAAGCTGACCCAGGGCTGCAGCCGTCCGGCTCCGGAGGTGGGGCAGGGACTTTGAGAGCCCAGCCCTGCGAGGAGGGCTGGGGACTCGTGCGCAGGGAGGGGAGGCTGGTCGGCACCAGCCGCCGGGCTGAAGCAGGGTTGGGCTTGAGGGGCTAATGGGGAGGCTTTGGTGCTGTGTAGAGAAGTTAACGAATGAGACCCCCCGGGGGGATCTCAGGGCCCAGCTTGGAGTCAGCGAGCGTGACACCCGGAGGGAGCCGAGGGCCGTGTACCGGCAGGCCAGAAGGGTGGGTGCTTGAGGCCGGTGCCCTATCCCAAGGGTCCCTGTGGGCTGGGGTTGCTCTGGGTTCAGGGCACCAAAGTGTGGGAAGGGGGAGCCTGGGCGGGGCAGCTCCTGGGAAGGGCTCGCTGGTTAGGAATCGCTGCCGGCTCCGCACGGCCCCTGGGGCAGAGAAATTAAATCCAGGCCAGGGGAGGAGCAGTGGCGATGGGAAGGTGGTGCCGGGCAGGGCCATGGAGCCCGATCCAGACGTCACCGGCTTGTGGGAACTGGCTGAGGTACCCGGAAACAAAACCACCTTCTGCTGCGCTGAGAATGGAGGCGAGATGGGCCCCGTGGCTGGAGCTCTGGCACTCAGCCTGGGGGAGAGCCACGCAGTCACCTCCACTGTGAGCGCTGCCGGGCACGCTGCCCTGAGACGCAGCACTGTAGAGACCGGTTTCCCCCCTCCCCAAAGCTCTGGGGCCAAGGGACTGACCCCGTCCAGCCAGGGTGGGCGTGTGGCTTCGCTCTCACACTCCCCAGCTCCAGCTACTCGCTGGCTGCAGGCGGGTGGGGAGTTCTGGAGTGACACTGGGCTCTGTGTCCTGGGGAGCCCGGCCGGGGTGGACTCCATCCAGCACCCCACATGGCCAGGGGTCTGAGCTGTGTCTGGGGTTTCGTGGCCCCAGGTGGCCCGTCTCTCCTGGGGCTGTCCTGAGGGGCCCCCTCCCAGGGCCGGGGGTTGGTGCTGAAAGGAGGAATGGCCGGTGGCTGGGGGCAGCACTGAGGGGCAGAGTGGGGAGCTGAGTTGTGGCTGGGGGGGCTCCCAGAAGACGTCCTGCAGAGGGAGGAGGTGCTCACGCCCAGGGATGGGCGGAAGGTACCTGGTGCTCTTGGGTTGGGTTTGTGGGGTGAGCCATGCTGAGGGGCGCGGTTGGGGAGTGGCCCTGGGACCTGCTGCTCAGACCAAAGGGGAGCCACCCCGCTGAGTTCTGTTCTGCTGGGCCGGGTGTGGGGCCGGGTGTGGGGCCGGCGAGGGGCCCCGGATGCGGCCAGCTGGGAGAAACCGGTGTGGGGCCTGCCCAGCTGCCGCCGGACTCGGCTACACTGCAAGGGGGCCTGGCCGGAGAGCTGGGCCCCGCAGGCCTCTGCAGAGCCAGAGGGCAGACAGTAGGGGGTGCTAGAGCAGATGAACCCCAGCGCTCGAGGGGGTGCTCCCCCATGACCACTCCATGGACCCCGGGGACCGGCCGCGCCCCAGCCTCTCACCTCGGCCTGTGCCTAGGACTGCTGGTGGGCGAAGTAGCCGTAGCAGCCATCTCGATGCGGTATCCAGCCCTGAGGACAGGGCGAGTCTGCTGCTCCTGCTGCCCAGGGAGAGAAAGGGGGCGAGAGGGGGCACGTTCACAGGTGGTCCTGCAGAGCAGGGCAGGTGCTTTGCCAGCGGAGTGAGGAAGGTAGAATTCAGGTGTTTGGGGGCCGATCCCCCCGCCCCCCGGGCAGGGAGCTCCCCCAGCAGCAGGAGAGGGGGCGGGTTGAGCTCCCAGCCCTTCTCCCGCACTCAGCCCTGGGGGCCTCAGGGAGCCCCTCACCCAGCGCCAGGGGCAGCGGGCGGCGGCGTCTCTCCCAGGCTGGGCGCTGAGCCACTGGATGGGCTCCTGGCTCATAGACTCAGTGGGGAGGAGCGCTGGGGACAATATAAATTCACTTCCCACCACGGCAACCAGCCCCCGGGGGCTCCAGCCCCGAGGGGCCGGGCAGGGACTCACCTGCCAGCGAGGGGTTAAAGATCAGGCAGCTGAGGAGGCAGAGGCTGAAGTAGGCGACTGGCCCCATCTTCTCGCTTCCCCTGGGGGGAAAATGCACCAGGGAGATGGGGCCACGAGAGCCCGAGATGCCCCCTGGAGCAGCCCCGCTTCTCCCATGCGGCATTTCCCAGGGGGAGGCGCTTCGGAGCTGGGCTGTTTGCTAAGGAGTCTGGCAGGGCTGGAAGGGCCCTGAGGGATCCCAGCCCCCAGCCCCAGGGACAGGCTCACAGCCCCCCATGGGACAGGGGAGCTGTGCGGGGCCCTTCTCCCTGGGCTGGTTCCCAAGGGCCCGTCTGCCTGCGGCTCTCCCTGCCCCTCCTCTCCAGCCACACAGGGCAGGGCAGGGACACGGGGAGCAGAGCCCCAGGGAGGATGCTCAGCACCAACACACGGGACCGGGGTGCCGAGGCCGCGCTGGGGGGGAAGGGGTGGGGCAGAGATGACCCCAGGGACTCACACAGGGCAAGTCTGGCCATGAGGCCCCATCACAGGGCTCAGATGCCACCGAGTGCCCAGCACCCAGTGCGGAGGGAGAAGGGCAGGGAGAGGGCAGGGACTCACCTGTCCGTCTGTCTGGGTGGCTGGTCTGGAGCGATGAGGATCGAAGCTGAGCCTGTGCCGGGCGCTGGGTCCAGGGGGCTTTATAGCCCAGCAGGGGGAGGGGCTGGGGGAGGCTGAATGGGAAAATCAGCCCAGGTGCCAAACCCAGCACTTGAAACCTAAAGCAAATAGAGACGCTGCCCCTGCCCGCCTCAGCCTCCTCCTGGGGTAGCACCCACAATGCAGTTTGCATCCAGTCAGGCCAGCACATTGTGACTGGACTTTTCAAGTTGATGGCCCATTAAAGGACACTCGGCTTGCACAATAAACCATCATAGAAGAAGCCTGTCCCCGCCTTCCTGTGGAGGTTTTAGCCCTATTATGGGTAACGGCTGCTCCTATGACTCATCAAAGCAGGCAACGGCATGTGACTTGTTCATGTGACCCTGGACTCCATCTTGTGCTTGTAATTTTCCACAGACTAAGACTCAGAGCATCGCCTCCACATGGGAGAAAGTATAAAAGGCCCTGGAAGCATCTCCATTGGGCCTCTTTCCTGCTCTGATCTCTGCACTATGAACTTACACTAACAGAAGCACCATGACTAAGGTCTAAGGACCTTCCAATCTTTAGGAAGTTACCAGAAACGTTACAAGCCAGCAGTTTATTCCATTGCCGCTGCAAACCTGATCCAAGAACCTTGCAATGATTCTCTGTATATGATTGCATTGGCCATTTAACTCTCTCCTCTACCTCTTCAACCTTTAGATGTTAGCAAAACGAAAATAAGAAAGAAAAACTTGTAGCACCTTAGAGACTAACACATTTATTTCAGCATAAGCTTTCGTGGGTTAGTACCCACTTCATCGGATGCATGGAATGAAACACACTGCAGACAGATATTTATACAGTCAGAGAAACATGATAAGGTGGAGGTGCATAGACCAACCTTAAGAGGCTAATTAATTGAGAGGAACCATAACAGCAGGGGAAGAAAAACCTTTGAAGTGATAAACAAGATGGCCACACAGGTGTGAATGAGGATTGTTAACTTAAGGGAAATAGATTCAATTAACGTAATGGCCGAGCCATTCCAAATCTCGATTTAATCCTGAGTTTTGTCCTTCAAGTCAGTGGTACTGCTATGGGTACCCGTATGGCCCCACAGTATGCCAACATTTTTATGGCTGACTTAGAACAATGCTTCCTCAGCTCTCGTTGCCTAACACCCCTACTCTACTTGCACTACATTGAAGATATCTTCATCATTTGGACCCATGGAAAAGAAGCCCTTGAGGAATTCCACCATGATTTCAACAATTTCCATCCCACCATCAACCTCAGCCTAGACCAGTCCACACAAGCGGTCCATTTCCTAGACACTACTGTGCTAATAAGCGATGGTCACATAAACACCACCCGATACCGGAAACCTACTGACCGCTATACTTACCTACATGCTTCCAGCTTCCATCCAGAACACACCACACAATCTATTGTCTACAGCCAAACTCTAAGATACAACCGCATTTGCTCCAATCCCTCAGACAGAGACAAACACCTACAAGATCTCTATCAAGCATTCTTAAAACTACAATACCCACCTGCTGAAGTAAAAAAACAGATTGACAGAGCCAAAAGAGTACCCAGGAGTCACCTACTACAGGACAGGCCCAAAAAAGAAAATAACAGAACACCACTAGCCATCACCTTTAGCCCCCAACTAAAACCTCTCCAGCGCATCATCAAAGATCTACAACCTATCCTGAAAGATGATCCCTCACTCTCACAGTACTTCGGGGACAGACCAATCCTCGCTTACAGACAGCCCCCCAACCTGAAGCAAATACTCACCAGCAACCACACACCATACAACAAAAACACTAACCCAGGAACCTATCCTTGCAACAAAGCCCGATGCCAACTCTGTCCACATATCGATTCAAGTGATACCATCACAGGACCTAATCACATCAGCCACGCCATCAGGGGCTCATTCACCTGCACATCTACCAATGTGATATATGCCATCATGTGCCAGCAATGCCCCTCTGCCATGTACATTGGCCAAACCGGACAGTCTCTACGCAAAAGAATAAATGGACATAAATCTGACATCAGGAATCATAACATTCAAAAACCAGTAGGAGAACATTTCAACCTCCCTAACCACTCAGTGACAGACTTGAGGGTCGCAATTTTGCAGCAGATTCACTCCAAAAACAGGCTACAAAGAGAAGCTGTTGAACTCGAATTGATATGCAAACTAGATAGCATCAACTCAGGATTAAATAGAGATTTGGAATGGCTTAGCCATTACATTAATTGAATCTATTTCCCTTAAGTTAACAATCCTCATTCACACCTGTGTGGCCATCTTGTTTATCACTTCAAAGGTTTTTCTTCCCCTGCTGTTATGGTTCCTCTCAATTAATTAGCCTCTTAAGGTTGGTCTATGCACCTCGATCTTATCATGTTTCTCTGACTGTATAAATATCTGTCTGCTGTGTGTTTCATTCCATGCATCCGATGAAGTGGGTATTAACCCACGAAATCTTATGCTGAAATAAATTTGTTAGTCTCTAAGGTGCTACAAGTTTTTCTTATTTTCGTTTTGCTGACACAGACTAACACGGCTATTACACTGAAACCTTTAGATGTTAGATACTAAAGGATTGGCAACAGCATTATTATTGGGTAAGATCTGAGTTCTATTGGTCTGCGTATGTGGCCGATGTCTTGGGATTAGAAGGACTCTTGGTTTGATTACATTGGTTTTAAATAACTGCTCATCATTAAGTGCAGTGTCTGGCTGGTGAAACAAGGACTGGAATACCTAAGAAGGCTGCATTATTGACTTGTTAGCCAGTGTGGTGAGACAGAAGTTTACTTTTTGTTACTGGCTTAGTATACTTATGAAAGAATAACCACTAGTTTGGGGTGAGTCTGCCCCCATTTCTCAGCACTTTGTCCTGAATCTGGCATCCTCAGCTGTGATCCACTGAAGCACAGTGACACAGACCCTACAGCTCTGTGATTGGGTGCTGGGTAACCAGCCCCTGGCCACGCCAGCCCCAATTAAGGGGAGTAGACTGGAGTTGGCTGAATAGGCCTGTGCCTGGCTGGCAACTAGCAACAGCTGCCAGCCTCACTAGCTGGGTGCCTTTGTCCCTTAACAGATTTTGTGGTCATTGGGCAGTTCGCTTGAGGTCTGCAGTGCCAGCTGTCTGTGCAGGGCTGGGTTAGCACACAGAGGGAACATACACATGCAACCAAACTTCTATCAACACCTAACCAGAAGAGTAACATTACCAAGAGTGTTGGGTTGAAAGAACCTTGGGTAACAAAGTCACTAGAGAAAGCTGAAGCTTTTATGAGGGCACCTCACCCTGAAGATATGTCACAGGTTCGTTCCTTCATTCATTTGGTTTGTTAACTATTACCATAAATTCTTGCCAAACCTGGCAACAGTGTTATAGCCACTGAATCAGTTGTGTCAGAAAGGGAAATGCTGGAATGGACCAAGCAATACAAAGAGGCTTTCCAGAAGGCAAAGCAGCTGGGTATGTCTGAGCAAGTGTTAACTCACTACAACCTGGAGCTAGGAATCTCCTTGCCATGTGAGGCATCATCCTATGGAATTGGAGCAGTGATCTCCCATGTGATGCCTGATGGTCTGGAGTGAGCTATCGCATTTGCTTCCAGATCCCTAAGTCCAATAGAAAGCAACAATGCCCAGATAGACCATGAAGCCTTGAGTCTAGTCTGTGGAGTTAAGAAATGTGGGCTTCACCTGGGGAAGTTTACGCTTGAGACAGATCATAAAGTGTTGTCCATTTTTAGCCCTGAAAAGGGCATTCCAGATGTGACGGTGTACCCCATAAAACTTTATGGGGAGATGCTTATAAATGTATATGTGTAACTGGACTATGTTTTATGCTACATGTGCCATGTAACATATCTCTGTGAAAGTTATGACCTACTGAATTTATTCCTCCTGTTTGTACGCATGTATCATTGTTGTAGTTGGAGTTATGAAGATTGGTTTTATACTTTCTGGTTTTGTACATAGCCTTTGTAAGTGCATGGGATCATGTTTGGAGAAAAGAATGTGCCTGTTAAGTACGAGCACTTAACAGACAAAAGAAGTTGCAGACCCCAATCCACATCGGGGCCTGGTCAAGAATGCAACTGGTTAGGGTGCATGGACAGGTGACTTGACCATGTGATCCGAAAACTCCATGGTAACTGGATCCTACACAGGGAGTGGAGGAAAGGCTATAAAAGCCCTTGGAAGACCCTTCCATTTTGTCTTCAGCTGGCTAAAGAGAGAGACTCTCCACGCCCCCAAGGACACACCTGAAAAGAGACTGAACAAAGGACAAAGACAATAGGGGGGTGAGTGATTGCTGGACCCAGGCTAAGAGGAAGATAGCCTGTTTACTGGACCTGGTGAGGTTGTTATCTGTACACAGGGTGATTAGACATAGAACTGCGTGTTCTATTTTATTTTATTTGGTAATTCACTTTGTTCTGTCTGTCACTACTTGGAATCACTTAAATCCTACTTTCTGTACTTATTAAAATCAGTTTTTACTTATTAAGTTGCCTGGAGTACGAGTTGTTACCTGGGGAAGGCAAACAGCTGTGCATATCTTTCTATCTTTGAAATAGAAGGCGAACTATTTATGAGTTTGCCCTGTATAAGCTTTATACAGGGTAAAACGGATTTATTATGGGTGTGAATCTCTTTGGGAGTTGGGCACCTGGGTGTCAAAGGCAAGAGCGCTTCCAGGAGCCTTACAGTGGTGAGTGGACTTGGTTCGGACCTGGGTCTGTGTTTGCAGCAGATCAGTGGAATCTGGCTCAAAACAGACAGGATTCTGGAGTCCCAAGCTGGAAAAGGCCTGGAAGCAGGGGCAGAAGTAGCCTTGGCACACCAAGTGGCAGCACCAAGCAGGTCTCTGTGACCCCAACCTGTCACACCAGAAATGGCCGCTGTTTGTGTTCAGAGATGGGCTTTATTTCTGGGGGCCCATAACCATGATATCAGATTTAAGGGAACAGCTCAACGGGGTAATGCTGATGGGTTGTCACAACAACCACTGTTGGATAAAAGCTCCATGCAACAACAAGATGAACTTACAGCTGTTGAAATGTTCAGTGTGGCACATATTGGCATACGTCCTATTGCACAGACGATACTGAAAGCAGAAATGAGCAAAGACACGACCTTAGCAGAGGTGTATATGAAGCTCTGTAAAAGGCTGGAAGACAGAACCAATGGAGAACTTAAAGCCGTTCTTCCACCAGAAGAATGCAATCCCAGTTGCTCAAGGTTATCTGATGTGGAGAATTTGTGTCATCATTCCTGTGAAACTACAGGCAAAGGTCCTGGAGGAGTTGCATACAGGGCAACTTGGTGTAGTCAAGATGAAGCCATTGGCTAGAGGATATGTCTGGTGGCCAGATATTGACTGACAGATTGAACAATTAACTAAGGAATGTTCTGGCTGTCAGAGGGTATAAAATATGTCTGGCTTGACACCACTTCCTCCTTGGAACTGGCCAACTGCTCCCTTTGAATGAATTCATCTGGATTTTACAGGCCCATTCTTGGGTACCAATTTTCTAGTATTAGTGGACAGATATTTTAAGTGGCCTGAAGTTTTCTGTGTGTTATCCATGACTTCTGCAAGTACCATACAAGTTCTGTGAAGCCTTTTTGCTCAGATGGGAACTGCCAAGACAAGTTCTAAACAGCAACAGCCCACAATTTCTTTCAGCGGATTTCCAAGCTTTCATGAAAAGTAGTGGCATCAATCATACCATGCCATCCTGCAGGGCCATCCCTAGACATTTTGGTGCCCTACGTAGCCCCCCCCCCCCCGGTGAGTGCAGGGCACGCCCAACCCCTGCTGCAGTTCTCAAGGGAAGGGGTGAAGTGGGGGCGGAGCAGGGGCGGGAAGGGGTGGGAGCGGAGCAGGGGCGAGGGCCATGGGGAAGAGGCAGAGCAGGGGCGGGGGCAGCTTTCCTGGGCGGCTCAGCTGGCCGGGGGATCGGGCTGGCACACAGCTGTGTAGGGCACCAGGAAATTTGGGGCAATTCGGTGCTCCAAATTTCCTGGTGCCCTACGCAGCTGCGTAGTTTGCATCTGGGTAAGGACGACCCTGCTGTCCTGCACCCCATGGCTTGACAGAACGCTTTATTCACACCATGAAGCAAGCTGTGAGAGCTGTGTGATGGAATGGGACTGTTCTTAATGTTTCCTCTGAATACGGTGTGCATTCCTCAGTTTCCCCTGTGCATGTCTTAAGTCTCTATGTGGTGGGAATAAGGGGTGGTTGTTGCAGAGCCGGAGAGGGCCAGTGTGAGGACAGAGAATGGCTGACACCCTGTCTCCTGGCAACTAATGGCCTGGGCCCCTCCCCTGCAAAGGTGGGAGCTGAAGGTGTTGCAGAACAAAGGGATCAGGTGACCTCTTGGCCTGGGAAGGAGACAAAGGCAAAGGAGGGGCTGGAGAGTCAGTTGGGAGCTGGGTGGGGACGTGGGGGGAGGCGCAGACAGAGTCTGGCCTCCCTGCCCCCAGTTTGGAGCTGGATGGGGATGTGGGGGGAGGCGCAGAGACAGTCTGGCCTCCCTGTCTCCCAAGATGGACCTGATGGAGGGGTCCTGTTTCCTGTACCTACAAGCTCTGGTTTAGACCATATTCCTGTCATCTAATAAACCTGTTTTACTGGCTGGCTGAGAGTCACAGTGAATCGCAGGAAGTGGGGATGCAGGAGCCTGACTCCCCCACACTCCGTGACAAGCTGCAACAGAACAACCAGGTTCATTACAGGCCAAACTTGCAAACTTCCTGTTGGCGTATTGGAACACGTCACCTGTGACAACAAACCAGTCGCCTACAAGTTTGTTCCTCGGATGCAACCTCCGATCTCACCAGACCTCTCTTCGCCAGTCAGGTTTTAACAAGGATATGAACAAGCAGGTCGACCACACAAAGGGCCATGGATGCTCTTCGGTTGGAGAGTTACGGGTGGGACACCTTGTTCTCGCCTGAGATGACAGGGGCAGCCACAAGCGGGTTCCTGGCACGATCCAGGCCCAGACGTGCGAGGGCATTCCCACACTGAGCAGCTTCGGAATTTACCCCCAAACGAAGGGTCTGGGGAACCATCTGTCCCTGATCTGACACCGTAGCTCCATTGATTCCTGGCACAGAGAAACCAGAACCTGACTTGTCACCCGAAGCGCCTGTTCGAGTGTCTACTCCAGAACCTGAGCGATGCTGCCCTGTGCCCTGCCACAGGCACCCAGCCGAGCCACTCAGTCTGCGGGTGAAATAGCTGCTAGCTGAGGCTGACGAGTGTCACCTCTCGCTCTGCCTGGAGTGCTCAGCTCGCCTGTTCTTCCTCTGCGCTTACAGCTGCTGCGATGTACAATGTTAGCTTAAGCGACAGAGGGTCCTGTGGCACCTTACAGACTAACAGGTGTTGGAGCGTGAGCGTTCGTGGGTGAATCCCCACTTCGTCGGATGCAAGGATGCAGGGCCGGCGCTTCCACTAGGCGACCCTAGGCGGTCGCCTAGGGTGCCAGGATTTGGGGGGTGGCATTTCGCCTCCTTCAGCGGCATTTCAGCGGCAGCGACTCCTGGCGGCAATTCAGCGGCAATAAAAGGGGCTGCCGAAATGCTGCCGAGAACGCAGCTTCAGAGGAGCTGCTGGCGCCGGCGGAGGTGAGCCGCTGCTGCGGGGGGGGGGGGGGAGCTGCCGTGGGCGGGGGAGCTGCTGCGGGCGGGGGAGGGTAGCTGCTGCGGGGGGGTGGGGTGCTGCCGTGGGCGAGGGAGGTTAGCTGCTGCAGGGGGGGAGCTGCTGCGGGGGGGTGGGGAGCTGCCGTGGGCGGGGGAGCTGCCGTGGGCGGGGGAGGGTAGCTGCTGCGGGGGGGTGGGGTGCTGCCGTGGGCGGGGGAGCTGCTGCGGGGGGGGGGGGAGCTGCCGTGGGCGGGGGAGGGTAGCTGCTGCAGGGGGGGAGCTGCTGCGGGGGGGTGGGGAGCTGCCGTGGGCGGGGGAGGGTAGCTGCTGCAGGGGGGGAGCTGCTGCAGGGGGGGAGCTGCTGCGGGGGGGTGGGGTGCTGCCGTGGGCGGGGGAGCTGCTGCGGGGGGGGGGGGGGAGCTGCCGTGGGCGGGGGAGGGTAGCTGCTGCGGGGGGGTGGGGAGCTGCCGTGGGCGGGGGAGGGTAGCTGCTGCAGGGGGGGGGGGAGCTGCCGTGGGCGGGGGAGGGTAGCTGCTGCGGGGGGGGGGGGGAGCTGCCGTGGGCGGGGGAGCTGCTGCGGGGGGGTGGGGAGCTGCCGTGGGCGGGGGAGGGTAGCTGCTGCAGGGGGGGAGCTGCTGCGGACGGGGGGGGGGGGGTTAGCTGCTACGGGGGTGGGGAGCTGCCGCAGGGTGGGGAGGGGAGCCACCACGGGCGGGGGATTAACTGCTGCAGGTGGGGAACTGGCCACGCGGGCAGGGGGGGCTGAGCTGCCACGGGTGGGGAGCCGCTGTGGCCTGCGGGCGGGGGACTGAGCTGCTGCGGGAGTGTGGGGAGCCGCCGTGGGCGGGGGGGAGGCTGCCGCGGCCCGCGGGCGGGGGGCTGAGACACTGCGGGCGGGGGGGAGGGGAGCTGGCTGCCGCGGGGGATGGGGCTCAGGGCTGGTGCAAGCAAGTTTCGCCTAGGGCACAAAAGTTAGGTTAGGTATTTATGTGGGGCGGTAACAACTCAATGCAGGGGGAGGACTGGAATCCATGTGATGTCATTGGGCATGCTCCATGTTCCCCCACTAGAGGGCATCTGTGCCCATCAAGACTCCTAGTAACGAGCTGTGGAGCCTGGTGGAACCAGATGCGATGCAGCCGCTTAGTAAAGAAGCAGGTTCCTTAGCTCTCTGCCCCTGTCTTAACTGGCCAGTTCCTGGGTCCAGACGTAACAGGTCTAACCGCTGGGGAGCTGGACAGGGATCTGGGCAGGTACAGAGGCGCTGAGGGGCAGGAGGGACAGACTCCATGATGGACAGACTTACAGACCGTCCCTCTGCATTGTGCATCTATTGGCGAAACCCAGCAAAGCCGGGTCCCTTCCTCCTGTTGGCAGGGAAGGCGGTGACGGGGGTAGGCCCGCTCTGGGAGGTAGGAATGACCGGGATGGGGGGAGGGGTTCGCTACACAGACGTGAGAGGAAAGAACAATTTCAGCGACTCATGCGAGCCGAGTCACTCGAGGACAGAGCGGGGTCCCCACTGGCTGCGTTCGCCCCCTTGGCATCACCCCGGGACACTCGGGCCAAGGAGGGCGCTGGCAGCAACGGCTGCAGCAAGCCGACCACTCACGTGAGTGTTGGAGAATGTTCAGGGAAAGCAAATGTGGGGCACGTAACTGTGACTTCAGTAACTGTGACACAGGCTCATCCAGTGATGGAGACGTCTCATGTGACCTGAGTGTCCAGTGAGAGGCGACAACTCAGCGGGAATGTCACTGAGTGCGGAATATTGCAAGGAGCGAAAGATCAGGGGTTATTTGTGCGGGGGAGGGGGGTTGTTATGAATATAAGAGCGGCTAGACTGGGTCAGACCAAAGGTCCATCTAGCCCAGTGTCCTGTCCACCGACAGTGGCCAATGGCAGGTGCCCCAGAAGGAATGAACAGAACAAGTAATCATCAAATAATCCATCTCCTGTCGCTCATTCCCAGCTTCTGGCAAACAAAGACTAGGGAAACTCAGAGCATGGGATTGCATCTCAGCTAATACCCATTGATTAGGGTGACCATAAATCCCAAAGGGAAAATGGGACACCACATGGAGCTGGTCCAAGGCCCCTACCACCTCCCGGGGCTGGCCCCAGTTGCTTGTCCAAGGTGCTCCCTCCCCCCCCGACTGTCAGTGGTCACTCAAACCCTGCCAGCCCCCCCACTCGAGGCTGTCACCGGTCCCTGGAACCCTGCCAGCCCCCTCCAGCCCCGCCTCCCCAATGCACGGGGCTGGCATCTCCACTCCCCCCCACATTCCTCTGCATCGCACCCCACTTTTTTAATAAACTGGTCATTTGTCCTGTTTGTGCTTGCCAATTTCATCAGTTGGCAAAAGCAAACAGGACAAATGCCCACTTTTGCTAAAAAAGTTGAGGCTGCTGGGACAGGGCTTAAAAAAGGGACAGTCCCAGCCAAAACGGGACATGTGGTCATCCTACCATTGATGGGCCTATCCTCCGTGAAAATATCTAGTTCTTTTTTGGTCCCCGTTATAGTTTTGGCCTTCACAACATCCTCTGGGAAAGAGTTCCACAGGTTGTCTGTGTGTTGTGCGAAAAAGTAATTCCTGTTTTTGTTTTTAAACCTGATGCCTCTTAATTTCATTGGGTGACCCCGTGTTCTTGTGTTATGTAAAGGAGTACATGACACTTCCTTATTTACTTTCTCCACAACAATCAAAATTTTATAGACCTCTGTCATATCCCCCTTAGTCATCTCTTTTCCGAGCTGAAAAGTCTCAGTCTTTCAATCTCTCCTCATACGGCAGCCGTTCCATACCCCTAACCATTTTTGTTTGCCTGTGACGTTATTGACATGAACTGGGACCATATAGATCATTGCTGCAATCAAGGTCCTGTAGTGGCACCAAATCTTGTATAAAGGGGGTCAAATGGGGTGTCTAAGACAAGGTTATGGTTGGCTGGTTATTATTATGCTATCTGTATGTGTGTATCATTTTGTAGTTGAAGTTATGAATATTGGTTCTATACTGTCTGTATTTCAAACTTGTTGGTGTCATCTTGGCCTAGCTTGCTTGATGGCCCATTGAGGACCATCAGCTACACAATTGACCCATGGAGAGAAGGCAGACCCGCCTTGTGACTCAGCAAGGTATGCAGGGATCTGCCTATGAACAGAACTCTACGGTTTTTCCATGCCATGTGCTGGATAGCTTGTCCTTGGGACAAAGAAAGCAGAGACCACATGGCAAGAGACTATAAAAGGCTGATGCCTCATCTCCATCTTGTCTTCAATCCTATTTCTAACCTCTGGAGGGACTTTGCTACAATCAGAAGCTCTGAACAAAGGACTGCATGACCCATCCCAGCTGTGGATGTACTCCAGAGACTTGATTTGAATCTGCAGTTTATTCTATCACTGCTGCAAGCCTGAACCAAGAACTTTGCCATTACTGTATGTAATTGATTCCATTTAACCAATTCTAGCTCTCACCTAGACCTTTTTCCTTTTATGAATAAACCTTTAGATTTTAGATTCTAAAGGATTGGCAACAGCGTGATTTGTGGGTAAGATCTGATTTGTATATTGACCTGGGTCTGGGGCTTGTTCCTTTGGGATCCGGGAGAACCTTTTTCTTTTACTGGGGCATTGGTTTTCATAACCATTTGTCCCCATAACGAGTGGCACTGGTGGTGAGACTGGGAAACTGGAGTGTCTAAAGGGATTGCTTTTGTGACTTGTGGTTAGCCAGTGGGGTAAAACCAAAGTCTCCCCTGTCTGGATGATTTAGTTTGCCTTAGAGGTGGAAAAACCCCAGCCTTGGGCTGTAACTGCCCTGCTTGAAACAATTTGTCCTGAATTGACACTCTCAGTTGGGTCCCGCCAGAACCAGCATTGTTACATTGCCCTTCTCTGAATCTTTTCCAATTCCAATATATCTTTTTTGAGATGGGGCGACCACATCTACACGCAGTATTCAAGATGTGGACGTACCATGGATTTATATGGAGGCAACATAATATTTTCTGTCTTATTATCTATCCCTTTCCTAAGGATGCCCAACATTCTGTTCACTTTTTTGACTGCCGCTGTACATTGAGTGGATGATTTCAGAGAACTGTCCACAATGACTCCAAGATCTTTTTCTTGAGTGGTAACAGCTAATTTAGACCCCATCATTTTATATGTATCGCTGGGATTATGTTTTCCAATGTGCACTACTTTGCATTTATACACATTGAATTTCATCTGCTATTTTGTTGCCCAGTCATCCAGTTTTGTGAGATCCCTTTGTAACCCTTCGCAGTCTGCCTGGGACTTAACTATCTTGCGTAGTTTTGTACCATCTGCAGATTTTACCATCTCACTCTTTACCCGTTTTTTAAAAGCCAGAAGGGAGCACTGTGATCGTCTAGTCTGGCCTCCTGTGTCACACAGGCCAAAGAACCTGCCCCACACTAACTCCTACAGCAGAGCTTTTAGAAAAACATCCAATTGTGATTTTAAAATTGCCCGTGACGGAGAATCCACCCCAACCCTTGTAAACTGTGACGATGTTAATTCCCCCCACTCTGTTAGCCCGTTCTCTGCCAGAGTGAAGAGCTCATTATCAACTATTTGTTCACCATGTAGGTACCCACAGGCTGGGATCAAGTCACCCCTTAACCTTCTCCTTGTTAAGCTAAACAGGTTGAGCACCTTGAGTCTGTCATTATCATTGAGGGTACTCCAGGGGGTCCGCAGGCCCAGCTGATCAACTGCTCCCCCTCCCTTCCAGCGCCTCCTTCACACCAGGGAACAGCTGTCCCACCCAGAGCCCACACCCTCTCCTGCACCCCAACCCCCTGCCCCACCCTGGTGAAAGTGAGTGAGGGTGGGGGAGAGCGAGTGAGAGAGGGAGGGGTGATGTAGCGAGCCGGGGCTTGGCCTTGGGCAAGGGCTGAGCAGGAGGGGTTTGGGGTGGTCCCTGAAAAATTTTCAATCAAACTGGGGGTCCTCGGGTTGCTAAAGTTTGAGAACTGCTTGTCAGGGTTCCCTCCCCACTCTAAACTCTAGGGTAAAGACATGGGGACCCGCATTCAGAGCCCCTAAGCTTATTTTTACCAGCTTAGGTTAAATCCCCCAAGGTAGAAAATTCCCTGCACCCTGAGAAATGCTTCTCGCTGCCACCATCAAATGTCTAACAGGAATCCAGGAAAGGAATCACTTGAACTTCCCTCCCCCCCAAAATACCCCCTCAAGCCATACACCCCCTTTCCTGGGGAAGCTTGAGAACAATCTCCCAACCAATTGGTTACACAGTGATCTAAAAACCCACCCCCTGGGTTTTAACACCATAGAAAACAGTCAGCTTCTTAAAAGGAGGATTTTATTAAAAATAAAGAAGGTAAAATCATCTCTGTAAAATCAGGATGGTAACTATTTCACAGGGCACTATATTTCCAAACTCAGAGAGATTTCCCCCTCTGGACAAAACCTTAACGTTACAGAAAACCATGAATAACCACCCCCCCCCCTTGCCCCTTCTACCACAGGGAATACACCAAGCCGAAATTAAACAGAAATCTATACACTATGCTATCTAAACTTACTTCAGAAAAGGGAGGTTTGATTTTCTGCAGGTTCCTTCTGTCTTCCAAGATCACTCTCTCCCAGACAAAGACACACACACAAAGCCTTCCCCCCTCCTAAGATTTGAAAGTATCTTGTCCCCTTATTGGTCAGATGCCAGCCAGGTCAGGTGTCAGTCTGGTTACCTGCATTTCTTAACCCTTTACTGGGAAGAGGATTTTATAGTACTGCATCAGACCCACTCCCTTCATATTTATGACACTGCTGCCCTATCCTGTAAGTATGGCCAACGTTCTTTGTTCCTAGGTGTCTACGTTTGCATTTAGCCATATTAAAATGCAAGAAGGGCAAGGATTTTAAAGTGTCAGGATTTTGGGTGCGCAACTTGAGACACTTTTGAGGAGCCTGATTCTCAGAGAGTGAGTGCTCAACATTCTGCCCCTGTATGGGGTCCCCAGTTGAGGACCCAGAAATTGAGGTCCTGTTGAAAGTCTTAGTCAAAGAACATAGAGCAGCTGCGTTCAGAGCCTGAGCCCAAGGAAATGCTTTGGGGAGGTGAAGGCTTTCAGGCACAACCTTGGCAACAGGCTGTTACAGCACCTGGAACAGGAACTTTCCCACGTCCTGTTTGCTAGCCATAGGGAGAGCACTGATGTCATGAGACAGCCTGTTGGGTGGAATTGTCTCAGCCAATCAGAGCCAGGGGTCCCATACAGTCACTGATTCAGCTCTCAGACCATGAGTGCCCTGCCCCCTGGTTGGTCAGACTAAATGCGCACAGTGGCCTTGGAATCTGTGAATCTGTGATCTGATATTTTGCCATGTGAAATGATATCTTTGAACACTCGAAGGCATTAGGCTTAGTCCTGTTTGATATTCTGATTAGCAAATGAAGTATACAGCAGTATACTGTACAAAATCAGCATAGCCCATATTAAATAAATTAAAAACTGGCTAACTGATAGATCTCAGAAATGGTCAATGGGAAATCACCATCCAGCGGGGTTATTTATCATGGGGAGTTGCAGGGATCGGTTCTCAGCCCAGTGCCAGACAATGTCTTCAATGATCTGGAAGAGAATATAAAATCACTGCTGCTGATATTAGCAGGTGATAGAGGGATTTGTCGAGGGCTAAATAACGGTGGGGACTGGTCAGTTCTACAGATCTGCTTTAGCGAAACCCAGATGCTCTGGGCTTCATACAGAAATCACTGGGTGGGTTCTCTGGCCTGTGTGATGAAGGAGTTCAGACTACATGGTCTTAATGGTTCCTTCTGGCTATAGCAGCTGTGGATCTGTGCAAACCAAGGTGTCGCTCCTGTGAGGAGTTAAATGTCCGCTGTTTCCGCCCATCACCCCTTATCTGCAGGAATCACACCCCAAGTGCCCCTCGGGGCCATCCAACTTTAAAGGTATGTTTGTGGAAGATTATAATTTAGAGACACGCCCTCAGAAGGGGCAGTATGATGGCTCTAGGAATTTAGAGGTGTGCCCTGGAAGGAAGCAGGGGTGAGACACAGTGGAGCTCTGCCCAGCAATTCACCAGGGACGCTCTAGTTTGTTTATTCAGAGCTGTATTCCTTTCTCACGCACTTGTATTCCTTTCTCATTCATAGGGTGACCGGATGCCTCGATTTTATAGGGACAGTCCTGATATTTGGGGCTTTTTCTTATATAGGCTCCTATTACCCCCCACCCCCTGTCCCGATTTTTCACACTTGCTGTCTGGTCACCCTACTCATTCACGGGCTGGTTGTTTAAGGAACCCCAAGATCATGACGTGGGCTCAGGTGCCGAATGAGGAGATGGCCCTCATTGTGATACTGAAAGCAGAGGCAAGGGAGCGCATGGAGCAGCAAACAGAGAAGAACAAAGGCTTGTGTGTGTATTTTATGAAGCCAATAGTAGCTTGACTAGCTTAAGAAGGGGGGAGGAGGAGCCAAAAATGGATGTGTTGCAACCTCCGTCCAGTCTGCAATTGTAGGGAACTTGTAAAAATTCGGAGAGAGATTTGAATGGTATTTAGCAGCCATAGCGGCAGAGGAGAAACATGATAAAGTGAAATCATCAATCTTTTTGCATGTTGTCGGGGAGGAAGCATTGGATATTTATAACAACTTTACTTTGGAAGAAGATGAATGCACGAAGTTAAGTAAAATTCTGACTAAATCTGAGGAACATTGCATGCCAAAAAGGAATGAGATCTTTGAGAGACACAAATGTTTACATGCATGCAAAAAATGGATGACACCAGGGAGCAATACGTCACAGAACTAAGGAAACTCAGTAAATCCTGTGAGTTTGGTGAGGTGACAGAGTCTGGCCAGAGAGAGAATCATTGGTAGCATTAAAGAACGCGTATTAAGAGAGAGACTGCGCCGTAGAAGAGATTTAACTGTACGCAGGATCTCAATGAGCTCTCCCCTGACAGCTATCGTGGAGGGGAAAGGCTTCAGAACCAGACTGTATTTACATGAACACACCCACTCTGCCTCGGTATCCAGCAGACAGAGCAGTGTTGCCAAAGGATCAGCTTTGGCTGGTGTTGGGTTACAAGTCATGTTAGTACAGAACGCGGGGCAATGAAATGTTGGTATCAATGTTGTTATCTTTATTGTATGAGTAAAGGGCACCAGAACTGTGCTTAGCCTGTCCTGATTGGGGGGGTCACCCTCAACTAAACGGAACTCACTAAGTCTGGGGCTCGAATGCCAGCGCCCTGGGACAGTAAGAGGGGGTGGGGAGAGGTGTCCCTGTCAGGAAGGATGGAGGCTACCAAAGAGTCTCAGCCCAGGTCTACACTAACCCCCCGTCGAACTAAGATATGCAATTTCAGCTACGTTAATAACGTAGCTGAAGTCGAAGTATCTTAGTTCGAACTTACCTGTGGTCCAGACGCGGCGCGCAGGCTCCCCCGTCGACTCCGCCTGCTCCGTTCGCAGAGCAGGATTACCGGCGTCGACAGGGGAGCACTTCCTGGTTCGATTTATCGCGTCTAGACAAGACGCGATAAATCGAACCCAGAACATCGATCCCGTGCCTCCGACCGGACGCGTAAGTATAGACGTACCCTTAGGCAGGGCTTACTCGGTCTTTCCCCACTGTTCAGGGATAGCACTAATTGAGGTACTTTAGGGAGTCTTTTATTTATTTAAAAACAACAAGAAGTCCTTGTAGCACAGTAGCGCAGAGGTGGGCAAACTATGGTGACCTCTCTCTCCAGGGAAGAGATCCACCAGGGGGTCTTCTCCCTTCTACTCCCAATCATCCCTTACTCTCCTCCCATACTGCAGATCGAAAGGGAAGAATACTGGGGATTCCTGGGGCACTTCCCTGTGCCACAGGTGTGGCAGGTACTTGTCCCAGTCTTGCGGATGCTGATTCATAAAATTTCTCAGCATCATCCTCACATTCCCATGAAATCTCTCCACCTGCCCGTTGGACTGAGGGCGATATGCAGAGGCCCAGGTGGGCCAGACCCCACATTTCTCCCACAAGCCCCAGAGCAGGGCTGACATGACATTGGATCCCCGGTCTGTAAGGACCTTGCTGGGGACCCCCACTCTGCTGAAGATGGTCAGCAGCATGTCTGCCATGGTGTCTGCCCCAGTGGAGGACAGAGCCACTGCCTCTGGGTAGCAGGTGGCAAAATCCATCACCACCAGGATGCATTTCTTCCCCAGGCGGGTCGCCCTGCTGAGGGGCCCCACTCCATCCATAGCCACCTTGTGGAAAGGCTCCTCTATGATGGGCAGGGATCTCCAGGGAGCGTCTCCCCTACCCTGGGCCAGGTACAATAGCTGGTGATGATACTTCTGGGGCCCCACCGGCTGCTTCCTGATTCCCCACCATTCTACTTCCCCTGGGGAAGCCCATTCCCGGTACAGGAATCCCTTCTCCCACAGGAATCTGTCCCTGTAGCCTTCCCCAAGGGGTTTTGTAGTGCTGTGGTCAGCAAGTTCCCTCAGCTTCTCCAAGGTGGGATCCTTCTGCAGCGCACTGGCTGGGTCTGGGGTCACAGCCCCGCTGAGCCCTGTCCCTGGTGGCTCCCTCCCTGCTGTTGAATCACTTCCTGGAAGCACCTCTGGACCAGGCAAACCTAGTTGGTAGCCGTCCTGCCCTGCCTGTGTGTCCCCCCCACTCAGCTGGGGTCTCTGCTCCCCCGGTGCTCAGCGCTGCCCTTGCTGTCCCAGTTGGGGCAGGCAGCGAGCTCGCTGCTTTGCTCTCCGCATCAGAGCCAGCATGAGCCCCCTCTCCAGTGTGCAGGGGGGTGGGGAGCATCTCTCTGTCCCACCCAGCCCCAGGGGTCTGGTTACAGGCAGGCAGGTATCCAGAGCCTAGCAGCTCCTCACCCCTGCCTGCCAGGTCATTTGCATTTTCACTGACCGTTTCCATCTTAGCCAATTGATTCCCTGGGTTCAAATTCAAATCCTCGGCCGTTACCGGAGTAGGGCCTGGATCCTGTCCCAAAGTGATAAAGTCACCCCCCAACGGCACCTCACAGCCGATATCCTGGAGAACCCCAACCACCAGCCAGCCCGACCCCTCCTGGGTCTGCACAGGGATCTGGGCCATAGGCAGGGCGAAGGGCTTCATCCCTAGGACCCTCACCCAGGTCACACATCCCCTCAGCATCTGGTGGGGGTGCACCAACCGGGGCCTGACCACAGTTCTCTCAGTCCCAGGATCTCGCCACCCCAGGAATGTCTCCCCATTGACCATCACCTTCCGCTCCCACTGGGGGTCCGCAGGGCCTGAGCCCAGGAGACTCCACGCAGACATATAGGTTGGGGCCAGGAGTGGAAGTCCGTCCACCATCCCACCCATCTGGCTGACGGAGTCCATGGCCTTGGGACCCAGCAAGGGAGCTAGATCCCGGGGCTTTTCCGCAGGGTCTCCCTGGTTCCAATCACCAGCCTGCTCCAAGGCAGTGAGGTGGGCCTCCACATCCCCACCCTCCTTAACCAGGGGCAGCAATTTAGGATCGAGGTTCCCTGCGGAGCTGGCACCCCGGGATCTGTCCCCACTTACCCCTGGCCAGTCCCCTATGCCTCTCCATTCCACCACCGCAAGTTCACGCTGCTGCTTCTTCTGTAGGTCTTTCTCGGGCTCTTGCTGTCTCTCACCGTCCTCTTGCTCTCTCGGACTCAGCTCCAGTCCCATCCGTCTCCGATCCCCTGCTGGGGAACCCGATCGTGAAGACCTCCGTCTGGTTGGGGACCAGACTCTTGGGGATGCCAGGCTACCGCTCCAGCTGCTCCCAGATCCTGCTGTAGCCCCACTGGGGTCAGGAATCTGCTCCTTAGAATGGTCATCCTCCTCCAGCTGCATGATTAGCAGTGCTTTAGTGAACTTTCCAATGCGTATCCCTCTCTTTTTGCACAGGTTTACAATGTCCTTCTTAAGGAGATGGTGATAGGCCATCACTTCACTGCTCCCAAGTTGCTGTGGATTCGCAGGCCTGTGTGCTCTTAGCTCCCCACGGTTTTCGGGGTTCTGCTCCCGACGGTATCCAGGGAGAACCCCAAGTGTGCCAGCCCTTCTCCAGGTCACCGCCTCTTTGCCAGGGTCGAGCTGCAGCTCCTCCACCCTTGGGACCGCTCGCTGCAATCCCCAGGGGAACCCTGTTACTGCAAAAGTCCTTCTCTCTCCCAGGGCCAAGCCGCAGGCTACTCCGCCCCTGGGACTGCTCGCCACAGTCCCCAGGGGGACCCCATCACTGCACAGTCCTTCTCGCTGATCACACACTCCCAGGGGTTAAGCGTAGCTCCTCTGCCCCCTGAAACCCCTCCTCTTTGAGCCTTCAGCATGCCTGGTCCTCGTTAACTCCCCTTTGTTTTACTGCTCCCCAGTCACTTACTGCAGGAAGCGCTGTCCACGGGGTGCAGTATATCCCACTGCTGCCACAAGTTGTCACGGAGTGTGGGGGAGTCAGCGCCTGCACCCCTCTTCCTGGGATTCACTGTGACTCTCAGCCAGCCAGTAAAACAGAAGGTTTATTAGATGACAGGAACATGGTCTAAAACAGAGCTTGTAGGTACAGGAAACAGTACCCCTCAATCAGGTCCACCTTGTGGGGCAGGGAGGCCAGACTCTGTCTGCGCCGCCCCCCACATCCCCAGCCAGATCAAAACTGACTCTCTAGCCCCCTCCTTTGCCTTTGTCTCCTTCCTGGGCCAGGAGGTCACCTGATCCCTTTGTTCTTCAACACCTTTAGTCTGCACCTTTGCAGAGAAGGGCCCAGGCCGTCAGCTGCCAGGAGACAGGGTGTCGGCCATTCTCTGTCATCACACTGGCCCTCTAGGGCTCTGCAATTGCACACCTTTATCCCAACACCTAGAGACTTAAGAAATGCATTGGGGAAACTGAGGCACCCCCACAGTGTTTAGAGGAAACATTAAGAACAGTCCCACTTCCTCACATTATTTTAAAAATCTTCAGTGTTTAAATCTTCCCGAAAATAAGAAAGAAAAACTTGTAGCACCTTAGAGACTAACAAATTTATTTCAGCATAAGCTTTCGTGGGTTAGTACCCACTTCCCGGTGTCCCTTTGAGTGAATGGAGGGATAGCCCAGGATCATCTAAGCTCAGCTGTACAAAATCTTCGGGCCCCATTTGGGGATTAAAATCATCTGGCAAATTTTGAGTAGCGCTGTGACTGGCCGCCATTGCCGGAGTGAAGTCTGTCACGCTGTCCAAATTAGTAAAATGAAATTCTTGAAAATACTCATATTCGAGGCCTTAACCAGTGTCTCAAATGTTCCCGGTATATCTGAGGAAACATCTCAGGTACATCAGGAACAAGAGATTCTTCTTCGAGTGGTTGCTCATATCTATTCCCATGTATATCTCCTTGGTGACATGCTCCTCCTTCCATTTCCTGCACGTATCCCTTTTGGTTTTTAGATAGCTAAAAGCTACTTGTGCACCCACATTGGCCTCCTGCGGCTCTTCTTCTCTTTCGTCTGTGTCAGAATAGCTTGATGTTGGGCTTCTAGTACTGCATCTTTTAGGAACTGCCAGTCCCCTTCAACTCCCTTTCTTCCTAACTGGTCTTTCCATGGGACCTTGCCTACTATTTCTCTGAGTTGGTTGAAATCTGCCTTTCTAAAGTCCAGTGTCCTTGTTTTGCTATTCTCATGTCTTCCTTTCCTTAGTATCTTGAATTCTATCCGATCCTGATCACTTCCTCTCAAATTCCCAACCACCTTCGTGTTCACAACTAATTCATCCCTGTGGGTCAACACCAGATCCAAAATGAATGACTCCCTAGTTGTTTCCTCAACTTTATGAATCGGAAACTTGTCCCCTGTAGTAAGATGAGGTCTTGAAACTCATTAGCCTTGGAAGGCAGCCCACCTAGGAGAAGGAAAACTCTGATTTAAAACCTCCGCTGCCTTGTGGCAATACCCACTCATGGGAAAGGCTAAGGGAGTCAACCCTGAAACCAAATCCAGTGTCGGAGTCCCGATGGCGGTCTGACATTGTCCTCAACGAACTCCTGTGATGCCACTGGTTCAAGTTGTACCGACATTGTCTTTCCCTTGGATCCATCAGTTGCATGGAGAGGGGGGTTCTCAACAGCTGTTCCGCCATATCATCCTGCCCTGGCTTGCACCCTGGAGAGGACACTCCATAAACATTCCCCATGGGCACATATCCATCGTCTCTTGAGACTAACGGATGCCAACAACTGTATCAGAGGCCCAGTATGAAGCCTAAGGCCTGAGCTAAAAGTAATAGCCAAGACGTTGCTAACATAAAGCAAAGTGAAGCTGTGAGCCAGAGGCAGGCCCTGCTCACAGAAGCTGGCAAGGACAGGGCTGATGTTGCAAATACACACATACCTAAAAGGTACTGGGCGCTAGTGCCAGAACATTCCTGTAAGAGCACATTCCACAGATAACAAGGAACAGGCTGGCCCATCCTAAAGACAGGGGCAAAAGGGCAGTATGACGGCTAGAGTTGTTTTGTTCGAACCAACATGTACAAGGTGAAAGGCAGCACCTTACTGCATAGAGGGGTTGCACCTCTATACTTCGGGAGTGATGTGTCAATTGTTTGTACCTGTGTATAAGAATTCACCCCCTGAGGAGTTGTCTTGGTCTGGCCTAGGGGGCAGTGATAAGTCCCACGACTGACTGAGCCGGTCCATTGGCAGGGGGCAGATATTCGTAATATGTCCAGTAGAGACTGTGGGAAACTATTACTGTGCTTTGTTTGACAATAAACCTGGCCGGGTGCCTTTGTACCTTATCAGAGTCTGTGGTCTTTAGGGGTTCTCTCGGGGTCTGCTGTGCCAGCGATCTGCAGAGCCGGGGCAGCGCGCAGAGGGACCATGCACGCAGCCGACTGTTCTCAACATTGGATAGAGCAGAGCAGCACACCGGTGACGTCTGACAGCATCCCCTACACATGCTAAGCACATAACCCACTTTATTTCCTAAGGGCCTGGCTACACTGGCAGCTGTAGGGCGGTTTGAGTTAAACCAGCCTTCGGAGAGCGCAGTAGGGAAAGTGCTGCAGTCTGCGTTATGGGCAGCTATCCCAGCATTCAAGTTGCTGCAACATGCTTTTCAAATGGGGGGTGGGGTGGGGTGTGACAGGGAGCGTGGGGGAGACAGAGTGGGGGTTTTTGGGGTGCTGACAGTGTGTCAGCTCGCTATCTCGTAAGTTCAGACCCCCCTGCCTCCCCCGCCTCTTTCTCACTCACTGAGAGCAGGGAAAGCAGTGGATCTGCTATTTCTTGACTTTAGCAAAGCTTTTGATACAGTCTCGCACAGCGTTCTTGCCAGCAAGTTAAAGAAGTATGGGCTGGATGAATGGACGGTAAGGTGGATAGAAAACTGGCTGGATGGTCGTGCTCAACGGGTAGTGATCAATGGTTCCATGTCTAGTTGGCAGCCGGTATCAAGTGGAGTGCCCCAAGGGTCGGTGCTGGGGCCGGTTTTGTTCAATATCTTCATCAACGACCTGGAGGATGGTGTGGACTGCACCCTTAGCAAGTTTGCAGATGACACTAAACTGGGAGGAGTGGTTGATACGCTGGAGGGTAGGGACAGGATACAGAGGGACCTAGACCAATCAGAGGATTGGGCCAAAAGAAATCTGATGAGGTTCAACAAGGACAAGTGCAGAGTCCTGCACTTAGGACGGAAGAATCCCATGCACTGCTACAGACTAGGGACCGAATGGCTGGGCAGCAGTTCTGCAGAAAAGGACCTAGGGGTTACAGTGGACGAAAAGCTGAATATGAGTCAACAGTGTGCCCTTGTTGCCAAGAAAGCTAACGGCATTTTGGGCTGTATAAGTAGGGGCATTTCCAGCAGATCGAGGGACGTGATCATTCCCCTCTATTCGGCACTGGTGAGGCCTCATTTGGAGTACTGTGTCCAGTTTTGGGCCCCACACTACAAGAAGGATGTGGATAAATTGGAAAGAGTCCAACGGAGGGCAACAAAAATGATTAGGGGGCTGGAGCACATGACTTATGAGGAGAGGCTGAGGGAACTGGGATTGTTTAGCCTGCAGAAGAGAAGAACGAGGGGGGATTTGATAGCTGCTTTCAGCTACCTGAAAGGGGGTTCCAAAGAGGATGGATCTAGACTGTTCTCAGTGGTAGAAGATGACAGAACAAGGAGTAATGGTCTCAAGTTGCAGAGGGGGAGGTTTAGGTTGGATATTAGGAAAAACTTTTTCACTAGTAGGGTGGTGAAGCACTGGAATGGGTTACTGAGGGAGGTGGTGGAATCTCCTTCCTTAGAGGTTTTTAAGGTCAGGCTTGACAAAGCCCTGGCTGGGATGATTTAGTTGTGCTTGGTCCTGCTTTGAGCAGGGGGCTGGACTAGATGACCTCCTGAGGTCCCTTCCAACCCTGAGATTCAATGATTCTATGAAAGCAAACAGCAGCTCTTTGTTTTTTTCTCATAGACCAGATAAGCAGCCACTCACCGAAATGGACCCCAACCCCTCCCTCCCACCACGCGTTTCCTCTCTCTTCAAGCAAACATTAGCTGTCGGCACTCCAAACGGAGCCCCTCTGCCTGGCTCTCACTCATTCAAAGCAAACAGTGGCTGTGTTATTTTTTTTGATAAGCAGACCCCGAAATGGAGCTTTGAAATGGCACTTCCGTGTCCGGAGTTCACAACAAAACAACAGAGGACGCTTCAGTTAAAAGGATTATGGGGAGTTTCTGGAGGTCAATCAGTGTGTAATAACGTTACTTTCCGTTTACACTTGAGCTGGAGCATCTCAGCCAATACGCAACAGCTGTTAATCCTCTCGGGGAGGTGGAGTCCCAGGAGCGCTCCAGCCAGGGAGTCAGAGCGCTCTATGTGCCTTGCCAGTGTGGACGGGGAGTAAGGTAGAGCGCTCTAGGAGGCTTTATTGCGGTATAATGTGCAAGTGTAGCTAAGGCCTTAATGATCTAAGAATGCCTATAAAGCTATTTTTCTCTAAAATCCTATTTTCTTCTAACCTTCATATGTAAACACACACACACACACAGACACACACTCATCCCTAATGTTCTCCATTACAAATATTTTTTTCAAATTGGCTGACCACACCAAAAGTGTACATGGCCAAATATTTGACTGGGGGCAGGACATAAACCAAAAAGGGGGCATGGAAACCTGCCAAAATGATATGGTGATGAATGCTATAAATTAGTGAACTACACTACTTGTATCACATGAGGATGATGAAGTATTTTCCAGTCCATTACTAACCAAGGACGCTGCTGAAGATCATCTACTCGGGTCTCTAGGAATAAACATTTTGAAATCAGCAAGGCCAGATAACTTGCACACAAGAGTTTTCTCTCTCTCTCTCTCTCCCCTGCGTCCCGTGTGTCCCTCCTACCCAGCCTTTTTCAGACACTGTCAGTAACAGAGGCACAGAGCTGAAGAGCTCGCTGAATGTTGTTCAGGGAGATTGGGGTGGAGCTGGGAACGGACCCTGATCTCCGACATGGCAGACCCGTATTTCAGCCACCAGACTGCTGGGCCTGTCATCCAGCTGTGCTAGGCTCTGTGCTTTCCCAGCCCAGCTGTAAAATGGGGATAATGATGCTCAGCTAGCTCGCTAAGATCCAGAGACTCAGTGTTTGAGGCCAGAAAGAACCTAATAATCTAGTCTGACCTCTTGTATGTCACGCACCAGATGACTTCACTTAGCTACGCCCGTATTGAGCCCAACAACTTGAGTTTGGCTGAAGCCTCTTCCATAGAGCAGCCAGTCATGTTCTGAAGACATCAAGGGATACAGAATCCACCATTTCCCTTGGCCGTGTGTTCCCATGGTTAATCGCTCTCACTGTTGCAAATCTGTGTCTAATTTCTAATTTGCATTGGTCTGGCTTCAGCTTCCAGCCATTGGCTCTTGTGCCTGTCTCTGCTGGATCACTGAGCGTTTACTACCCGGTGTTTAATTCTGGTGAAGGCACTGCTACGCTGCAATCAGGGCACCTCATTCGTCTCTCTGACAAGCTGACAGAGCTCCGTCAGCCTCTCACTGTCAGGGATTTTCTCCTGCCACTGAATCATTTTGGTGGCTCTTTTCAGCACCCTCTCCAATCTTTCGACATCCTTTTCACGACATGGAACACAGAATCGGATGCAGTATCAGTATCAGCCTCACCAGTGCCATACACAGAGGTGAAATCCCCTCCCAGCCCCTACTCACCACTCCCCTGTTCATACATCCAAGGCACACAATAGCCCCTTTTGCCACAGCAGCCCACTGGGAGCTCATGTTCAGTTGCTTGTCCGCTATGACCCCTAAATCCCCTTCAGAGTCTCTGCTCTCCAGGACACAGGCCCCCGTGATGTAGGTGTGGCTGGCAGTCCTTGTATTTACATATATGAGTTTGCATTTGGCTGTGTTAAAACCCGTTTGGTTTGAATGAGCCCATCTTACCAAACAGTCCAGATCGCTCTGTGTGACTGCCCTGTCCTCAGCACGATTCACCACGCTGCCAATCACTGTCAGTCACACGTTTTATCAGCAGTGATTTCATGTTTCACTCCCAGATCATGGATGAAAACGCTGAACAGCATTGAGCCTAGTGCCGATCCCTGCAGACCCTAGTAACCCCACCCCCTTCAGTAATGATTCCCCATTGACAACAGCTTTTTGAAATTTGTCAGTTAGCCAGTTCTAATCCATGTAACATATGCACTACTGATACTGTGTAGTGCTAACTTTTAAATCAGAATGTCATATGGTATTAAGTCAAAGACCTCACACATGTCTAAGTATATACATGTGGCACTATATTCATCACTATTATATAATTATGATATGTTTTGTACAAAGTATGCCTCATGAGGCATCATCTTAAAAGTCTTGATCTGTTGAACATTAATATCCTGTTGGATTTGATGTGCTGTCATTATATACAATGTTATGAAGCATTGCTATATGTGTCACTGAAATATGTTGTGAGGTTGGGAACACTCACAACCAGCCTTTCAGGTACAACAACGGAGTAGCCATGGATAGCCAGACAGTGTTAATGGCTCAGCAACACCCATCAAGGAAATAACCCAGTATCCCAGAGACTTCACAGAGCGAGGATGTACGCAATGGAGACTGCTTGACCAATGGGGACTGCCTGATCTCCCCCCTCCGCCCCCCCCGTCACAGCAAAGATCTTTCCAGCAAGCTGGAAGAAAATATAAAAGAGGGAAAGTGACATCATTACTTGGCCTCATTCCCCTGGCCCCATCTCAACACCTAGAAGCACGTCTGGAAGAAAAGACTTTGAACCGGGGAAGGATGTGTTAGGGCTTTCCCTCGTCTCTCCTTTGGTTCTTGTCATGCAGGCAGAAAACAGAAGACCAGAGTCCGAAGTGCAGGCAATGTGATGTTTATTGGGGTTACCAAGCAAGCCTAATCCACAGCTCTGTACACCAGTAGAGCTTTTCCTGTCCCTAGTCCCACTTCCTTTCTTAGCAGGCTTAATTACACCTGTAGTGCATGCCCTGGGTACCACCACATACCATTTATGGTCATGTTCTGTTTTGGAGGATCGTGCGTCTGGGGGCTTTGGCACCACCTCTTTTGTACCTCACGGGAGAGGTAGGGAGTGAGGTTGTGTACTGGCCAAGGCCAGGCTTTTCTTTGGCTTCTAGTGTTTCTTATGCCTCCCCCCCTCCATCCCCCTTTGCCCCTCCCGACTGGTTGCTTGACCTTGACTTGAGATAGGAGTCGAGGCAGTCATATATTAAACTCCCATCAGAACCAGCAATCCTTTAGCTCTATCTCTTATCTTTCCTCATTATGCTCACAAACCCATCTGGTTGGGCAGAAGCAACACACAGTGTCTTTTGTTCTTTGTTCACACATGTTAGTAAGGATATGAGAATATCAAAAGTAAACCAAAAATTCTATCTCAGGATAACAAACAGGCCTGAATACTAACCGTTGGTCCCAGGCTGTGTATTGTGGAACTGTGATTTGCTTGTACCATCTGGTCAGGGTGAGAAAAGCTGTTTGATTCAACTCTTGCTAAAAGTTTAGGATTTAGAATGTATGTTTATTTTTTACTTTCTTAAGGTAACTACCTCTGACCTGTATGCCTACCACTTACAGTCACGTATAATCTCTCTTTCTGTAGTTAATAAACTTGTTTTAATGCTTTATCCTTACCAGTGAGTTTGTCTAACGTGCTTGGAAATCTGCTTAGGTTACAAAGGCTGGTGCAAGTCCACTTTCCTTTGAAGAAGCGGCAAACTGGGTAATGAACTTACACGGGCTAGGCTTCTGATCCGTGCAAGACAGTACCGTTCTGGGGAGCTGGGGGGAATTGGCTGGAGCCTCCCTATTGATGGTTCAGGAGTGGCTGGGAGACCATTCATGTAACAGTTGGGTGTGTCCCTGCCTGTGGATGGGTGTGTAAGTGCAGAGCCTCTCCGAGGTTTGTAGCTTGACAGCAGCATCCCAGTGTGAGAGGCAGCCCAGGTTGGTGGGTTTGGAGGGCTCAGGGGTCCCACAGCCCAGGCTGCACCCCGGGGACCCCGTCACAACACAGCCTAGTTGTAGCCAGGTCTCTCTCAGTAAATGATCTCTGCATAGTTACTTTTGTCAACCATACTTGTAATGGAAATCCGTTTTTTTGATAGGACCTATTTTTCATAACACCAGGTTGACTGGCATTAATTATATTCCCATCCTTTAATTCTTTATCAGTTGAATCCCATATCAGCTTTTCCTTATTTCATCTGGGATTGCTGTCAGGTTAATTGGTCTATAGTTTACAATGAAAATATTCTCCATCAGCAGGTTCTTTTCTCCATCAGTGTCCCAGAAAGAGAATTGTGTGAAGAGTTCAGGTAATGTTAATTTCTTAAATGTTTTACTCATTCTGCCCTTTAAAACTTCCTCTTACCTGAATCAATGTCAGAAATCGACCTGTTTCAAAGTACCTGGTGTAAGGGGATCTGAGAGCAACTAGAGGATGTTAGGGAAACATTAACCACTTTGCAAACATTCCATGGAAGTCCCCTTTAAATATCCTTTAATCTCCAAGTTTTTACTATCACGCATATGTGCGGTCCAGGTGCTAGAGAGGATGAGGAAGAGCCCTCAACATTAAATCAGCAGGATCCCAATTTGGAAAATTGTTATAATGCTTTTTTTAGTTTCTATGCACGCCAAAATGACTTGGAAGCCGAACCCCAAATGTGTTTTATTACCTAGGCCTGTCCAGGGAGTGTTTGGGTCTTTCTGGAGGTTAAACTGCTCAAATAAATGAAAAGCCCTGCATGGCTGATAAGTCACAATCCCACCTGTAAATAGTGTCCATGATTCTCATGAAATCAAACTGATCTGTGTTTTTTAAGTTGATTGTAATATTTACCTTGTAATACCAGGCTCATGACAAATGATCAATGAGCTTCTAAAGCTGGGTGTCGGTCCAGGCGTTATATTAAATATTCCACAAATAGCAGTAATCAGTAAGTAAATGTTTTTTTTAGGAAAATATTTTTATGACAGAATCATCTAGGCACCAGGATGTGAGATGTCGCTGACATTGGGATGGGAACTTTTCTAGCTCTTGTTATCTTTAGTATCAGAATTATGGAGAGGCAGCAGCCTCTGCATAGTTAAGCTTACCATTAAATTTCAGTTTAAAGCTGAATTTTTCATTGTCTCTGAAATCTAGAAAAATAATAATAGAATCATAGAACTCCACTCCCGAAAGAGCTTCAACGCCAGCCCCTTGGAGCCTGAACAGGAACACGAAGGGGACAGGTGGAGCCACTTACTGTCTTCTCAGAACAGTGTCTGAGCCTAGAATCACAGCACAGGTCTCTGCTATATGAGCTAGAGGAGTAACTCCCTTACCCAGTAGTAGTAGGCTTTTATGCGGATCAGTGACTAGCAGGGAACACTTAACTAACCAGTCAGTCATGCTGACTTAGCCCCGTAATTATAGCTTTGAACCTATGGGAAGCAGGTATTGTGACGGAATGGGACTGTTCTTAATGTTTCCTCTGAATACTGTGTGTGTGCCTCAGTTTCCCCTATGCATTTCTTAGGTCTCTAGGTGGTGGGAATAAGGGGTGGTTGTTGCAGAGCCGGAGAGGGCCAGTGTGATGACAGAAAATGGCCGACACTCTGTCTCCTGGCAACTGATGGCCTGGGCCCCTTCTCTGCAAAGGTGCGAACTGAAGGTGTTGCAGAACAAAGGGATCAGGTGACCTCCTGGCCCCGGAAGGAGACAAAGGCAAAGGAGGGGCTAGAGAGTCAGTTTGGATCTTGCTGTGGACCTGGGGGGAGGCGCAGACAGTGTCTGGCCTCCCTGCCCCCCAAGATGGAACTGCTGGTCCTGCTGGTGGGGTCGTGTGTCGCCCAGGAAAGGGTGCTGGGTGTCAGCGTGGAAGCTCCGTGGAGACGTCTGCTCGATGTGCAGCTGTGGCCAAAAAAGCAAAGGCTGTTGGGATGCACAAGGGACGGGCTGGAGAACAATACATCAGAGCGGCCAGACCGGGTCAGACCAACGGTCCAACTAGCCCAGCGTCCTGACTGCCGACAGTGGAAGCTACCAGGTGCCCCAGAGGGAATGAACAGAACAGGGAATCATCAAGTTGCACCACTACAGCTAAAGTCCTTTCCTTTCAAGCAGGTGGTAGTGATTCACTCTGTACCCCTCGGGCAACCCCCAAAGTGGCACAGTCCCCACCCCCGGGGGGCGGGGCAGGAAAACCAGGCGAAAGTCGAGACGAGCTTCCTCTTTAACTGCCAGCTTTTCTGCGTGCTCTAAAATCCACACGTGGACTTGGATTGTCTTGAAAATTGCTGTGCCTCATCTGGGCCGGGGGCAGAGCTAGTGGGGGGAGGTTGTGGCCGTTTGGTCTAGGGGTCCCTCAGATACAGCTCCCCCAGTAAGAAGCTGCTTTTACCATTCAGATTGCTCTGAAACCCTGTGCAAGCGTCACCCCCATGAAAAGCAGGAAATAGAAAATCAGAGTACATGCTACCCCCACAACATAACCTTAACTCTGCCCTCTTTGAGTGATGTCCCAGCGTACCGATAACACACGTTTGCTCTTTACCTTTGCAGATGCTACAGAACACTTCAGGAATAGAGCACTGGTGAGCAGTGTAGGACAAATCCGTCCACCTTCTGTTGCTAAGGGGAAAACTTTGGGGTAGGTAAGAAATCCGATGAGGTTCAACAAGGACAAGTGCAGAGTCCTGCACTTAGGACGGAAGAATCCCATGCACTGCTACAGGCTGGGGACCGACTGGCTGAGCGGCAGTTCTGCAGAAAAGGACCTAGGGGTTACGGTGGATGAGAAGCTTGATATGAGTCGGCAGTGTGCCCTCGTTGCCAAGAAGGCTAATGGCATTTTAGGTTGTATAAGTAGGGGCATTTCCAGCAGATCGAGGGACATGATCATTCCCCTCTATTCGGCACTGGTGAGGCCTCATTTGGAGTACTGTGTCCAGTTTTGGGCCCCACACTACAAGAAGGATGTGGATACATTGGAAAGAGTCCAACGGAGGGCAACAAAAATGATTAGGGGCTGGAGCACATGACTTATGAGGAGAGGCTGAGGGAACTGGGATTATTTAGTCTCCAGAAGAGAAGAAAGGGGGGGGATTTGATATCTACTTTCAACTACCTGAAAGGGGGTTCCAAAGAGGATGGATCTAGACTGTTGTCAGTGGTAGAAGATGACAGAACAAGGAGTAATGGTCTCAAGTTGCAGAGGGGGAGGTTTAGGTTGGATATTAGGAAAAACTTTTTCACTCGGAGGGTGGTGAAGAACTGGAATGGGTTACCTAGGGAGGTGGTGGAATCTCCTTCCTTAGAGGTTTTTAAGGTCAGGCTTGACAAAGCCCTATCTGGGATGATTTAGTTGGGGATTGGTCCTGCTTTGAGCAGGGAGTTGGACTAGATACCTCCTAAGGTCCCTTCCAACCCTGATCATCTATGATTCTATGATTCTAAGTGATCTATCCCATCGCCCATTCCCAGCTTCTGGCAAACAGAGGCTAGGGACACCATCCCTGCTTATCCTGGCTAATAGCCATTGATGGACCTATCCTCCATGAATTTATGTAGTTCTTTTTTGAATCCTGTTATAGTCTTGGCCTTCACAACATCTTCTGGCAAAGAGTGCCACAGGTTGACTGTGCGTTGTGCAAAAAAAATACTCCCTTTTGTTTGTTTTAAATCTGCTGCCTATTAATTTCATTTGGTGACCCCTAGTTCTTGTGTTATGCAAAGGAGTAAATAACACTTCCTTATTTACTTTCTCCACACCAGTCATGATTTTATAGACGTCAATCATATCCCCCCTTAGCAGTCTCTTTTCCAAGATGAAAAGTCCCAGTCTTATTAATCTCTCTTCATACGAAAGCCACTCCATACCCCTAATCATAATTGTTGCCCTTTTATTAATCTTTTCCAATTCCAATATATCTTTTTTGAGATGGGGGCGACACAATATTCAAGATGTGGGTGTTCCATGGATTTGTATAGGGTCAATATGATGTTTTCTGTCTTATTATCTATCCCTTTCTTAATGATTCCCAACATTCTGTTCACTTTTTTGACTGCCGCTGCTCATTGAGTGGATGTTTTCAGAGAACTATCCACAATGATTCCAAGATCTCTTTTTTGAATGATAACAGCTAATTTAAACACTATTATTTTTCATATATAGTTGGGATTATGTTTTCCAATGTGCATTATTTTGTATTTATCAACATTGAATTTCATCTGCCATTTTGTTGCCCAGTCACCCAGTTTTGGGAGATCCTTTTGTAGTTCTTCGCAGTCTGCCTGGGACTTTGTATCATCTGCAAATTTTACCACCTCACTGTTTACCCCTTTTTCCAGTTCATTTATGAATATGTTAAATAGAACTGGGCCCAGTACAGACGGCTGGGGGGGACACAACAATTTACCTCTCTCCATTCTGAAAACTGACCATTTATTCCTACCCTTTGTTTCCTGTCTTTTAACCAGTTACTGATCCAGGAGAGGACCTTCCCTCTTATCCAGGGCAGCTTACCTTGCTTAAGAGCCTTTGGTGAGGGACCTTGTCAGAGGTTTTCTGAAAATCTCAGTACACTATATCCACTGGATCCCCCTTGTCCACATGCTTGTTGACCCCCTGAAGAGTTCTAGTAGGTTGGTGAGGCATGATTTCCCTTTACAAAAAACGTGTTGACTCTTCCCCAACAAATTATGTTCATCTACGCGTCTGACAATTTTCTTCTTTACTATAGTTTAAACCAGTTTGCCCGGAACTGAAGTCAGGCTTATTGGCCTGTAATTGCTGGGATCACCTCTGGAGCCTTTTTAAAAATTGCTGTCACATTAGCTATCCTCCAGTCATCTGGTATAAAAGCTGATTTAAATGATAGGTTACAGACTACAGTTAGCAGTTCTGCAATTTCACATTTGAGTTCCTTCAGAACTCTTGGGTGAATCCCATCAGGTCCTAGTGACTTATTGCTGTTTAGTTTTTTCAATCTGTTCCAAAACTTCTTCTAATGACACCTTAATTTGGGACAGTTCCTCAGATTTGTCTCCTAAAAAGAACGGCTCAAGTTTGGGAATCTCCCTCACACCCTCAGCCATGAAGACCGATGCAAAGAATTCATGTAGTTTCTCCGCAATGGCCTTATTGTCCTTGTGTGCTCCTTTAGCATCTCCATCATACAGTGGCCCGAATGGTTGTTTAGCAGGCTTCCGATGTACTTAAAAAAATTGTTGTTACTTTATGAATGTTTGACTAGCTGTTCTTCAATTCTTTTTTGGCCTTCCTAATTATATATTTACACTTCACTGGCCAGAGTTTATGCTCCTTTCTATTTTCTTCACTAGAATTTAATTTTTACCTTTTAAAAGATGTCCTTTTGCCTCTCACTGCTTCTTTTACTTTGTTATTTAGCCATGGTGACTCTTTTTTGGAAGGACTTAGGTTTGTGCAGAGGCCAAGGATGGGCCCGTTACCCAAAGCCTCTGCCTTTGATCTCACCCTAACAAAGGCTTCCTGATGGTCACAGCTCAGCTGACGGGCGGGTCCCAGAGTCTCTGTTTGCTCTGGGTTGGGATCCTTGTATTTGCCAGCTGGGCTGATTTGCATGTTCAGCATCCTTAGCTCCTCCCTTTCTCGCCCCCCTTGCATCTCTAGTAGGTCTATAAATACCCCGGAGAGTCAGCGCCCAGCACAGGCTGAATTCTGATCCTCATTGCTCCAGACCAGCCGCCCAGACAGACAGACAGACAGACAGGTGAGTCCCTGCCTTCCTTGCTGGGCACTGGCTGGCAGCCGAGTCCTGTGATGGGGCCTCATGGCTGGACTTGCCCTGTGTGAGTCCCTGGGGCCATCTCTGTTTCACCCCTTCTCCCACAGCGCGGCCCCGGCACCCCGTCCCCGTGTGTCGGTGCTGAGCATCCTCCCTGGGGCTCTGCTCCCCGCGTCCCTGCCCTGCCCTGCGTGGCTGGAGAGGAGGGGCAGGGAGAGCCACAGGCAGATGGGCCCTTTGGAACCAGCCCAGGGAGAAGGGCCCCACACAGCTCCCCTGTCCCATTGGGGGCTCTGTGTTGAGTCCCCCGGGTCTGGTATCTCTCTTGGGGCCCTTCCAGCCCAGCCCGGCCCTTTAACAAACAGCCCCAGCTCTGAATCGCCTCCCCCGTGTAATGCCACACAGGGGAGAGGAGGATCACTCTGGGGGGCATCTCCGGCTCTCGTGGCCCCATCTCCCTTGTGTGTTTCTCCCCAGGGGAAGCGAGAAGATGGGGCCAGTCACCTACTTCAGCCTCTGCCTCCTCGGCTGCCTGATCTTTAACCCCTCGCTGGCAGGTGAGTCCCTGCCCGGCCCCTAGGAGGTGGAGCCCCCGGGGGCTGGTTGCCGTGGTGGGAATTGGGAAGGGAATTAATTTCCCTCATCGCTCCAAGAGCCACTGCCCGTCCCCTGGTGATGGGGGTCTCTGCCCTGGGGGAGCCCAGGCCCTGCGGCCCCTCCCCAGGGAGCGGGTGAGCGAAGGTGGATGAAATGCCCCCCAGGGTCGGCTCTTCCCATGAGGATTGGGTGGGGCCAGATCCTGGGCAACGGGCGCTCAGCCCTCGTCAGCTACGGGCTCCCACCCCACCCTCCCGTGTTCCCCTCCCACTGGCCGGGTGAGTCCCCCCGGGGTCCCTCTCCAAGGGCTGGTCATGGCTCCACTCCAGCCCCGGCTTTTCCCCCATCCGGCCTCTGATCCCGGCTGGGCTGCCCCATTCCCCGCACACTGCGCCTTTCTCCTCCAGACTGTCCCGTTCCCTCCCTCTGCTGGGATATGGCTCTGCCCTGTCCCTCTGTTCCCCCAGCCCTCAGAGGGGCAGTTCCCCTCCCCTCCGCCCCAGCCACACAGATCCCTGCTATCCCCCCTCTTTATGACCCATCTCCCTGGGTATCTCCCTCCCCTTCCCTCCTCCTCAAACCCCCCAGCTCCTTCCATCCAGAACTGGGCCCCTGCTCCCGATTTCCTTCCTAGTCCCAGTTTGTGCCAACCCCACTGCTCCCCCAGCTTCACCCCATGGCCCTGGGTGTTCCCTTCCTGCCCCCCTGCCAGCTTCCCTGGCCCCACTGTCCCGCATGGCCCAGGGGGAGACGGGGAGAAGCTCAGGGGGGCAGGAATTCCCTCTGCCCGAGGGCTGCAGCTGAATGGGGGCCACTGTGGCTGGCAGCTCCATATTTCCCCCCTTCCCTGGGGCTGGGAGTCCATGGGGTTCCCTGGGGCAGGGGAGGGCCCATCAGCCACCCCCAGTGCACTGGCTCCTTCCTCCCCCCAGGGAGCCCTGGGAAAGGATCACAGGCCCCATTCAAACCCAGAGGCTCTGCCCTGCTGGGATCCCGGCTCTGGGCTGGGTTCCAGGGGCCCCGTTCTGCCGATGTGGGATCTGGGCAAACCCAGCTTCTTCCTGCAGCCCCAGAGCCAGGAGGGTCCTGCCGGCCTGACACAGCCCCAAACGGGACCCGATGTTATTCGTGCTAATGGGAAAGTCACGGCTCTGCCTCTGAACAGCCTCTAACCGCGGTGTCCTGTCCCCACCATTGCCCCCGGCCCCCTCTCTCTGCAGGGGTGCAGGCTGCATTCTGTCCCACGGGCTGGCTGCACTTCCAAGACAACTGCTATGGATATTTCTTCCAAGAAAAAACCTGGCCAGATGCTGAGGTGAGAGGCTGGGGGCAGCGGGGTTCAGGCGTGCTGGGATGGAGCCAGAGGCTGGTGGGATGGGGAGGTTTAGGGTCAGTATCAGAGTAAGTGGGAATTAGCTCTGGTGGGAGGGGTGGGAGCCCAGGGCTGCCACATTTCACACTGCCCTGGACAGAGCCCTGGGAACAGGCTGTGAGGGAACAACTGGCCCTGGCCAGGCTGGGGAGCAGAATACAATGTAAACGTAGCCCCCGGTGGGGCGCGATTTCCTCTGGGCCCGAGGCGCTTGGGATGGGCTGTGTCTGCCAGGGACACCAGGGACGGCGTGGGACCAGGTGGGCGTCATGTCTCTGTGATGGGTTCCCCGGGGTGCAACCTGGAACTGGGGTACCGCTGAGCCCTCTGGCTCACCAACCTCCCTTCACACTGTGATAATGTGACAAGGTGCAAACCCCTCCAGGTCCTGCATTCACAGAGACATCCACAAGCAGGGACACACCCAGACGCAGTTACATGAATGCTTCTCCCAGCCTCTCATGAACCAACAATAGAGAGACTCCAGCCGGCTTCGCACAGCTCCCCAGACTTCGACCCCAGAGCTGTCCCATCTTGCCCAGGTCAGAATCCTGAGCAGTGTACCCAGCCTGTCCCTCTCCCAATGTGGAGAGGACAATGCACCAGCCCCTGTTCCTGATCAGATTCCCCTTTGCACTTCAAACAACACACTGTTGTAGGTAAAAAATGTACAACAGGTTTATTAACTACAGAACGATAGATGTTAAGTGATTGTAATAATGAGTGTACAGACCAAAGTAAACTACCTAAGAAATAAAACAAAATTGTAATTTGAGTTCTATAAAGTAGTCAGGATCTGAATCAAGCAGTGTCTCACCCTGATGGTACAAAGAGTTCACCAATCTTCCATACACAGGCTGGGATTCCCTCTTTCCCACCTGGGACCACCTCCCCAGTCCAAGTCTTTATCCTCCAGACGTGTTTTCAGTTGTGTGGTGAGTGAGGCCAAACGATGATGTCACTTCCCCCTTCTAGAGCTTCTTCCAGCTTGCTGGAAAGATCTTTGCTCATGATTTGGGGTCCATCCTCCCCCTCCACCCTCCATTGCTATGTGCTCCCTCTGGGAAACCTCCATTGTACACGATTCCTGAGATAGTCATTAGCCCTGTCTAGCTTCTTCATTGTTGCACCTGAAAAGCTGGTTGTGAGTGTTCCCAACCTCTCAACATCTTTCAGTAACACAGACAGCAAAACTTCATAACTTCACATACAATGACAACACATACAATTCAACAGGATATTAATGTTCAACAGATCAAGACTTTTAGAATGATCCTTCACAAGGTAAACTTTGTATGAAACACATCATAATCACATCACCATGGTAAATATGGGGGTGTCATGGTGTTGCTTTGGGGTACAGAGTGTCAGTCTCCCTCTAGGCCTGCTCCAGAAGGGCCTGCTCCTTACTCGGTGTTACCAAAGCAGATCCCTTAGCTCCGGTGGCAGGGCTGTGCTGAATGTCTCTGGCTGGCTGGCATGTGGCCAGGGAGTCGCAGCACAGGTCCTGATGAGGGGCTGGAGCCCTGTGTGATGCTGTGGGGGGTGCTGGGTGCACGCGGATGTTACCGCGGGGCTGGGAATTCCCTGTGCTCGTGCTCTGGGGGGCTGGGGGAACTGTGGGTTCTGCTGTCTCTGCTCAGTAGTTCCCAGCAATGCTGTTTAGTGCTTTGCCTGTCAGCACAGAACAGGGGCAGGTCACAGAGCCAGTACCCAGCAGGGCTCTGTCTGGGGCATGGGGACAGGGCAAGGCCGGCTGTGGGGATCTCAGCTCGGAGCCAGGGAAGGTTTCCTCTCCTCATGGAGCTGGGAGAGGGGAAAGCCCGTTAGCAGGAGTGCCCGGCTGGGCAGGCAGCTGGCCCAGAGACAGCGGCTCCCCGGGGGCAGCTATTATGCCAAATCCTGGCCGCATCTCTATGGGAAGCTGGGCCTGGAAGGAGGGACAGTCAGAAATCTTCTGGCTTTCCTGCCAGTCTCCCTCTGTGAGGCAGGTTTTCCAGACCTCACAGGGTTCTTGGAGCTCTTTTCTGAGCTCTCCAATTTGTTAACGGCCTGTCTGAGGATGGACCCCGGACACGGTGCCCAGTGCTGGTCTCACTAGTGCCGGATACGTGTAACACCCCCTCCCTGCTCCAACACGATCGCCCTGTGCTTGCACGTTCCAGGCTCACACTTGCCCTCTTGTGCGGCACTGCCCTGAGAGCTCACATTGAGCTGGTGGCTGCCATGACCCCTCAGTGCTTTTCAGTCCGACTCCCAGGCTACATCCCCCAGCTGTCAGTGTGGCCAGCTTCCCTGGTTCCTGGCCATGAGACCTTGCATTTAGCTGTATTAAAGCACCCGTGGATCAAGTCAGCCCAGCTCACCGAGCGATCCTGATCCCTGTATAGACCAGACGTGTCCGTCACTATTTACCGCTGCAGCAATCTCACCGTCACCGGCAGCCTTCACCTGCACTGGTTTTGTATTAAGAACGAGAAGTCCTTGTGGCACCTTAGAGACTAACAAATTTATTTGGGCATAAGCTTTCATGGGCAAAGTCCACTTCATCAGATGCATAGAGTGGAAGATACAGTAGGAAGATATATATATATACGGAGAACATGAAATGATGGGGGTTGCCATACCAACTGTAAGAGACTAATCAATTAAGGTGATCTATTATCAGCAGGAGAACAAAAACGCTTGTAGCGATAATCAGGATGGCCCATTACAAACAGTTGACAATAAGGTGTGAGTAACAGTAGGGGGACATTTAACGCGGAAACGCGGAAATAGTTTCAGTTTGTGTAATGACCCAGCTACTCCCAGTCTTTATTCAAACCTAATTTAATGGTGTCCAGTTTGCAAATTAATTCCAGTTCCACAGTTTCTTGTTGGAGTCTGTTTTTGAAGTTTTTTTTGTTGAAGAATTGCCACTCTTAGGTCTGTTATTGAGTGAACAGGGAGATTGAAGTGTTCTCCTACTGGTTTTTGAATGTTATGATTCCTGATGTCAGATTTGTGTCCATTTGTTCTTTTGCATAGAGACTGTCCGGTTTGGCCAATGTACATGGCAGAGGGGCATTGCTGGCACATGATGGCATATATCACATTGGTAGATGTGCAGGTGAACGAGCCTCTGATGGAGTGGCCGATGTGATTAGGTCCTATGATGGTGTCCCTTGAATAGATATGCAGACAGAGTTGGCACCGGGGTTTGTTGCAGGGTTTGGTTCCCTGGTTGGTGTTTTTGTTGTGTGGTGTGTAGTTGCTGGTGAGTATTTGCTTCAGGTTGGGGGGCGGTCTGTAAGCGAGGACTGGCCTGTCTCCCAAGGTCTGTGAGAGTGAGGGATCGTCCTTCAGGATAGGTTGTAGATCTTTGATGATGCACTGGAGAGGTTTTAGTTGGGGGCTGAAGGTGACAAATAGTGACAAATCTGTTACTTTCTTTGTTGGGCCTGTCCTGTAGTAGGTGACTTCTGGGTGCCCTGTCAATCTGTTTCTTCACTTCAGCAGGTGGGTGTTGTAGTTTTAAGAATAATTGATAGAGATCTTGTAGGTGTTTGTCTCTGTCTGAGGGATTGGAGCAAATGCGGTTGTATTGGCTGTAGACAATGGATTGTCTGATGTGTCCCTGATCACTGAGAAAGAGACTGAATGGCCCTGGGCCGAGAACAGACCCCTGATCTCTGTATAACTGGCTTTGTTTCTTCTTGTGCCAGGCTGAGTGCCAGCGCTACTGGCAAGGGGCCCATCTCGTCTCCATTCACAGTGCTGGAGAAAATAACATGATGGCCCAGTATATCAAGCAGTACCACAGAAAGAAAAGTCCCGTCTGGATCGGACTGTTGGATCTTGAGGAGGTGAGTGCCCGGTGCCCGCTCTGCCTCTGGCAGCCCCTCCCCACGCCCCTGGGGGCTGTTTCTCTGCTCAGTGACGTTGTTGTTTGGGGGCGGGGAGGCCACCAGAGCAGGATTTCCATGGGAACGGGGTGGAAAGGGGCTACAACCGCCTGGGTTTTCAGTCACAGGTAGGGTGACCAGACAGCAAGTGTGAAAAATCAGGACAGGGGGTGGGGGGCAATACGAGCCTATATAAGAAAAAGACCCAAAAATCGGGACTGTCCCGAATCTGGTCACTCTAGTCACAGGATCGATCCCCAGCGCAGAGTATAAATTAATATTCACGTTCGTTACACTAGTGCCCAGGGACCCACCACACCGGCCCGTTGTGCTCAGACCGTACACGCCCGGCACGAGAGTCAGCCCCGGCCCCACACGGACGAGACGTCTAGCCGAGTGCCGGGGAAAGGGGCAGCCACACAGGCCGAGCGAACAATGGGAAGGAGCAGAGCCCTGGGAGTGCTGTCGCTCTGTGTGTATTCTCCCTCGGGGTGGGCTTCGTGAGGGGGGGTCACCTGGCCAGAGGCACGTCAGCTCCAGGCCTGTAGGGGAGCCCCGGGGGGTCCGAGACCCACCCGACAGGCTCAGGAAAGGGCAGTTCCTGGGCCTGGCGGGAACGGGAAGGTTACAGATCCCCCCCAGCCACAGAGGCTTCATCACTTACAGCTCAAAGTGGGCAACCGCGGCTCTTGTTTGGCCCTTGGGCCAGGCCAGTCACCAGTCAGGGCTCTGCAGGTCAGCGCCGGGGGTGGGGAAGGGTGAGGGGGGGGCGGGGCTCCAGTCCAGTCTCTGGTCCAGCAAAGAGGCACCTGCAGGATTTCAGGCCAGGTTCAGTCAGTGTCTCTCCCTGGGGCCCTGCCCAGCTGCTGCTGCTCCCCCATAAACCCTGCACAGAGCTGCCCCCGGCTGCCGTGTCCGCCAGTCTGTGGCCTGCTCCCCACGCTGCTCCCAGGGCCGGCTCTAGGTTTTTTGCTGCCTCAAGCAAAAAATTTTTGCCAGCCCCCCCCACCCCAGCCCTGGGCTTCCCCCCCCCCCTCACGCCCCCCTGCCGCCCCAGCCCTGGTCTCCCCCCCACCCCCTGCTGCCCCAGTCCGGGGCTCTCCTCCCCCGCACCCCTCTGCCACCCCAGCCCTGGGTCACTGGTAACTGGGTCCCAGGGCAGGTCAGTCAGTAGGAATTTTGGATGTGCACAGAACACAGACAGGATTGGTTCCCATATGGTTACAGAGCTGCAGTAAAATGGAACAATTTTCAGCTTGTGTGATTGAAGGATATCTGGATGCATATTATAAGACTGTCCTACATTAATGAGGAAAAGTTGAGGTGCCTTTATTATTCTTTTGTTCCACTCTTTGTTTCTATGGGGAATTTACCAATGCAATATCACTGTCTTCCTCTTAAACAAATAAAACTAAAAAAAAAGAAAAAGACAATGGCTGTTGAAAATAGCAATTCCAGTCCTAATAACCACTGGGAAGCATTGCTTGCTCAATTTTATCCTACTTTTTCTACAGCAAGTTACAGTAGATCAGTATATTTGATTTGGGAGAAATGAAGTAACAGCTGCCCAAATTGAGCTTGAGCGCTCCCGACTTTTGAGGGTGTTCAAATCTGGAATGCAGGGGCTAGATTCCCTTTCTAAATATTAGCTAAATCTGGAAAGGAAAAGTCAATTTCTGCTTCCATGACTCAGAAGTGGAAATCCTCCTACGTGCCTGGTACATAGGGTGACCAGACAGCAAATGTGAAAAATCTGGATGGGGTGGAGGGTGAGGGGGGGTAAAAGGAGCCTATATAAGAAAAAGACCCCAAAATTGGGACTGTCGCTATAAAATTGGGACATCTGGTCACCCTACTGGTACAGTATCTAAAGCTGCCCAGGTCCTCTAGTAGAGCCTCCCCTCCCTTACTTTTCATTTTAAATTCTAGTGGGATCCACGGACCTCCCTTGCTAGGCTTCAGATAGAGAGGTGCACTGTCCATTCCGTCCACCCAATTCTTTCTTTGGGGGCTGCAAGGTGAGGTCATACCAGTGGAGCGTCCTCTCTCTTTTTTCTTTTTAATGTTAAAATATGGCATCCCTACCGTTCACAACAGCCAGCTTTCCATTCACACAGCAAGCTACAGCGTGTCTCAGCTACCTCACTCCCTCCCCCTCCCTTTCCTGTTGATAGTGGCCAAGGGAATGCTGGGAAATGTAGTTCTTTCCCTGCTCCAGGGCTGGCTCTATAGGCAGGGAGCTAACCAAGGAACTGCAGCTCTCAGGGACCCCTGTTGATTCTCAGCTCCCTTGCTGGATCCCGGCCGCCCCTGCAAATTCACCGCCCCAAGCAAATGCTTGTTTTGCTGGTGCCTAAAGCCGGCCCTGGCTGCTCCCCGGCTCCTGCTGCTGCTGGTTCCGCTCGCTGTTCCTCGCTGGGTTCCTCTGCATCCAGCGTCTCTGCTGCTCCGGGCTTGCTGCGCCGCTGCTGGTCCCCCAGCCAGGTCACGGCCACCCCCTGCTTGTCAATCCCCACCCCCAGCCGCCGGGGCTGGACGGGACGTGTCTGGGAGCTCCGGGCGGGGGGCACGGGGTGGGTGCTGCTGGCCCTGCTGGCCGGCCGGGAGCCACAGAGCAAAGCCGCCGGTGGGACAGATGGGAGCCGGGGGAGCTCCGGGGGCAGCACCGCTGGGCAGCACAGACCCCCCTGCTGCAGCTGCTGCTGTCTGGACCCAGAGCGCGGGAGAGGCTGGTGTTCGGGGGGGAGGGACGCTGCAGACTCCTGCCCGCGGCTCCCTCCAGCCGACGGGCTGGTGTCACCTGCTAAACACGCCCCACTGCTCTCGGCCTCCTCACTCCTCACCGCGATGAAATGCCAGAGACAGAGACCTCCTGGGCCCCGCCGCAGCCTTTCACCCCTCGGGGGGTCATCTGAGCCTGGGGCAGCGTCAGCACGGCCCTGCCCCCTCAGCAGCTCCCCCTGCACCCCCACTGAGGAGCTGCCCCCCGAGGGACACGGCCCCGTACAATGGCCTGGGGAATCAATAACCCAGAGCTCCGTTCAGGGACAGGGGATCAGGACCCACCCGAATCCCTGAAAGCACGGACAGAACAAGGGGATTGTCGCCAACATTCACGGCTTTTTACCTATCTCATAGAGCTGGAAGGACCTTGAAAGGTCATCAAGTCCAGTCCCCTGCCTTCACTAGCAGGACCAAGTACTGTCCCTGACAGATTTTTGCCCCAGATCCCTAAATGGCCCCCTCAAGGATTGAACTCACAACCCTGGGTTTAGCAGGCCAATGCTCAAACCACTGAGCTATCCCTCCCTTCTTCCCAGCGGCTGAAGTGCTGGCAGCCCCCTCCAGGGCCCATACGGCTTCTGCTTCCCTCCCCAGCAAACAGCCCCAGGGACACAGGATAGAGGCCGGGCCGTGGGCTGTCAGGGTTAATGGTGGGAGCAGGAGCAGGAAGCGGATCCAGTACAAGGGTCGGAGCCGGGGTCAGGAATTAATAGCCCAGCCGAGGGTCAGAGCCAGGAGGGGACCCAGGAGGCCCATCGAGGGTCAGAGCCGGAGCCCAGGGCCAGGGTCAGGACGCTGGGATCAGGAGCGAGCTGAGGGGTCAGGACTGAGAAGGAGCAAGGCTGGAAAGAAGCAGGAGCAGGACTTGGAGCAGGGCTGGGGCAGGACAGGAGCACGGCGAGGAGCAGCAGGCACAGGGAGGATGGGGCCATGGCACGAACACAGTGAGCAGCCAGAGAGCTGCTGGGCTCAGAGCCGGCCAGCTGCCCGTCCTGCCCAGGCCGGTGGTGCCGTCAGTGGGGGGCCTGCAGCCGGCCGGCTGCACTGCTTGGGTTGCCAGGTGACTGATTCTGCTGCAGCCCCTGATCCCCGGCAGTGCGAACCCCAGTGTCCCCCAGTGCCCCCGGCCCCCAGCCCCCCCGCCGTGATCTCTGCAGCGGGGAGCAGAGTCACGCTCCTGTGGATGGGCTTTGGGAGCGTCGTCCCGTCGGTCTGTGCACACGAGAGAGAACGGGCTCAGCAGCGCGGGTCTGCGGGACAGCGCGTGGACCACGCTGCAGGGGTTTCCATTGGGGCCGGGCTGGGGATGGACGTGGAAGCTGAGGGGAGGTCGGGGAGCCCCCACTCGGCGACGTGGGGATGGCAGGGGCAGGGGGTGCCGGAGACTCTCCCTTCACTGGCTATTTTCATCCTTCTGTAACCCTTCTGCCAGTCAGAGTCGGCAGCAACAAGGGCCGGGTTCCGTATCTAGGGGTTCCATTCCAATAACACAATGCAAAAACCGGCTCGAGCCCCCACCCAGTGACCTGGGACAAATATATATCACCCCCGCTGGGCGCCTCTAAGAGGCAGTACTTCCCCTCTCGCAAGCACAGAGTCTGAGTGTAGAAAAACCTTTTAATGACAGAGAGAAACAATGCGGCCTTTTGCTGGGGAAACACCACATCTAGGATTTGTAAACCAAACTGTGAGCAATGACCCACCCCAGCAAATTGGCCATGTCCTTTCCCTTTGGTTCTTGAGTCCATCAACCCCAAAATCACCCAAAGTCCCAAAAGTCCAACAACCCAAAAGTCCAGACCCAGAGTTCAAAAGTTCATCTGCAGAGTGTTACACCCCCTCCAGTCTGGGTAGAAATGGGGAGGGGAGAGGTAAGGGGCACCTTACGTGGCTCGAAGCTGACTGCCCCGTCCCTTCATGGTGCTTCGCTCGGCTCTGCTCTGCTCCGCCAGCCATCCCACGAGTCACTCCGTTCAGCCTTCCCGCAAGCCGCTCCGCCAGCAGCTCCGCTCCGTCAGCCGTCCTGCAAGCCGCTCCGGCTGTCCCACCAACTGCTCCGCCAGCCGTCCTGCAAGCCGCTCCGGCTGTCCCGCTCCGCCAGCAGCTCCGCTCCACCAGTCGCTCAGCAATAGATCTTCTGGCTCTCCCACTACTTAACACAGTGCTCAGTGATTTCAGCTCATAACAATTTCAGCTTGTAGTTAGGGGAGCCTTCGTGCTCATTTGCACACTTAGTCCAGAGTAATTCCAACTCAGCAGCCTGTGAATAGACTCCTAAGGAACTCAAAATTAGCTCTGATATTCCACAGTGGAGAGAGAGAAGGAGGTGCAATTGACATTTAGGACCCTCAGAAGAGGCCCATGCCAACAGATACAAATACCTGCCCCCACCCTCTCTCAATTCACTGGGTTTTGGAATCCATGTCCCTCGCCTAGCAAGTGCTGCTTAGATAAGGGCGAGTCCCTTCCTCATAACAAAAGCCCACTGTCCTTGATTCACATAATCAGGGTAACAACACTTTAGTCTTCCTGCCCCAATAACAGAGAAACTGGGGCTCCCACAGCAGTCAAGGTGACCATTTGGGCAAGCGGTCCATCATGCTTTGCAGGGTGGGTGTGTCCATGCAAACAAGATTAGCCCCTGACATCCCTTTCCACAACTCACCACCAGATGTCAGGGTAGAGCTCATCCTGACTCTGCTTACACTTCCGAGGGCTTGGGCAGGGCCTGGGGTAACGTCAGCTGCCAGGAAATGTAGCCCTGGCTGTCAGCGCTGACATTTCATAGCTACGATCGGTGTCTCCATGCGGGGCATGTCTCTGGCTGGGTAATCTTGGGTGTTACAGGGGCTCTGCTCTCCTTTGTCTCTGCAGGATCGCAGCTGGAGATGGGCCGATAAATCCCTGGTCAGCTTCAATGCTTGGGATAACGGGCAACCCAATAATCGGGGAGGACATGAGCACTGTGTGGTGTTAGACCACAGATCAGGTAAGCTGGCAGCTCAGACCACACAGGTCCTGAGATACTGATCCAGGCTGTCCCCAGCTCAGTCTGGGGTGCAGATCCTCGCTCCTCTCTCTTCCCTGCCCCAGGATGGGAGGGCAGTCAGGAGAGAACCCTTGTCTGATAAAACTCCTACTTCTCCGATCCCCTGTGTCCGTTCACATCTCTGCTCCAGTGACAGGCAGGAGAGACATGTACACCCCCCCCACACACACCCCTGGCCTCAGAGGGGGAGTCTGCTGAGCTGTTGAAGGGTGATGGCTCTGAGTCGCTGTTACATCCCTACTCCACTGCACCAGGGTGTTGAACAGGCTGAACTGTGCAAACACTGATCCACACAATGATATGGAGAGGGGAGCCGCATTTGGCCCCTCGCGGGGTCGTGTTACTCACATGCATTTGCACACACGCCGGCTGCTTGTGAAAATGCTGCCCAGTCTTGGAACGTTCACAGATTGAGCAGGAATGACTGTTCCCATGGAAACTGCCACTGGGAATGGATCGTTAGCAAAAGCTGCAGCCAGGGAGCAGACCCCGCAGGAGGGGGTGTACGTGACCGGGTGCTCACGGCGCCAGCGGGGAGGGGAAGAAGTTCTGAATGGCCCAGGCAGCGACCGTCACACACACTGGTAATAAGCAGCAATTGGGCTCTGTAGTAATTGTTTAATCTTTGATTAAAACTGTTGTTCGTGCGGCGGGAGGTTGCTCCCTCTGCAAGGTGTTACGGCTGCTAAGTGCCGCTGTGTCTGGAGCGCCGAAGTCAGGTGCGCTAGCAGAGTGCACCTTGCCGATTCCGCCAGCCTCCATCTTATTCGGAAAGACAGACCACAGGCTCCGTCCGGTGGCAAAGGCGCTCGGCCAGGCTGACTGTCAGCAAAGCACAGAGCTCATGCCCTGTGCTACGGGTCCCAGGGACACTAACACGTGACTGCCCGTGACGAGGGAAAGGCTCAGTCAGGCCACCAGGGTCCTGTCCCCCCAACCGATATGAACATTTCCCTCCTATGACTTCCCCTTGTAGGCACTGATACAAACAGGTTATGTATTTCACTCCAGATGTTGTTAGGTACCCCTCTGATTTTGTACCTGCTAGTTCAAACAAACGTCCTCATCCATTATCCTGTCAGCCCCCCCTTACCTTTACAAGAGTCGGTGAGTTCTTGTGCCCTCACGTGGGAATTTGTTTGAACTGCTACTTACGAACTCTGGGTGTTCTTCTACCATCCTCGCCGGTCAGGACTGTGCTCACTTACTTAGCCAATACCTGGTTCGTTGCTACTCTGCCAAGGCCAGGCCTACGCGGGTTCACAGACTTTGAGTCGCACTGCTAGTTATGCCTAGGGCTCCAGCAAGGCCTACAAAATATTCATAATTTGTTACTTTTATAAACTATTCATAAATTAAACCCAAAAAACTATGTTAAAAGAACATCAAAGTCCCAAAGTCAAGGAAGTGCCAGGTTAAGGCTGCTCATGTAACCTTAATGGAGCCCCTGGTACATGTGCATCATGATACAGTCTTGAGTTACAGGCTCACTGTCCATCAGGCCTGATGCCGGCAGATGGGCACAGCCAGGGCCGCAGTCACTGGCCGGGGATAGAGTCAAACAGCAGCAGAAACCCGCACCCACGGGAACAGGGCACTGAGACCGGCCTATACCACCCCGCGGAGCTCCCTGCTGGGCCTGGGGGGCTGCTGAGGGGCTGAGCCCACCCAGCCCAGCCCCAGGACTGTCCTTCCCCGGGCGCTCTCTGGCCTGACGAAGCAGGAACACTACTGCTGGGGCAGCCCCGGGCACGTGCCCAGACACCCCAGAGCAGGGGGGTGACGGGGTCTGAGGGAGGAACGTGCTGCTCTGGGCACAGCAGGCCGGTGACACTGACTCCTGGGCAGGGACACATCCCCTCTGCTTGGCGGCTGAGCCCTGCCTGGGACAGATGCTCCCATGGGTGTAGCCAGCAGGGAGGGGGCCTGGCCATGGGGCAGCTCACTCAGCAGGGAGGGAGGCAGCAGCCCAGTTCCTGAGCGGGTGCCCCCAGTCCCGGAGCAGGGCTCTCGCTCTCTCCTCTGCCCTCTGTCTGGGGTGGGGGCACGTGGGGTGGGGGAGGTGGGAGCAGTAGCACATGGACCCGGCGTCTCCCCTTTCACACTGAGCCTCGGCCTCTCTTTGGGGGAGCCCTACAATCTGGGGTGCTCAGGGTCCATCCCACCCTCCTCTTCCTCAGGGCCGTGCACGGGAGCTGGGATCCTCTCCGAGGGACACAGAACGGTGTGGGGGAGGGGTCACTGTACGAGCAGGAACGGCCCAGCCTGCCCCACCCCACAGGTCATTTCTGTTTTTCTTTCTAGGTTTTCAGAAATGGCGCAATAATTGCTGTGAAGCCAGATACTCTTTCATTTGTAAGCGCAAACCCTAGGGGTGGCAGCTCGCCTGGACCCGGGGGCTCCCAACACCTGGGCTGTGAGTGAATCGAGTCCCTCCGGCTCCCCTGGGAGACCAGATCCTGTGTCCCCGGCTGCAAAGTCCCTTCTGCAAAGCATCGCTGTGTTACGCTGTGTCACTCCCGCTCTGCTCTGCCCCCTTCTCTCCCTGTCGCACCCTCGCTCGGCTCTTCTCAGCGATCTCAGCACAGTGAAGTGAGAATAAACTTTCCCTGGAGCATTCAGATCAGTGTGTGTCTCCGTTCTCGTGTTCCTGACTCTGGCCTGGACAGTTCCATGTGTCGCCTGGCCCAGCCTCAGCACCCCAGAGCCAGCGCTTCACGGCGGGGAAAGGGACTGAACAAGGAATGATGGATCTGACCTTCTGGTAAAAACACGGGGCATCGCTACGCCTGAGACACAGCCCGTCCATCCCGCTCCCCTCTGCCCCATCCTCGGTGTTCATCCCTCCTGTCCTCATCTCAGCGCTCCCCAGAGCGGGACCTGTCTAGCCTGCCTGCAATGCACCGTGCTCATCTTGTACAGCAGGAACACATAAGAAAAGAGACGGAGCCAGGACTCCTGGGTTCCAATCCCAGCTCTGCTGGAGGGATCCTGTGTGACCCAGGGAACATCCCGTCTCCTCGTCCCTGTTATATTTATCTCTGTCCCTGACTGGCGGGGTGGTCTCTGCCCCCAGCGTTCACACAGCCTCTCTCAGAGCGTCCCCTTATTGTGCCAGCCCCAGGCCTTTCCTCCAGGAAAAGGGGCTCTCCTCATTCGAGCCCATTCAATAGCAGCTAGAACAGTCACCAAACTGGCAAACCGAGTTCGTTACATTTCAGCTTTAAAATCTAACTGGCCCCCTGGCAAAGTCACAAACGTGAGCCCCGTTCAGGGCACCAGAGCTAGGGACCCCCCACAGTCCAGCTCCTTCCAAGGAATCCGTTGGTTTAGCACAAGCTGGAGAAAATCAGCCCTGTGTATGTGAGCGGGGCCTGGCGGGGCTCCCCCCTGCCTTGTGGGGATGAGCTGGGGGAGCAGACCTCTGGAGCAGAGCGTATCTGACACCCCTGGGCTGCCTCGGGGCTCGGCCGACAGACCTGCTTTACCACAGTGCTGAGTCTGGGCTGTTCGGGGTTAATCTGGGACTCAGGGGTGTGAAACGTTGTTATCCTCAGTGTACGAGTCGAGGGCAGGAGAACCGCACTCAGCCTGCCTGACCCTCACGCGCTGAGCGGGGCCAGTGACCCCAAAGCACATAAGAGCCCAATGGGGCGGGGGCAGGTTCTCTCTCCTACCAGGGCTGCGGGCTCTGTTTAAAGACACCGTGATCAAAGACAACACAGGATGCAGCAGCAGGGGGGACCCCACTGCCCAGGGAAATCACGAAGCGCTGGGCTGATTGGCAGAGCCTCCGAACTCGCATCGCAGCTCGAGGCAGAAGCGGCAAACGGCAAATGTGGCAGAGCCGGTGAGGAGCCCACAGCAAAGGAGCCGGGACAGAGACAGCAGAGACAGTGTGAGCAGCGGCAGCAGCAGGGCCATCGCTCAGCACTCTGTAATGAGGCTGGTTTTGGCGGGACCCAACTCAGAGTGTCAATTCAGGACAAATTGCTTCAAACAGGGCAGTTACAGCCCAAGGCTGGGGTTTTTCCACCTCTAAGGCACCAAACCAGCCAGCCAGAGAGGACTTTGGTCTCACCCCACTGACTAACCACAAGTCACCCCAAGCAATTCCCTTAGACACCCCAGTTTCCCAGTGTCATCACCAGTGCCACTCGTTATGAGGATGACTGGTTATGAAAACCAATGCCCCAGTAAAAGAAAAAGGTTCTCCCGATCCCAATGGACCAAGCCCCAGACCCAGGTCAATATACAAATCAGATCTTACCCACAAATCACGCTGTTGCCAATCCTTTAGAATCTAAAATGTAAAAGTTTATTCATAAAAGGAAAAAGGTCTAGGTGGGAGCTAGAATTGGTTAAAAGGAATCAATTACATACAGTGATGGCAAAGTTCTCAGTTCAGGCTTGCAGCAGTGATGGAATAAACTGCAGGTTCAAGTCAAGTCTCTGGAGTACATCCACAGCTGGGCAGTAGCGTAGCCAGGGGGGAGCAGCCGCTCCCCCTGTGAGGAGAAGCGGCGCTAAGGCGCTGCCCGAGCCCCGCTTCAGGACCCGGGCTGAGGGGGGCGCTTTAAAAGGCCCCGCAGCGGCAGCAGCCCCGGGGCCCTTAAAGCGCCGCTGGGGTGAGTACAGGGGGAGCCGGGAGGTGCCTTTTTATAGCGCCGCCGCTCTTCCTGTGCTCTAAACCTGGCTACGCCACTGCAGCTGGGATGGGTCATTCAGTCCTTTGTTCAGAGCTTCCATTTGTAGCAAAGTCCCTCCAGAGGTAAGAAGCAGGATTGAAGGCAAGATGGAAGAGCTACAGGAGCCTTTTATAGTCTTTCGTCATGTGGCCTCTTTCTTTGTTCCAGAGACAAGCACTGGGGCACATGGCAAGAAAACCCTGAGAGTTCGGTCCATAGGCAGGTCCCTGCATCCCTTGCTGAGTCACAAGGTGTGTCTGCCTTCTATTAATGGGTCAGTTGTATAGTTGATGGTCCTTAATGGACCATCAAGCAGGCCAGGCAGAGCTGAAGCCAAGTTGGCTGGGGTGTCACCCAGCATCATAGCACAGGTTTGAAATACAGACAGACTCATAGACTCATAGACTTTAAGCTCAGAAGGGAACATTATGATTATCTAGTCTGACCTCCTGCACAAAGCAGGCCACAGAATCTCACCCACCCACTCCTGCAATAATCCTCTCACCTATGTCTCAGCTATTGAAGTCCTCAAATCATGGTTTAAAGACTTCAAGATGCAGAGAATCCTCCGGTAAGTGACCCGTGCCCCATGCTGCAGAGGAAGGCAAAAAACCTCCAGGGCCTCTGCCAATCTACCCTGGAGGAAAATTCCTTCCCGACCCCAAATATGGTGATCAGCTGAACTCCGAGCATGTGGGCAAGACTCACCAGGCAGACACCCAGGAAAAAGTTCTCTGTAGTAACTTCTAACATCCCATCATTGACCATTGGTCCTATTTACCACTGATGGCAATTAATTGACCTTTGACTAAGATCATGTTATCCCATCAAACCATCCCCTCAATAAACGTATCTAGCTTAATCTTGAAGCCAGTTAGGTCTTTTGCCCCCACTGCTTCCCTTGGAAGGCTGTTCCAGAACCTCACTCCTCTGATGGTTAGAAACCTTCGTCTAATGTCAAGTCTAAACTTCCTGATGGCCAGTTTAGATCCATTTGTTCTTGTGTCCACATTGGTACTGAGCTGAAATAATTCCTCTCCCTCCCTGGTATTTATCCCTCTGATATATTGAGAGAGCAATCATATCTCCCCTCAGCCTTCTTTTGGTTAAGGTAAACAAACCAAGCTCCTTGAGTCTCCTTTCATACGACAGGTTTTCCATTCCTCGGATCATCCTAGTGGCCCTTCTTTGTACCTGTTCCAGTTTGAATTCATCCTTCTTAAACATGGGAGACCAGAACTGCACACAGTATTCCAAATGAGGTCTCACCAATGCCTTCTATAACGGTACTAACACCTCCTTATCTCTACTAGAAATACCTCACCTAATGCATCCCAAGACCGCATTAGCTTTTTTCACGGCCACATCACATTGGCGACTCATAGTCATCCTGTGATCAACCAGGACTCCGAGGTCCTTCTCCTCTTCCGTTACTTCCAACTGATGCGTCCCCAGCTTATAACTAAAATTCTTGTTATTAATCCCTAAATGCATAATCTTAAACTTCTCACTATTAAATTTCATCCTATTACTATTACTCCAGTTTACAAGGTCATCCAGATCTTCCTGTAGGATATCCCGATCCTTTTCTGAATTGGCAATACCTCCCAACTTTGTGTCATCCGCAAACTTTATTAGCACACTCCCACTTTTGGTGCCAAGGTCAGTAATAAAAAGATTAAATAAAATTGGTCCCAAAACTGAACCTTGAGGAACTCCACTAGTAACCTCCCTCCAACCTGACAGTTCACCTATCAGTATGACCCTCTGTAGTCTCCCCTTTAACCAGTTCCTTATCCACCTCTCAATTTTCATATTGATCCCCATCTTTTCCAATTTAACCAATAATTCCTCATGTGGTACTGTATCAAATGCCTTACTGAAATCGAGGTAGATTAGATCCACTGCGATTCCTTTATCCAAAAAATCTGTTACTTTCTCAAAGAAGGAGATCAGGTTGGTTTGGCACGATCTACCTTTTGTAAAACCATGTTGTAATTTGTCCCAATTGCCATTGACCTCAAGGTCCTTAACTACTTTCTCCTTAAAATTTTTTTCCAAGACCATGCATACTACAGATGTCAAACTAACAGGCCTGTAGTCCCTTTCTTAAAAATAGGAACTATATTAGCTATTCTCCAGTGAAACGATACAACCCCTGAGTTTAGAGATTCATTAAAAAATTTTGCTAATGGGCTTGCAATTTCATGTGCCAGTTCCTTTAATATTCTTGGATGAAGATTATCTGGGCCGCCTGAAGACTGAGGCAAAGTATTTGTTTAGATATTGGACCATGCCTAGATTATCCTTAACCTCCACTCCATCCTCAGTGTTTAGCGGTCCCACTTCTTCTTTCTTTGTTTTCTTCCTATTTATATGGCTATAAAACCTTTTACTATTGGTTTTAATTCCCTTTGCAAGGTCCAATTCTACATGCCTTTTAGCCTGTCTCACTTTATCCCTACATGCTCTGACCTCAATAAGGTAGGTTTCTTTGCTGATCCCTCCCATCTTCCACTCCTTGTATGCTTTCTGTTTTTTCTTAATCACCTCTCTGAGATGCTTGCTCATCCAGCTTGGTCTAAAACCCCTGCCTATGAATTGTTTCCCCTTTCTTGGGATACAGGCTTCTGATAGCTTCTGCAACTTTAACTTGAAATAATCCCAGGCCTCCTCCGCCTTTAGGTCCATAAATTCCTTATTCCAATCCACTTCCCTAACTAATTTCCTTAATTTATTAAAGTTAGCTCTTTTGAAATAAAAAACCCTAGTCTCAGATTTATTTTTGTTTATCCTTCCATTTAGTTTGAACTGAATTAGCTCATGATCACTCGAGCCAATGTTGTCCCCTACAACCATTTCTTCAATGAGGTCCTCACTACACACCAAAACCAAATCTAAAATGGCATCCCCCCTTGTTGGTTCAGCAACTACTTGATGAAGGAATTCATCAGCTATCACATCTAGGAAAATCTGAGCCCTATTATTATTACTAGCATTTGTTCTCCAATCTATATCTGGGAAGTTGAAGTCTCCCATGATCACACAGTTCCCATTAGTATTTACTTCCTTAAAAACATTAAAGAGGTCTCTATCCATATCCAAATTAGATCCCGGTGGTCTATAGCAAACCCCAAGCACTATCCCAGGGGAGGCTCTAGTAGTTTACTTCCCCAATGTGATTTTTGCCCAGACAGACTCTGTCTTATCCATTCCATCACTTTTTATTCTTTACAGTCTACCTCATCATTGATATACAATGCTACTCCCCCACCTTTACCTTTATTTCTATCTTTCCTAAACAGCACATACCCTTCAATACCTGTACTCCAGTCATGACTACTATTCCACCATGTTTCAATTATTCCTATGATATCTGATTTCACTTCCTGGACCAGTAGCTCTAATTCCTCCATTTTGTTACCTAGGCTCCTTGCATTGGTGTACAAACATCTTAATTTTTGCTGTTTGGCCTCACTCACATTCTTTACCCAATTTGGTATGGACATTGTACTGCCAGTATGACCTATTTGACTAGTATCTTTCTGAGACGGGAAACCAATGGGGAGTGGGGGGGCAGTGGAGGGGGAAGGGGAGTGGTGCATGTGACAGTTTGGACCCCCCCTCCGGTGTGCCATCTTATGTATTAGGGTCCCACTGAGTGCGCACACACACACACACACACACACACACACACACACACACACACACACACACACACACACACACACACCCACCCCAGCTCTGTGTGGGAAGACTCAGCATGGGGAATTGCCCAGCACTCTGGTGCACACCCCCGCCCCTCTGGAGTGTAAACCCAATATTATGTTGTCTCGCACAGTATAGAGATCTATACAGCGTAATCTCATGAAATCTGTCCCCTCCTTCAATGTGGAGAAAGACATGCACAGCTTTTTACCCTCATTTTATATATATTTTTATTGCAAATATTTGTACTGTAAAAATGATAAACAAAAGAAATAGTATTTTTCAGTTCACCTCATACAAGTACTGTAGTGCAATCTTTGTTGTGAAAGTGCAACTTAGAAATGTAGATTTTTTTTTGTTACATAACTGCACTCAAAAACAAAACCATGTAAAAATTCAGAGCCTACAAATCCACGCAGTTCTACTTCTTATTCAGCCAGTCGCTAAGACAAACAAGTTTGTTTACATTTACGGGAGATAAGGTACTACATCTAGTCCCAACCCCCTGCTTTGAGCAGGGGGTTGGGACTAGATGACCTCCTGAGGTCCCTTCCAACCCTCAGATTCTATGATTCTATGAAGGCTGCTGGCTGATTATTTACAATGTCACCTGAAAGTGAGAACAGGTATTTGCATGACACTTTTGTAGCCAGCATTGCAAGGTATTTATGTGCCAGATACACTAAACATTCGTATGCCTCTTCATGCTTCAGCCACCATTCCAGAGGACATGTTTCCATGCTGATGACGCTCGTTAAGAAAATAATGTGTTAATTAAATTTGTGACTGAACTCCTTGGGGGAGAATTCTATGTCCCCTTGTAAGCGGGTTGGACTCACCCGGCGGCGCTTCCTGCTGGTCTCAGTCCGGAATTAGCTCACCAGCCTCCGGAGCGCCCTCTACAGGCCAGTGATCCACCTGACCGCTCTGGCCCGTGTCCCTCCCAGGACCTGGTGCCCTTTTCCCTGGGGTTCTTCCCCCTGGCAATACCCCCAGATCTGGGTCTCCCCTCACTAGGGACTCCCCAATCCACTATCCCCACCTCACCTCAGTCATAGGCTACTGCCAGTCACCAGCTAGCCCCTGCGCCCTGGGGCAGACTGCAGTATAAGCCACTCATCACAGGCAAAGGGGGTATGGATCTGCTGCCTCAGCCTACCTGTGGGCTGCCCCCACAACCCCAGTACCTATTCTGGCCTTACCAGGCCTGCAGCCTGGGGCTTTCCTAGGCCGGAGCTCCCAGGCTCCCTTAGCCTTTCCCCAGCCCTGCTCCACTTCAGGTCCCTGCTTAGCTCCTGGAAGCCAGGCCCTTCTCTCTCTCCAGGCAGAGGAGGACTCTTGGCTCACTGCCCTCTTATAAGGGCCAGCTGGGCCCTGATTAACTGTCCACAGCTGTGGCTGCTTTGCCAATCAGCCCAGCTTCTCAGCCTCAGCCCTCTCCCAGGGCTGTTTCCAGCCCCTGAAGGCAGGAGCGGGGTGCCACCCCGCTACACCTCTGCTCTATTTTACCCATATTTTGCCATATGTTTCATATTATAGCAGTCTCGGATGGTGACCCAGAACATGTTGTTCGTTTTCAGAATGCTTTCACTGCAGATTTGACAACACACAAAGAAGGTACCAATGTGAGATTTCTAAAGATAGCTACAGCACTCAACCCAAGGTTTAAGAATCTGAAGTGCCTTCCAAAATCTGAGAGGGACGAGGTGTGGAGCATGCTTTTAGAAGTCTTAAAAGAGCAACATTCCAATGCGGAAACTGTAGAACCCGAACCACCAAAAAAGAAAATCAACTTTCTGCTGGTGGCATCTGAGTTGGATGATGAAAATGAACATGTGTCGGTGTGCACTGCTTTGGATTGTTATCGAGCAGAACCTGTCATCAGCATGGACGCATGTCTTTGGAATGATAGTAGAAGCATGAAGGGACATGTGAATCTTTAGTGCATCTGGCACATAAATATCTTGCGACGCCGGCTACAACAGTGCCATGAGAACGTCTGTTCTCACTTTCAGGTGACATTGTAAATAAGAAGAGTGCAGCATTATCTTCTGGAAATGTAAACAAACTTGTTTTTCTTAGCGATTGGCTGAACAAGAAGTAGGACTGAGTGGACTTGTAGGATCTGAAGTTTGATGTTCTACATTGTTTTGTTTTTGAGTGGAGTTATGTAACAAAAAATAAATAAATCTACATTTGTAAGTTGCACTTTCACGATAAAGAGAATCATAGAAGATTAGGGTTGGAAGGGACTTCAGGAGGTCATCTACTCCAACCCCCTGCTCAAAGCAGGACCAACCCCAACTAAATCATCCCAGCCAGGGATTTGTCAAGCCGGGCCTTATAAACCTCTAAGGATGGAGATTCCACCACCTCCCTAGGTAACCCATTCCAGTGCTTCACCACCCTCCTAGTGAAATAGTGTTTCCGAATATCCAACCTAAACCTCCCCGTCTGCAACTTGAGACCATTACTCCTTGTTCTATCATCTGCTACCACTGAGAACAGCCGAGCTCCTTCCTCTTTGGAACCCCCCTTCAGGTAGTTGAAAGCTGCTATCAAATCCCCCCTCACTCTTCTCTTCTGCAGGCTAAACAATCCCAGTTCCCTCAGCCTCTCCTCGTAAGTCATGTGCCCCAGCCCTCTAATCATTTTAATTGCCCTCCGCTGGACTCTCTCCAATTTGGGCACATCCTTTCTGTAGTGTGGGCCCCAAATCCTGGGGCACTCTGCTTGATACCAGATGCCAACTAGACATCGAGCCCAATGATCTATTCACCTTTCTATCCACCTTATGCTCCATTCATCCAGTCCATACTTCTTTTACTTGCTGGCAAGAATACTGTGGGAGACTGTATCAAAAGCTTTGCTAAAGTCAAGGCATATCACGTCCACTGCTTTCCCCATATCCACAAAGCCGGTTATCTCATCATAGAAGACAATCAGGTTGGTCAGGCATGACTTGCCCTTGGTGAATCCATGTTGACTGTTCCTGATCACCTTCGTCTCCTTTAAGTGCTTCAAAATGGATTCCTTGAGGACCAGCTCCATGATTTTTCCAGGGACTGAGGTGAGGCTGACCAGTCTGTAGTTCCGTGGATTCTCCTTCTTCCCTTTTTTAAAGATGGGCACTATATTTGCCTTTTTCCAATCGTCTGGGACCTCCCCCAATCACCACGAGTTTTCAAAGATCATGGCCAATGGCTCTGCAATCACATCTGCCCACTCCTTTAGCACCCTCGGAGGCAGTTCATCCGGCCCCATGGACTTGTGCTCATCCAGCTTTTCTAAATAGTCCTGAACCACCTCTTTCTCCACAGAGGGCTGGTCACTTCCTCCCCATGCTGTGCTGCCCAGTGCAGCCATCTGGGAGCTGACCTTGTTCGTGAAGACAGAGGCAAAAAAAGCTTTGAGTATACTAGCTTTTGCTACATCCTCTGTCACTAGGTTCCCTCCCTCATTCAGTAAGGGGCCACACTTTCCCTGACCACCTTCTTGTTGCTAACATACCTGCAGAAACCCTTCTTGTTATCTTAACATCCCTTGCTAGCTGCAACTCCAATTGTGCTTTGGCCTTCCTGATTACACTCCTGCATGCTCTAGCAATATTTTTATACTCCTCCCTGGTCATATGTCCAAGTTTCCACTTCTTTTATTACCTTCCTTTTAGTGTTTAAGCTCACTGAAGATTTGTCTGTTAAGCCAAGCTGGTCGCCTGCCATATGTACTATTTTTTCTGCACATCGGGATGGTTTGTTCTTGCACCCTCAATAAGGCTTCTTTAAAATACAGCCAGCTCTCCTGGACTCCTTTCAGCCTCATGTTAGCCTCCCAGGGGATCCTGCCCATCAGTTCCCTGAGGGAGTTGAAGTCTGCTTTTCTGAAGTCCAGGGTCTATATTCTGCTGCTCTCCTTTCTTCCTTTTGTCAGGATCCTGAACTCAACCATCTCATGGTCACTGCTGCCCAACGTGCTAGAGACTGCACTGCTTTGGATTGTTGAGCAAAACCCATCGTCAGCATGAACGCATGTCCCCGGGAATGGTGGTTGAAGCATGAAGGGACATATGAATCTTTAGTGCATCTGGCACGTAAATATCTTGTGACCCCGGTGTGACGGTGTTCCCCATAAAACTTTATGGGGAGATGCTTATAAATGTATATATGTAACTAAAATATGTTTTATGCTACATGTGCCATGTAACATATCTCTGTGAAAGTTATGACCTACTGAATTTACTCCTCCTGTTTGTATGCATGTATCATTGTTGTAGTTGGAGTTATGAAGATTGGTTTTATATTTGCTGGTTTTGTACATAGCCTTTGTAAGTGCATGGGATCATCTTTGGAGCAAAGAATGCCTGTTAAATGCGAGCACTTGACAGACAAAAGACTTTGCAGACCCCAATCCACATTGGGGCCAGGTCTGGAATGCAACTGGTTAGACTGGTTAGGGCGCATGGGCAGGTGACTTGCCCATGTGATCCTAAAACTCCAGGGCAACTGGATCCTACACAGGGAGAGGAAGAGAGGCTATAAAAGCCCTTGCAAGACCCTTCCATTTTGTCTTCAGCTGGCTAAAGGGAGAGGCTCTCCACCCCCCCAGGGACATTCCTGAGGGGAACTGAACAAAGGACAAAGGGGTGTGAGAATCTGGTGGACTCAGCTGGGCCCAGGCTGATTCTACAGCCTGTATAAAGGAAAATATCCGAATCTGGTGAGGCTTTTATCTGTGTTAACTTTGAATAGACATAGATGTGCGCGTTTTATTTTATTTTACTAAGTAACTTGCTTTGTTCTGTCTGTCACTACTTGAGAATCACTTTAATCCTATTTTCTGTACTTATTAAAATCACTTTTTACTTATTAAGTTTCCTTGAGTACGAGTTAGTGCCTTGGGACAGCGATCAGGTGTGCATACCTTTCTATCTTTGCAATAGAAAGCGAACTATCTATGAGTTTACCCTGTATAAGCTTTATACAGGGTAAAACGGATTTATTAAGGGTTTGAGCCTCCTTGGAGTTGAGCAGCTGGGTGTCAAAGGCAAGAGCGCTTCCAGGGGCCTTACAGTGGTGAGTGGACTTGGTTCAGACCTGGGTCTGTGTTTGCAGCAGATCAGTGGAATCTGGCTCAAAACAGACAGGATTCGGGAGTCCCAAGCTGGAAAAGGCCTGGAAGCAGGGGCAGAAGTAGCCTTGGCACACCAGGTGGCAGCACCAAGCAGGTCTCTGTGGCCCCAACCCGTCACACCCGGCTACATCAGTGCCATGCGAATGCCTGTTCTCACTTTCAGGTGACATTGTAACAAGAAGCGGGCAGCACTATCTCCTGCAAATGTAAGCAAACCTGTTTGTCTGAGTGACTGGCTGAACAAGAAGTAGGACTGAATGGACTTGTAGCCTCTAAAGTTTTACATTGTTTCATTTTTGAGTGCAGTTATTTTTTGTACCTAATTTTACATTTGTAAGTTCAACTTTCAAGATAAACAGATTGCACTACAGTACTTGTATTAGGTGAACTGAAAAATACTATTTCTTTTGTTTTTTACAGCACAAATATTTGTAAGTGAGCACTGTACACTTTGTATTCTGTGTTGTAATTGAAATATATTCAAAAATGTAGAAAACATTCAAAAACAAATAAATGGCATTCTATTATTGATTAACAGTGCGATTAATCCTGTGATTAATTGCGATTAATTTTTTTAATCGCTTGACAGCCCTAAAACAAATACAAGAAACAAAAAGGAACAAAACCCAAATAAGTCCAAACAAAAACACAGTAATATGATTCAAAGACTGTATAAAATTATACTTAACAAAAACATACAAAATCAAACATCAATAAATCAATATAATATAGAAATTGTTAAATCTAATTAACCAAATAATAAAAAATGAACTATTCCACCCATTACTCCTTTAAGTCATTAAAAAATCCCTTTTAAACTGAACCAACCAAGCAAAAAAATAAATCAAACAAAAGCTACTATAACACCATCACAGCTACTGATAGGTAAAAATCAGCTTCTCCTACTCACCTTACACCCCAGGTAGGGCGGAGTTGGATTATATTAAGCTGTCAGAGGCCAAGTAAAACAGCACACCAACACCCGTAACTTTGATCAAAGGGCACGTACTCCCCTCAGGCTCCTAGCTTTGGAGGCGTACGGCAACTTTATTGATTTCACACAGCAGTATTTATCTTTAAGCAGGCAATGGAATTTTCCAGGGGTTTGCGTAAGTGACCAGGTTTGCCTAATATTGGACGTTGACAGCCAACTCAAACTGGTTCTGTGGTCACTGCCTAAGCTCTAAAGTGAGGAAATATATTTGGACACGTCTCCTTAGCCTGGGGGCAGAAATGGGGGGGTGGTGATGATATGGTGGTGCTAATGCTAAGCGGGGCATGGGGGGAACTTCTGCCTAACACTACTGTGACGGTGTACCCCATAAAGCTTTATGGGGAGAGGCTTATAAACGTATACATGATGTAACTGGAATATGTTTTATGCTACATGTGCCATGTAACATATCTCTGTGAAAGTTATGACCTACTGAATGTATTCCTCCTGTTTGTATGCATGTATCATTGTTGTAGTTGGAGTTATGAAGATTGGTTTTATATTTGCTGGTTTTATGCATAGCCTTTGTAAGTGCATGGGATCATGTTTGGAGGAAAGAATGTGCAAGTTAAGTACAAGCACTTAACAGACAAAAGCAGTTGCAGACCCCAATCCACATCAGGGCCTGGTCAGGAATGCAACTGGTCGGACTGGTTACCGAGGAGTGCATGGACATGTGACTTGCCCATGTGATCCCAAAACTCCATGGTAACCTGATGTTACACAGGGAGGGGAAAAAGACTATAAAAGCCCTTGGGAGATGCTTCCATTTTGTCTTCAGCTGGCTAAAGAGAGAGACTCTCCACCCCCCAAGGACACACCTGAAAGAGACTGAACAAAGGACAAAGACAATAGGGGGGTGAGTGATTGCTGGACCCAGGCTAAGAGGAAGATAGCCTGTTTACTGGACCTAGTGAGGTTGTTATCTGTACACAGGGTGGTTAGACATAGAACTGCATGCTCTATTTTATTTTATTTGGTAATTCACTTTGTTCTGTCTGTCACTACTTGGAATCACTTAAATCCTACTTTCTGTACTTATTAAAATCACTTTTTACTTATTAAGTTGCCTGGAGTACGAGTTGTTACCTGGGGAAGGCAAACAGCTGTGCATATCTTTCTATCTTTGAAATAGAAGGCGAACTATTTATGAGTTTGCCCTATATAAGCTTTATACAGGGTAAAATGGATTTAAGGGTATGAACCTCTTTGGGAGTTGCGCACCTGGGTGTCAAAGGCAAGAGCGCTTCCAGGAGCCTTACAGTTGTTAGTGTACTTGGTTCGGACCTGGGTCTGTGTTTGCAGCAGATCAGTGGAATCTGGCTCAAAACAGACAGGATTCGGGAGTCCCAAGCTGGAAAAGGCCTGGAAGCAGGGACAGAAGTAGCCTTGGCACACCAGGTGGCAGCACCAAGCAGGTCTCTGTGATCCCAACCCGTCACAACTACCACCTACACTGTGTCCTAAAACCCTGGACCTCCTTTGTCCTCATCCTAAAAAATGTCCTAACTAAACCAGGCGAACCCCCCTCCTCCCCCCAACACAGACTCGTAGGACTGGAAGGGGTTACACAAATAAGGATACAGAGAGAGAGAGATTAGCTAGAGGTCTGGGGATGGGAGGGAGGGGGAATAGGTGGGTGAGTGGCGTTTCTCTTTTCCCCAAAAGGGGCTATTATAAGAGACCCCCAGAGGCTCTCGCTGTGGTTCTATACCCAGGCCAGTTGTCAGCTGTGTCTGACAGAATTATATTTCCCATGCCCATGACCTCCAGCTGGTGCTTCGATTTCTGGGGCACCTGGTCAACGTTAAAGGCATAAGAACAGGGCCGGCGCGCCCACTAGGCGTTCCTAGGCGGTTGCCTAGGACGCTAAGATTTGGGGGCGGCGGGTGGCTGCCTCCCATCTCCCCGCTCAGCCGCTGAGCGGGGAGCCGAGGGGCAGCCGTGGCGAGCTGCCCCACTGCCCATCCACTCAGTGCCTGAGCGGGGAGCTGGGGGGAAGCCGCCGCCAGCTGCCCTCCTGCCCTGGGGTCCCCGCTCAGCTCCCGTGGGTCACGGGTGGTGGTGGGGGGGCTGAGCGCCTGCGGGTGGAGGGAGGCTGAGCTCCTGTGGGCAGGGGAGCTGACTGGGGGGGCAGCATTGTGGGGGGAGGGGCAGGGCTGGTGCAAGGAAGTTTCGCCTAGGGCGCGAAGCTTCCTTGCACCGGCCCTGCACAAGAACAATCACAGCACAGTGGGGTGCCCAGAGCCAGGGATTGCTACCGCTCTGATCATCCTGGGGTCTGAGAGCACGTGGGGGCACAGTGCCACCTACTGGCTGACAGAGGGAATGTAGGGCCTGAGTCTCCTTTGGCTTGCACCAATTTTACACTAGCCAAATTCCACAGATGCGGGAGGAGTCATTCCCTGTTCACCTCAGGGCAGAGGGGAACCGGCACCAGTGTTTTGAAACTGGCTTGTCTGCAGGGATATCAGAGATGGGCGCGCCCTGCGTTTCGTCCAGTAACAGCAACAGTGCTTGGCACTTGCGTGACCTACATCTTGGAAGAGACTGACAAACATTAACTCATTACATGTCAGATGAGAAAGACCTGTTTGGCCACCGGATCCATCACCCCGCTCCTGCTCCTGCTGCCCCAGTAACAGAACTGTCAACTTTCCCATGTTCAGGGCCGTCCCTAGCTATTCTGGGGCCCTACGCAGCTGCCCTATGTGGGGCGGGGAGGGGCAGTCCTTCTGCGGGGCAGGGGGGAACCGTTCCCTAGCACTCACCGGTGGCGTGGCTGGAGCTGGGTCGCTGCACTTCCTGCCACCGGGGAGTGCAGGCCCGGGCCTGCAGCAGTCCTCAGGGGAGTGGTGGGGGGGCTGGGGTGGAGCAGGGGCTGGGGCTTTGGGGAGGGGGTGGAGTAGGGGTGGGGCTGGGGCTGAGCAGGGGCTGGAGTAGCACACAGCTGTGCAGGGCAGCAAGAAATGCCCTGGTGCCCTACGCAGCTGCGTACTTTGCGTATGGGTTGGGATGGCCCTGCCCGTGTCACCATAGGATTGGAGTTCCTACGGGCACACACTAAGGGGAGAATCTCTCTCTCCAGTATCCATCACCATGGTACCTAGGTACCTACAGTTACCATTCCAATTAACCATGGCAATAACTTTCACTCCTGATGGTTCAGGAGCAGTTCAGAGCCAAACTGTACAGCAAGAATCTCCCCTGGTGGCACCTTTGGCCTTTGTCTATCCAGAGACCCCTGACCTACCATGGACCTCTGTAACGATGCTGGCTTTGGCGGAACGCAACTGAGCCCTGGTCTACAGTACGAGTTTAGGTCGAATTTATTAGCGTTATTTTGATTGATCTGTGCACCCGTCCACACAACGAAGCCCTTAACAGTGACTTCTGGGGCTCTTAAAATCGATCTCACCACTCCACCCCCAACGAGGGGATTAGCGCTTAAATCGATATTGCCGAATCGATGTAGGCTTAGTGAGGACGCAATTCGACGGTATTGGCCTCCTGAATCTATCCCACAGTGCAACATTTGACCGCTCTGGACAGCAGTCTGAGCTCGAATGCTCTGCCCAGGTAGACAGGAAAAGCCCCGCGAACTTTTGAATTTCATTTCCTGTTTGGCCAACGTGGTGAGCTGCAGGTGAGCGCAGATCTCATCAGCAGAGGTGACCATGATGGAGTCCCAGAACCGAAGACGAGCTCCAGCATGGACCGAGCGTGAGGTACGCGATCTGATCGCTGTTTGGGGAGACGAAACCGTGCTAGCAGAGCTACGGTCCAAAAGAAGAAATGCCAAGACATATGCCAAACTCTCCAAGGCCATGCAGGACAGAGGCTACAACAGGGACGCGCAACAGTGCCGCGTGAAAATTAAGGAGCTCAGGCAAGCCTACCAAAAAACCAGAGATGCAAACAGCCGCTCTGGGTCAGAGCCCCAGACATACCGCTTCTATGATGAGCTGCATGCCATTCTAGGAGGTGCAGCCAGCACTGACCCACCCATGTGGTTTGATTCCATATGTGGATCATCAGAACCCACAGAGGAGCATGATGATGATAATGATGCTGAAAATAGCACACAGACACAGCAAGGAAGCGGAGAAGCCCTTTTCCCCGACAGCCAGGAACTCTTTGTCACCCTGGAGCCAGTACCCTACGAACCCTCCCAAGGCGTGCTCGATGCAGGAGAAGGGACCTCTGGTGAGTGTACCTCTGTTAAATTAATACATGTTTTATAAGCAAGCGTGTTTAATGATTAATTCGTGGCCAGTACAGCTACAGCTACTGGAAAACTCTGTTAACATGTTCGGGGATGGAGCAGAAATCCTCCGGGGACATCTCCAGAAAGATCTCCTGAAAGTACTCCCAAAGCCTGTGCAAAAGGTTTCTGGGGAGGGCAGCCTTATCCTGTGCTCCGTGGTAACACACTCTACCACGCCAGGCCAGTAGCACGTAGTCTGGAATCAGTGCTTTGCAAAGCATGGCGGCGTATGGTCCCGGTGTTTGCTGGCATTCAAGCAACATCCGTTCTTTATCTGTCTGTGTTATCCTCAGAAGAGTGATATCATTCATGGTCACCTGGTTGAAATAGGGGAATTTTATTAAGGGGGTATTCAGAGGGGCTCCGTCCCTGCTGGGCTGTTTGCCTGTGGTTGAACGGAAATCTTCCCCGCTGTGACCCACGCGGTGGGGGGGAGGGGGAACAGCGAACATCTTGGATGTGTGTCTGTGTGTGTGGGGGGGTGTAGATTAGGTTCGCGCTGCACGTTAACCCGAAAACCGACGCCCCTCACTTTTCAATTGCCAACCAGCTTTAAATTGCCAGCCCAAAGGCTGTTTGTTATGGGAAATGAGGGGGTTGCTGTTTGAAAACAATCCCACATGTTATGAAGCTTAAAGAAGCCTATAGACTGTGGCTTACCATGGCTGCCTGCAAGCCGAATTCTGTTGCCCGCCGGACCTGCTTGTGTGATCTCTCACACCAAACCGGCAAACCCTCAATATAACAGGCAAAGTGCAACCTTGGACCAAATGCACATGTGATATGTAATGTTTGGAGCATTGTTCTCTAATATGTGTCCTTTAAGCTACTCCTCTCCCGTTTGTTTCCTCCCGCAGCTGCAAATGTTTTAACGCCACCCCTTTCATCACCGTCCCAGAGGCTAGCGAAGATTAGAAGTAAAAAAAAAAGGAATCGAGACGATATGTTCTCAGAACTTATGGAATCCTCCCACACTGAAGCTGCCCAGCAGAATGCGTGGAGGCAGACACTGTCGGAGTCCAGGAAGGCAGAATTTGATCGCACGGACAGGTGGCGTGAGGAAGAGAGACAGCGGCGGGATGAAGAGAGTAGGTGGCGTCAGCGTGCAGAGAGAAGGCAGGATGCAATTCTGAGGCTACTGGAGGATCAAACGGAAATCCTCCGGCTTATGGCTGAGGACAGGCGTAGGGTTCAGGAAAGGCCCCCTGAGCCCAGACCGCCTCTACAGCCCCTGTGTAACCAACAGCCCTCGTCCCGAGTCCCATAACCTCATCCCCGAGACGCCACAGAACGCGTTTGGGTGGCCTCCGTGCACCCAACCACTCAAGCCAAGAGAACAGTCCAAGCAAGAAAGGGCTGGCATTCAATAAGTTTTAAAGTGCTGTGTGTCCTTGTCCTTCCCTCATCCCCTCCTCCACCACCCATCCTGTTGCTTCCCTTCCTCCACCACCCATCCTGGTGCTTCCCTTCCTCCACCACCTATCCCGGGAGACTGTGGCAGTTACCCCCATAGTTCCCTCTCTGTGTTTTACGAATTAATAAAGAATGCATGATTTTTAAGCAACAATGACTTTATTTCCTCTGCAAGCGGTGATCGAGGGGGGGAGGGCAGGGCGGTTTGGGTAAAGGGAAGTAGAGCGAATGAAGGGGCGGGGCTTTTCATTACTGGGGAAAAACAGAACTTTCACACAGCATTCTGGCCATTCATGAAACTGGTTTTCAAAGCTTCCTTGATGCGCAACGCACCCTGCTGTACTCTTGTAATAGCCCTGGTGTCTGGCTGCGCATAACCAGTGGCCAGGCGATTTGCCTCAACCTCCCACCCCGCCATAAACGTCTCCCCCTTACTCTCACAGATATTGTGGAGCGCACAGCAAGTAGTAATAATAATGGGAATATTGTTTTCGCTGAGATCTAACCTAGTCAATAAACTTCGCCAGCGAGCTTTTAAACGGCCAAATGCACATTCCACCACCATTCTGCACTTGCTCAGCCTATAGTTGAAAAGGTCCTGACTACTGTCCAGGCTACCTGTGTATGGCTTCATGAGCCATGGCATTAAGGGGTAGGCTGGGTCCCCAAGGATAACTATGGGCATCTCTACATCCCCAACGGTTATTTTCTGGTCTGGGAAGAAAGTCCCTTGGTGCAGCAGCTGAAACAGACCAGAGTTCCTGAAGATGCGAGCGTCATGTACCTTTCCCGGCCATCCCATGTTGATGCTGGTGAAACGTCCCTTGTGATCCACCAGTGCTTGCAGCACTATTGAAAAGTAACCCTTTCGGTTTATGTACTCGCTGGCTTGGTGGTCCGGTGCCAAGATAGGGATATGGGTTCCGTCTATCGCCCCTCCACAGTTCGGGAACCCCATTGCTGCAAAGCCATCCAGTATGAGCTGCACATTTCCCAGACTCACAACCCTTGGTACAAGCAGCTTGGCGATCGCCCTGGCTACTTGCATGACAACAGCCCCCACTGTAGATTTTCCCACTCCGAATTGATTCGCGACTGACCGGTAGCTGTCTGGCGTTGCAAGCTTCCACAGGGCTATCGCCAGTCGCTTCTCTACTGTGAGGGCTGCTCTCATCTTGGTGTTCTGGCGCTTCAGGGCAGGGGACAGCAACTCACAAAGTTCCATGAAAGTGCCCTTACGCAGGCGAAAGTTTCGCAGCCACTGGGATTCATCCCAGACCTGCAGCACTATGTGGTCCCACCAGTCTGTGCTTGTTTCCCGGGCCCAGAATCGGCGTTCCACTGTATCAACGAGCCCCATTACCACCATGATGTCCACCTTGCGGGGGGGCCTTTTTTGAGAGAGGTCTGTGTCCATGTCCTCATCACTGACCTCAGGGTGCTGCTGTCACCTCCTCGCCTCCTGTTGCTCTAGCAGCTCCTGGTTCTCGTTCGCCATGTACTCCTGGACAATGCGCGTGGTGTTCATAACGGCGATAACAGTTGCGGTGATCTGATCGTGCTCCATGCTTTCCCTGGTATGCTGTTTGCAGGACAGCAGAGTGGGAGCAGAAGCGGCGGGTTGATAACAATGGTGTCAGCAATATGGCGCCCGCATGAAAAAAGGCGCGAAAGGATTTTTGGCTCCCCCCTCAGTTGCTTTCACGGAGGGAGGGGGGAGCAAGGGTTAGGCTCTTTTCCTTCTAGCTGCAGATAGTACAATATGCGGTGAGCAAGGGTTAGGTGCCTTCCCTTCTAGCAGAAGATGGTACAATATGCTTGATAGCCATCCTCATCTCCTGGCCCCCTCAAGGATTGAACTCGCAACCCCGGGTTTAGCAGGCCAACGCTCAGACCGCTGAGCTATCCCTCTGCCCGTGTTCCAGGCAGTACTGAATCTCCCTTAAACAAAACGTAAAAAAGAGAATGACCAGAGTCACTCTGGTCACTCCCATTTATGTCCAAGCACCCCCAGCCAGCCACAACATAGGCCACCGGCCAGGAGCACACGAATTTCAAGCATATTGTACGATCTGCAGCTAGAAGGCAAGGAGCTTATGCTGTGTAGTCCCGCGACTACCAGCCTCAGGCAGAATGGCCCCCTCAAGGATTGAACTTGCAACCCCGGGTTTAGTGGGCCAACGCTCAGAATGCTGAGCTATCCCTCTGCCCATATTATAGCGTGACTGAATCTACCCACTAGACCTAATGTCCAGGCGTACGCTGGAGATGTACGGTAATTGTGAGCTGAGCAGGCTTCCGTAGCAAACACGGAAACCCCGGAAAAAGGCGCAAAAAAGATTGCTTTCACGGAGGGAGGGAGGGAGGGACGTTTGATGGCTTGATGACATGTACCCAGAACCACCAGCAACAATGTTTTCTGCCCCATCAGGCTTTGGGATCGCAACCCAGAATTCCAATGGGCGGCGGAGACTGCGGGAACTGTGGGATAGCTACCCGCAATGCAATGCTCCGAAGGTCAATGCTAGCCTCGCTACTGTGGACACAGTCAATCGACCTCATGGTCTTAATGCTCTTTAGTGGGGATACACACAATCGATTCCATAAATTCGGGTTTTAATATATCGACTTCTATAATTTCGACCTAATTCTGTATTAGGCCAGGTCTACACTAGGACTTTATGTCGAATTAACCCTTCACCCGTCCACATTAGGAAGCAGTTTATTTCGACATAAATGGCTCTTTAATTCGATTTCTGTACTCCTCCCCGACGAGGGGAGTAGCGCCAAATTCGACATGGCCATGTCGAATTCGTGTTACTGTGGACGGAATTCGACACTAATAGCTCCGGGAGCTATCCCACAGTGCACCACTCAGTGGACGCTCAGGACAGCAATCTGTACTTGGATGCTCTGACCTGCCACTCATGGAAAGCCCCGTGAAAATTTGAATTCCTTCTCCTGTCTGGCCAGTTTGAATCCCATTTCCTGTTTGGACATCGTGGCGAGCTCAGCAGCACTGGCAACGATGCAGAGCTCTCCAGCAGAGGTTACCATGCAATCCCAGAATAGAAAGAGGGCTCCAGCATGGACTGATCGGGAAGTTTTGGATCTGATCGCTGTGTGGGGAGATGAATCCGTCCTATCCGAGCTCCGATCCAAAAGACGGAATGCCAAGATTTATGAAAAAATATCCCAGGCTATGACAGAGAGAGGATACAGCCGGGATGCAACGCAGTGCCACGTGAAAATCAAGGAGCTGCGACAGGCGTACCAGAAGACCAAGGAGTCCAACGGACGCTCCGGATCGTAGCCACACACTTGCCGGTTTTACGAGGCACTGCATGCCATGCTCGGTGGTGCTGCCACAACTACCCCACCAGTGTCAGTGGACTCCGACGACGGGGTCTTATCTAAGGCCACGTCGTCGGAGGTTTTCGCGGACGGTGAAGATGAGGAAGGAGAGGAGGAGGACGAGGCAGTCGACAGCGCTTTCACTGCTGATTTCCCCGACAGCCAGGATCTATTCATCACCCTGACTGAGCTCCCCTACGAACCCTCCCAAGGCAGCATCCCTGACCAGGAATCAGGCGAAGGATCAGCAGGTCAGTGTTTTAGACATTTATTTGGAATACAATAGGCATGGTGTGTAAGCACTGTGTTAGTATTGCTTAATTGGCCTTATGCGCTTCAGCTTGGAGTCGCTTTCCCGTGCAACTATTCGAAAAGTCTGTCAATATGTATGGGGATAGAGGAGTTATCCCCATCTGAGAGCTCCGAGAAGCTCTCCTGGAGGTACAGTGAGAGCTTGTGTAGCACGTTCACAGGGAGAGCGGCCTTATTGTCTCCTCCATGGTAGGATACTTTCCCGCGCCATGCAAGCTGCAGGTACTCTGGTATCATTGCCTTGCATAGCATGGCAGCATACGGCCCCGGGGTTTGCTGGCATTGACGCAGCATGCAGTATTTCTCTGTCTCCGTAATCCTCATCAGAGTGATATCAGTCATGGTGCCCTGGTTTGAATGAGTGGTTTCATTAGTATAGGGAATGCTTCATTTTCCCTTTAAAGAAAGACACCCGGCGGTTTCCGTTAACGCGGGGTGGGAGGGAGTTGGGAGCCAAACCATTTGAACTTATCAGTGTGCAGGCAGGGAGAGTTCCCGGGACCGGCCACGCGAAGCGGGGGAAAGGGTACGCGAGCCGTTCATACAGAGCGGTTCGCGGGCACTTTTGGTTCCCGGGAGCGACCACGCGGGGGGAGGGAAGGGTAGGCGAGCCGTTCATACTGAGCGGTTCGCTGGCACTTTTGGTTCCCGGGAGTGACCACACGGAGGGGGGGGGAAGGGTAGGCGAGCCGTTCAAACACAGCGGTTCGCGGGCAATTTTGGCTCCCTGGAGCGGCCACGCGGAGGGGGGGGAAGGGTAGGCGAGCCGTTCATACTGAGCGGTTTGCGGGCAATTTTGGTTTCCCGGGAGCGGCCACACGGAGGGGGTGGGAAGGGTAGGCGAGCCGTTCAAACACAGCGGTTCGCGGGCAATTTTGGTTTCCCGGGAGCGGCCACACGGAGGGGGTGGGAAGGGTAGGCGAGCCGTTCAAACACAGCGGTTCGCGGGCAATTTTGGTTTCCCGGGAGCGGCCACACGGGGGGGGGGGGGGGGAAGGGTAGGCGAGCCGTTCATACTGAGCGGTTCGCGGGCTCTTTTGGTTCCCGGGAGCGGCCACGCGGAGGGGGTGCAAGGGTAGGCGAGCCGTTCAAACACAGCGGTTCGTGAGCAATTTTGGTTTCCCGGGAGTGGCCACACGGAGGGGGGGGGAAGGGTAGGCGAGCCGTTCATACTGAGCGGTTCGCGGCCAATTTTGGTTCCCGGGAGCGGCCACGCGGAGGGGGGGGAAGGGTAGGCGAGCCGCTGTAGATGAGTGGTTTGGGCAGCAGCAGTTCCTGCCCGCCACCAGGAACAGTGATTGAGACATGGGAGTAGAGCACTGCTGTGAAGTAATCTCTCAGCAGTCCAAACTCATCACCTTACCATGGTCTTCAGAGAGCTGATTTTCAGTGTTCGGCAAGGCTTCTGGGATCTGTACACCGGGACCCCAGACACTCAGCATTAAGACCTAATATTTGACCTTGTAGTACGTGAACATGTGATAGGTACTGTGCTTGGTCCTATTCACAGGGAAAGAGTATGGGCATTGTTCTGGAAAAAGTATCTTTCTGAGGAATTCACTCCCTTTCCCTCATCCCACAGCTGCGAGTGTCTCCCGCTCTACCCGTGTTTCTCCCTCCCATGGGCTGTTGCAGATAAGGCGGCGCAAAAAGAGAACCCGGGATGACATGTTCTCAGAATTGATGATCTGTTCCCGAAGGGAGGCGGCACAGCGGAGAGAGGACGTCTCAAGGTCCGAGCGAGCAGCCAGGGAACGGGAGCAGAGGGCTGAAGCTCGCGAGGACAGTTGGTGGCAGGAAGACCAGCAGGCGACTCAAACGCTGCTGGGACTAATGAGGGAGCAAACGGACACGCTCCGGCGCCTGGTGGACGTTCTCCAGGACAGGAGACAGGAGGAAAGAGCCCCTCTATATGTAATTTCTAACCACCCACCCCCGCCACCAAGTCCAGTTGTTTACTCACCCAAAGTCACTAGGACGAGGGGAGGCAGGGTCCGTGGAAATATTCACTCCACCCCTGCAGACTGCTCCAGTAGCAGAAGGCTCTCATTCCCAAAACCTTAGATTGGTCCTTTCCCTCCCTCCAGCCGCACCCCTCAACACTTCCCTGCCCAGGTTTCATCTTAAAGCAATGCTCACCTTAATAAAAATGTTTTTTTGGTTCAGTGTTGTTTCCCTGACTTTCTTTCACAGGACCGTTTGGTTTTCGGGTTAGTGGGTAACGGGGTTTGTAATTGGAGACGACTGGCGCCTGACCCAGGGTACAGACAGGGGGAAAGGATCAACAGAAAGTCACAGTAAAAATTGCATGCACTAGGCACACTTGTCATTCAGGGTGGGGGTTTTCATGTTCTCTACGGGGGGTGGGGGGGGTTCACTTTCTGGTGGGGGAGGGTGGCTGCTTATCTTTAGCTGCCGGCGATAGCCTGCATGACAGATCCATGCAGCGGGGGATCCGTGGCCGCAATTCACGGCCAAAAAGTCACAGAGACGCCAGCACACACAGTTGCGAATAGGAGGGGTTGATGGCTCCCTTGAAACAAGCAGTCCAGCACTTAGGACTGCTCTGGGAGCAGGAGCATGTCATTCCCCAAGTTTGGAAGCATACTTTCCAACACTCCACCCGCTCCCCAACCGCGGTATGCGTCCCAGGTTAAAACCTTAACCGAGAAACCAGTAATGGAGACGGTTCAAATAAACAATGTTTCCTTTATTGTACTTTTAAAGCGTTGAATGAAAGGGGGGAAGGGGTTGTTAATGGGAGAGGATAGGCAACGGAAACTGGGTAAAGAAATGGGGGCAGGTTCAGCATCTGTTTAAACAAGCGTAACAGTCACTGGTTACCCTGGTCAGTCTGGAAGCTAGCTTTCAAAGCTTCCCGGATGCGCAGCGCGTCCCGCTGTGATCTTCTAATCACCCTGGTGTCCGGCTGAGCGTAATCAGCTGCCAGGCGATTTGCCTCAACCTCCCACCCCACCATAAACGTCTCCCCCTTGCTCTCACAGAGATTGTGGAGCACACAGCACGCTGCAATCACAATGGGGATATTTTTTTGGCTGAGATCGGAGCGAGTCAGTAAGCTTCGCCATCTGCCCTTCGGACGGCCAAAGGCACACTCCACCACCATTCTGCACTTGCTCAGCCGGTAGTTGAAGAGCTCCTTTTCAGTGTCCAGGGCTCCCGTGTATGGCTTCATGAGCCATGGCATTAGCGGGTAGGCTGGGTCCCCGAGGATCACTGTAGGCATCTCCACATCCCCAACAGTTATTTTGCGGTCCGGGAAATAAACACCCTGTTGCAGCCGTCTAAAGAGACCAGAGTTTTTGAAAACACGAGCATCATGAACCTTGCCTGGCCATCCAACATTGATGTTGGTAAAACGTCCTTTGTGGTCCACTAGTGCTTGCAGCACCATAGAAAAATAGCCCTTTCGGTTAATGTACTGGCTGCCCTGGTGCTCCGGTCCCAGGATAGGGATGTGTGTCCCATCAATAGCCCCGCCGCAGTTTGGGAATCCCATAGCGGAAAAGCCATCTATGATCACCTGCACGTCTCCAAGGGTCACTACCTTTGAGAGCAGCAGGTCAACGATTGCATGGGCTACCTGCATCACAGCAACCCCCACGGTAGACTTGCCCACTCCAAATTGGTTCGCGACTGACCGGTAGCTGTCAGGAGTAGCAAGCTTCCACAGGGCTATGGCCACTCGCTTCTGGATAGTCAGGGCAGCTCGCATCCGGGTGTCCTGGCGCTTCAGGGCAGGGGACAGCAACTCACAAAGTTCCAGGAAAGTGCCCTTACGCATCCGAAAGTTTCGCAACCACTGGGATTCATCCCAGACCTGCAGCACTATGCGGTCCCACCAGTCAGTGCTTGTTTCCCTTGCCCAGAATCGCCGTTCCACAGGATCAACGTGACCCATTGCCACCATGATGTCTAGGGGCCGGGGCCCCGTGCTTTGCGAGAGGTCTATGCCCCTCTCAGAGTTCATGTACTCCCGGAGCTTCCGTTGCCTCCTCGCCCGATTTCTCTGCATCTGATTCTGGAAAAGGTGCACGATAAGGCGCGAGGTGTTGGCAACGGACAGAACAGCAGCGATAATCGCGGAGGGCTCCATGCTCGCTGTCCTGTGGCGTCCGAGCTGTCAATCACTGGAAAAGGGCGCAAATTCATTGCCCGCCGGCGCTTTCATGTAGGGACGGCGGGAGTGTGGGTCGAGTGACGACATTTACGTATAACCACCCTTGACACATTTTCGGCCCCACAAGGCACTGGGGGCTACACCCACAATTCCAGTGGGCAGCGGGGACTGCGGGAACTGTGGGATAGCTACCCACAGTGCACCGCTTGCAATGTCGACGCTTGCCCCCTTACTGTGGACTCAGAAATTCGAATTAAGGTCCTTGATGTGGATTCGCACGATCGACCTTACAATATCGGTTTCACAAGTTCGGTTTAACAAAAATCGAACTAGTCTCGTAGTGTAGACATACCCTTAGACACTTTAGTTTCCCAGTCTCACCACCAGTGCCACTCGTTATGGGGACGAATGGTCATGAAAACCAATACCCAAATAAAAGAAAAATGGTTCTCCCGATCCCAAAGGACCAAGCCCCAGACCCAAGTCAATATACAAATCAGATCTTATCCACAAATCACGCTGTTAGCAATCCTTTAGAATTTGAAATCTAAAGGTTTATTTATAAAAATAAAGACATATAGATGAGAGCTAAGATTGGCTAAATGGAATCAATTACATACAGTAATGGCAAAGTTCTAGATTCAGGCTTGTAGCAGTGATAGAATAAACTGCAGGTTCAAATCAAGTCTCTGGAGTACATCCCCAGCTGGGATGGGTTGTTCAGAGCTTCAGTTTAGCAAAGTTCCTCCAGAGGTCAGAAGCAGGATTAAAGACAAAATGGAGGGGTTTCCAGGGCCTTTTATATTCGCTCTCTTGTGGGCAGAAACCCCTTGGTTCTCCTGTGCAAAAAGTTTGGAGTCACATGGGCAAGTTACATGTCCATGCATGACTCAGTTCTTTAGAGGCCGATGCCATTGTTTACATATTAGTTTAAACATTCCCAGGAAAGCTCCGATGTGGATTGGTGTCTCCGAAAGTTCATTGTCAGTTAAGTATTTCTTGACTGGGCACTTACTGAGAATTGTCCTTTCTCAAGAAGCTGACCAAATGCTTCACTGAGGCTACTTAGAATCAATACACATTGAGATACAAGTACAGAGCCAATATTCATAACTTCAACTACAAAAATGATACACACATACAGATAGCATAATCATAACCAGCAAATCATAACCTTTTTATAGACACCTCACACAGAAACCTTTGTACAATATCTGCTCCAAATATATAACAGTGGTTGCAACAATGATCTACACAGTCACAGTTTATGTCAATAACGTCACAACCTCAGAATACACCAGTTAATGCCCCAGTCCTGATGCCCCATATGAGGTCCTATCTGAGGGTACGTCTACACTACAGAATTAGGTCGAAATTATAGAAGTCGATATATTAAAACCCGAAATTATGGAATCGATTGTGTGTGTCCCCACTAAAGAGCATTAAGACCATGAGGTCGATTGACTGTGTCCACAGTAGCGAGACTAGCATCGACCTTCGGAGCATTGCATTACGGGTAGCTATCCCACAGTTCCCGCAGTCTCCGCCGCCCATTGGAATTCTGGGTTGCGATCCCAAAGCCTGATGGGGCAGAAAACATTGTCGCTGGTGGTTCTGGGTACATGTCGTCAAGCCATCAAACGTCCCTCCCTCCCTCCTTGAAAGCAATCTTTTTCGTGCCTTGTCTCCGGGGTTTCCCTGTTTGCTACGGAAGCCTGCTCAGCTCACAATTACCGTACATCTCCAGCGTACGCCTGCACATTAGGTCTAGTGGGGATTCAGTCACGCTATAATACGGGCAGAGGGATAGCTCAGCGTTCTGAGCGTTGGCCCACTAAACCCGGGGTTGCGAGTTCAATCCTTGAGGGGGCCATTCAGCCTGAAGCTGGTAGTTGCGGGACTGCACAGCATAAGCTCCTTGCCTTCTAGCTGCAGATGGTGCAATATGCCATAAATGGTTGTGGTCGTGGGACCATACAGCAGAAGCTCCTTGCCTTCTAGCTGCAGATCGTACAATATGCTTGAAATTCGTGTGCTCTTGGCTGGCGGCCTATGTTGTGGCTGGCCGGGGGCACTTGGACATAAATGGGAATGACCGGAGTGACTCTGGTCATTCTCTTTTTTACGTTTTGTTTAAGGGAGATTCAGCAATGCTTGGAACACGGGCAGAGGGATAGCTCAGCGGTCTGAGCGTTGGCCCGCTAAACCCGGGGTTGCGAGTTCAATCCTTGAGGGGGTCAGGAGAGCTTATTGTACCATCTGCAGCTAGAAGGGAAGGCGCCTAACCCTTGCTCACCGCGTATTGTACTATCTGCAGCTAGAAGGAAATAAGCCTAACCCTTGCTCCCCCCTCCCTCCGTGAAAGCAACTGAGGGGGGAGCCAAAAATCCTTTCGCGCCTTTTTTCATGCGGGCGCCATATTGCTGACACCATTGTTATCCACCCGCCGCTTCTGCTCCCACTCTGCTGTCCTGCAAACAGCATACCAGGGAAAGCATGGAGCACGATCAGATCACCGCAACTGTTATCGCCGTTATGAACACCACGCGCATTGTCCAGGAGTATATGGAGAACGAGAACCGGGAGCTGCTAGAGCAACAGGAGGCGAGGACGGGACAGCATCAGCCTGAGGACAGTGATGAGGACATGGACACAGACCTCTCTCAAAAAAGGCCCCCCCGCAAGGTGGACATCATGGTGGTAATGGGGCTTGTTGATACAGTGGAACGCCGATTCTGGGCCCGGGAAACAAGCACAGACTGGTGGGACCACATAGTGCTGCAGGTCTGGGATGAATCCCAGTGGCTGCGAAACTTTCGCATGCGTAAGGGCACTTTCATGGAACTTTGTGAGTTGCTTTCCCCTGCCCTGAAGCACCAGAACACCAAGATGAGAGCAGCCCTCACAGTAGAGAAGCGACTGGCGATAGCCCTGTGGAAGCTTGCAATGCCAGACAGCTACCGGTCAGTCGCGAATCAATTCGGAGTGGGAAAATCTACAGTGGGGGCTGTTGTCATGCAAGTAGCCAGGGTGATCACCAAGCTGCTTGTACCAAGGGTTGTGAGTCTGGGAAATGTGCAGCTCATACTGGATGGCTTTGCAGCAATGGGGTTCCCGAACTGTGGAGGGGCGATAGATGGAACCCATATCCCTATCTTAGCACCGGACCACCAAGCCAGCGAGTACATAAACCGAAAGGGTTACTTTTCAATAGTGCTGCAAGCACTGGTGGATCATAAGGGACGTTTCACCAACATCAACGTGGGATGGCCGGGAAAGGTACATGACGCTCGCATCTTCAGGAACTCTGGTCTGTTTCAGCTGCTGCACCAAGGGACTTTCTTCCCAGACCAGAAAATAACCATTGGGGATGTTGAGATGCCCATAGTTATCCTTGGGGACCCAGCCTACCCCTTAATGCCATGGCTCATGAAGCCATACACAGGTAGCCTGGACAGTAGTCAGGACCTTTTCAACTATAGGCTGAGCAAGTGCAGAATGGTGGTGGAATGTGCATTTGGCCGTTTAAAAGCTCGCTGGCGAAGTTTATTAACTAGGTTAGATCTCAGCGAAAACAATATTCCCATTATTATTACTGCTTGCTGTGCGCTCCACAATATCTGTGAGAGTAAGGGGGAGACGTTTATGGCGGGGTGGGAGGTTGAGGCAAATCGCCTGGCCACTGGTTATGCGCAGCCAGACACCAGGGCTATTACAAGAGTACAGCAGGGTGCGTTGCGCATCAGGGAAGCTTTGAAAACCAGTTTCATGAATGGCCAGGATGCTGTGTGAAAGTTCTGTTTTTCCCCAGTAATGAAAAGCCCCGCCCCTTCATTCACTCTACTTCCCTTTACCCAAACCGCCCTGCCCTCCCCCCCTCGGTCACCACTTGCAGAGGAAATAAAGTCATTGTTGCTTTAAAATCATGCATTCTTTATTAATTTGTAAAACACAGAGGGGGAATTATGAGGGTAACTGCCACAGTCTCCCGGGATAGGTGGTGGAGGAAGGGAAGAACCAGGATGGGTGGTGGAGGAGGGGATGAGGGAAGGACAAGGACACACAGCACTTGGCTTGAGTGGTTGGGTGCACGGAGGTCACCCAAACGCGTTCTTGAGCGTCTCGGGGATGAGGTTATGGGACTCGGGAAGGAGGGCTGTTGGTTACACAGGGGCTGTAGAGGCGGTCTGGGCTCAGGCGGCCTTTCCTGAACCCTACGCCTGTCCTCAGCCATAAGCCGGAGGATTTCCGTTTGATCCTCCAGTAGCCTCAGAATTGCATCCTGCCTTCTTTCTGCATGCTGACGCCACCTACTCTCTTCATCCCGCCGCTGTCTCTCTTCAGCCCGCCAGTCATTGTCTTCAGCACGCCACCTGTCCGCGCGATCAAATTCTTCCTTCCTGGACTCCGACAGTGTCTGCCTCCACGCATTCTGCTGGGCAGCCTCAGTGTGGGAGGATTCCATGAGTTCTGAGAACATATCGTCTCGATTCCTTTTTTTTTTACTTCTAATCTTCGCTAGCCTCTTGGACGGTGATGAAAGGGGTGGCGTTGAAACATTTGCAGCTGCGGGAGGAAACAAACGGGAGAGGTGTAGTTTAAAAGACACATATTAGAGAACAATGCTCCAAACATTACATATCACATGTGCATTTGGTCCAAGGTTGCACTTTGCCTGTTATATTGAGGGTCTGCCGGTTTGGTGTGAGAGATCACACAAGCAGGTCCGGCGGGCAACAGAATTCGGCTTGCAGACAGCCATGGTAAGACACTCTATAGGCTTCTTTAAGCTTCATAACATGTGGGATTGTTTTCAAACAGCAACCCCCTCATTTCCCATAACAAACATCCCATGGGCTGGCAATTTAAAACAAACAGGTTGGCAATTGAAAAGTGAGGGGCGGCGGTTTTCGGGTTAACATGCAGCGCGAACCTAATCTCCCCCCACCACCGCCACACAGACACACATCCAAGATGTTTGCTGTTCCCCCTCCTCCCACCGCGTGGGTCACAGCGGGGAAGATTTCCGTTCAGCCACAGGCAAACAGCCCAGCAGGGACGGAGCCCCTCTGAATACCCCCTTAATAAAATTCCCCTATTTCAACCAGGTGACCATGAATGATATCACTCTTCTGAGGATAACACAGACAGGTAAAGAACGGATGTTGCTTGAATGCCAGCAAACACCGGGACCATACGCCGCCATGCTTTGCAAAGCACTGATTCCAGACTACGTGCTGCTGGCCTGGCGAGGTAGAGTGTGTTACCATGGAGCACAGGATAAGGCTGCCCTCCCCAGAAACCTTTTGCACAGGCTTTGGGAGCACTTCCAGGAGATCTTTCTGGAGATGTCCCCGGAGGATTTCTGCTCCATCCCCGAACATGTTAACAGAGTTTTCCAGTAGCTGTAGCTGTACTGGCCATGAATTAATCATTAAACACGCTTGCTTATAAAACATGTATTAATTTAACAGAGGTACACTCACCAGAGGTCCCTTCTCCTGCATCGAGCATGCCTTGGGAGGGTTCGTACTGTACTGGCTCCAGGGTGACAAAGAGTTCCTGGCTGTCGGGGAAAAGGGCTTCTCCGCTTCCTTGCTGTGTCTGTGTGCTATTTTCAGCATCATTATCCTCATCATGCTCCTCTGTGGTTTCTGATGATCCACATATGGAGTCAAACCACATGGCTGGGTCAGTGCTGGCTGCACCTCCTAGAATGGCATGCAGCTCATCATAGAAGCAGCATGTCTGGGGCTCTGACCCAGAGCGGTTGTTTGCATCTCTGGTTTTTTGGTAGGCTTGCCTGAGCTCCTTAATTTTCACGCGGCACTGTTGCGCGTCCCTGTTGTAGCCTCTGTCCTGCATGCCCTTGGAGACTTTGGCATATGTCTTGGCGTTTCTTCTTTTGGACCCTAGCTCTGCTAGCACGGTTTCATCTCCCCATACAGCGATCAGATCGAGTACCTCACGCTCGGTCCATGCTGGAGCTCGTCTTCGGTTCTGGGACTCCATCATGGTTGTGACGGTGTTCCCCATAAAACTTTATGGGGAGATGCTTATAAATGTATATATGTAACTAGAATATGTTTTATGCTACATGTGCCATGTAACATATCTCTGTGAAAGTTATGACCTACTGAATTTATTCCTCCTGTTTGTATGCATGTATCATTGTTGTAGTTGAAGTTATGAATATCGGTTGTATTTCTTGAGAAAGGAATGTGCAGGTTAAGTGCCCAATCAAGAAGCACTTAACAGACAATAGAACTTGCAGTCACCAATCCACATCTGAACTTTGCCAGGAATGTGGCTGGTCTGGAACTGAGTTGTGCAGGTGACTGGTCCATGTGACCCCAACTCCATTTGGTAACTGGATGCTACACAGGGAGAGGGAGGGGTGTCCACCGAGAGGAGAAAATCTGTTTAAACCCCGAGGAAACCCCTCCATTTTGTCTTCAGCTGGCTAAAGGAAGAAGCTCTCCACCCCCCAAGGAGACCTGAAAGAGACTGAACAGAGGACAAAGACATTAGGGGGGTGAGTGATTGCTGGACCCAGTGAGGGGTTTATCTGTACACAGGGTGATTAGACATAGAACTGCGTGTTCTCTTTTATTTTATTCGGTAATTCACTTTGTTCTGTTTGTCACTAATTGAACTCACTTAAATCCTATTTTCTGTACTTATTAAAATCACTTTTTACTTATTAAGTTTCCTTGAGTACGAGTTAGTGCAAAGGGAGAGCAAACAGGTGTGCATACTTTCTATCTGTGAAATAGAAGGCGAACTATTTATGAGTTTACCCTGTATAAGCTTTATACAGGGTAAAACGGATTTATTAAGGGTTTGAACCTCTTTGGAGTTGAGCAGCTGGGTGTCAAAGGCAAGAGCACTTCCAGGGGTCTTACAGTGGTGAGTGGACTTGGTTCGGACCTGGGTCTGTGTTTGCAGCAGATCAGTGGAATCTGGCTCAAAACAGACAGGATTTGGGAGTCCCAAGCTGGAAAAGGCCTGGAAGCAGGGGCAGAAGTAGCCTTGGCACACCAGGTGGCAGCACCAAGCAGGTCTCTGTGGCCCCAACCTGTCACAATGGTCACCTCTGCTGATGAGATCTGCGCTCACCTGCAGCTCACCACGCTGGCGAAACAGGAAATGAAATTCAAAAGTTCACGGGGCTTTTCCTGTCTACCTGGGCGGAGCATTCGAGCTCAGACCGCTGTCCAGAGCGGTCAGCTGTTGCACTGTGGGATAGATTTAGGAGGCCAATACTGTCGAATTGCGTCCTCACTAAGCCTACATCGATTCGGCAATATTGCTTTAAGCGCTAATCCCCTCGTTGGGGGTGGAGTGGCGAGATCGATTTTAAGAGCCCTAGAAGTCGATGTTAAGGGCTTCGTCGTGTGGATGGGTGCACGGATCAATCGGAATATCGCTAATAAATTCGACCTAAACTCGTAGTGGAGACCAGGGCTGAGTGTCCCTCCACCTGCATGTCATTTGTGCCTATCACCGTAGCCTCTAACCTGAATTAAGGGTCATGATTATACAAGTCGAAAGATGGATGTCACTCTCTGCCCAATTTACAGCCACCTCTGCAGGTGGGATCAGTCTAGGTGGATGTTTTCCAGGGCAGAAGCTTGTCAAGCATCTACTACAGCGAGGCTTCGCTCCAAGAGGTGGGTCTGGTTCTGGGCATTAAACTGGATCCAGTACTAGTCAATATTTTCCTTTAGGACTTGGATAATGGAGGGGAGAAAATATTAGGCCTTGTCTACACTTGTGATGGAGTGGGGAGTGGGGTGGATTGACAGGGGAATGTCCTCTAGTTTTACTGGGGCTGTCCACAGTGGGGATGGGAGACAGATACCTGAGCTGTAACCTTAGCCAGGAAGGGGGTGGGCAAGGTGACACCATTGCCTGGGAAACTGGACAAAGGATAGAGGAGGTGCTGGGGGGAGGGGGAGTGAGCCGGCTAGGTGGGTTTTAGTTTCAGTTTGGAGCCGTGGGGTGAAACGCAGGGAGCCCCAAGGCTGGAGTCTAAGCTCCCTGCCCCCCAGAAAGGCCCGACTGAGGGGTCCTGTTTGTACGTACAAGCTCTGTTTGGACTGTGTTCTTGGCATCCCTAATAAACCTTCTGTTCTGCTGGCTGGCTGAGAGTCACAGTGAATTCCAGGAAGAGGGGTGCAGGGCCTGACTCCCCCACACTCCGTGACAGCACTACACAGTTTTGTCGGTGTAAGGTAGTCCGACAAGCAAAAACCTGTATTAATACATTGCTTGTGTGTGTTCACACAACGCTCCTGTTGGTGGAGCACGTCCCTAGTTGGTTTCTAACATGGAGAGTCAGAGCAGTGCAGTGTGGGTAGGTATCCCACTGTGCTACTTGCCACTTTCTGCACTAGGAGTTGTGGGAAGGTGAAGTGGATCACAATGCACCATGGGTGCAGGCTCAACATGCCATGATGTAGTTTTTTCTGTCCCATCATTACATGGGCTTCTGATGGCCTATCAGCATTTTTCAACTGCCCCTGTTTACTGTGTGCCTGCCATCTCTGTCTGAAAGGATGGAGCCAGCACTCCTCTCTGCTGTTTTGATCACTGCTATGAAGCTCACAACTCCAGATTGCTATTGGTCAGTTGCAAATCAGTTTGGAGTTGGGAATTCCACTGTTGGGGCCTGTGGCAGTGTTAGTACCTCGTTAGCCCCTTAAGTCAAAGGGGCGGGAGGTAACACTGCCTCTCTACGCCCAAGTCTGTGTTCTAAACCCCTCTATAATGAGCACAGTGTGACCCAATGGCCAGAGTCCATCTACTTCCACTTTCCTAGTGGGGTAATGCAGCCTAGTGTCCAGGGTCCATACAATGTGCCCCTAGGGCAGTGTGGCCCAATGGCCACAGCCCGCCTAATTCCCCTCCCCAGGGGGGTTATGCGGCCTAGCGGCAGGAGTCCATAGGTAACCCTTCTTCCAGGCCGCGTTGATAGCAGCAAGGGCCAGGTTCAGTACATAGGGGTTCCCTCTCAACAACGCAATGCAAAACCGTCTCGAGCCCCGACCCAGTGACCTGGGAAAATCTTACACACACCCCTGGGCGCCTCGAAGAGGCAATACTTCCCCTCTCACAAGCACAGATTCTCGGTGTAGCAGAAAATCTTTAATAACATGAGGTAAACGACATCAGCATTAAACTGGGAAAACACCACAACTAGGGTTCATAAACCAAACCATGAGCAAAGACCCACCCCAGCAAATTGGGCCATGTCCTTTCCCTTTGGTTCTTGAGTCCAGCAACCCAAAATCACCCAAAGTCCCAAAAGTCCAACCACCCAAAAGTCCAGCTCCAGAGTTCAAAAGTTAATCTGCAGAGTGTTACCTCCAGCCTGGATGAAAATGGGGGGGAGAGAGAGGTAAGGATCACCTTACGTGGTCCGAAGCCAACTTCCCCATCTCTCCGTGGGGCTCAGAGCCGCTCCACCAGCTGTCCCACAAGCCACTCCGGTCCAATCTACCAGCCGTCCCGCAAGCCGCTCAGCTCCACCAGCTGTCCCACAAACTACTCAGCAATATATCTTCAGGCTCCCCCACTACTTAACACAGTGCTTAGTGATTTCAGCTCTTAGTAATTTTAGCTCTTTAGTGATTTCAGCTAGTAGTAGGGGGGAGCCTCAGTGCTGGTGCACCATTGGCCCAAAGTGAATTCAGCTCAGCAGCCTGTAATTAGACGCCTAATGGGCTCAAAATTAGCACTGATATTCCACAGTGGAGAAAGGAGGAGGTGCAATCGGTGTTTCAGGCCCTCATAAGGGCCCCCACCCCATACTAATACTTGTCCCCAACCTCTCTCAATTCACTGGGTTTTGGAACCCATGTCCCTTGCCCAGCGAGTGCCGCTTAGTTGATGGCGAGTCCCTCCATCATAACAAAAGGCCAAGTACAGTTCCACTGTCCTTAATTCACATAATCAGGATTGTGATGGGTTGGTATCACAGAAACCCCCTTGGAGCTGCCACCTGGTGTGCCAAAACTACTTCTGCCCCTGCTTTCCTGCCTTTTCCAGCTTGGGACTCCAGAATCCTGTCTGGTTTGAGCCAGACCTGCTAGCCTGTTGCAAACCCAGACCCAGGTCTGAACCATGTCCCCTAACAGCTGTAGGCCTGCCTGGAAGCAGCTCAGGAAGTGCTCTTGCCTTTTACACCCCAGTGCCCAACTCCCAATGGGGTTCAAACCCTGAATAAATCCGTTTTACCCTGTACAAAGCTTATACAGGGTAAACTCATAAATAGTTCACCCTCTATTTCACAGACAGAGAGGTATGCACAGCTGTTTGCCCCCCTTCAGGTACTAACACGTACTCCAGGTAACTTAATAAGTAAGAAGTGATTTTAATAAGTACAGAAAGTAGGATTTAAGTGATTCCAAGTAGTAACAAACAGAACAAAGTGAATTACTAAGTAAAATAAAATAAAACAAAACACGCAAGTCTATGTCTAATCACACTGAACACAGATAAAAACCTCACCAGTTCCAGTAAACTTCCTTTTACAGGCTATGGTCCTCCTAGCCTGGGCCCAGCAATGGCTCACACCCCCTATTGTCCTTGTCATTTGTTCCAGTCTCTTTCAGGTGTGTCGGTGAGGGGTGGAGAGGCTCTCTCCTTAGCCAGCTGAAGACCAGATGGAGGAGTCTCCCAGGGGTTTAAATAGACTTTCTCCCCATGGTGGATACCCCTCCCACTCCCTGTGTAGCATCCAGTTACAAAATGGAGTTTTGGGGTCACATGGGCAAGTCACATGTCCATACACAACTCAGCACAACCAGCCCAGTGACATTCCTGGCCAAGCTCAGATGTGGATTGGTGTCTGCAACTTCTTTTTGTCTGTTAAGCGCTTCTTGATTGGGCTCTTAACCTGCACATTCCTTTTTCCAGACATTGATCCAATGCTCTTACAGAGGCTATGTATAAAACCAGCAAATATACAACCAATATTCATAACTTCAACTACAAAAATGATACATACTGTGACGGGGCAAGGCCAGAGGGCTATAGGAAAGTGGTAAGGAACCAGTATGTTAGCCCCAGGCTAAACAAATCACTGATACCTTATGGCAGTTGCTCCAGGTTAATCAAGACACCTGGGGCCAATTAAGAACTTTCCAGAAGGCAGGGAGGTTGATTGAGACACCTGCAGCCAATCAGGGGCTGGCTGAAACTAGGCGCGCATGTCAGGAGCTGTGGAAGGAGGTTGCGTGTGAGGAGCTGGGAGCAAGAGGCACTAGGAGCTGAGAGTAAGAGGGCATACTGCTGAAAGATCCTGTGGGGAGGATAAAGAAGGTGTTGGGAGGAGTCCATGGGGAAGTAGCACAGGGAGTTGTAGCTGTCATTCAGTTGTTCCAGGAGGCACTCTAAACAGCTGCAATCCACAGGGCCCTAGGTTGGAACCCGGAGTAGAGGGCGGGACCGGGTTCCCCCCAAAACTCCCAACTCCTGATCAGACACAGGAGGAGTTAACCTGGACTGTGGATTCTACTAGAGGGGAAGATCTCTGAGGCAAGCAGAATCTGCCAATAAGCGCAGGACCCACCGAGATAGAGGAGGAACTTTGTCACAATACACACAAACAGGAGGAATAGATTCAGTAGATCATAACTTTTACAGAGATAGGTTACATGGCACATGTAGCATAAAACATATTCCAGTTATATCATATATACATTTATAAGCATCTCCCCATAAAGTCTTATGGGGGCCACCGTCACAAGGATAATAACAGTTTATTCTTCCTGCCCCAATAACAGAAACTGGGGATCCCACAGCAGCCAAAGTGACCATTTGGGCTGCTATGGGCTCATGCTAGGCGGGGTGGGTGTGCCTATGCAAATTAGATCAGCCCCTGAAATTCTTTTCCACAACTTGCCACAATTCACCACCAGATGTCAGGGTAGGGCTCATCCTGACTCTGCTTACACATACAATGTGCCCTCAGGGCAGTACAGCCCAATGGCCAGAGCCTACCTAATTCCCCTCCCCTGATGGGGTTAATGCGGCCTAGCGGCCAGAGTCCATACAACATGCTCCTAGGGCCATCCTCTCTCAAAGGTGAGTGGCCGAGTTAGGGGGACCCGGGCCCACCCCCTCCACCAGGTCCCAACCCAGGGCCCTATTTGTGGCAAGTTGTCCTCACCAGTGGTCCGCAGGCTTTTATACTTGACTTCCAGGTGGAGCATGTCTGGCAGAGCCCCAGATGTGGGGCTTCCTCTGCTAGGAGGGACGGATTAACCCCCTACATAGCAGTGCGGGGCCGATCCGCCCCGTCACAGGGCTGCGTTAATCCAAGTGTGCAGGACCATTAGTCACATCATCCTACGAAGGACTGTGACTCTTGGCAATGTGTGTGAAATAGTGGAAGGCTTTGCAGCAGTGGGATTCCCTGACTGCCGTGGGGCGACAGATGGAACGCATATCCCAATTCTGGCCCCGGACCATCTTGCAATGGAGTACATCAGTAGAAAGGGGTACTTCTCTATTGTATTGCAGGCACTTGTGGATCACCGTAGGCATTTCACTGACATCAGCGCAGGGTGATGCATCTTCAGGAACACTGGCCTGTACCGGAGGCTGCAAGAAGATTCCAGTGGGGGATGTTGAAATGCCCAGTCATCCTGGGAGACCGAGCATACCCCTCATTCCCATGGCTCATGAAGTCTTGAAACCTGGACAGCAGCAAGGTGCTGAGAAGATGAAGAATGACCGTAGAATGTGTCTGTGGCAAATTAAAAACATGCTGGCGCTGCCTTTGTGGCAGTTAGATCTAAATGAGTGTAGCAGGGTGGAACCCCGCTTCTGCCCGGAGGGGCTGGACATAGCCCTGGGAGAGGGCTGAGGCTCAGAAGCTGGGCTGATTCAAAGCAGCCACAGCTGGGGCCAGTTTAATCAGGGCCCAGCTGGCCCTTATAAGAGGGCAGTGGGCCTGGAGCAAAAAGACTCTCTCTCTCTCTCTGTCTTTAGAGAGGGAAGGGCTTGGCTGCAGGGACCTGACCAGGTGGAGCAGGGCTGGGGAAGGCCAGAGGAGCTGGGGAGCTCCGGCCTGAGAGAACCCCAGGCTGTGGCCTAGGGTTAGGCCCCACTAGGTACTGGGATTGTGGGGGCAGCCCACAGGTAGGCTGAGGCAGCAGGTCCAAACCCCCTTTGCCTGTGATGAGTGGCTTATACTGCAGTCTGCCCCAGGGCGCGGGGGCTAGCTGGTGACTGGCAGTAGCCTATGACTGAGGCGAGGTGGGGATAGTGGGTTGGGGGTTCCCCTGGGGAGGGGAGACCCAGATCTAGGGGTACTGCCAGGGGGCAGCACCCCAGTTAAAAGGGCACCGGGTCCTGGGAGGGACACGGGGCCAGAGTGGTCAGGTGGATCACTGGCCTGCAGAGGGCGCTCCAGAGGCTGGACGAGCTAATTCCCGGAGAAACCAGCAGGAGGCGCCGCAGGGGTGAGTCATAGAATCATAGAATCATAGAATCTCAGGGTTGGAAGGGACCTCAGGAGGTCATCCAGTCCAACCCCCTGCTCAAAGCAGGACCAACCCCAACTAGATCATCCCAGCCAGGGCTTTGTCAAGCCTGACCTTAAAAACCTCTAAGGAAGGAGATTCCACCACCTCCCTAGGTAACCCATTCCAGTGCTTCACCACCCTACTAGTGAAAAAGTTTTTCCTAATATCCAACCTAAACCTCCCCCTCTGCAACTTGAGACCATTACTCCTGGTTCTGTCATCTTCTACCACTGAGAACAGTCTAGATCCATCCTCTTTGGAACCCCCTTTTAGGTAGTTGAAAGCAGCTATCAAATCCCCCCTCACTCTTCTCTTCTGCAGGCTAAACAATCTCAGTTCCCTCAGCCTCTCCTCATAAGTCATGTGCTCCAGCCCCCTACTCATTTTTGTTGCCCTCCGTTGGACTCTTTCCAATTTATCCACATCCTTCTTGTAGTGTGGGGCCCAAAACTGGACACAGTACTCCAAATGAGGCCTCACCAGTGCCGAATAGAGGGGAATAATCACGTCCCTCGATCTGCTGGAAATGCCCCTACTTATACAGCCCAAAATGCCGTTAGCCTTCTTGGCAACAAGGGCACACTGTTGACTCATATTCAGCTTTTCGTCCACTGTAACCCCTAGGTCCTTTTCTGCAGAACTGCTGCCCAGCCATTCGGTCCCTAGTCTGTAGCAGTGCATGGGATTCTTCCGTCCTAAGTGCAGGACTCTGCACTTGTCCTTGTTGAACCTCATCAGATTTCTTTCGGCCCAATCCTCTAATTTGTCTAGGTCCCTCTGTATCCTATCCCTACCCTCCAGCGTATCAACCACTCCTCCCAGTTTAGTGTCATCTGCAAACTTGCTAAGGGTGCAGTCCACACCATCCTCCAGGTCGTTGATGAAGATATTGAACAAAACCGGCCCCAGCACCGACCCTTGGGGCACTCCACTTGATACCGGCTGCCGACTAGACATGGAGCCATTGATCACTACCCGTTGAGCACGACCATCCAGCCAGTTTTCTATCCACCTTACCGTCCATTCATCCAGCCCATACTTCTTTAACTTGCTGGCAAGAACGCTGTGCGAGACTGTATCAAAAGCTTTGCTAAAGTCAAGAAATAGCACATCCACTGCTTTCCCCTCATCCACAGAGCCAGTTATCTCATCATAGAAGGCAATTAGGTTAGTCAGGCATGACTTGCCCTTGGTGAATCCATGCTGACTGTTCCTGATCACTTTCCCCTCCTTTAAGTGGTTCAAAATTGATTCCTTGAGGACCTGTTCCATGATTTTTCCAGGGATTGAGGTGAGACTGACTGGCCTGTAGTTCCCCGGATCTTCCTTCTTCCCTTTTTTAAAGATGGGCACTACATTAGCTTTTTTCCAGTCATCCGGGACCTCCCCCGATTGCCATGATTTGTCAAAGATAATGGCCAATGGCTCTGTAATCACATCGGCCAACTCCTTTAGCACCCTCGGATGCAGTGCATCCGGCCCCATGGACTTGTGTTCATCCAGCTTTTCTAAATAGTCCCGAACTACTTCTTTCTCCACAGAGGGCTGGTCACCTCCTCCCCATACCGTGCTGCGGAGTGCAGCCATCTGGGAGCTGCCCTTGTCTGTGAAGACAGAGGCAAAAAAAGCATTGAGTACACTAGCTTTCTCCACATCCTCTGTCACAATGTTCCCTCCCTCATTCAGCAAGGGGCCCACACGTTCCTTGACTTTCTTCTTGTTGCTAACATACCTGAAGAAACCCTTCTTGTTACTCCTAACATCTCCAGCTAGCTGCAACTCCAGGTGTTCTTTGGCCTTCCTAATTTCACTCCTGCATGCCTGAACAATATTTTTATACTCCTCCCTGGTCATTTGTCCAATCTTCCACTTCTTGTAAGCTGCTTTTTTGTGTTTAAGACGAGCAAGGATTTCACTGTTAAGCCAAGCTGGTCGCCTGCCATATTTACTTTTCTTTCTACACATCGGGATGGTTTGTTCCTGCAACCTCAATAAGGTTTCTTTAAAATACAGCCAGCTTTCCTCGACTCCTTTCCCCCTCATGTTATTCTCCCAGGGGACCTTGCCCATCAGCTCCCTGAGGGAGTCAACGTCTGCTTTTCTGAAGTCCAGGCTCTGTATTCTACTGCTCTCCTTTCTTCCTTGTGTCAGGATCCTGAACTCGACCATCTCATGGTCACTGCCTCCCAGGTTCCCATCCACTATTGCTTCCTCTACTATTTCTTCCCTGTTTGTGAGCAGCAGGTCAAGAAGAGTCCAACCCTGTCACAATGAGGAAAATATATCCATGGTCATAGCAGCCTTCTGAGCACTCCATAATATTTGTGAGGCTAAGGGTGAAAAGTTTCCCCCAGGGTGGAGCATGGAGGCGGATCGTCTGGGAACTCACTGCCACAATATATTACTGAGGTCAACAGCTTAGCAGGATTCAGAAAATTACTCAACATTTACGTGTATACCAAGAACATGCAGAGTTACGTGGGAGAAAAATAAATAAATCCTCACTCTCAGGTTGGAATGCAACAAAATCAGACAGAGCTTTATTTCAAGCAATTGCCAGGGAAGAAATACAGCTGACAGAGAGCATCTCTGCCTCAGTGTCTTCAAAGTACAAACAATAAGCCACAAACATTTATACTCTTTCATGGAATGCATTAATGTAAAACATCTGCAATTATTTATGTTATGTCCTGCCCATTCCAGTATTTTCTCACTTCTGTCTCACTTCTGTTCTCACAACATCATTATCTTCAAGGCCAGGTCACATTGACTCTGTGTTGTTTCCCCACCCGCTTCAGACACAGAGTCTGATTTCCCAAGTCTCGCATTATGAGACTTCACAGTTAGCTTGACTGTGCTCTGTCTTGACAGAACTGAGGGGCCTATAGTAAAATCCTTTAACCCTTGTTTCCACAATTTTCATCCATGATCTGGGAGTGAAACATGAAATCACTGCTGATAAAATGTGTGAATGACACAGTGATTGGCAGTGTGGTGAATCGTGCTGAGGACAGGGCAGTCATACAGAGTGATCTGGACTGTTTGGAGCTCCCAGTGGGCTGCTGTGGCAAATGGGGCTAATGCCACCCTTGGATGTATGAACAGGGGTGTGGTGGGTAGGAGCAGGGATGGGATTTTACCTCTGTGTACGGCATTGGTGAGGCTGATACTCGATACTGGATAGTGCATCCAGTCTTGGGTTCCATGTCTTAAAGAGGATGTTTAAAAATTGGAAAGGGTGCTGAAAAGAGCCATGAAAATGAATCCAGGGCTGGAGAAAAATCCTGACAGTGAGAGGCTGACGGAGCTCTGTCAGCTTGTCAGAGAGACGAACGAGGTGCCCTGATTGCGGCGTAGCAGTGCCTTCACCGGAATTAAACACCGGGTAGTAAACGCTCAGTGATCCAGCAGAGACAGGCACAAGAGCCAATGGCTGGAAGCTGAAGCCAGACCAATGCAAATTAGAAATTAGACACAGATTTGCAACAGCGAGGGCGATTAACCACAGGAACACACGGCCAAGGGAAGTGGTGGATTCTCCATCCCTTGATGTCTTCAGAACATGACTGGTGAGAGGACTGGTGCCTGCTGATAGTGAGGGGCACAGTCTAAAGGTCCAGCTGCCCCTTACCCTCAGCGGCCCCTCCCTGCAGCTCCCAGCTGTTCCTTGCTGCCTCTCCCTGCCACTGCAGTTCTCAGCTTGCCAGCTCCAGCAGCTGCCGTGCAGGGAGGGGACCCTGCCCCACACTGTGACCAAGCGAGACCAGCAAACCCGGGTAAATATCTGGGGGGTGTGACCCCACGCATGGCCTCTGACTGGCCGCTCTATGGAAGGTGCTTCAGCCACACACAAGCTGTTGGGATCAGTCCGGGGGCAGCTAAGTGAAGTCGCCGGGTGTGTGATATACAAGAGGTCAGACTAGATGATTAGGCCCCTTCTGGCCTCAAATGCCAGGAGTCGCTCAGTCTTAACAAGGTAGCTAAGCCCCATGAGCCCATTTTACAGCTGGGCTGGGAAAGCCCAGAGCCTGGCACAGCTGGATGACAGGCCCTGCTGGCTGGTGGTGGAAATGCTTGTCTGCCATGTTAGAAATGAGGGTTCTGTTCCCAGCGCCACCCCAATCTTCCGGAACAAAGTTTAGTGAGCTCTTCAGTAAGGCTGCCAAGCGATCAAAAAATTAATTGCAAGTAATCATGTGATTTAAAAGATGAATCGTGCTGTCAAAAGTAATAGAATACCATTTATTTCAATGTTTTTGGATGTTTTCTAGATTTTCAAATGTATTGATTTCAATTACAACACAGAATGCAAAGTGTAGCGCTCACTTTATATTTATTTTTGATTACAAGTATTTGCACAGTAAAAAAACAAAAGAAATAGTATTTTTGCAGTCACCTCATACAAGTACTATAGTGCAATCTTTTTATCATGAAAGTTGAACTTACAAATGTAGAATTGTGTACAAAAACCCCTGCATTGAAAAATAAAACAATGTAAAACTTTAGATCCTACAAGTCCATTCAGTCCTACTTCTTATTCAGCCAATCGCTCAGACAAATACGTTTGTTTACATTTGCAGGAGATAATGCTGCCCGCTTCTTGTTACAATGTCACCTGAAAGTGAGAACAGGCATTCGCATGGCACTATTATTATGTGCCAGATGCACTAAAGATTCATATGTCCCTTCATGCTTCGACCACCATTCCAGAGGACGAGTCCTTGCTCATGACGGGTTCTGCTCGGTAACAATCCAAAGCAGAGGAGACTGACACATCCTCATTTTCATCATCCGAGTCAGGTGCCAAGAGCGAAAGCTTGATTCTCTTTTTTGGTGGTTTCAGGTTCTGTAGTTTCCGCATCTGAGTGTTGCTGTTTTAAGGGTCCTGAAAGGAAGCTCCACACCTTGTCCCTCTCAGATTTTGGAAGGCACTTCAGATTCTTAAACCTTGGGTTGAGTACTGTAGCTATCTTTAGAAATCTCACATTGGTACCTTCTTTGCGTTCTGTCAAATCTGCAGTGAAAGTGTTCTTAAAATGAACAACATGTGCTGGGTCACCATCCAAGGCTGCTATAACATGAAATATATGGCAGAATGCGGGTAAAACAGAACAGAAGACATACAATTCTCCCCCAAGGAGTTCAGTCACAAATTTCATTAATGCATTTTTTTTAAAGAAGTGTCATCAGCAAGGACTCGTCCTCTGGAATGGTGGCCGAAGCATGAAGAGGCATATGAATCTTTTACGCATCTGGCACGTAAATATCTTGCGACGCCGGCTACAACAGTACCATGCGAATGCCTGTTCTCCCTTTCTGGTGACATTGCAAATAAGAAGCGGGCAGCAATATATCCCGTGAATGTAAACAAACTTATTTCTCTTAGCAATTGGCTGAACAAGAAGTAGGACTGAGTGGACTTGTAGGCTCTAAAGTTTTACATTGTTTTGTTTTTGAGTACAGTTATATAACAAAAAAACGACATTTGTAAGTTGCACGCTCACCACACAGAGATTGCACTACATTACTGGTGTGAGGAGAATTGAAAAATACTATTTCTTTTGTTTATCATTTTTACAGTGCAAATATTTGTAATAAAAATAATATAAAATGAGCACTGTACACTTTGTATTCTGTTGTAATTGAAACTGATATATTTGAAAATGTAGAAAACCTCCAAAAATATTTAATAAATTTCAGTTGGTAATCTATTGTTTAACAGTGCGATTAATCGTGATTAACTTTTTTAATCATAATTTGTTTTTTTTAGTTAATTGCGTGATTTAACTGCGATTAATCGACACCCCTACTCTTCAGATGTGTTCCTCTGTTACTGACAGTGTCTGAAAGGCTGGGTGGGAGAGGTGATTTCATCCCAGAATTTCCTTTTACTTTTGCAAAGTAGCCCTGGCCAGTTCAGAAGTTGACAATGAAAATATTTTCCATCAGCAGGTTCTTTCGTCCATCAGTGTCCCGGAAAGAGAATTGTGTCAAGAGTTCCGGTAATGTCGGTTTCTTAAATGTTTTACTAGTTCTGCCCTTTAAAACTTCCTCTTACCTGAATCGGTGTCAGAAATCACCTGTTTCAAAGTACCTGGTGTAATGGGACCTGAGGGCAGCTGGAGGATGTTAGGGACACATTAGCCACTTTGCAAACATTCCAAGGAAGCCTGCTTTAAATATCCTTTAAGCTCCAAGTATTGTCATGCAAATATCCAGTCGAGGTGCAAGAGTGGATGAGGAGGAGCCCTCAACATTAAATCAACAGAATCCCAATATGGAAAATTGTTCTAATGCTTTTCTTAGTGTCCACGCACTCCAAAATGACTTGGACGCTGAACCCCGAATGTGTTTTATTACCTAGGCCTGGCCAGGGAGCGTTTGAGTCTTTTTGGAGGTTAAACTGCAGTTTCCAAATCAATGTAGAGCCCCACCTTGCTGATAAGGCACAACCCCACATGTAAATTATGTCCATGATTATCATGAAAACAAACTGATCTGTGTTTGTTATGGTTTGTGATGGCTGATTATAATATTTACCTTGTGATACCATGCTATCAATAAAAGATCGACAGAAAAGCTGGGTGCGCATCCAGGAGTCACAGTGAACATTAAACATTACACAAATAGCACTAACCACAAGGAAATGTTTGTTTAGGGAAATATTTTTGTGACACAATCACCTAGTCACCAGGTGTGAGCTGTAGTTGCTATTTTGGATGGGAACTTTTCTACCTCCTGTAATTATGGAGCAGCAGCAGCAGCCTCTGCATAGCTGAGATTGCAGCTAAACTTGAGTTGAAAGCTGAATTTTGCATCTTTTGTAAAATCTACAATAAGAATAATCAGAACAGCCTGAAAACTGGTAGATGAAGTCTGGGGCTTAGTGGGGAAATCTGAGTCATTCAATCCAGGGGTTCCCGAGGTACAGCATCCTAATGACGTGTAGCTGCTTTTCAGAGTAGCCCAATTCTCTTTACCCACAGAGGGGGGGAAATAGAAGGCAGGAGGCACATGGAACGAGCAGCTGTGACCTCCTCTTGCTAAGAGCTGGTTCTAATGAAGTAGCTGAAACCAAGGTCTGAAGACAAGGAAGATGATTAGATCTTGATTTGGCCCTTTGAAGCGACAGGAGGCAGTACTGGGGATCGAGGAATGGTTGCTCGTCTTCACCCCTGCTACACATACTTCAGCAGTAAGACAGTCTCCAAATGTTCGCTTACATAAGTCGCTAAATATGCTGTCACTGCCCGCATTCCTTTCCACCAAGGACAGGCCTAGGAATCCTTCTGCCACTGCTTGGCCTTCTACTGTAGATGGACCAGTCGCTCCTGGTGCCCCATTGATTTTGAGTGCCTGGGACTCTGTTCTCCTTTTCAGTGGACATTCTCGGCTAGTATGTCCTGGCCTTTCACAAGTGTAACAAATGTACCTTCCCAGCTCGTCCTTCAGTGGGGATATTCGGGATCCTGGTGCCCTTGGATACTTTGGCATACTAATGGGATTTTTTTCTTTCATCAACTCGGTCATCACTCTCAGCATCTCCCCCCGTTGGACAGCCAGTTTTTGGACAGTCTCACTTAAACTTTGCAGTGTTAGCTGTGTTTAGGGCAGGGCCTTTCCCCCAGCAGTTCTATTCCCTAGGAGGAGTTCAAATACCTTCTCCACATCTTTCTTCTCGGAAACCGCAGCCTCAGCCCAGCTGCCCAGGGCTGAAGACGCAGCCCGAGCCCAGAAAAAAACACACCTGGTTAATCGATGACCAAAAGGAAACCTCTTGCTCGACCTTTGAAACTGCTGACTTAACAAGTTTTCTTTAAGCGGCATATCACTGAATTACTAACGTATAAATAAGGGGAAACGTTTGGGGTAATGGGACTCTCCCTCTGGATGCATCTTGTGTTCCCCACCGGCAGACGGGCTGCTGCTGTGCCACTCCAGAGCCACGCTCAGCTTCAGTAATTACTGAGGGGCGGGGGTGTGTTACTAAGCTGTTGCGGACGTGTGTGTGTGTTGAGACTCAGTAAAGTTCAGCTTTAAGTGAAAGCACTCTTGTGTTGTCCTGTCTGTGCCAGCGAGCTATCGGTCGGACGGCCGTGTCTCCCCTGATTTATTTTCTGACACCACCTCGCAAAGAGTAAAAGTTACCAAGAGCTTTGGGTTGAAAGAACCCCGGGTAACAGAATTTGGAGGCCCCAGTGAGGATGGTAGAGAGGAAGGAGACGGATGGTACGAACAGTTTGTAGTTTGTCCATTGCAAAGGAGGTGAAAGACGGCGGGATGGGGTTGCTCCCTACAAGTTCCCGTGTTACAGTTCGCGAGTTAATTTATGGATACATTCCATTACTGGGACTCAGAACTCGGGCTGATTGCCTGCTCGAGTGGAGAAATTATGTCCAGGACCCAGCCCCAAAGATCAGAGCTGCCAGACCGTAACACTCTGCCAATGACACCGTGCAGAAACTGGAGTCCCCCAGATGGACCTGATCCTGACCGGCCATGAAGAAAAGTTCATCTGTCTTATTGGGAGTGGTGAGCACTGTGTGTGTAGCATGTGCCGTCTGTTTTGTGATTGTTAATAAATAGAGGTTAAGTAGGATATTACTGTGTAAGGCTCTTTCACTGGTAAAAGACCCCATAAACCCAAAGGATTAAGCCCTGAGTCCACAGGGAAAGGTAGTTTGCCCGGAGCCCACGGAAGAGTAGAGCTCAGAGCCCATGGAGGGGTAAAGTTAGGTGCTTTTTGCCTGGAGCCCTAGGAACTGGGAAAGGGTGGGGGTGCCTAAATTAAATGGGTTACACCTTTAGCCCTAGGAACTGGGTAAAGGTGGGGGTGCCCTTGAATGTGTGAGTAACAGAGAATTTTGTGCAGGTAACGAATTTGGTGGAAAGAATGCCAGGGCAGCCTAAGGGCTTTTGGGCTGACCTGATAGAGTCTAGCACAGTAAACAATAGTGAAGTACCTGTGCCTTCTGTCAGAAAGGGTCGCTACCTATCCGGCAGAATGACCACCTCAGAGCAACAAGAGAGAAAGAGAACAAAGAAAAGGGACTAGGAGGGTGGGGGCTAGTTGAGGAGCTCACTCTCCTTGCTAAATGGTTAGTGGGACAAAGCCTGTGCCCATGAGAAGGGGCGGTTCAGTGAGGAAAGCAAGATCAGGCCCAGACAAGCAGGCAGGCAACAGATAAAGAGATTGGAAATCAGGTTGGGAGCCCCGAGGGGCTTTGTGGTAGGAGTAAGGGAAGCAGTAAGTGCAGGCATGAGGATTTCAGATCCCTGGGACAATACTTGGAATGGTGAAATCTAAGTTGCTGAAGGTGCTACTTTGGGAGATTAGCAAGTGATTTAAGGAAAGAGCGTGAGGGCAGGTCTTCACTACCCACCGGATCGGGTAGTGATCGATCTATCGGGGATCAACTTATCGCGTCTCATCTAGACGAGATAAATCGATCCCCGAGCGCTCTCCCCGTCGACTCCAGAACTCCAGAACACAAAGAAGAAGCGACGCACTGGCTGCCGCTTCCCACAGCGCCCATTGGCCGGAGACGGCGAACTGCGGCCAGTGGGAGCTGCGATCGGCCGAACCGGCAGACATGGCAAGTAAATAAACTGGCCCGGGCTTCCAGCGGGCTTACCCTGGCGAGCCATGTGCCGAAGGTTGCCGATGCCTGCCTTAGACTATACCTTATCTATACCTTAACCAATCATTTTACTGAAATGTAACTAACCAATCCTAACATATTGTAACATGATTATCTAACCAAGTATATCCCACCACCTTTAATTAGTTTACACCCAGCAAAATTAATTATGCAGCAGACAGAAGCAATCACAGAACCAGACAGAGATTAAACAGACAAACAATAGGGAAATGGGGACCACAGTGATAGAAGAACAAAGAAATGAGGATTTCACATCCCAGCTATTGATAAGTGATGCCAGACAGGATGCCATCAAACTAAGTTTTCTTTAAATCTTCTAGGCTCTTCCCTCTCTCTGGAGGTGATGGGCATTATCAGGACAGGATTGTATTCCTAACAGGACCTTATTTCAGTGTGACTGCTGAGGATGTGACCGTTTGCTTCTCAGCTTATGGCTGCCTCTGCTGCTTAGCCAAAGGCATTAGCCTAAGAACAGGGCCTCAGACTGTCACATTGAGAGAAGGCCCTTACACAGATTCTTTCTTTTATACCTTTATAGCTAGCTAAATGATAAACCTATACCTACATTCTTAAAATATAGGCCTTTTCAGACAGGCCTGAATATCTGTATCCTAACACAGATGATAAAGATGTCATCAATGTAGTGCAAGTAGAGTAGGGACATAAGGGGACGAGAGCTGAGGAAACATTGTTCTAAGTCAGCTATAAAAATGTTGGCATACTGTGGATGTGACGTTACTGACAGTAACTGGGACTGTATAGATCATTGTTGCAACCAAGGTCCTGTAGTGGCACCAAATCTTATACAAAGGGGGTCAAATGAGGTGTCTACATCTATGCGTCCCATCTATCGCCCCTCCACGTAAGGGAAACCCATTTGTTCAAAGCCAGCCACAATGTCATGCACGTTACCCGGAGTCATGGTTCTTCTGAGCAGGATGCGATTAATGGCCCTGCAAACTTGCATCAACACAATTCCAACGGTCGACTTTCCCACTCCAAACTGGTTCGCGACTGATCGGTAGCTGTCTGGAGTTGCCAGCTTCCAGATTGCAATAGCCATGCGCTTTTCCACCGCCAGGGCAGTCTCCTGTCCTTGCGCCGGAAGGTTGGGGCGAGCTCAGCACACAGTCCCATGAAAGTGGCTTTTCTCATCCGAAAGTTCTGCACCCACTGCTTGTCATCCCAGACTTGCAGAACGATGTGATCCCACCACTCAGTACTTGTTTCCCGAGCCCAAAAGCGGCATTCCACGGTGGAGAGCATGTTCGTGAATGAGACAAGCAATTTCGTGTCGTACGCGTTACGCGTCTTGATATCCTCGTCAGACTCCTCACTGTCACTTTGGATCTTAAGGAGTAGCTCGAAAGCTAAACGTGACGTGCTGGCAAGACTCAGCAGCATGCTCCTCAGCAGTTCGGGCTCCATTCCCGCAGACCGAAACAGAAGACAGAGCGTGCCACACAGAAACCATTGAAAGATGGCGCCAAATGTGGACGGAAACACAGGGATTGCTGGGATGCGAAGCGATGCATCACGGGTCATTGGGACAGGATCCGGAAAGCCCCGCACCCCACGCCCCCTTCCTACAAGCCACAGCGCCAGAATGGGAAGAGGTGCTCTGTGGGATAGCTGCCCATAATGCAACACTCCCAATGCTGCTTCAAGTGTTGCGAATGTGGCCATGCCAGTGCGCTTGAGGCTGTCAGTGTGGACACTGCAGCACTTTCCCTACCGCACTCTACGAAGGCTGGTTTAACTCAAAGCGCTCTACATCTGCAAGTGACAGCCTTGGTCTCTAAGGTGCTACAAGGACTCCTCATTTTTGCTGATACAGACTAACACGGCTTCCCCTCTGAAACCACTAACCAATCATTTTCACTATACATGGATTCACATGCCTAAGACCATCTGTTCATTAGTTTTGTATTTTTCAAAGTTAGTAAAAAGTTCTCAAGTTCATTTATCTTTATGCTTCCTTAGTGGGATACACCTGCAACAGCAAAACCTCACACTTTTTATTATCATAGAATCATAGAATCATAGAATCTCAAGGTTGGAAGGGACCTCAGGAGGTCATCTAGTCCAACCCCCTGCTCAAAGCAGGACCAACCCCAACTAGATCATCCCAGCCAGGGCTTTGTCAAGCCTGACCTTAAAAACCTCTAAGGAAGGAGATTCCACCACCTCCCTAGGGAACCCATTCCAGTGCTTCACCACCCTACTAGTGAAAAAGTTTTTCCTAATATCCAACCTACACCTCCCCCTCTGCAACTTGAGACCATTACTCCTTGTTCTGTCATCTTCTACCACTGAGAACAGTCTAGATCCATCCTCTTTGGAACCCCCTTTTAGGTAGTTGAAAGCAGCTATCAAATCCCCCCTCACTCTTCTCTTCTGCAGGCTAAACAATCTCAGTTCCCTCAGCCTCTCCTCATAAGTCATGTGCTCCAGCCCCCTAATCATTTTGGTTGCCCTCCGTTGGACTCTTTCCAATTTATCCACATCCTTCTTGTAGTGTGGGGCCCAAAACTGGACACAGTACTCCAAATGAGGCCTCACCAGTGCCGAATAGAGGGGAATAATCACGTCCCTCGATCTGCTGGAAATGCCCCTACTTATACAACCCAAAATGCCGTTAGCCTTCTTGGCAACAAGGGCACACTGTTGACTCATATTCAGCTTTTCGTCCACTGTAACCCCTAGGTCCTTTTCTGCAGAACTGCTGCCCAGCCATTCGGTCCCTTGTCTGTAGCAGTGCATGGGATTCTTCCGTCCTAAGTGCAGGACTCTGCACTTGTCCTTGTTGAACCTCATCAGATTTCTTTTGGCCCAATCAGGGCTGCAATCTGGCGCATTCAAGGTAGGCGTCCACCAGGTTCTCCCTCACGCCGCAGAAGGGGCAGGCCTCAGGGACATGGATGAACCGCGCCAGGTACATGCCCGTGCTCACGGCTCCTTGAAGGAGCCTCCAACTGATGTCCCCAGTGGGCCATGGGACCAAGGTGGAATACAGGCTGTCCCACCGGGGCTCCTCACCCTCCTTTGGTGGAAGATAGTCCTGCCATTTGGTGTCGAGGTGGGACACGAGGGTGAGGAAATGCAATGTATGAAGCACAAGCCTGTACAGGTGGTCCCTGGGCGCGGTTCGAAACCAGACCGGCTGCAGGGTGAGCAGCCGGCTCGGAGCGTGGGTGCGGGGAGGCTGCGGGGGGGGGGGGGGGGAGGTTGCGGAACAGGTGCCCAAGAAAAATGTCCGGAGGGCCCGGGGTGAGGGGTGCGCGGTGAGCGCCCTCTTGCAGGGCTCACCTCAGGAAGACGAGAGAATCAGGTGACAAGGCGGCCTCCACCTCCCAGAGTATGCGCCAGGGGGTCAGAAGGATGGAGAGCCCCATGCGCCGACTGAGCACACGGGGATCCACCCAGTCCCCCGTGCCATAGTCCAGGAGGTCTCCGACCCTGGTGGTTTCTGCCAGGACCAACCGCCGGCACACCGAGGGAGACTCCGCCACCTGCACATGTAGATTGGGGTTGTGTAGCAGGGGCTCCGTGAGGAGGTTCGCTCCCTCGGTGGCCACAAAGGACCTGCTCGCCGAAAAAAGCTTCCAGGTGCGGAGGAGGTCCTGGTAGAAGACCGGAAGCTCGGAGAGGTCTCGCAGAAGGCCTCTCAGGTGGAGAAAAAAGAGCTGCCAGTCGTGTCGGAGCCCTCAGAGGCGGTGGAGGAAGGCGTGCGCCTATGTGCTCCATGCCGGACTACCTGCACCATAAAGGAGCCTCTTCAGGGCCCAGAGGTGGAAGACATGGACCTGACTGCGCAGACAGACCAGGCCCTGTCCTCCCTCCTCCAGGGGAAGACTCAGGACCCCTGCAGAGACCCAGTGCAGCCCCGGCCAGAAAAATTCAAGGGCTATCCTCTGGAGTCTGGCCAGGAACCTCAGGGCCGGGCTCAGGGTGTTGAGCCGGTGCCAGAGCATGGACAGGACTAGCTGATTCAGCACCAGTGCCCTCCCTCGCAGGGAGAGACACCTTAACAGTCCTGTCCATCTCTGCAGCTGCTCACCCACCCTGGCTTCCAAATCCTGCCAGTTTTCCGGCGGAGAAGGATGCGTGGCGGATAAACACCGCGATAGAGCAGGGGACCCGCGCTCCACCGAATGGCTTGAAGCGCGGGTGGGAGGGAGCTCGGCTGCCCCCTGTCCCCGACCACCAGGCCAGAGCTCTTGACCCAGTTGACCCGGGCGGAGGAGGCCGCCGAGTACACGGTCTGGCAAGCCTCCACCCGCACCAGGTCATCCGGGTCCTGGACCATGAGGAGCACATCGTCGGCGTACACCGACAGGACCAGCCGCAGCTCTGGCTCCTGAAGAACCAACCCCGTCAAGCTCTGGCCGAGGAGACAGAAGAAGGGCTCGATCGCCAGAGCATACAGCTGGCCCGAGAGGGGGCACCCCTGCCGTACTCCCCGCCCGAAGCTCACCGGCTCGGTCAGGGTCCAGTTGAGCCTGACCAGACACTCCGCGGCAGCGTACAGCACCTGGAGAAAGCCCACGAACTGTGGCCCAAAGCCGAACGCCCGCAGGGTGCCCAGGAGATACCCGTGGTCCACCCTGTCGAATGCCTTCTCCTGGTCCAGGGACAGGAGGGTGAACGACAGACCATCCCTACATCCCTACACGCCCCAGCTCCAAGAGGTCCCGGACCAAATACAAGTTGTCAAATATAGTCCAGCCAGGGACGGTGTAGATCTGGTCGGGATGGACCACGTCCGCAAGCACGTACCCCAGCCGCAGCGAGATGGCCTTCGCTACGACCTTATAGTCCGTGCTGAGGAGCGAGACGGGACGCCAATTCCGTAGGTCGCGGAGGTCCCCCTTCTTCGGCAATAAGGAGAGCATGGCTCGCCTGCACGAGAGAGGGAGGACCCCGCTCTGCAAGGACTCAGCCCAGACGATGACAAGGTCCGGGCCGAGGACATCCCAGAACACACGGTAGAACTCCATGGTCAGCCCGTCCATGCCTGGAGATTTATTGGTGGGTATGCGGCGGAGGGCTTCCGAGAGCTCGGCTAGGGAGAGAAGCAGCTCCAGCCAGTCTCGGTCGCCCATGCTGACTGTCGGGAGTTCGGTCCAGAGCACTCTGCAGGCTTCGGCGTCGGTCGGATCCGGAGAGAAAAGGCCAGCGTAGAAGGCCCTGGCCCTTCCACGCATCTCCTCCGGATCCATGAGGGGGGTGTCGTCCTCCGCCAGGAGGCAGGTGATGTGCTTTTTGGCTCCCCTCCTTTTCTCCAGGGCTTAGAAGAAGCAGGAGCCGCGATCCATATCCCGAAGGAGACGGATGCGGGATCGAACAAAGGTGCCCTGGGCCCGGTGGTCTTCCAGGGTCCGGAGCTCCTCCCGCTTCTCCTGGTACACTGCGCAGAGGGGTGGATCCTCGGGGCCAGAGGCCAGACGCCTCTCTAGCTCCAAGACCTCCCGCTCCAACTGCCCCATCACCGCATCACTCTGTCGGCTGGTGCCCCGGATGTAGTCGCGGCAGAAGAGCCGGGTGCGCACCTTTCCCACGTCCCACCACTGCCGCGCTGAGGGAAAGGCACGCCGCTGCCCCCGCCAGGCCAGCCAGAACTCCCGGAAGGACGCTACGAAGCCCAAGTCCTCCAGCAAGCTGTTGCTAAAATGCCAATAGGCCGGCCCTGGCCTCTCCGAACTGAGAGAGGCCGTCACGGTCAGCAGGTGGTGATCTGAGAATGGGGCCGGCCGGACGCCGGAGGCGTGGGCTCATGCCAGATGGAATCATGAGAAATAAATCCGGTCCAACCGGGAGTGGTGTGACCCGTTCTCCTCCACCGGGACATAGATAAAGGTGACATCATCATCCGGGTGCTGGTCACGCCAACGTCCACCAGGGAGTGATGGTCTACGATCTCCCTGAGGACACCCGCGGCTGCAGGGAATGTCTCTACGCCTGCGTGGTCCCGGTCCTCGAGTGTGGTGTTAAAATCCCCGCCCAGGACCAGGCACTCGTGAGGATCCAGGGTGCCAAGGAAGGCCGACGCCTGCCGATAGAAACGTACTTGGTCCGGGCCCACGTTCGGGGCATAAACGTTGACCAGGTTTAAGGTCAGCCCCTCCACGTGGGCCCTGACATGCAGCAGGCGACCCGGCACGACCTCGGCTACCCCCAGCACCTCGGGCCGTAGCTCGGGGGAGAACAGGGTGGCCACCCCGGCCGAATGAGTGCCAAGGTGGCTAAAGTAAACCTCATCCCCCGACTCCAGTCACCAGCTAGCCTTGATGGCTGGAGCCGTGTGGGTCTCCTGCAGGAAGATCACAGAGTACGCCCCCACCTGGCCCCTGCGGAGACCCATGCTACAGCCTCTGGTGTTCAACGTAGTGAAGGTGGTGTCCTTCATTGGGAGGGCTGGGGCGAATCCTCACAGGCAGGGTGATTGACAGCCTCCAGCGGGACCCGCAACAGCCCATGTTCGACAACAAAGCTGGTCAGGGAGTCGCGGAACTTATGGGTGCACCGGTAGGCCGCGATGCCCTGCCTTCCGGTCCCTCTCCTCTCCCCCAGAAGGGCCCTCGCGGCCCGGAGGACGAGATGGAAGTCCTCTCAGTGCTGGAGGGCGAGCTGCACCTTGCTCTGAGAGCCACGGATCTCCAGCAGGAAGCGGCGCAGCTCTTCCCTCAGCGCAGAGGGGGACGCGGCAGCCAACCCGCTGCCATCCTCCGGTGGGGCCCCTGGAAGATCCTCGCGACCTGCGGAGACGGGCAAGCAGGGGCGGAGCCCCAGAGTGGTTGCGCCGCCCGTCACCATCCCTGGCACAGGAGGGGGTGGCAGAGGGAATAGTGCAGTCCCCATAGTGTTGGGAAGAGAGGACACGAAAACCACCCCCTGAAGGTTGTCCGTGAGTAGTGGAAAAGAAACAACCTTGGGGGCGGCAATAGCATGGGAGGTGGAAGGGAAAGGAGCAGGCAGTACGGTGGGGGCAGGAGCGGGATCAGGGGCTGGAACAGGGACTAGGGCAGGGGAAGGGGCGGGAGAAGGATATTAGGAAAAACTTTTTCACTAGTAGGGTGGTGAAGCACTGGAATGGGTTCCCTAGGGAGGTGGTGGAATCTGCTTCCTTAGAGGTTTTTAAGGTCAGGCTTGACAAAGCCCTGGCTGGGATGATCTAGTTGAGGTTGATCCTGCTTTGAGCAGGGGGTTGGACTAGATGACCTCCTGAGGTCCCTTCCAATCCTGAGATTCTATGATTCTAAGGGACAAGGACTGAGTTTGGGACTGGGTCAGGAGAGGGGTTGGGTGTGGGGATAGGGGCAGGAGCAGGGACAAAGGCGGGTTCACGGTCCAATGGGGGCCGAGGGGATGGGGGCTAGAGGGGGGCCGTCACCGATGCTGGGCTTGGGAGCTGCAATAAACAAGTCTCCCGCAGCCACGGCATCAGGTGTCATGGAAACTTCAGCGGGGCCCCCCTCCGAAGGGGAGGATAACTGCTCTGGCCGGGTGGTGAAGGGCGCCCCCACAGGCCCGGGGCCCGACCTTTCAGCACCGGCCATCACCCCTAGGGGCTCGGCGGCCTCGGGTAAAGTGCCATTCTCGGCCGGGCAGATAGGGAGGTCCAGGGGCGTCCCAAGGACCAGAGCGGGGGCAACAGTTGGGGGTGAGAAGCAGGAAGAAGGAGGAGGGGGCGGCGGGAGTAAGCCGCCACCCAGATCGAGGCCCACTGGCGGAGGGTCATCCTCCCCCTGGGTGACCGGGGTCAGACCCAGGGCCTTATCTCATCAAATATGGAGGCGATGTCAGTCCCCATGTCCCCGGCGACCTCCCCGCCAGTCACAGGGGCTATGATAGCCCCGACATCAGCAACGGCGGTGGGCACAGGTAGCATAGGGGCCGCGGGAACTGCCGTAGAGGCCTCCTCAGGGTGCGGCTCAACCGAGGGAACGGTTGCATCTCCGTCTGCTGCCATGGCTCCCGTGGCTAATGCCTCCGGCGGGGCTCCGTCCGGGGGTGCGGCAGAAGATGAAGTGACTTCAGCCCCCTCAGAATCTTTCGGGGGGCCTCCTCTCCCTCCTCATCAGAGGGGAGGGATCGAGCCCGCGACTTGCGGGCGCCGCGCTTCCCCCGGATGAGCACCCAGCCCTCCGAAGTGGAGGTGGAGGGCCAGTTGGCAGGGGCAGGGCCAGGGGGTGAGGGGCCTGGGGCACAGGGTGGCAAGGGCAGGACAGCGGGGGGAAGGGAAACCTCCCCCTGGGGCGGGCCCTCTCCCGCGGCTGGCAAGGGTCTTGCCGCCCTCACCGCCACGGGAGGAGGGGCAGTGGCAGTGGTGGCCAGGCTGCCAGGGTCGCTGGCGGTGACAGGGCTGGCTCCCTCCTGGGTCGCCGGGGGTCCCAGACGCCTCTCCAGGCCGGGTCAGGGGGTAATCCCTCTGGACATGTCCCGTCGCCTGGCAGAGGAAGCACCGGGCCTTCCCTGATGAGTAGTGGACCTGGTAATGGGCCCCCTGATAGGGCACCAGGAAGGACCCCTCGAGCACCACTCCGCCATGCCCCACCGGCGGCACTTGGATCTGCACCTGCTGGAGGAAGGACAGAATGTGGCGGAGGGCAGGGTCCTTGCAGCTCAGCAGGAGAGGGCTAAGTATGGAAATGTGCTTCCCCAGGGTGGAGAGGGCAGGCAGTAGGGCAGCGTTGGGCAAGAATGGCGGGACGGAGGTCAACACCACCCGTATGCCCAAATCCTCTAGGGGTTCCAGGGGGACGTACACGCCCCCCACCACCAGGCCCTTCTCTACCGCCTCCTGAGCAGCGGCCTCCGAGGCTAGGAAGAATACCGCCTTGCCATACATCTTGGAGGCCGCCACGATGGCCATGGGCCCCACCACCCTCGCCAATGCCCTCACGTATGTTTCAAAGTGGGGAGAGGCGGGCACCAAGAGGCAGCGGATGCCATGCCTCCTGGTCAGCGAGGGGAAGGGACCCCGGCCGCCAGGGATGGTACCGGAGGCGGCAGTCTGGGCAGATGGTATGGTGAGGTGCGGGGGGGGGGGGGGAGGGGATGGCGGTAGCCACCCGGGCGTACGCTCTGGGAGCTGAGGGTGGAGCGTCCCCAGAGCTGGTGGAGGGAACGGCTGGGGAGGAAGAGGCTGCGGCAGGTGTCGGGGCCGCGGCAGGGAGGGCAGCCCCGCTGGTGGGAGTTTTTGTTTTCCGGGCAGGGCCTTTGCCCTTCTTGTTCCCCTGGTCCTTTTTGCAGGTGGGAGGGGCGGCCATGACAGCGGCGGAGTCTGGGCTAGCAGTGGCCGAGAGGACAGCCGCTGGGGCGGGCAGGGGCTGTGGCAAGAGGGGAGCCACGGGGTTAACAGAGGTAGGGACGGGAGCAGGGGCAGAGGTGGGGGCAGGACTCGGGGCAGGAACAGGGTCCTCCTCCATGGTGGCAAGAGGCAGAAGGAGGCCCTAATATGGGGGTGGGGCAATGGGCAGCCGCTCCTCCTCGCTAAGCGATGCGCAGGGGAGGAGGGCATCAGCAGTGGGGGGATGTAGGGGCAAAAAAAGCGGGGGGACACAGGTACTGGGTAGGGATATGGCTCCTCCGGCTGCACTGAGAGGGGAAGGAACTACAACATCATTGGGGGGTCTGTGAACAGTGGCGAGGGGGCAACGATGTGACCAACTAGGACTGTTGTTAAGGTTTCCCTGAGTACTGTGTGGGTGCCTCGGTTTCCCCTATGCGGTGCTTGAGTATCTAGGTGGTGGGACAACGGTGCATGATTGTTACAAAGCCCTAGAAGGCAGGGGTGGGCAGAGGCCTGGACACAGAGAATGGCCCTGTCTCCTGGCAACAGATGGCCCCGGCCCCTCCCCTGCAAAGGTGAGAGATGAAGGTGTTGGAACAAAGGGATCAGGTAACCTCCTGGCCCGGGAAGGAGACAAAGGGGGAGGAGGGGCTGGAGAGTTTCAGTTTGGAACTGGCTGGAGAGGAGGGGAGAGAGGCCGACAGGGTCTGGCCTCCCGGCCTCCGTTTGGAGCTGTGGGGAAATGCAGGGAGCCCCGAGCTGGGGTCCAAGCTCCCTGCCCCCCGGAAGGGCCCGGCTGAGGGGTCCTGGTTGTACTGACAAGCTCTGTTTGGACTGTGTTCCTGGCATCTCTAATAAACCTTCTGCTCTACTGGCTGGCTGAGACTCCCAGTGAATCCGGGGAAGAGGGTGCAGGCGCTGACTCCCCCACACTCCGTGACAACTGGTGGCAGTGGTGGGATTGTCTGCACCCCATGAACGACGCTTCCTGCAGTAAGTAACTGGGGAGCAGTAGAACGAAGGGGGGCTAACGAGGACCAGGCGTGCTGAAGGCTCACAGAGGAGCGGTTTCGGGGAGCGGAGGAGCTACGCTTAATCCCTGGGAGTGTGTGACCAGCGAGAAGGACTGTGCAATGATGGGGTCCCCCTGGGGGCTGCAGTGAGCAGTCCCAGGGGCGGAGGAGCCTGCGGCTTGGCCCTGGGAGAGAGAAGGATTTTTTCAGTTACAGGGTTCCCCTGGGGGTGCCGTGAGTGGACCCAGGGGCGGAGGAGCTGCAGCTCGACCCTGGCAAAGAGGCGGTGACCTGGAGAAGGGCTGCCAAACTTGGGGTTCGTCCTGGAAACCGTGGGGAGCTAAGAGCACACAGGCCTGCGAATCCACAGGAACTTGGGAGCAGTGAAGTGATGGCGTATCGCCTTCTCCTTAAAAGAATCATTGTAACCCTGTGCAAAAAGAGAGGGATACGCATTGGGAAGCTCACTAAAGTGCAGTTAATCGTGCAGCTGGAGGAGGATGACCATTCTAAGGAGCAGATTCCTGACCCCGATGGGGCTACAGCAGGATCTGGGAGCAGCTGGAGTGATAGCCTGGCATCCCCAAGAGTCTGGTCCCCAACCAGACGGGGGTCTTCATGATCGGGTTCCCCAGCAGGGGATCGGAGACAGATGGGACTGGAGCTGAGTCCGAGAGAGCAAGAGGACTGTGAGAGACAGTGAGAGCCCGAGAAAGACCTACAGGAGAAGCAGCAGCAGCAGCAGCAGCATGAACTGGCGGTGGTGGAATGGAGAGGCATAGGGGACTGGCCAGGGGTAAGTGGGGATAGATCCCGGGGTGCCAGCTCCGCAGGGAACCTGGATCCTAAATTGCTGCCCCTGGTTAAGGAGGGTGGGGATGTGGAGGCCCACCTCATTGCCTTTGAGCAGGCTGGTGATTGGAACCAGGGAAACCCTGCGGAAAAGCTCCGGGATCTAACCCCCTTGCTGGGTCCCAAGGCCATAAACTCCGCCAGCCAGATGGGTGGGATGGGGGATGGATTTCCACTCCTGGCCCTGGACTCAAGCCCTATGGACCCCCAGTGGGAGCGGAAGGGGATGGTCAATGGAGAGACATTCTTGGGGTGGCGAGATCCCGGGACAGAGAGAACTGTGGTCAGGCCCTGGATGGTGCACCCCCACCAGATGCTGAGGGGCTGTGTGACCTGGGTGAGGGTCCCAGGGACGGACCCATTCGCCCTGCCTATGGCCCAGATCCCTGTGCAGACCCAGGAGGGGTCGGGCTGGCTGGTTGTTGGGGTTCTCCAGGATATCAGCGGTGAGGTGCTGTTGGGGGGTGACTGTGTATCTTTGGGACAGGATCCAGGCCCTGGCCCTGTAACAGTCGAGGATTTGAGTTTGAACTCAGGGAACCAATTGGCTAAGAGGGAAATGGTCAGTGAAAATGCAAATGACCTGGCTGGCAGGGGGGAGGAGCTGCCAGGCCCCGGTTACCTGCCTGCCTGTAACCAGACCCCTAGGGCGGGGTGGGACAGAGAGATGCTCCCCACCCCCCTGCACAATGGAGAGGTGGCTCAGGCAATCTCTGATGCAGAGAGCAAAGCAGCGAGCTCGCTGCCTGGCCCCACAGGGACAGCCAGGGCAGCGCTGAGCACCGGGGGAGCGGAGACCCCAGCTGAGTGGGGGGACACACAGGCAGGGCAGGACGGCTGCCAACCAGGCTTGCCTGGTCCAGAGGTGCTGCCGGGAAGTGATTCCATGGCAGGGAGGGAGCCACCAGGGACAGGGCTCAGTGGGGCGGTGACCCCAGGCTTGGCCAGTGAGCTGCAGAGGGATCCCGCCTTGGAGAAGCTAAGGGAACTTGCTGGCCACAGCGCTGCAAACCCCCTTGGGGAAGGCTGCAGAGACAGATCCCTGTGGGAGAAGGGATTCCTGTGCCGGGAATGGGCTCCCCAAGGGGAAGTAGAACTGTGGGGAATCATGAGGCAGCCGGTGGGGCCCCAGAAGTATCATCACCGGCTATTGTACCTGGCTCGGGGTACGGGAGAAGATCCCTGGAGGTCTCGGCCCATCAGAGAGGAACCTTTCCAGAAGGTGGCTATGAATAGGGTGGGCCCCCTCAGCAGGGCAACCTGGTCAGGGAAGAAATGCATCCTGGTGGTGATGGATTTCGCCACCCGCTACCGAGAGGTGGTGGCTCTGTCCTCCATCGGGGCATACGCGCTGCTGACCATCTTCAGCAGAATGGGGGTCCCCAGCGAGGTCTTTACAGACCAGGGATCCGAGGTCATGTCAGTCCTGCTCCGGGGCGTGTGGGAGAAAGGTGGGGTCTGGCCCACCTGGGCCTCTGCATATCACCCTCAGTCCAATGGGCTGGTGGAGAGAGTTCAGGGGACCGTGAGGCTGATGCTGAGAACTTGTATAAATCAGCATCCACAGGACTGGGACAAGTACCTGCCCCACCGATGGCACAGGGAAGTGCCCCAGGAATCACCAGGGGGCTTCCCTTTCAAGCTGTGGTATGGGAGGAGAGTAAGGGGACCCCTAGAACCGGTAAGGGATGATTGGGAGGAGAAGGGGGAAGACCCCCTGATGGATCTCTCCCCTGAGATGGGAGCCCATCCTTCCATCAGGTGTCCCCCAGTCAGAGTAACTGGGAAAAGAGCCCAGAACCTGGAGAGAGAGGCCAAGGACAGGCTGGCTTTAGAGGTGATCCAGCCATTCAACAGCCCAGGGCTGGCCAAGGTGGAGGCGATCAGAGATTGGCCTGTTCCCCAGACCAAGAAACAGGTCCAGGCCTTTAGCGGGATGGCGGGGTACTACCAGAGGTTTGTACCCCCCTTTAGCTCCCTAGCTGCCCCCATCACAGAGCTAGGTAAGAAGGGGAAGTCAGATGAGGCAGTCAGGACCGAGCAGTGCCCGAGGGCTCTCTGTGTGCTGAAGGAGGCTCTAATCCAGGGTCCAATAGATCGAGTAAACCCAGACCGGGCCAAGCCCTGTACAGTGTTCACCGAAGCCTCAGACACAGGGCTGGGCGCGGTGCTGATGCAGGCCTATGCGAAGCGGGGGAGACACCCCATCGGGTATCTGAGCAAGGAGCTGCTGCCCCGGAGGCAGAACGGTCCGGCCATAGAGAGAGAAGGCCTGGCCATGGTGCAGGCCCTTAAGAAGCAGCAGCCGGATCTATTTGGGTGGCGCTTTACGGTCTATAGTCACCACCTCGCCCCGACGTGGCTGCATCCAGGAAAAGGGGCCGATGCCGAGCGGCTGGTGACACAGACACGTGGTCAGAGAGGGGACCAGATCAAGAGGGAGGCTCTTAACCAAGAGAGCCTGAATTACAGCCCTCCAGACTGGAGCACTGGGAGAAGACCTGATCTCAGCTTGAACCCCAGGGGTTTTGGGATGGAAAAAGGGCACGGGCCGCATAAACCTTCCCACATGCGGCCTGCGGGTGCCATCAAGCACCCCCGACCTAAGGGAGCCCGTGGAACTGGAACGGCCTGGTGTAACCGGGTTCGAACTTCCCCAGGTCACTGGCTAAAGTGACCCCGCTCAGTTCGGTCTCGAAGGGGGGAGAGATGTGACGAACTAGGACTGTAGTTAAGGTTTCCCTGAGTACTGTGTGGGTGCCTCGGTTTCCCCTATGCAGTGCTTGAGTATCTAGGTGGTGGGACAATGGTGCATGATTGTTACAAAGCCCTAGAAGGCAGGGGTGGGCAGAGGCCTGGACACAGAGAATGGCCCTGTCTCCTGGCAACAGATGGCCCCGGCCCCTCCCCTGCAAAGGTGAGAGATGAAGGTGTTGGAACAAAGGGATCAGGTAACCTCCTGGCCCGGGAAGGAGACAAAGGGGGAGGAGGGGCTGGAGAGTTTCAGTTTGGAACTGGCTGGAGAGGAGGGGAGAGAGGCCGACAGGGTCTGGCCTCCCGGCCTCCGTTTGGAGCAGTGGGGTGAAATGCAGGGAGCCCCGAGCTGGGGTCTAAGCTCCCTGCGCCCCGGAAGGGCCCAGCTGAGGGGTCCTGGTTGTACTGACAAGCTCTGTTTGGACTGTGTTCCTGGCATCTCTAATAAACCTTCTGTTCTACTGGCTGGCTGAGACTCCCAGTGAATCTGGGGAAGAGGGGTGCAGGCGCTGACTCCCCCACACTCCGTGACAAACGGAAAGGGGGCACAAGCGCTCAAGAAGTGGGCATGGGTGCTCGGGTGAGAGGGACTGAGCTTGGGAGGGGGAGGACAAGGGGAAAAGGGAGGTCAGGCAAAGCACAGGTGGGAACTTCAGGTCTAAGGGTGGGGCAGGCAACTAAACCAAATCACAAAAGTTTGGGGTGGGGCGGGTAGCAAACACTGAAGGACTGGGGCGGGACAAGGAAACTAACAGAAAAGGAAACTCCAGAGGGTCAAAGCAAGTGGCGGGTGGGGCAGGCTGCAGGGGGGTGGGCAAACTAATACAGGGGTGGGGGCTGGGGAGCACGGCAGGGAGGGGCCCCCACCAGCCAAACACAGCTGGGGGGAGGGAAAGTCCAAGGTAAGGAAACACGTGCGCCCACGTGCACTTGTGTAGCTCAGTCTATTGCTGGTCACTGCTGCAACCAGTCCCAGATGGTGAAAGGGAGGAAACAATCAGCCACGTTGAAGGGAAGAGCAGGTCCAGATGGTATGTGGGGTGGTGGAGGGGGTGACGACGGTGGTGGGAGTGGTGGTAGGGGAGGAGCAGATGGGCGAGGGGGAGGGCTCCACGCCTCTCCCCCTTGCTCCCCACAGCCACAATAAAAGTCACCACCACCCCAGTAGCAGAGATGTCAAAAGTCACTCCGTTTGTGAATAAACCCCCTCCACAAAGTCCCTCTGCAAGAGTCCTCCCCTTCCTCCTCCTTGACGGCAGCAGTGTCTCCGCTGCAGCAGCAGCAGCAATCAGCCAGCCAGCCAGGCAGGAGGGACCGATAGATGGTGGCGGTGGGGTCCTGGCTTCTCCCTCCAGAGGTGGGAGGGGGGGGCAGGCCGGCAATGCCCCCCTCACTCACCAGCAGTGGCAGCAGCAGTCCAAGAAGGGACAGAGCTCCAGCCAGCAGGGTTACCCAAGCAGACTGACCTCTCCCTCTCTGTGTCTGACAGAACTATATTTCCCACGCCCATGACCCCAGCTGTTGCTTCGATTTCTGGGGCACCTGGTCAACGTTAAAGGCACAAGAACAATCACAGCATAGTGGGGAGCCCAGAGCCAGGGATTGCTACAGCTCTGATCGTCCTGGGGTCCGAGAGCACGTGGGGGCAGAGTGCCACCTACTGGCTGACAGAGGGAATGTAGGGCCTGAGTCTCCTTTGGCTTGCACCAATTTAACACTAACCAAATTCCACAGATGCGGGAGGAGTCATTCCCTGTTCACCCCAGGGCAGAGGGGAATCGGCACCAGTGTTTTGAAACTGGCTTGTCTGCAGGAATATCGGAGATGGGCGCTCCCTGTGTTTCATCCAGTAACAACAAGAAATGCTTGGCACTTGCGTGACCTACATCTTGGAAGAGACTGACAAACGTTAACTCATTACATGTCAGATGAGAAAGACCTGTTTGGCCACCGGATCCATCACTCCGCTCCCTCCCCCGCCGCCGCAGTAACAGAACCGTCAACATTTACAGTGAAGATATTCCAGGAAACGTACTCAAGGCTGTACGTTTGTATAGGGAGATCAGCAACATCCCATGACCCAGAAGTCACAGGTCAAATCCTTATTACACTTACCTATATCTAAGCAGGTTTTTATACAGCTCGTGTCCAGGGCCATCCCTAGCTATTCTGGGGCCCTACACAGCTGCCCTGCAGTGGCGGGGGGCAGGCCTCATGGTGGGGGGGGGAGAGGCTGACCCCAGGCCTCCGCGGGTTGGCTTGTGGGGCAGGGAGGAACCGTCCCCCAGCACTCACCGGTGGCGTAGTTGGAGTCGAGTCACTGCACTTTCTGCCGCCGGGGAATGCAGGCCCTGCCCTGCAGCAGTCCTCAGCGGAGTGGTGGTGGGGGGCTGGGGTGGAGCAGGAGCGGGGGCTTTGGGGAGGGGGTAGAGTAGGAAAGGAGGTATTTTGGGGGGGGACTCCAAGTGGTCCCTTTCCTTGGTTCCTGTTTCAAGCACTTGGTGGTGGCAGTGTACCTAATCCCATGTGCAAGGAAACATTTGTACATTGGGGAGTTTTTAACCTAAGCTGGTAAAAATAAGCTCAGGGGGTTTTCATGCGGGTCCCCACATCTGTACCTTAGAGTTCAGAGTGGGGAGGGAACCTTGACAGGGAGGAGTAGGGGCAGGGCTGGGGCCGAGCAGGGGCTGGAGCAGCACGCAGCTGTGCAGGGCACCAGGAACTTTGGTGCCCCAAATTTCCTGGTGCCCTACACAGCTACGTACTTTGCGTATGGCTAGGGACAGCCCTGTCCGTGTCACCATAGGACCAGAGTTCCTACGGGCACACAGTAAGGGGAGAATCTCTCTCTCCCTGTATCCATCACATTGGTACCTAGGCACCTACAGTTACCATTCCAATTAACCACGGCAATAACTTTCACTCCTGATGGTCCAGGAGCAGTTCAGAGCCAATCTGTACAGCCAGAATCCCCCCTGGTGGCACCTTTGGCCTTTGTCTATCCAGAGAACCCTGACCTACCATGGACCTCTGTGTAACTCTTCTTCCAGTCAGAGTTGGCAGCAACAAGGGCCGGGTTCAGTATCTAGGGGTTCCGTACCAATAACACAATGCAAAACCGGCTTGAGCCCCCACCCAGTGACCTGGGACAAATATATACCACCCCCCCGGGCGCCTCTAAGAGGCAATACTTCCCCTCTCGCAAGCACAGAGTCTGAGTGTAGCAAAAGTCTTTTAATGACAGAGAGAAACAATGCGGCATTATGTTGGGGAAACACCACAACAGGATTCATAAAACAAACCATGCAGGAGAAGACCCTCCCCCCAAGCAGCGTGGGCTGTGTCCTCTCTCTTTGGTTCTTGAGTCCAGCGACCCCAAGTGTCACCCAAAGTCCCAAAAGTCCAACATCCCAAAAGTCCAGCCCCAGATTTCAAAAGTTCATCTGCAGAGTGTTACAACCCCCACCCCCCCAGTCTGGGGGGAAATGGAAGGTGGAAGAAGAGGTAAGGGGCACCTTACATGGCTCAAAGCTGACTACCCTGCCCCTCCATGGGGCTTCACTCTGCTCTGCCAGACATTTCACAAGCCACTCCGCTCTGCCAGCCATCCCGCAAGCCGCTCCAGCTGTCCCACAAAGTGCTCTGCTCGTAGCTCCGCTCTACCAGCCGCTCAGTAATATATTTTCAGGCTCCCCCACAACTTAACACAATGCTCAGTGATTTCAGCTCAGCAGCCTGTAACTAGACTCCTAAAGAACTTAAAATGAGCTCTGATATGCCACAGTGGTGAGAGAAGACGATAAAATTGGGACCCAAGTCACCAGATACAAATGCCTGTCCTCAATCTCACTCAATTCACTGGGTTTTGGAACCCATGTCCCTTGCCTAGTGAGTGCTGCTTAGTTGATGGCGAGTCCCTCCATCAAAACAAAAGGCCAAGTCCAGTTCAACTGTCCTTGGTTCACATAATCAGGATAATAACAGTTTATTCTTCCTGCCCCAATAATAGAAAAACTGGGAATCCGACAGCAGCCAACGTGACCATTCTGGCTATTATGGGCTCATGCCAGGCGGGGTGGGTGTGCCTATGCAAATGAGATCAGCTCCTGAAGTTCTTTTTCACAACTTGCCACAACTCACCACCAGATGTCAGGTGGAGCTCATCCTGACTCTGCTTACATCTGTAACGATGCAGGCTTTGACGGGACACAACTGAGAGTATCAATTCAGGACAAATTGCTTAGAGCAGGGAAGTCACCGCCCCAGGCTGGTGATTCTCCACCTCTAAGGCAAACCAAACCAGCCAAACAGAGAGGACTTCGGTCTCACCCCACTGGCTAACCATAAGTCATTCAAGGAATTGCCTTAGTCACTTTAGTTTCCCATTCTCACCACCAGTGCCACTTGTTATGGGGACAAATGGTTATTGTTACCGAAATATCAGGTCCACTTAGCTGAGAACCAATAACAGCCAGACAGGGATAAGGAAAGAGGTTACTTTATTCTGCAGAAGAAAGGAGAGTTTGCACCTTGGTACAAAGCTCTAATTTACACAGAAACCAGAAGTCTTTTATACAAACTTAGACAAAGCCCTGGTCATGTTAACATTTGATTGGTGGTTGCCAGACCTCGGATGTCTGCTATCTGGTCAGTGTAAACTAGTTCGGGACTAGCTCTTTCTGCTTCAGCGAAGGGCAATGTAAAAGTTCAGGGTCCTGTGTAGGTGAGGCATCTACTTCCCCCTAGTGGCCTCTGGTTGCCATAGCTGCTGGTTGTTAAGGGGGGTTCATTGTAGCTTATGACTTTCACAGTCCCCTCTCGGGCCTGACAAAACCCAAATTGTCAGGCCCGTTCTGCAGTTTACGATCAATCTGAAGGGACAGATACTGGGTTTTCCCTCGGGTAGCAGAGCTTTTGGTGACAGCAGTACACAGACATCTTGCACATTGTAACATTACCCAAATAACACATAGAAAGAAAAGAAGGAAAATAATCCACTTAACAATTGTTCAGAAAAGTCCCGTAAACCATGACCCAAGGTCTGGGAGGAGATCCTCAAAACTAAAGGTATGATCAAGGGATACAGCATGAAAAACAACAGCAGCATTCTTAATAGCTTGTAAATCCTTCTCAATTAAGCCAGAGTGATTAACATAAAAACAGCATTTTCCCCCAATGCGAGCACAAGCCCCCCCAAATTCAGCATTCATGGCATCTAACACACGTCTATTTTGCAATGTCACCTCTGCTATTTCATCAATTTCCCGTTGCAACTTTTGGAAAGCATCTATGGAGGCATTAGCTATTTTCTCTAAGGGTACGTCTATACTTACCTCTCGCGTCGGAGGCGCGGGGTCGATGTTCTGGGTTCGATTTATCACGTCTTGTCAAGACGCGATAAATCGAACCAGGAAGTGCTCCGCCGTCGACGCTGGTAATCCAGCTCGACGAGCGGAGTAGGCGGAGTCGACGGGGGAGCCTGCGCGCCGCGTCTGGACCACAGGTAAGTTCGAACTAAGGTACTTCGACTTCAGCTACGTTATTAACGTAGCTGAAGTTGCGTATCTTAGTTCGACAGGGGGGCTTAGTGTAGACCTAGCCTAATTCAGCAGAAATATTTACAATCGCCTTTTCCAGCTCTGCTACTCCCAACCCAGGAATGAGCGCTAGAATAAAGGAATGAAACCCCGTTTGCCTGACCACAAGGGGATTCTCGGCACACTTTGTTCGAGTCCTTATGGGGATGGGGGGTGAAGAGCCTATGAGAATAGCTTCCCAGGTTAAGGATCTGACTTGAGTCTAATGTTTTATTTATTTGGACATCTGGTATTACTCGGGCCACACCACATCGACCCCGCCAACCTGGAGGGAGGGCTTTGTAGGCACTGTGGCCACAGATGAAATACAAGCCGGGGGCCTCTAAGTAAAGGGTAAGGGTATTTCCTGCAACTCGATGGCGCCAGCCCACCCTGAGATCTCGGTGCTTGGAGTTACCCAGTATTCGGTCTTGACACCTCCAATGGGACACATTTAAGTGTCCTATGGCATGAGTATGTAGAAGTCCCCAGCCCCTCTTCGCCCTTTTGCTCATATAGAAACTGCTGTATCTGGGTTCCACCCTGTTCATCCTGTCTGTCCCAAAGACCTTTAATAGAAACTGCTGTGTCTGGGTTCCACCCTGTTCGCCCTGTCTGTCCCAAAGACCTTTAGTTAAAATAGTATGTAAGGCAAAGGTCAGAAGAGGAAGTGGGGTACAGTAGAAGATAAGCAGCCAGCTCAGCATAGAAGTATAAAAAACCGCAATGCTAAGCTAAATTTTCTGTTCTCTATAGTTTAACCACAACTTCACTTTTTAATGAAAAATATGTTTTGTTACTCAATATGCCATATAAGGAATTTCCTCTTGGTCTGGTAGGAAAACTACCAAAGAGGAAGTCTACTGTTTGAATGCAAGTGAATGTAAGTGAAAGGTATATAAGAGATGTAACCGCCTTTTGTAATTTGGAAGCCACCTTGGTTGTATCCCATGCGGCCATGTGTTGCTTCCCAGCATATTTGCTTTAAAAATAAAGAAGCCTCTGGCGTTTCTGATTCAAACACAACGTGTGGTTAATTTTTCCACAACAGGTATTATTCAGGATGCCCCCACAGTACGTGATAGCAAATAAGGTAGATATGAAACCTGTAAGTGTTCCCAGGTGTTTTGGGCAACCAGAAATCCTTTCAAGAGATGAGTGGGGCAACAGAATGCCAGAGTAAACATCCATATAGTATGCATGTGTTTCATTTATGGGGCCTAATGGGCGGAATGACGGAAGCCATTGCCCCTGATAACGCATGCCTGTTGATTTTACAATTAAAGCCCTTTGCAGGAGGCAAGGTGAGTTCTGGGTTTTTTCAGGAGTTTTTAAGGGGTAAAGGGTCCTATTTCTAATATCAAACTGAAGGGTTTGGTTACAGGCCTCAGGGGGGAGGTAACCCACTTTCCTCCCACTTCCTTCAACATTCTCAAAGCAAAGGGGTGATTTAAATCCAATCCCAAGGATATCAAAGAGAGGGACCCCCCTTGCCGCCCAGGAATAATGCCAAACCTCAGACATCTTTCCATAGTTATCGTACTGGCATTATGAAAACCAATACCCCAATAAAAGAAAAAAGGTTCTCCCAATCCCAAAGGACCAAACCCAGGAAAATATACAAATTAGATCTTACCCACAAATCATGCTGTTGCCAATTCTTTAGAATTTGAAATCTAAAGGTTTATTTATAAAAAGAAAGAAATATAAATGAGAGCTAAGACTGGTTAAATCAAATCAATTACATACAGTAATGGCAAAGTTCTTGATTCAGGCTTGTAGAAGTGATAGAATAAACTTCAAATGAAGTCTCTGGAGTACATCTACAGCTGGGATGGGTCATTCAGTCCTTTGTTCAGAGCTTCAGTTTAGCAAAGTTCCTCCAGAGGTCAGAAGCAGGATTGAAGACAAAATGGAGGGGTTTCCAGGGCCTTTTATATTCTCTCTTTTGTGGGCAGAAACCCCATTGGTTCTCCTGTGCAAAAGCACAGCAACAAGATGGAGTTTGGAGTCACACGGGCAAGTCACACGTCCATGCATGACTCAATTCGTTACAGGCCCATGCCATTGTTTACATGTTAGTTTAAACATTCCCAGGAAAGCTCCGATGTGGATTGGTGTCTCCCAAAGTTCATTGTCAGTTAAGTGTTTCTTGACTGGGCACTTACTGAGAATTGTCCTTTCTCAAGAAGCTGACCAAATGCTTCACTGAGGCTACTTAGAATCAAAACACATTGAAATACAAGTACAGAGCCAATATTCCTAACTTCAACTACAAAAATGATACAAACATACAGACAGCATAGTCATAAGTTCCAGGGTTCTCTCCATCCTTAGATGTCCAAAGTCATCATGCAGGGCCCTCATGGCCAGGGCTCTGTACTCTTTTGGCAGCACTAGCTGTGCTTGCTGCTTTTGTAAAGGGTCCATGGTCACTCGGTGTAGTACTCCCTGAATCAGTTTTAGTTTGGTCCATTCTCTCAATAGTAGTTTACCCTCTGGGCTAGGTGGGACAACCGCAGCTGGGCCTCGCCCCTCCCTTTTGGCAAGTAGTGTATCACGAATGTCAACATCTTGCAGCTGGGCTTCTTGCCAGTCAGCCTCACTGAGCATGGGCAATGGAGATTGGTCCAATGCTATGTAGTTCACCGAAGCAGAAGGCACGCTTTCAGGGGGCAGGCCCAGAGCTTCTGCAACACATCCCTGAAGGCTCCAATGGGCCTCTGGCTCTCGACGACTCACACTGCAAATAGCTCTCACTCCATCCATGGGTATCATAGAGACTTCTGGTGCCTTTGGACGTCTGGACAATGCATCTGCATCCACGTTGCTTCTCCCTGATCGGTATTGAATGCTGAAGTCATAGCTAGCCAAAGCGGCCACCCATCTCTGTCCGGTAGCATCCAGCTTGGCACTTGTTAACACGTAAGTCAGTGGGTTGTTGTCTGTCCACACCTGGAACTGAGCACCATACAAGTAGTCTCGGAATTTCTCAGTGATGGCCCATTTCAAGGCCAAGAACTCCAGCTTATGGATGGGATAGTGAGTTTCACTGTCAGACAGTCCTCGGCCGGCAAAGGCTACAGGTTTACGTTTGCCTTCTACTTCCTGGTACAGTACTGCTCCCAGACCCTCCAAACTGGCATCAGTATGCAGGATAAACAGTTTGCTGGGGTCAGCAAAGACTAGGACCGGAGCATGAGTTAGGCAAGCAATGATTTCTTGAAATGCCCTCTCACATCTCTCATCCCACCATGGCTCAAACGGTTCGAAGGGGCCATAGTGTCTCTGCACAGGAGGCTTTGGGGACCTCCCCTTGTTCTTGGTCTTAGATTTGGTTTTTCCAGACTGGTATCCCCTGGTAAGATCATTCAGAGGCTTTATAATCGTAGCATAGTCCTTCACAAATCTGCGGTAATAGCCACTAAATCCAAGAAAGGTCTTGAGTTCTCTGTAGTTACTGGGACGTGGCCAGGTAGTGAGTGCTTCTATTTTGCTGGGATCGGTACTCACACCCTCTTGGGACACGATGTGACCTACATACTTCACTGAGGTTTGGCAGAACTGGCATTTGTCTATTGAGAGCTTCAAACCATAGTCCTCCAACCTATTGAGCACTTTAAGTAGTCTTTCTTCATGCTCTTCCAAGGTTCTTCCAAACACAATCAGGTCATCCAAATAAACTAACCCTTGCAGTAAATTCATGTCTCCCACTACTTTCTCCATAAGACGTTGAAATGTGGCGGGTGCTCCCGAAATCCCCTGGGGCATGCGTTCGAACTGATAAAACCCTAATGGGCAGATGAAGGCTGTCTTCTCCTTATCTTCTTCTCCCAGGGGGATTTGGTAGTATCCACTCTGGAGATCCAACACAGAGAACCACTGGCTTCCCAGCAAGCAGTCTAAGGCATCTTGGACTCGAGGCATAGTGTACTGGTCAACCACAGTATGGTTGTTTAGGGTGCGGTAGTCAATACACATCCGGATTTCCCCATTCTTTTTACGGACCACCACAATGGGTGAGGCATAAGGGCTGCGGGACTCTGTAATGATGCCATTCGCAGCCAGCTTTTGTAGATGACGTTGCACATCTTCCATCTCAGAGAGGGCAATCCTCCTAGATCTCTCCCTAAAATGTCGAGAGTCATGTGGTCTGATGTTGTGCTCCACTCCTTTTGCACATCCCACTCAGGCAATGAGAACACTTTGGATCTTTCACAAAGTTTTTTCCTCAGGCGATCTTTCCACTCCTCAGACAATGGTAAGTCTCCAAAGTCAAACTTTGCTGGGTCTATAGCCGGAACTTGAGTTTCACCCCAGGGTTTTACAATCGACTCAGGCTCAAAGAGGTCTGCTATCTTCTGTCCTTGCTTCACAACAACATCACGACTTGTTTCATTAGCAATCAGTATAGTCACCTTTTCCTGAGCTTTAGCAGGTAAGGTTATGATTCCACTGGGGACCAGCACTCCTTCAGGGAGCTCTCCTTTCACCGACTGCTCTACCATTGCTAAGGCCCCATTACTGCCTTTCAGCCAGGTGCTCATGACAAGCACTTCTTGCTCTGTCCTGGCAGGCACTACTAAGGGGGTTGTGCCCGCGTACTTCAGTGCTCCAATCGGTAGCTCAGATGTCTCTTTAGCGCTCTCAATTTTCCTATAGGCTTCAGCACAAAGCTTATGGATCATCAGGGTGTTCAGGTATTGGTCCCCAGCCTGTCGTCTGCAGTAATCAGCGAGTACCTTGAAGAGGCTGGAGTTGGTCCCTATCAGTGCAGACACATCAGAGGTCCCTTTAGGGTCAGGACATATTAATGCAGCTGTGTCTATCGCTTCTCTTACCCCCGCAACCTCCTCTGGGAATTCCAGGTGCACTATGACATATCCTTGGTAGGGGTATTCATCCATGCTGAGGCCACATAGGCCAAGGCCAGTCAGTGGCTGTATAGGAAGGTGCCTAAGCATGTGTTGGTAGAATGACTGAAATATAATAGTCACTTGAGTTCCAGTGTCAAGCACTGCTTTACACTCCGCCCCTTCAATCCTCACCATGACCTCTGCTCGAGGCCCTATCAGTCCTGTGGGGATCCCAGATGGACAGTCTTTTCTGTGGGAATCTTCAAATCCTGCAGGCCTTGGTGGTCCCCGTCCCCAGACCCTCTGGCAGCTACCGGATCTCTCCCAACTGATCCTCAGATTTCCATACACTAAGGAGGGATTTTCTTCATTACGGCACCTAGCAGCACTGTGCCCATCCTGATCACATCGGTAGCAGAAAAATTGCCCTTTCCCCCTTCGCCTGGATGGGACGGGGGCTTTAAATGCTGACCTCTCCATTGCCCAGTGTGAGGCTCCTTATCCCTGGAAGCTTTAGCTCGGTCAATGGTGCTTTGCAGCTCAGCTATCCGTTCCGTCAGGACCTGCATTTGTTGAGCAAGTTCTTCCCTGGTGCTCACCATCAATACACTGGCGGTTTGCAGTGGTGTTGTGCTGGCTGGCTCCAGTGTTTGGGCTTCCCAAAGCTCACTGGCAGCCTGCCTTTCTTCCTCCTCTCTGACCTCTTTTAACAGCTGGGAGTAACTTGGGGGATGTTCCCGTCATTCTCTTAGCCGCAGATGAAGTAGAATCGGGTTCAGATACTGAGTTCCTCTTACAATTTGAGCCAGTCTGGTCTGATCCATCTGCTCAGCAGTCACTGCTCCCCTCATGACAGCTTTCTGAAGCAGTCTCTCCAGCCTCTGTATAGAGGCTGAAGCCTTCTCGCCCTTTCGCTGTTGGGAATTAAGGAACTTGCAGTAGCTGTCTTCAGGGCCCTCTATGCTCCCAAATGTGTGGTCAAGAGCCTCTAGGCAGTCCCTCACACTGACCCCAGGGTCAATGAGCTTCAGAGTGCGAATCACATCTAATGCTGGGCCAGCAAGGCTCTCTATTAGACATCTTCGCTTTCTGCATCGGGTACGGCCCATTCCTGCAGCATTTCGGTGGTATGCTCTAACCAGGGTTCAAACTCCTCCCCCCCAGCAAATGACCGTAACTTACGACAAGAGTTTGACATAGCATAGGACAGCACAACCTTTTCCAATGTTTGCCCCAGTGCTTTTGCCCAATCATCGGCCGAGGCTGCAGCCCCTGAGCTAGAGGCTGCTGAGCCGGGGCCCAACAAACCTGACATAGTAGCCATTACGCAAACAGTAATTTCCTCAAAATATAAACACAATTGTTTCCCAATGTAGCGGATCACTCAACAGGTGCTTGTGAGGGGTACTGACCCAGGGATCCTGGACGAGGCCCCCAAAATGTAACTCTTCTGCCAGTCAGAGTTGGCAGCAACACGGGCCGGGTTCAGTATCTAGGGGTTCCATTCCAATAACACGATGCAAAACCGGCTCGAGCCCCCACCCAGTGACCTGGGACAAATATATATCACCCCCCCGGGTGCCTCTAAGAGGCAGTACTTCCCCTCTCACAAGCACAATGCGGCATTTTGTTGGGGAAACACCACATCTAGGTTTCGTAAACCAAACTGTGAGCAAAGACCCACCCCAGCAAATTGGCCATGTACTTTCCCTTGGGTTCTTGAGTCCAGCAATCCCCAAAATCACCCAAAGTCCCAAAAGTCCAACAACCCAAAAGTCCAGATCCAGAGTTCAAAAGTTCATCTGCAGAGTGTTACACCCCACCCCCCAGTCTGGGTAGAAATAGGGAGGGGAGAGTAAGGGGCACCTTATATGTCTCAAAGCTGACTGCCCCATCCCTTCGTGGGGCTTCGCTCGGCTCTGCTCCGCCAGCCATCCCACGAGTCATTCCACTCCCCCATCTGTCCTGGATTTGCCACAAACTGCTCTGCTCAACCAGCAGCTCCACGGCATCAGCCACCCTGCAAGCCACTCCGGCTGTCCCACAAACTGCTCCGCTCCACCAGCTGCTCAGCAATATAGCTTCAGGCTTCCCCACTACTTAACACAGTGCTTAGTGATTTCAGCTCATAATGATATCAGCTTGCAGTAAGAGAAGCCTTAGTGCTCATTTATACCCTTAGCCCAGAATGATTCCAACTCAGCAGCCTGTGATTAGACTCCTACGGAACTCAAAAATAGCTCTGATATTTCACAGTGGAGCAAGAGAAGGTGTAATTGACATTTAGGGCCCAGGCCACCAGATACAACTACCCCCCCCCCCATCTTTCTTAACTCACTAGGTTTTGGAACCCATGTCCCTCGCCTAGCGAGTGCTGCTTAGTTTATGGCAAGTCCCTCCATCATAACAAAAGGCCACTGTCCTTGGTTGACATAATCAGGGTAACAACACTTTATTCTTCCTGCCCCAATAATAGAGAAACTGGGGATCCCACAGCAGCCAAAGTGACCATTTGGGCAAGAGGTCCATCATGCTTTGCAGGGTGGGTGTGTCCATGCAAACAAGATTAGCCCCTTACATCCCTTTCCACAACTCACCACCAGATGTCAGGGTAGAGCTCATCCTGACTCTGCTTACACATACAGATAGCATAATCATAGGGGAGGGATGGCTCAGTGGTTTGAGCATTGGCCTGCTAAATCCAAGACTGTGAGTTCAATCCTTGAGGGGGCCGTTTAGGGAGCTGGGACAAAAATCTGTCAGGGGACAATACTTGGTCCTGCTAGTGAAGGTGGGGGACTGGACTTGATGGCCTTGCAAGGTCCTTCCAGCTCTATGAGATAGGCATATCTCCATAGCCAGCAAATCATAACCTTTTTATAGACACCTCACATGGAAACCTTTGTACAATATTTGCTGCAAATATATAACAGTGGTTGCAACAATGATCTATACAGTCACAGTTTATGTCAATAACGTCACAACCTCACAACACATCAGCTAATGCCCCAGTCCTGATGCCCCATATGAGGTCCTATCTGAGTGTCCCTCCACCTGCACTTCATTGTGCGTATCACTGAAGCCTTTAACCTGAATGAAGGGTCATGATTATACAAGTCAAAAGATGGGTGTCGCTCTCTGCCCAATTTACAGCCACCTCTGCAGGGGGGATCAGTCTAGGTCAGTGGTTCCCAAACTTTAACAACCTGTGAACCCCTTTCATTAAAATGTCAAGTCTTGTGAACTCCCTCCTAAAAATGAATATTTCCAGGGATTTTCTCCTTTACCTGAATATAATTTATAAAAGCAGTGATTTTGGAAATATAAAGTTTGTTTTTATGACATGCTTATTACACACTATTTATTATTATTATTTATTACAGTATTTTTATTACATTGTGAAAACGGCAACACTCTTCCAAGATCTCATTTTCGTAGCTTGTATCACTTTGATAAGCCTGTTATAAGACAAGGCTCCTATGTTTCATCAAGGAGTATCAGATGTGAAACAGCATAAAGGTATATAAGAAACCAGCTCTAAGAGTTCCTCCTACACAAGCATTCAGGTGTTGAGCAGTCCAGGCAAACAACACACGTTACAACAAAGCTTAAACTTGTTCTTCATAATAATTTTAAAAACAATACTAGCTGCCTATTTAGTTTTAAAAACATAAAAAAATATCCACCTCCCTTTCCATTTCTTATAAGGAGTCTTGAAGTTAAAATCTCCTCAGTGTGATAGATAATCTTGCTTTGATCTGCTTAGCTCTTGGAAGTCCAGGGGCTCCGGGCTGCTGACCCCATGCTGTCCGGGATCCCTAGAGACAGCTCTGTCCGCCATTAGGGAATTTTTTCCCAAGAACCCCCTGTAACTTTTCATGAACCCCCAGGGGTTCACGAACCCCAGTTTGGGAACCACTGGTCTAGGTGGATGTTTTCTAGGGCAGAACCTTGTCAAGCAGCTACTACAGAGAGGCTTTGCTCCAAGAGGTGGGTCTTGTTCTGGGCATTAAACTGGGTCCAGTACTAGTCAATATTTTCCTTTAGGACTTGGATAATCGAGGGGAGAAAATATTAGGCCTTGTCTACACTACACAGTTTTGTCAGCACAAGGTACTCCAACAAGCAAAAACCTGTATTAATACATTCCTTGTGCATGTTCACACAACGCTCCTTCTGTTGGTGGAGCACGTCCACAGTTGGTGTTCTAACATGGAGAGTCAGAGCAGTGCACTTTGGGTAGCTATCCCACTGTGCTACTTGCCACCTTCTGCAGCTAGGAGTTGTGGGAAGGTGGAGCGGATCACAATGCATCATGGGTGCAGGCTCAACATGCCATGTTGCAGTTTTTTCTATCCCATCATTACATGGGCTTCCGCAGGCCTATCAGCCCCTGTTATTGTGTGCCTGCCATTTCTGTCTGAAAGGAGCCAGAACTCCTCTCTGCTGTTTTGGTCACTGCTATGAAGCTCACTGCTCAGATTGCTATTGGTCGGTTGCAAATCAGTTTGGCGTTCGGAAGGCCACTGTTGGGGCTTGTAGCAGTGTTAGTACCTCGTCAGTCCCTTAAGTCAAAGGGGCGGGAGGTAACACCGCCTCTCTACGCCCAAGTCTGTGTTCTAAACCCCTCTATAATGAGCACAGTGTGACCCAATGGCCGGAGTCCATCTACTTCCACTTTCCTAGTGGGGTAATGCGGCCTAGTGTCCAGGGTCCATACAATGCACCACTAGGACAGTGTGTCCCAATGGCCAGAGCCCGCCTAATTCCCCTCCCCTAAGCGGGGATAATGAGGCCTAGCGGCCAGAGTCCATGTGTAACCCTTCTGCCAGGCCGCGTTGATAGCGGCAATGGCCGGGTTCAGTACACAGGGGTTCCCTTCTCAATAATGCAATGCAAAACTGGGTCGAGACCCCACCCAGTAACCTGGGAAAATCTTACACACACCCCTGGGCGCCTCAAAGAGGCAATACTTCCCCTCTCGCAAGCACAGAGTCTCGGTGTAGCAGAAAATCTTCAATAACATGAGGTAAACGACATCAGCATTAAATTGGGAAAACACCACAACTAGGGTTCATAAATCAAACCATGAGCAAAGATCCACCCCAGCAAATTGGGCCATGTCCTTTCCCTTTGGTTCTTGAGTCCAGCAACCCCCAAAGTCTCTTGAGTCCACAAACCCCAAATCACCCAAAGTCCCAAAAGTCCAACCACCCAAAAGTCCAGCCCCAGAGTTCAAAAGTTCTTCTGCAGAGTGTTACCCCCCAGGCTGGGTGAAAATGGTGTGTGAGAGAGGTAAGGGACAGTTGCCTCAGGGAACTGATGGACAAGGTCCCCTGGGAGAATAACATGACGGGAAAAGGAGTCGAGGAAAGCTGGCTGTATTTTAAAGAATCCTTAATGAGGTTGCAGGAACAAACCATCCCGATGTGTAGAAAGAAAAGTAAATATGGCAGGCGACCAGCTTGGCTTAACAGTGAAATCCTTGCTCGTCTTAAACACAAAAAAGCAGCTTACAAGAAGTGGAAGATTGGACAAATGACCAGGGAGGAGTCTAAAAATATTGTTCAGGCATGCAGGAGTGAAATTAGGAAGGCCAAATCACACTTGGAGTTGCAGCTAGCTGGAGATGTTAGGAGTAACAAGAAGGGTTTCTTCAGGTATGTGAGCAACAAGAAGAAAGTCAAGGAACGTGTGGGCCCCTTGCTGAATGAGGGAGGGAACCTTGTGACAGAGGATGTGGAGAAACCTAGTGTACTCAATGCTTTTTTTGCCTCTGTCTTCACAGACAAGGTCAGCTCACAGGCGGCTGCACTGGGCAGCACGGTATGGGGAGGAGGTGACCAGCCCTCTGTGGAGAAAGAAGTAGTTTGGGACTATTTAGAAAAGCTGGACGAGCACAAGTCCATGGGGCCGGATGCACTGCATCCGAGGGTGCTAAAGGAGTTGGCCGATGTGATTGCAGAGCCATTGGCCATTATCTTTCACAAATCATGGCAATCGGGGGAGGTCCCGGATGACTGGAAAAAAGCTAATGTAGTGCCCATCTTTAAAAAAGGGAAGAAGGAAGATCTGGGGAACTACAGGCCAGTTAGTCTCACCTCAGTCCCTGGAAAAATCATGGAACAGATCCTCAAGGAATCAATTCTGAACCACTTAAAGGAGGGGAAAGTGATCAGGAACAGTCAGCATGGATTCACCAAGGGCAAGTCATGCCTGACTAACCTAATTGCCTTCTATGATGAGATAACTGGCTCTGTGTGTCACGGAGTGTGGGGGAGTCAGGCCCTGCACCCCTCTTCCCAGTATTCAATGTGACTCTCAGCCAGCCAGTAGAACAGAAGGTTTATTAGGGTTGTCAGGAAAGAGTCCAAACAGAGCTTGTAAGTATGACCAGGACCCCTCAGCTGGGGCCTTCTGGGGAGCAGGGAGCTTAGACCCCAGCTCTGGGGCTCCCTGCGTTTCACCACCCAGCTCCAAACTGACAAAAAACCAGCCAAACCTCCAGCAGGCTCTTCCCCTCCCTCGGGGCCCCTCCTCTAGCCTGTCCATTCTCCCAGCCAAAGGTGTCACCTCCCAACCCCTGTCCTGGCTCATGTTACAGCCTCAGGTAAAGTCTCGCATTCCCGATGCAGCCTTTCCCAATGCAGCCAGCCTCTCAGGTCAAATCCATCTCGCTCTCTACTCCGTCACACTGTGGATGAGGGGAAAGCAGTGGATGTGCTATTTCTTGACTTTAGCAAAGCTTTTGATACAGTCTCCCACAGTGTTCTTGCCAGCAAGTTAAAGAAGTATGGGCTGGATGAATGGACGGTAAGGTGGATAGAAAACTGGCTGGATGGTCATGCTCAACAGGTAGTGATCAATGGGTCCATGTCTAGTTGGCAGCCGGTATCAAGTGGAGTGCCCCAAGGGTCGGTGCTGGGGCCGGTTTTGTTCAATATCTTCATCAACGATCTGGAGGATGGTGTGGACTGCACCCTTAGCAAGTTTGCAGATGACACTAAATTGGGAGGAGTGGTTGATACACTGGAGGGTAGGGATAGGATACCGAGGGACCTAGACAAATTAGAGGATTGGGCCAAAAGAAATCTGATGAGGTTCAACAAGGACAAGTGCAGAGTCCTGCACTTAGGACGGAAGAATCCCATGCACTGCTACAGACTAGGGACCGAATGGCTGGGCAGCAGTTCTGCAGAAAAGGACCTAGGGGTTACGGTGGACAAAAAGCTGAATATGAGTCAACAGTGTGCCCTTGTTGCCAAGAAGGCTAACGGCATTTTGGGCTGTATAAGTAGGGGCATTTCCAGCAGATCGAAGGACGTGATTATTCCCCTCTATTCGGCACTGGTGAGGCCTCATTTGGAGTACTGTGTCCAGTTTTGGGCCCCACACTACAAGAAGGATGTGGATAAATTGGAAAGAGTCCAACGGAGGGCAACAAAAATGATTAGGGGGCTGGAGCTCATGACTTATGAGGAGAGGCTGAGGGAACTGGGATTGTTTAGCCTGCAGAAGAGAAGAGTGAGGGGGGATTTGATAGCTGCTTTCAACTACCTGAAAAGGGGGTTCCAAAGAGGATGGATCTAGACTGTTCTCAGTGGTAGAAGATGACAGAACAAGGAGTAATGGTCTCAAGTTGCAGAGGGGGAGGTTTAGGTTGGATATTAGGAAAAACTTTTTCACTAGGAGGGTGGTGAAGCACTGGAATGGGTTACCTAGGGAGGTGGTGGAATCTCCTTGCTTAGAGGTTTTTAAGGTCAGGCTTGACAAAGCCCTGGCTGGGATGATCTAGTTGGGGTTGGTCCTGCTTTGAGCAGGGGGTTGGACTAGATGACCTCCTGAGGTCCCTTCCAACCCTGAGATTCTATGATTCTATGACACCTTACGTGGTCCGAAGCCAACTGCCCCACCTCTCTATGGGGCTCTGCTCCGCTCCACCAACTGTCCCGCAAGCCACTCCACTCCACCAGCAGCTCTGCTCCACCACCTGTCCCACAAACTGCTCCACCAGCGGCTCAGCAATATATCTTCAGGTTCCCCCACTACTTAACACAGTGCTCAGTGATTTCAGCTATTAGTAATGTTAGCTTTTCAATGATTTTAGCTTGTAGTAGGGGGAGCCTCAGTACTGTGCACCATTGGCCCAAAATGAATTCAGCTCAGCAGCCTGTAATCAGACTCCTCATGGACTCAAAATTAGCTCTGATACTCCACAGCAGAAAAAGAAGAAGATGGTATCGGTGTTTCAGGCTCTCATAAAAGGGGATCCCCTCTAAAGTACTAATACCTATCCCCAACCTCTCTCAATTCACTGGGTTTTGGAACCCATGTCCCTTGCCTAGCGAGTGCCACTTAGTTGATGGTGAGTTCCTCCATCATAACAAAAGGCCAAGTACAGTTCCACTGTCCTTAATTCACATAATCAGGATAATAACAATTTATTCTTCCTGCCCCAATAACAGAGAAACTGGGGATCCCACAGCAGCCTAAGTGACCATTTGGCCTGCTGTGGGCTCATGATAGGCGGGTGGGTGTGCCTAAGCAAACAAGATCAGCCCCTGAAGTTCTTTTCCACAACTTGCCACCATTCACCACCAGATGTCAGGGTAGAGCTCATCCTGACTCTCCTTATACATACAATGCGCCCCTAGGGCAGTATGGCCCAATGGCCAGAGCCCGCCTAATTCCCCTCCCCTGATGGGGTTAATGTGGCCTAGTGGCTGGAGTCCATACAACAAGCCCCTAGGGCCATCCCATCTGAAAGGTGAGTGGCCGAGGAAGGGGGACCCGGACCCGCCCCCTCCACCAGGTCCCAACCCAGTGCTCTATTTGTGGCGAGTTCTCCTCACCAGTGGTTCGCAGGCTTTTATACCTGAATTCCAGGTGGAGCATGTCTGGCAGAGCCCCAGGGGCGGGGCTTCCTCTGCTAGGAGGGACGGATTAACCCCCTACATAGCAGTGCGGGGCCGATCCACCCCGTCACAGGGCTGCGTTAATCCTACTGTGCAGGACCATTAGTTGCATCGTCCTACGAAGGACTGTGACTCTTAGCAAAGTGTGTGAAATAGTGGAAGGCTTTGCAGCAGTGGTATTCCCTGACTGCCGTGGGACGACAGATGGAACGCATATCCCAATTCTGGCCCCGGACCATCTTGCAATGGAGTACATCAGTAGAAAGGGGTACTTCTCTATTGTATTGCAGGCACTTGTGGATCACCGTAGGCATTTCACTGACATCAGCGCAGGGTGATGCATCTTCAGGAACGCTGGCCTGTATGGGAGGCTGCAAGCAGCGGCTTTCTTTCCAGACCAGAAGATTCCAGTGGGGGATGTTGAAATGCCTAGTGATCCTGGGAGACCGAGCAAACCCCTTATTCCCATGGCTCATGAAGTCTTGAAACCTGGACAGCAGCAAGGAGCGCTTCAATAATACACTGTGGGAGAAAAATAAATCCTCACTTTCAGGTTGGAATGCAACAAAATCAGACAGAGCTTTATTTCAAGCAATTGCCAGGGAAGAAATACAGCTGACAGAGAGCATCTCTGCCTCAGTTTCTTCAAAGTACAAACAATAAGCCACAAATATTTATACTCTTTCATGGAATGCATTAATGAAAAACATCTGCACTTTATTTATGTTATGTCCTGCCCATTCCAGTATTTTCTCACTTCTGTCTCACTTCTGTTCTCACAACATCATTATCTTCAAGGCCAGGTCACATTGACTCTGTGTTGTTTCCCCACGCGCTTTATACACAGAGTCTGATTTCCCAAGTCTTGCATTATGAGACTTCACAGTTAACTTGACTGTGCTCTGTCTTGACATAACTGAGGGGCCTATATTCAAATCCTTTAACCCATGTTTCCACAACACTGAGAAGGTGCAGCATGACCGTAGAATGTGTCTGTGGCAAATTAAAAGTGCGCTGACGCTGCCTTTGTGGCAGTTAGACCTAAATGAGGAAAATATTTCCATGGTCATAGTAGTCTTCTGAGCACTCCATAATATTTGTGAGGCTAAGGGTGAAAAGTTTCCCCCGGGGTGGAGAGCGGAAGCGGATCATCTGGGAGCTGATTTTGAGCAGTCAGATACCAGGGCTATTAAAGGGGCACAATGGGGGCGAGGGCTATTTCAATCAGGGAGGCTTTGAGGCACCTCATTCACAATGAGCACCAGCAATGTGTCTTTCTATACAGCACTCTGCCATGCTTTGTTAACTTGCTGCTTTGCATGAAAATGGTGATGATTCCTGAATGGGATTTCTACTCCGCAAATGATCAAATTGCCATTGGGTATTAATCCCAGCAGCAGCCACCATGTGTAGGAGACAAATAAGTATGTGCTACACGTCCCTCTCAGTGCCTGATCCTAGCCGTCTGCTCCCACTCTCAGCTACTAGCTCTTAGTCCTTTAGCTCCGGTTGTGGAGGGTCATAATTAAGGCTACATTTTAGTCATGGGTATTTTTAGTACAAAACACAGACAGGTCATGGGCTGTAAACAAATATTCACAGCCTGTGACCTGTCCATGACTTTTATGAAAAATACCGGTGACTAAAACTGGGTGAGGGGCTTTCTGGAGCCCTGCGGGTGCTGGGGTGGGTGAGCAGGTGGCGGTGCATGGCCCGAGACCCCTCGTGGTGATGGAGAGAGGGTGGGCAGGGTGGGACCCCTGCTGGTTCTGAAGTGGGGAGGAGGTTGGTGGGGCTGGCAGGCTCCCTACCTGGCTCCACACCTCCCCCCCATCCCCAGCACCAGTGTTTGGGTGTGGGAGGGACAGAGGATTGGGGCACGGAACGGGGTGAGGCGGGCTCTTTGCGGTGCTTACCTGGCGGGCTCCCCAGAAGCGGTGAAATCCCCCTCGCTCAGCTGCTAGGCAGAGGCATGGCCAGGCAGCTCTGTACGCTGCCTCTGCCTGCAGGCACCACCCCCATAGCTCCCATTGGCCGCCTCCCAGACATTGGGAGCTGCGGGAACATTGCCCTGGGTGGTGGCAGGAAGCAGAGCTGCCTGGCCACATCTCTGAAAAGCAGCTGAGTGAGGGGGATGTTGCCACTTCCAGGGAGCCCCCCCGGTAACCGCTGGTGGGTGGGTGGGCGTGGTGACCTGAGACTGCCCCAGCAGCGGCCGGTGCTCCTGGTGCAGGGGATGCCTGAGCTGTTGCAAAAGTCCCCAGGGTCACAGAAAGTCATGTAATCCGTGACCTCCATGACAAACTCGCAGCCTTAGTCATGATTCCAGCTCTGGAGGGCTCTGATATTTACACAACAGACAGACACGTCCCTGCTTTGAGGCACTTAGAGTCTGAGTGGAGATGAGACCAGGAGGAGATGACACAAGGAGAGTGGGCCAGAAAAGAGGAAACTCTGCTTATTGCAGATATCTGGAGGGAGACCAAGTCCTGTCCCTTATCCAAAAGGCCAGGCCCATCCTGCCTCCCTCTGGGGGTCCCTCCCTCTCCTCCAGTGGGATCTGGGCAGTTCAGGACACAGTCAGAGGGGGCTGGATGGACTCATCTACATAGGGCCTAGGAATGGGACAGAGGAGACACACACAGCACTGCATGTGATGTTACTGACATAATCTGGGACCATATAGATCATTGTTGCAACCAAGGTCCTCTAGTGGCACCAAATCTTATATAAAGGCGGTCAGATGAGGTGTCTAAGACCAGGTTATGGTTGGCTGGTTATGATTATTCTATCTGTATGTGTGTATCGTTTTGTAGTTGAAGTTATGAGTGCTGGCTCTATGTTGTCTGTATTTCAAACTGATGCTGTGCTTCTGGGTAAAACCCCAGATAAGTTGGTGTCAGCTCTGCCTAGCCTGCTTGATGGCCCATTGAGGACCATCAGCTACACAATTGACCCATTGAGAGAAGGCAGATACACCTTGTGACTCAGCAAGGTATGCAGGGACCTGCCTATGGACAGAACTCAAAGGTTTTTCTCTGCCATGTGATGAACAGCTTGTCCTTGGGACAAAGAAAGCAGAGACCACATGGCAAGAGACTATAAAAGGCTGATGCCTCATCTCCATCTTGTCTTCAATCCTGCTTCTTACCTCTGGAGGGACTTTGCTATAAACGGACTCTACACAAAGGACTGAATGACTCATCCCAGCTGGGGATGTGCTCCAGAGACTTGATTTGAACCAGCAGTTTATTCTATCACTGCTACCAGCCTGAACCAAGACCTTTGCCATTACTGTAAGTAATTGATTCCATTTAACCAATTCTAGCTCTCACCTAGACCTTTTTCCTTTTGTGAATAAATCTTTAGATTTTAGATTCTAAAGAATTGGCATCAGCGTGAATTGCGGGTGTCCCGGAGTATAGGGGAGTCCGGCCCTGCACCCCTCTTCCCCGGATTCACTGGGAGTCTCAGCCAGCCAGTAGAACAGAAGGTTTATTAGAGATGCCAGGAACACAGTCCAACCAGAGCTTGTCAGTACATCCAGGACCCCTCAGTCGGGTCCTTCCGGGGGGCAGGGAGCTTAGACCCCAGCCTGGGGCTCCCTGCATTTCGCCCCACAGCTCCAACCGGGGCAGGGAGGCCAGACCCTGTCTGCCTCTCTCCCCTCTTCTCCGGCCAGCTTCAAACTGACACTCTCCCGCCCTTCCTCCCCCTTTGTCTGCTTCCCGGGCCAGGAGGTCACCTGATCCCTTTGTTCCGACACCTTCAGCTCATACCTTTGCCGGGGGGAGGGGCCGGGCCATCTCTTGCCAGGAGACAGAGCCCTTCTCTGTGTCCAGGCCTCTGCCTTCTAGGGCTTTGTAACAATCATGCACCGTTGTCCCGCCACCTAGATACTCAAGCCCCGCATAGGGGAAACCGAGGCACCCACACAGTACTCAGGGAAACCTTAACAACAGTCCTAGTTTGTCACAGCGGGTAAGATCTAACTTGTATATTGAGCTGGATCTGGGGCTTGGTCCTTTGGGATCAGAAGAACCATTTTCTTTTTTACTGGGGCATTGGTTTTCATAACCATTTGTCCCCATAATGAGTGGCACTGGTGGTGATACTGGGAGACTGGAGTGTCTGAGGGAATTGCTTGTGTGATGTGTGGTTAGCCAGCGGGGTAAAACCAAAGTCTTCTCTGTTTGGCTGGTTTGGTGCCTTAGAGGTGGAAAAACCCCAGCCTTGGGCTGTAACTGCCCTGCTCTAAGGAATTTGTTCTGAACTGGCACTCTCAGTTGGGTCTCGCCAGAACCAGCATCGTTACACTGCATGCTCAGGATAGTTTATTATTTTAGTGGGATGCAGCCATTGAGGGGAAGGGAGGGAAGGGTCAGGAGTGTAACTAGAACAGAGACACTTGGGGGAAGAGAGTTTGCATCTGAGGAAGTGAGATCTGGTGTCTCAGGGAGGGAGGGGACTGGCCCTTGAAGCAGCAAAAGCATCCGAATGTCTGGGACGGTGTCTGATCACGGCCAAAGAGCCCAGTTCTTTCGCATCCTGGGTGCTGAGCTCCCGCCTCAGGTGCAGGTCAGCGACTCCCCTCGCTAGTGTAGATACTTGCAAATGTAGGCGTTTTGCTTGCTACAGGGAGCATCGTTCCAGTTCTTAAAACCTAGAAGGCAAAACAGAAATCACTGGGGCAGGAGCAGGTCGAGTGGGGCCATTCCTGCCCTGACAGTGATGCCCCCTCATTGCACCCTGCTGAGAGAAGACCCCAGCTCCTGGGCATGAGGCTGTGAGGATGAGGAGGCTGGAGACAAAGGCCCATGTGCCTCAGACAGGGACAGGCTCCATCGCTTCCTGAGGGACCCTGTGTCAGCGTGACAGTGGAAGACCCTCTCCTGTTGTGTTGGAATGTGTCTGATGAGAGCACAACTGGGCCTCTAGGTGCTGTGTCCATACACACACGGACAGACTATCCCTGCCCAGAGAGCACGCTGTCTATATAGACAAGGGGTGGGAGGGGAAACTGAGGCCCAGAGTGGGGCAGTGATTTGCCCAAGGTCACCCAGCAGCTCAGTGGCAGGGCTGGGAACAGAAGCCAGGTCTCTGGCGTCACAGTCCCTTACCTGCCCACTAGGCCACGCTGCCTCTCAATCTGCAACTGCTGTTACCTCCCATCCCCCCACACCCCTCAAAAGGCCAGAAAGGAGCACGAGAGCCCTGGCCAGGTGCCAGCAGGAGACAAGCTCAGTAAGTGCAATGCCATCTCACTGGTTTGTGTGTGGCCCAGGGGCAGCATCTCTCCCCAGGGAACAGCACGAAGGATCCTGGTTGCTGAATTGCTGTGAATTTCACCCTCTCTCCCGTTCTCAGAGCCACACAGCCCCGGGAGCGTTATTCAGAAACGGTCCCACCCTGGTTTTGCAAATGTTTCACTTTAACTATTAGCTGTGTGTGTGATTGGTCATGCAGGTCACATGGCATTGCTCCCGCTCCATGATTGGATGAGTGACTCTTTTTCAATAGGGGATAATAGCAAAGCAAATCCTGCCCAGTGTGAGTTTGAGGGAAGGAGCATTCGTGCCAATGCGGCTGAACACTCAGACTCATGAGCATCTGAGGCTGGGCGAGTCATGTGACTAGCAGGGCCCATGAACAATGAGTCACTCATGAATTGGCGAGTGAGCTTTCCCTGCTCTCTCAGCTCTCCATCCTGCCCAGTCCTGGCCCCCCAGCATAAGGGACAGGCAGGGTGTGGCTGAAGCCACTGAGCTCTGGCCATCCGGGTTGTTACTGCCACTGTCAGAGCAGCCCTGAGGTTGCTCTAAATTGCCCTGGAGCCCAAATAGCCCCCTGGCTGCCCCCAGAATCAGGGTGGCAAAAGCCACCAATGCACCAACTGAAGAACACATGCCCCACCTAGGTACCAACTAGTGGGCAATAGCTCTGCTCTGCTCTTTCCCTTTAACTGAGCATCTGGGGCCAAATGTTCTGTAGGGCCTGCCTCTGACTGGAGCTGAGCCTCAAGCTGGGACATATGGGGGAGGAGTTCCCCGGTGAGATAAGGGGACTATCTCTGGAGAGCCGCAGTGTGAGCTGAAGGAGAGGCAGGGTGCCTGGACAGGAGGCCATCTCTGCAAGGATCCTGTCTTGGCTGCTTTGTGGGTGAATGTGTGTTTGAGCCGTCTGCTTACCCTTGTAGTTCAGCAGCTCGGTACAGTACTCAATGCCTCCCGAATTGTTTGGTTCCCCAGGGTTCCAAGCAGTGTAACGATACAGGGACCCATCTGTCCACTTCCAGCGTTTGTTCTGCAGAGACAGGGGAGAAAGGTCGTGGGGTCCCGGGGAGAAGAGACCTTGGTGATAAGGCACCATAGAAACACCTAAATCCAATACAGAAGTGCCGTACTCAGGCAATGGGAGAGAGTCGGGGAAGGGCCGTGGGGCAGTGGGTGGGGAGAGGCCAGCTCAGGGGAACGGGACCTGGAGACGCTGATCTAATAGTAACACTTACCACATAAACATCACCTTCTACCTTCAAAGCTCTTTGCCTGAACTAAGGGAACTTCTCGTAATGGAACAGAGTCGCTCTAGAGTATGTCCTAGTCCCTAAACCCCATGGGCACAGCCGCTGTGGGGCACTGGTGGTTTAATGTGGGTGATCTCATCCTGTTTAAGCAAAGAAAATTGCATCTGTGATTGAGATGCTGGATGGGTCAGAGAATGGGATACGGGGCCTTTTCCCCTGTGGTGGGCTGAGCACCAGTCTGGCCCCAAGTTAGCAGGACTGGCTAGCTCAGGAGAATCAGAGAAGGGGACATGGGGCATTTCACCTCTAGCTGTGCTGGCGCTGGCTTTGGGGGTCAGAGCACTAGATCCAATCTGTGTCCAGGCCAGGGGGAGCTAGCTAGCTGAGGAGACTGGCGAATGGGATACAGAGCCTCGCACGTCTCCGGCTCTGGGTTCAAGCCAGCCCCCGGGCTGAGGAACGGGATCCACAGCCTGAGTCTGTGTGTGCTGTTCAGGGAGCCCCCATGGAAAGAGTGGAGGGAAAGGAAACCGATGGAGACAAAGCTGGAGCTTGACAAGTTTACAAAGGGGATGATGTGACGGGGTTGCCTGCCATGGCGGGGGCTGCACCCGGTGACCCTGCAGGTTCTTTTCTGTCCTACGTTCATAGAAGCAAGGCTTGAACGAGCTCTGCCCTGAGACCTAGTGATGGGCCTGGCTTCAGGACCAGACCGTATTTACATGAGCAAACCCACTCTGGCTAGGTATGAGCAGACAGAGCTGGGTTGGCAAAGTGACCAGCTTTGGCTGGTGTTGGGTTACAAATCACTGTAGTGCTGAACGCAGGGTGGTGAAATGTTGTTATCCTCACCGTGTCAGTAAAGGGCAGCAGAACTGGGCATAGCTGGCCCTGACTGAGGAGGTCACCCTCAGCTGAACTGAACTCGCTATGCAGGGGGCTCAGATGCCAGACCCTGCGAAGGGTGAGAGGAGGTGGGGATAGGTGTCTTCTCTGGAGGTGTGGGATCTGCCTAAGAGTCCTGGCATGGTTTAACCCGCCCCTCCCTGCTGTTCAAAGACAGAGCTAACTAAGGCTCTGTTAGGGGTCTTTTTGTTTTAAGTGATTGCTACAGCTGGAATCATCTGCTCTGGGACAGCGTTTCCGCCAAGCCTGCTTCAGTAGTGAGCTTCCCCACGGAGAGCTGAACGTCATGGAGAGCCGGGTGGAACCTCAGCAGACCAACCTGCAGAGATCACAGAAGAGAGGCCGGTGGCAAGAGAAAGTGACGGTGTCAATCAGTGACAAGCGGCACCGAAAACGGCGGGTGGGCCTCAGCAAACAGCTGCCAACTCCACCTGGCAGAAGGGTTATATACACAACTGCTACGTCCCCATCTGGGGTCCCCTTCCCAGCCTGTGACTGCTCCCCCTTCACCCCCCTGCCCTAAGGAGCTGGGGGCTCTCCTAAGGAGACCCAGGCGAGGACGGGATCCCCAAGCTGAGGGAGCAACCACCAGTGACAGGGCAGCACAGAGATCAAGGGGGAGCAGAGACTCAGGTTTTGGGCAGGAAAAAGTTGCTAGAAAACTTGGTGAGGGTGGAGTGGAGATGGGATGTGGGGGGAGGGCACAGCGCATTGCATGAGCTGGGAGGGGGGAAGGGAAATGGGGCAGTAGTTGGAGAGGCAGGTTCAGGTCAAAGGTCAGTTTGATGACCAGGGAGACCAGAGCCTGGTTGTATTTAGAAGGGAAAAGCCAAAGGGGAGTTAGACCTTAAAGTAGGATGGAGACGGAAAGGCTGCGAGAGGGCAGGGGTTAAAGGAGGAGGTCAGATGGGAGACGCTGGTGCCCATGGCAGGGAGAAGGGGGGTAGGAGAGGGGGAGGGAGATCCTGGCAGCTCCTATGAAGGGTCCATGGAGCATTGTCTCGGCAGAGTGCCTGGGAAACCGCCATGGGGGGGGAGCATCTGCCAGGGGCAAAGCAGGCTCCGGTCACTCACGTGCTGGGGGTTGTGGAGTCCGATCCAGACGTGATTCTTGGAGCCTGACTTGATGATGTATCTGGCCACGATGTTCCCTTCTGCCTCAGAGAGAATGGAGGCGAGATGGGCCCCCTTGCGCTGATGCTGACACTCCACCTGTGGCAGGGACACCAGTGAGGCCTGTTACCCACAAGCAGGGGGACGCTGTTTGGCACTGGGGTGGAGTCCTGCCCCACCAGGCTGCAGCAGGAGCAGGAACGGCTGTGAGGGGAGAGAGCCCCCTCTCTGTGTCTTTCCCCAGCCCCAGTGCCTGGCACCAGCCACGTCACCGCTGCAGCCTCCCCATCCCACTGCTGCAGAGATACACCCAGGGGCCAGAGGTGATGTCACCAAACCCCTTCAGCCCCCGCCCCTCCCAACTAACCCAACCCACCCCACAGATCCCGGAAAGGAGCCTTGTACCTCAGCCTCTGGCCAGGTCATCTTTCCGGGGAAGAACCCATAGCAGTGGTGATGGTAGTGCAGCCAGCCACTGGGACAGGACGTGGCCTCTACTCCTGATCCGAAAGAGGAGATGGGACGGGGAGAGAGGACATTGCGGGGAGAGGCTGTTTGGGAGAAGAGAATGGGAGCAGAGCTGTCACTTGTTGTCTTTTCAACTTCTCCAGATCTCAAAAATCCTGTGAACTTTTGCCCTCTCTCAAAATGGCCACTATCTCCTATTACTTTCAGTGGGGCTGAAGCCACTCAGTTAAAACAGCTGCCCCTCCCTCGCACCCTTTGACTGTCCTAGTAAAAATTACCACTGTCTCCCTTCCCGAGGGGACAGGAGCTGGGCTGCACTCAGGGAAGATGGTCGCCTCCTATCTTGTGTGCAGGGGCACCGGGGAACCTGACGGGGAGGGGTAGCAAGGGGGTTGAGTCAAAGTATACAGGGGACTTTGGTGTGAGGTGGGGGAGCACTGGGTGTCATGGGGACACTGGTGAGGCTGGGAGAAGAGGGGAGGTTGGGGACATTGACGTATAGTAGAGGATGAAGGGACAACACACGCTGATTTGCCAACCTAGTGAGGAGGGCTTGAAACTAGGTTGAAAAGGGGCACGTGACAAAATCCCTCAGGTGACCTTAAGAGAAGGTTAAAGGTTGTGGGAGGGGAAATGGAAAATTGCAATGGGGTCATAGAAGCAACAAGAGGGATAACAGTGCGGGAATCTGCTCTGCATCTCAGATGTCTATACACAAATGCAAGGAGGAGTATGGGGAATAAACAGAAGAACAGGAAGTATTAGTATCTAAGCTAAATTATGACTTTATTGGCATCGCAGGGACTTGGTGGGATAGATCTCATGACTGGAATATTGGCTTATTTAGGAAAGACAGGCAGAGAACAAAGGGAGGAGGTGTTGCGTTATACATCAAGAATATATACACTTGTTCTGAAGTCCAGAAGGTGAGAGACAGACCAGTTGAACGTCTCTGAGTAAAGATAAAAGGCAAAAAAAGAGGGGTGATGTCATGCGAGGGGTCTACTATTGACAGAAATACCCAAAAGAAAAGACCTGGCAGTCTTCAACGTCCCAGATATCTGTTGGGAAAGTAATATGGCAAAACATGAAATTTTCATAATGTTCTTAGAATGTATTGGGAAGAACATCTTCTTTCCAAAGCTGGAGAACATAACCAGGGGAACAGCCACATTAGACTTAATTCTGGCGAACATGGAGGAATTGGTTGCAAATCTGAAGTTTGAAGACAATTGGGTGAAAGTGATCATGAAATGACAGATCTCATGATTCTAAGGAAGGGAAGAGGTGAGCGCAACAGAATAAACAAAGTGGACTTCACAAAGCTGATTTTAACAAACCCAGAGAACTGGTCGGTAAGGTCCCATCAGATGAAAATCTGAAGGAAAAACAAGTTCAGAAAAGCTGGCAGTTTCTCAAACCGACCATATTATAGGCAGAACAGCACATTATCCCGACGCAAAGAAAAGACAGGAAGAATAGTAAGATGCCAGTATGACTCCATCAGGAGCTCTTCAATTACCTGAACATCAACAAGGAACCCTACAAAAAGTTCAAACATGGATAAATTGCGAAGTAAGAGTACAAAAGAACAGCACAAGCATGTAGGAACAAAATGGGAAAAGCTAAGGCAGAAAGTGATTACACCGAGCAAAGGGCATAAAAGGCAATAAGGAGAGGTTCTATCAATACATTAGGAGCAAGAGAAACATGCAGGAAAGTGTAGGTCCACTACTGAGCTGGGAAGGAGAGCTAATAACAAATGGCATCGAGAAAGGTGAAGGTGTTTAATGCCTATTTCGCTTCTATCTTCACTAAAAAGGTAAATTGTGACAAGGTACTTAACACAATCAATATTATCAACAAGGGGAAAGGAACGCAAGCCAAAATAGGGAAAGAACCGGTTAAAGAATGTTTGGATAATTTATGTTTCACATAGGCAGAGCCTGATCAAATTCATCCTAGGATACTTAAGGAACTAGCTAAAGGAATCTTGCAACCATTAGCGATAATCTTTGAGAACTCCTGGAGGATGGGTGAGGTCCCAGAGGACTGGAGAAGGGCAAACCATGTATCTATCTTTAAAAAGGGAACAACAAAGATCTGGGAAATTATAGACCTCAGTAGCCTAACTTTGATACCTGTAATGATACTGGAACAAATTATTAAAAAAATCAATGTGTATGTATCTAGCGGATAATTGGGTTATAAGTAATCACCAATATGGAACTGTCATGATCAAATTGACATGCCTTGTCATGCCAAGCCAACTAATTTCCTTCTTTAACAGGGTTACTGGCTCCATGAAGGGGAGGAAGCTGTTAAGTTCATATAGCTTGATTTTAGTAATGCTTTTGACACAGTCCCACATGACGTTCTCATAAGCAACCTATGGAGATGTGATCCAGATGAAATTACTATAAGGTGGGTGCACAACTGGGTTGAAGGACTGTACTCAAAGAGTAGTGATCAATGGGGAGGGATAGCTCAGTGGTTTGAGCATTGGCCTGCTAAACCCAGGGTTGTGAGTTCAATCCTTGAGGGGGCCATTTAGGGATCTGGGGCAAAAATTGGGGATTGGTCCTGCTTTGAGCAGGGGGTTGGACTAGATGACCTCCTAAGGTCCCTTCCAACCCTAATATTCTATGATTCTATGAATGCTTTCTTGTCAGACTAGGGGAACATATTTAGTGGGGTCCCTCAGGGGTCTGTCCTGGGTCTGGTACTATTCAACATTTGATTAATGACTTGCATAATGGAGTGGAGAGTATGCTTATAAGTTTTGTGGATGACTCCAAGCTGGGAGGGGTTGCAAGCACTTTGGAGGACAGAGTTAGAATTAAAAACGACCATCAGAAGCTGGAGAATTGGTCTGAAATCAACAAGATGACATTCAATAAAGACAGCTGCGAAGCATTACACTTGGGAAGGAAGAATCAAATGCACAAGCACAGATGGGGAGTAACTGGCTAGGCGGCAGCACTGCTGAAAAGGATCTCGAGGTTCTAGTGGGTCACAATGTGATGCAGTAGAGAAGAAGGCTGATATCACCCTGGGGTGCTGTGATGGGCTATATAAACCCCACACTGGGCAAGCAGAGGTTAGGGAATTGCTGCCCCACCACACCTGTAGGAAATGCTCCAACTGGAGGAGGAGTTAAAGGGAAGGGGAGCAGCTCAGTGGGTGGTAGCCCAGGGAAGAGAGCAGACCTGTGACCTGCAGCTCCAGCAGAGGGGAGCTGAGATAAGGAAAAGGCAGAATCTCTCCCCACGACAACTGCCCAAAGGTCCCTCCCTGAGGGACGGGAGGACGTGTTACAGAGACAGCCTGGGAGGGGAGTGTCCCCCTCTCCCATGGACTCTGAGCTTTGCTAATTCCCCTGCACTTGGCTTGGACGACCTTAGCAGGGGACGGCCCTAGGGCTGATAAATTGTTGGGTAAAAGTCAACATGGTTTCTGTAAAGGGAAGTCATGTCTTACTAGTCTATTAGAGTTCTTTGAAGGGGTCAACAAACATGTGGACAAGGGGGATCCAGTGGACATAGTGCACTTAGATTTCCAGAAAGCCTTTCACAAGGTCCCTCACCAAAGGCTCTTATGTAAATTAAGTTGCCATGGGATAAGAGGGAAGCTCCTTTCATGCATTGAGAACTGGTGAAAAGACAGGGAACAAAGGGTAGGAATAAATGGTAAATTCTCAGAATGGAGAGGGGTAACTAGTGGTGTTTCCTAAGGGTCAATCCTAGGAACAATCTTATTCAGCTTATTCATAAATGATCTGGAGAAAGGGGTAAACAGTGAGGTGGCAAAGTTTGCAGATGATACTAAACTGCTCAAGATAGTCAAGACCAAAGCAGACTGCGAAGAACTTCAAAAAGATCTCACAAAACTAAGTGATTGGGCAACAAAATGGCAAATGAAATTTAATGTGGATAAATATAAAGTAATGCACATTGGAAAAAATAACCCCAACTATACATACAATATGATGGGGGCTAATTTAGCTACAACTAATCAGGAAAGAGATCTTGGAGTCATCGTGGATAGTTGTCTGAAGACATCCACGCAGTGTGCAGTGGCAGTCAAAAAAGCAAACAGGATGTTAGGAATCATTAAAAAAGGGATAGAGAATAAAACGGAGAATATCTTATTACCTTTATGTAAATACATAGTATGCCCACATCTTGAATACTGAGTACAGATGTGGTCTCCTCATCTCAAAAAGGTTATACTGGCATTAGAAAAGGTTCAAAGAAGGGCAACTAAAATGATTAGGGGTTTGGAACGGGTCCCATATGAGGAGAGATTAAAGAGGCTAGGACTTTTCAGCTTGGAAAAGAGGAGACTAAGAGGGGATATGATAGAGGTCTATAAAATCCTGAGTGGTGTAGCGAAAGTGATTAAGGAAAAGTTATTTACTTGTTCCCATAATAGAAGAACTAGGGGCCACCGAATGAAATTAGTGGGCAGCAGGTTTAAAACAAATAAACAGAAGTTCTTCTTCACACAGCGCACAGTCAACCTGTGGAACTCCTTGCCTGAGGAGGCTGTGAAGGCTAGGACTATAACAGGGTTTAAAAGAGAACTGGATAAATTCATGGAGGTTAAGTCCATTAATGGCTATTAGCCAGGTGTCCCCTGGAATGGTGACCCCAGCCTCTGTTTGTCAGAGGGTGGAGATGGATGGCAGGAGAGAGATCACTTGATCATTACCTGTTAGGTTCACTCCCTCTGGGGCACCTGGCATTGGCCACTGTCGGTAGACAGGATACTGGGCTGGATGGACCTTTGGTCTGACCCAGTACGGCCGTTCTTATGTTCTTATGTGGCCCAGGAGGGGGCCATACCGCAGGAGGAGGCAGTTGCCAACCCGAGAGAGGAGGAGAGCTACTCCCTGCACGTAGCCGTCAGAAGGTCCCTGCCTTGGAACAATGGTGGGGGTGGGGGTGGTAGGAAGTGGCCAGGGAGGGCAGCCTTAAGCAGCTGTGGCTGTCAGATAACTGAGAGCCCTCAAAGGGTCCTTGGTCAGAGCCTGGTGGAGCGAGAAGGCCTGGGGTCCCCTGCCAACAAACCCTCTGCAAGTCATGTGCCTAAGCCCTGACCGCTAGGGGACACTCCCCTACTGACCAGCCCCCGAGCGAGGACTGTCACAGGCACTGTTCCCTCTAATCTGTGCACGTGTGTTCATGCACACAGATCCTAAACCCCGTGCACACGGCGAAACACCGTACACAAAAGCACAACAATTTGCACAGAAGAAATTTTTTGCGCACACGGCCTGTCAAAAATTAGAGGGAACATTGGGCACAGGTGTGTTAACAGGAGTGTTGTGTGTAAGACACAAGAGGTCATTGTCCCGCTCTGCTCGGCACTGGCAAGGCCTCCGCTGGAGTTCCATGTCCAGGTCTGCTGCTGCACTTTCAGAAAGACGTGGAGAAGATGGAGAGAGTCCAGGGGAGAGCAACAGAAATGATCAAAGGTTTAGAGAACCTGAGCTATGGGGAAAGGTTAAAAAACTGGGCATGTTTAGTCCTGAGAAAAGAGACTGAGGGGGACCTGAGAACAGTCATCACGTATGTTCAGTGGTGTTATAGAGGACAGTGATCAATTGTTCTCCATGTCCAGTGAAGGCTGGAGAAGCAGCAATGGGCTTAATCTGCAGCAAGGGAGGTTTAGGTCAGATACCAGGAGACACTTTCTAACTCTTGGGGCAGGGAAGCTCTGGAACAGGCTCCCGAGGGAGGTTCTGAATTCCCCATCACTTAAGGTTTTTAAGACCAGGTTGGACAAACACCTGTCAGGGGGGTCTAGGGTTACTTGGTCCTGCCTCAGTATGGGGGGGGCTGGACTAGGTGACCTCTGGAGGCCCCTTCCAGCCCCACATTTCTATGATTCTCTGATAGCTGAGGGCCCACAGAGGGAAGGGAAGGCAGAGAGCCACTAACAGATGGGTGCGGGGAGGGATTAGCAGTATTTGGAGTAACTGCAGAGATTTGTGGGGCTAAGTAAGGAAGGGATACAAGGGAGAGAAATAGTCTATGATCCCAGGATTTTTTTCTGGAGGGGAGAAGGAGGGAAGGTTTTGGATTAGCAAAAGCAGAGGGATCAAGTTGACGAAGAGGCGCCATTTTGAGCCCAATGAATGAGATGGACGTGACTCATTTGGGACGTTTTCCCCACATTCTGTTCCCTGGGTAGGATGGGACCCCCCAACCGGTGGGGAAAGTCACTCCCTGGGGGCGGGTTTAGCTCCCAGCCTGTCTCTCACACTCTGCCCCAGGAGGCCTCAGGGATTCTCTCTGCACTCAGAGCCAGGGGTGGCAGGTAGCAGCCTCTCTCCTCGAGCAGGTGCTGAGCTGCTGGCTGGGGTCGGGATTAGTGGGTCTGGTGGGGAAGGGGCTCTGGGGACCCAGCTGTGGTGGCTTCTCCCCCATGGTGGGGCTGGGGGCCCCTGAGTGAAATGACGTCACTTCCCATCGAGGGCAAACAGCCCTCAGGGACTCCAGCTCCGAGGGCCGGGCAGGGACTCACCTTCCAGCGAGGGGTTAAAGATCAGGCAGCCGAGGAGGCAGAGGCTGAAGTAGGCGACTGGCCCCATCTTCTCGCTGCCCCTGGGAAGAAAACACACAAGGGAGATGGGGCCATGAGAGCCTGAGACGCCCCCCAGAACAACATCCCCATCCCTCACGGGACATTTCACAGGGGAAGGCGCTTCAGAGCTGAGGCTGTTTGCTAAGGGGCCTGGCTGGGCTGGAAGGGCCCCAAGAGGGATCCCGTCCCTGCCCTGAGGGACCCAACTTGGAGCCCATGTCCCTGGTTCCAAAGGGCCCTTCTGCCTCTAGTTCTCACTGAGCCGTGCCCAGGGACAGAACTGGGCACCCAGCACAGAGCCAGGTCCCAGCTCCTCAGTGGCTGGGCTCCGCAAGCCGCATTGCCAGGGACTCCCCGAACCAGGGCTGCAGGTGGGGAGGAGCCAGGGGGAAGCAGGGAGGCCGGGATCACTCACAGGAGACCTGGGTCCTAGGAAACAGGATCCAATTTCCCGAGAAAAGTGATTCTCAGAAGGGGCATTTGCCATCTCCCGCTGTCTCTCTCTTCTCAGTGCTGGGGCTGGCAGGTGCCCTCGGTAGCCACCTACATGGCACTTGGAGGGAGGGCACAGGGGGTAGGAGAGGAGAGTTTGGAAGAGGCCCCAGAGCCACCAGGATGGAGTCCAGTCTGTGTGCACGTGGCTGGAATGGCAGCTGCTGGTGCAGCCCCTCTGCAATCGTTCTCTGCCTAGAGACCAGTTTAGTGTGAGAAACATGGAGCCTCTCGTGTTCTCACCCAGCACCTGGTACATGAAACACCCCCTGCCCCCGTGTGACGTTATTGACAATAACTGGGACCATATAGAGCATGGTTGCGACAAAGGTCCTGTAGTGGCACCAAATCTTGTATAAAGGGGGTCAAATGAGGTGTCTAAGACCGGGTTATGCTAGGCTGGTGATGATTATGTCATTTATATGTATGTATCAGTTTTGTAGTGGAAGTTATGAATATTGGCTTTATACTGTCTGTATTTCAAACTGGGGCTGTGTCTCTGGGACCACAGACAAGCTGCCAGCTCTGCCAGGCCTGCTTGATGGCCCATTAAGAGCCATCAGCGACACAATGGGCCCATTGAGAGAAGGCAGACACGCCTGTGACTCCGCAAATTATGCAGAGACTTGCCCATGTGACTCCAGACTCCATTTTGCTGTGATTTTCCACAGTAAGGACAAAGGTGTCGTTACACCTGGAAGAAACTATAAAAGGCAGCTGCCTCATCTCCATTTTGTCTTCATTCCTGCTTCTTACCTCTGGAGGAACCTTGCTACAAATGGAAGCTCTGAACAAAGGACTGAAGGACCCATCCCAGCTGGGGATGTAATCCAGAGATTTGATTTGAACCTGCAGTATTCCATCTCTGCAAGCTGGAACCAAGAACTTTGCCATTACTGTATGTAATTGATTCCTTTTAACCAATTCTAACCCTCATCTATACCTTTCTCCTTTTGGGAATAAACCTTTAGATTTTAGATTCTAAAGGATTGGCAACAGCGTGATTTATGGGTAAGATCTAAGTTGTATACTGACCTGGCTCTGAGGTTCGGTCCGTTGGGATCGGGAGAACCTTTTTTCTTTTACTGGGGCATTGGTTTTCATGACCATTTGTCCCCATAACTAGTGGCACTGGTGGTGAGACTGGGAAACTGGAGTGTCTTAGGGGATTGCTTGGAATGACTTGTGGTTAGCCAGTGGGGTAAAACCAAAGTCTCCTCTGTCTGGCTGGTTTGGTGCCTTAGAGGTGGAAGAACCCCAGCCTTGGGCTGTAACTGCCCTGCTTGAAGCAATTTGTCCTGACTGGCACTCTCAGTGGGGTCTCGCCAGAACCAGCATCGTTACACCCCGCCCCCGGGGCCTTTCCCCACCAACAGGTGTTTTGGGACCCCTGTGGCACCATGACTGGGAGAAGGGGTCCAGTGGGAGAGCTGCCCTGCAGAGGGATGCTCCATTGGGGACTGGACACAGGACTGGAGGCTGGGCCCAGCTCCCGGAGGGGCAGAGCGCTGGGCACAGCTCCGTGGGGCGGTAGGGAGCCGAGTGCAGGGCTGTGCTGGGTGGGAGGAAGGGGTGAGACAGAGACGGCCCCAGGGTCAGGAGACACACACAGGACAAGCCTGGCCACCCACCCCCGGAACAGATCAGCTGCTGCCAGCCACCCGGAGCAGGAGGAGGAGGAAGCTGGAGGAAGCCAGGGTCTCACCTGATTGTCTCGCTGGGGAGCTGCTCTGGTGCAAGGCCAGTCCAAGTGCAGCCTGCATGGGACACTGGCCGGGCCTGGGGCATTTATAGACCAGTCTGGGGAGGGGGCCAGGTGTTAATACTGAACATGCAAATCTGTGCTGAGGACGTGTCCAATTGTTTAATGCCCAGGGAAACTGAGATAAGAGGAGCCGGGACCCAACCACCAGCCGGGCTGTGAGCAGGAGGAAGTGTTTGTCAGGGCTCAGATAACAGATAAAATGAAAGCTATTTCCTCCCCCTTCCCCACCCTCCATCTGTCAGGGCTGAGCTCAGTGTGGCTGTAGGGAGCCCTTGTGCCCTGGCGCTGACTGATAAGTTCCGGGCAGATCCCCAGGGAGTGTAATTCAGCTGGAGCCCCACTGAAGTCAGGGGCTAGATCCTCAGCGGGTGTAAACTGGCCAGAGCTCCACGGGAGTCACAACAGCTGGGGACCTGGCCCCCATCAGTGCAGGGTAAAATGGCAAAGTTTCCAATTCCCGGCCCTCAAGCCCAGCGAGGTTCTCGGCCCATCATGGGCCTTGTGCATGGTTTTCTCGTTTACACCTGTGCAAAGAGACTAAATTGCACCATCCTCCCTGGGCGGTGATTTACACGTACCGGGCACTGGTGTAAATGGTGACGTATGGTGCCAGGGACAATCGGGCCCACGAGGATTGGACTATAACTGGAGGGTGCTGCCTGTGGCCGAGGTCTGGGCCCTGTTCTGGGCTGCCCACGCTCCCTCCTGTCTGTCTCTCTGCGGCATGTCAAGGGAGCCCATTGCCACGGTCTGTAGGTGCTGACCGTGGCCCAATGAAAGCGGTGTAAGACTTGCACCGGAGTGACTCTGTTCTCACATGTCTGGGGCCTGGCTGCTTGTACCTGGGGCTAGTGAGACTGTTTAAAGCCGGGCACAGCTCAGCCCCTGTGAATTCACGACACCCGGTAACTTCCCTCGTCTCAGTCCAAGCACCAGCTGACTCCTCATGTGAATTTCATGCAGAGATTGCAAGGCCAGGAGGGGCCGGTGTGATCACCTGATCTGACCCCCCCTCTGTAAAACACAGGCCAGAGACCAGACCCACAATGCCTAGAGCAGAGCTTTTAGAAAAACATCCAGTGTCCATTTTAAAATTGCCCGTGATGGAGAATCCACCACGGCCCTGGGGAAGTTGTTCCAGTTACTCTCACTGGTAAAAACGTCTGCCTCATTTCCAGTCTGAATTTGTCTCGCTTCAGCTCCCAGCCATTGGACTGAGTTACACCTTTGTCTGCTAGACTGGTGAGCCCACTGCTAAATATCTGTTCCCCAGGTAGGTACTTATAGACTGGAGTCAAATCACCCCTTCACCTTTGCTTTGCTCAGTTGAACAGGTTGAGCTCCCTGAGTCTATCACTCTAAGGCAGGTTTTCTAATCCTTTAATCCTTCTCATGGCTCTGCTCTGACCCCTCTCCAAATTATCAACATCCTTCCTGAACCGTGGACACCAGAACTGGACACAGGATCCCACCAGCAGCTACCCCACGGCCAACCACAGACGTAGAATAACCTCTCTGCTCCTACTTGAGACTCCCCTGGTTTTGTATCCCAGGTTTTCAGTAGCCCTTTTGGCCACAGTGTTGCGCTCGGAGCTCATGTTCAGCTGGTTATTAATCCACCTCCACCCCCAGATCTTGTGCAGAGTCCCTGGTTCCCAGGACAGAGGCCCCATCCTGTAAGTCTGGCCTGTGGTCTGTGTTCCTAGATGTCGGCATTTACATTTAGCCGTACTGAGACAAATTGTTTGCTGCACCCAGAGATCCAGATCGCTCTCTACCAGTGACCTGCCCTCTTCATTATTTACCTCTCCCCCAAACTTTGTGCCATCTGCAAACTTATCGGTGATGGATTTATGTTTCCTTGCAGGTCACTGGTGACAATGGTAACTAGTGTAGGGCCGAGAACTGATCCCTGCAGGACCCCACTGGATACAAACCCGCCCCATGGTTGGAATGTTCCGCTGGGGACACCCAGAGCAGTGGGCCCCTTGTGTTACCGCACGGCCGCAGCAAGGGTGAGCTGAGCTGGAGATTAGACTGTTTGTCAGCCCCCTGCCACACCAGCCTGCTCCACCGTGGGGGCTCCCCCACCCCTCCTGCCCTTCCTGCCCTGCCATGGGGGCTCCCCCATCCCTCTTCTTGTCCCTGCTGTACCATGCGGCTCTCCCATGCCCTCACTGCCATGTCATGGGTGTCCCGCACCCCTCATAACTTCTTAATCTGCTGTGGGGCTCCCCCATCCTCCCTGCCTCTGTGCTCTGCCGTGGGGGCTCCCACAGTCCTCCTGCCCTCCCTGATCTGCCGTGGGGCCTCGAATGCAAGAAGCCTGGGAAACAAGCAGGGAGAACTGGAAGTCCTGGCATAGTCAAGGAACTATGATGTGACTGGAATAACAGAGACTTGGTGGGATAACTCACATGACTGGAGTACTGACATGGATGGATATAAACTGTTCAGGAAGGATAGACGGCATAAAAGGTGGGGGAGTTGCGTTGTATGTAAGAGAGCAGTATGACTGCTCAGAGCTCCAGTATGAAACTGCAGAAAAACCTGAGAGTCTCTGGATTAAATTGAGAAGTGTGAGCAACAAGGGTAATGTCGTGGTGGGAGTCTGCTACAGACCACCAGACCAGGGGGATGAGGTGGACGAGGCTTTCTTCCAGCAACTAACAGAAGTTGCTAGATCACAGGCCCTGGTTCTCATGGGTGACTTTAATCACCCCGATATCTGCTGGGAGAGCAATACAGCGGTCCACAGACAATCCAGGAAGTTTTTGGAAAGTGTAGGGGGCAATTTCCTGGTGCAAGTGCTGGAGGAATCAACCAGGGGCAGAGCTCTTCTTGACCTGCTGCTCACAAACAGGGAAGAATTAGCAGGGGAAGCAAAAGTGGATGGGAACCTGGGTGGCAGTGACCATGAGATGGTAGAGTTCAAGATCCTGACACAAGGAAGAAAGGAGAGCAGCAGAATACGGACCCTGGACTTCAGAAAAGCAGACTTTGACTCCCTCAGGGAACTGATGGGTAGGATCTCCTGGGAGAATAACATGAGGGGGAAAGGAGTCCAGGATTGCTGGCTGTATTTTAAAGAATCGTTATTGAGGTTGTAGGAACAAACCATCCCGATGTGTAGAAAGAATAGTAAATATGGCAGGCGACCAGCTTGGCTTAACAGTGAAATCCTTGCTCGTCTTAAACACAAAAAAGAAGCTTACAAGAAGTGGAAGATTGGACAAATGACCAGGGAGGAGTATAAAAATATTGCTCATGCTTGCAGGAGCGAAATCAGGAAGGGCAAATCACATTTGCAGTTGCAGCTAGCAAGGGATGTTAAGAGTAACAAGAAGGATTTCTTCAGGTATGTTAGCAACAAGAAGGTGGTCAGGGAAAGTGTGGGGCCCTTACTGAATGGGGGAGGCAACCTAGTGACAGAGGATGTGGAAAAAGCTAATGTACTCAATGCTCTTTTTGCCTCTGTCTTCATGAACAAGGTCAGCTCCCAGACTGCTGCACTGGGCAGCACGGTATGGGGAGGAGGTGACCAGCCCTCTGTGGAGAAAGAAGTAGTTCAGGACTATTTAGAAAAGCTGGACGAGCACAAGTCCATGGGGCTGGATGCACTGCATCTAAGGGTGCTAAAGGAGTTGGCATGGAGCAGGTCCTAAAGGAATCAATTTTGAAGCACTTAAAAGAGAGGAAAGTGATCAGGAACAGTCATCATGGATTCACCAAGGGCAAGTCATGCCTGACTAACCTAATTGCCTTCAATGATGAGATAACTGGCTCTGTGGAGGAGGGGAAAGCAGTGGATGTGCTATTTCTTGACTTTAGGAAATCTTTTGATACGGTCTCCCACAGTATTCTTGCCATCGAGTTAAAGAAGTATGGGCTGGATGAATGGACTATAAGGTTGATAGAAAGCTGACTAGATCGTCGGGCTCAACAGGTAGTGATCAATGGCTCCATGTCTAGTTGGCAGCCAGTATCAAGTGGAGTGCCCCAAGGGTCGGTCCTAGGGCCGGTTTTGTTCAATATTTTCATCAATGATCTGGAGGATGGCGTGGACTGCACCCTTAGCAAGTTTGCAGATGACACTACACTGGGAGGAGTGGTAGATACATTGGAGGGTAGGGTTAGGATAGAGAGGGACCTAGACAAATTGGAGGATTGGGCCAAAAGAAATCTGATGAGGTTCAACAAGGACAAGTGCAGAGTCCTGCACTTAGGAAGGAAGAATCCCATGCACTGCTACAGACTAGGGACTGAATGGCTGGGCAGCAGTTCTGCAGAAAAGGACCTAGGGGTTACAGTGGATGGGACACTGGATATGAGTCAGCAGTGTGCCCTAGTTGCCAAGAAGGCTAACGGCATTTTGGGCTGTATAAGTAGGAACATTGCCAGTAGATCAAGGGACGTGATTATTCCCCTCTATTCGGCATTGGTGAGGCCTCATTTGGAGTACTGTGTCCAGTTTTGGGCCCCACACTACAAGAAGGATGTGGATAAATTGGAAAGAGTCCAGCGGAGGGCAACAAAAATGATTAGGGGGCTGGAGCACATGACTTATGAGGAGAGGCTGAGGGAACTGGGATTGTTTAGCCTGCAGAAGAGAAGAATGAGGGGGGATTTGATAGCTGCTTTCAACTACCTGAAAGGGGGTTCCAAAGAGGATGGATCTAGACTGTTCTCAGTGGTGGCAGATGACAAAACAAGGAGTAATGGTCTCAAGTTGCAGAGGGGGAGGTTTAGGTTGGATATTAGGACAAACTTTTTCATTAGGAGGGTGGTGAAGCACTGGAATGGGTTCCCTAGGGAGGTGGTGGAATCTCCTTCCTTTGACGTTCACCAGGGGAAGGAGACCAAAGCCCCAAGGTAAGTGGGGAAGTGGGATATTGGGAGGAAGCACAAGTAGGTGAGTTCAAGAGGGGAGGGGTCCTTCCCCATACTGGGACAGCAGGACGATCAGTGAGTTCTCTTAAATGCCTATACACAAATGCAAGAAGCCTGGGGAACAAACAGGGAGAACTGGAAGTCCTGGCACAGTCAAGGAATTTTGATGTAATTGAAATAACAGAGACTTGGTGGGATGACACATGATTGGAGTACTGTCATGGATGGATATAAACTGTTCAGGAAGGATAGGCAGGGCATAAAAGGTGGGGGAGTTGCGTTGTATGTAAGAGAGCAGTATGACTGCTCAGAGCTTCAGTATGAAACTGCAGAAAAACCTGAGAGTCTCTGGATTAAATTTAGAAGTGTGAGCAACAAGGGTAATGTCATGGTGGGAGTCTGCTACAGACCACCAGACCAGAGGGATAAGGTGGACGAGGCTTTCTTCCAGCAACTAACAGAAGTTGCTAGATCACAGGCCCTGAATATGAGTCAACAATGTGCCCTTGTTGCCAAGAAGGCTAACGGCATTTTGGGCTGTATAAGTAGGGGCATTTCCAGCAGATCAAGGGACGTGATTATTCCCCTCTATTCGGCATTGGTGAGGCCTCATTTGGAGTACTGTGTCCAGTTTTGGGCCCCACACTACAAGAAGGATGTGGATAAATTGGAAAGAGTCCAGCGGAGGGCAACAAAAGTGATTAGGGGGCTGGAGCACATGATTTATGAGGAGAGGCTGAGGAACTGGGATTGTTTAGCCTGCAGAAGAGAAGAATGAGGGGGGATTTGATAGCTGCTTTCAACTACCTGAAAGGGGGTTCCAAAGAGGATGGATCTAGACTGTTCTCAGTGGTAGAAGATGACAGAACAAGGAGTAATGGTCTCAAGTTGCAGAGGGGGAGGTTTAGGTTGGATATTAGGAAAACCTTTTTCACTAGTAGGGTGGTGAAGCACTGGAATGGGTTCCCTAGGGAGGTGGTGGAATCTCCTTCCTTAGAGGTTTTTAAGGTCAGGCTTGACAGAGACCTGGCTGGGATGACTTAGTTGCGGATTGGTCCTTCTTTGAGCAGGTGGTTGGAATAGATGACTCCTCACACCTTGCTCTGCCATGAAGGCCCCCCCATCCCTCCTGCCTTCCTGCTCCATCGGAGTGGGGCCTGGAAGGGATTATGAAACATCCTGGGGTGGGGTAGGGCCAAAGGGGGATGGGGGCCAGGTGTCACCCTGTGGGGGGTGATGTGCCAGGTCTCACAAAGGGGGAGAAACCCAGTTCCGTGCCAGCCGTGGAGGGTGGGGCCCTGAGCACTGCTCTCTGGGACAGGATGCTCAGCTCCGGTCCATGTGGGGTGGGGGGCAGGGCTGTGGGTGGTGGAGAGTCAGTTCGACACTGTGCCAGGGCCGAGGCAGCTCACACAGGGCAAGTCCGGCCACCAGGCCCCGTCCCAGGAATTGGCTGCCACCAAGAGCCCAGCACCCAGCAGGGAGGGGAGAAGGCATTGGAGGGGGCAGGGACTCACCCGTCCGTTTCTCTGTCTGTCTCTCTGTCTAGGCGGCTGGTCCAGAGCACTGGGTGTTGGAGTTCAGCCTGTGCCGGGCGTTGGGTCCCCGGGGGGTTTATAGCCCAGCAATGGGGAGGGGCGGGAGGAAGAAGGAGGAGGATGAATTTGGAAATGGGACCAGATGTGACAGTTCAAACCCCATAACGACACAGATAAGAGATGGCAATCTGCCCCCGCTTCTGCTCAGCTTCCTGCTGCCCCCGGAGATGCCCTGGCGTGGCTGGCAGGATGAGCGGTATTGCTGCTGAGTCACAGCCTGGCACTGGGGAGGGGGCGCTGGGGCAGACACCGGCCCAGAGGGCACATGGGGCGGGATTCCTGCAGAGAGAGCATGATGGGGGGACACAGCAGTGGTTTAACTTCCTGCCTGAGTGACCCGCCCCCACCACCCCATTCCCAAGCACCCAGCAGTGAGCAATCCACCCCCCCCACCACTGTCTCTCAGCTCCCACCCCCAATCCAGCCACTCGCGTCCCTGAGCACCCGGCTGGGGGCACCTGCCCCCACCATATACACCTGTGCTGAGCCCCCAAGCCCTGAGTGACTTGTGACTGGAATCGGACTCACACCAAGTGCTGTAAATCGGGGTCTCCCTCCCCCCATTCACTTGTATTTGCTGACAATGACGGGAGGTGGGGAATGGGGGGGGGGGAGGGGCGACACCCCAAACCATACAGTGATGGCGCCAGTCAGCCCCTGTGGTGCCAACGGAGTGATGGGCCTGGGCTGCCTGGTACAGACCGTGCTGGGGAAGAGGCTGTAGACTCAGGGTCTGTTATCCAGGGACTTGGCCACTGGCTCAACGTCACTGAACCAAAGGCCTGTGAGGGGCCTGGGGCAGGCTGGGAGCCTGGGTTATCACAGCTGTTAAAGCCTGAAGGGACCATTGTGATCATCTCGTCTGACCTCCTGCGTCACATGGGCCAGAGACCCCACCAGTGAGTTCTGTGTCCGGCCCAGAGCGTCTGGTTTCACCAGGGCAGATCTGTAGAACTGACCAGTCCCCACCATTACCGCTCCACCCATTCTGCTGTCACCTGCTAATATCATCAGCTGTGATTTTAGATTTTATTTCAGATAATTGAAGAAGATATTGAATGGCACTGGGCTGAGAACCGATCCCTGTAAGACCCGGCTACATACACCCCTGGTGGATGGTGATTCCCCATTGACAGTTACCGTCTGGGATCTATCAGCTAGCCAGTTCTTACTGTATTCAGTATGAGCGACACTGACGATTTTATTTGTGGTAGGTTTTTAATCAGAATGTCCAGCGGGACTAAGCCAAATACCTTACACAGTCTAACTATCATGTCAACACAGTTATCTTTATCTACCACATTTGTAATCTTAACAAAACCACATGCTAATTGCCAGTAATTATGCTGCCATGCCTTGATTCTTTACTAATTGCACCCGAGATCAGACTTTCCATGATTTTGCGCATGATCAGTGTCAGCCTCACTGACATAGTTACCCAGCACATCCCATTTCCCTTCTTTAATATTGGCACAAGATTCTCCTTCCTCCAGTCCTCCAAAAAGTTTCCCAGTGTTTCAACAGTCCTTAAAAATCAACATTAGTGCTTCAGACAGCTCCTCAGCCGCGTCTTTTAATACTCTTGGGGGCCAATTATCCAGTCCTGCTGAATTAAAAATGATTCTCTTTAGCAGCTGCCAGGTAATATTCTATCCTGGAATAGCAGGTGTTTCTATAGTTCTGTAAGAGAGGAGTATTTCTGGGCTCTGATTGGATGAGACAATTCCACCCACCAGGCTGGTTCATGACATCAGTGCGGGGCCTATGGCTAACTAAGGGGACATGGGAAAGTTCCCATCCCAGGGGTCAGGTGCTGTAGCATCCTGCTGCCCAGGGGTTCTGCTGAAAACCTTTTCCCCCCCAAACACTTGCTCAGGCTCTGGCTCTGTGTGGAGCTGTGGTTCGTTTGCCGGCTGTTCGACGCTCACATTTCCCTAACTCCTGCGTTGTGTTACAGGGCAAATGTCACCCACACTCATCGAGACTGGGGTGTCCTGGTTAGTGATGGGAACAGTCCAAGGACCCCAGAAGTCGGGAGCTGATTGAATCATCCAGACAGGCCAGGACCCCGCCACTGGGCACTGGGAGCTCTGAGGATTGATCTCTTCCTGGCCAGGCGTCATCTATCCCTCTCAGGCAGCACCCCCAGACCTGTGATGAGCACCAGCTCCTGCCCTCCCAGTGTCCCCCATCTCCTCTAGAACATCCCACAGGGACCCAACCTCTCCCTGTCCTGCTCAGCACCCACCCCCCACTGCTAGGGATATGGACCAACGGGCCAGGCACAGAGCTCTCCTGCACAGACCGTTTTGGTGTCACCATTTTATTGCCCTATGATGAGGTGACAGTTGCTGCCATAACTGCAATTTCCTTTGTAATCTAACAGTTCTGGTGCGTTAGGACCCAGCCCCGAGTGAGCAACTTACCCAGCCGACAATGAGCTGAGATAACAAAGTGCCGGCTCATTGCCCCTGGGCAGGGGGAGGAGGAGCTCACTGCTCTCTGGGGTAACCAGGCTCCTTTGAATCTCCCTGTGGCCCAATACAGCCCAGTATGACTTGGCCTTTGCATTAGACTTCGCCAGCTGCTGCTGTGCAGGGCGAGGCCACTTCTGGCTTCTGCCTTTATGGTTAGTTGTGTCTTTAAATAGTTGTTCAGGCCACCAGGAGTTTGGGAAAGGCACCTTTTCTACCAAGCTTTTCTACTAGTCCGGCTCACCTGGGGGTTCGTGTTGTTACACTAGGTGTTATATTTATAAGAACGTGTTTAGTGTTTAGACTTTATGAAATGCTTGTAGGACGCTGCATGTATCAATCTTACCGATAACACCAGAATACCGTGGTATCAGGTTATGTTAATTGTTCACATTGCAATCCTCTGTGATTATGTAGGGTGTGGTCTACACTACCAAGTTATGTCAACACAAGGCAGCTTAGGTCAGCCTACCTCTGTAAGAGTCTACACCAAAATGTTTCTCCCAGCGACGTTCCTCGCCCATTACGCCGACTTAAAAACTCCACCTCCGCGGAGGGCATAGCACTTAGGTCGACATAGTGAGTCAACTCAGTGTCATTATAGACACTACGTTACTTCGGCTGACTTCAGAGGCCTCCATGACATGTCCCAGAATGCCCTAGCCTGGCTTCAGGCCTCCGAGATTCAGCGGCTGCCTTATAATTCTCCGCCAGACTCACCACATCAGCCAATATCTTGGGTACAGGCCGGTACAGCCTCTCCTGCCCCACTGCCAGGAGGATCTGCGTGAACTGCTCCAGTACAATCTTTTCAGCCACCTGCCACCCAGACTACCTCTCAGGTCGGAGTCAAAGCCAACAACATAGAATCATAGAATCATAGAATCTCAGGGTTGGAAGGGACCTCAGGAGGTCATCTAGTCCAACCCCCTGCTCAAAGCAGGACCAACCCCAACTAGATCATCCCAGCCAGGGCTTTGTCAAGCCTGACCTTAAAAACCTCCAAGGAAGGAGACTCCACCACCTCCCTAGGTAACCCATTCCAGTGCTTCACCACCCTACTAGTGAAAAAGTTTTTCCTAATATCCAACCTAAACCTCCCCCTCTGCAACTTGAGACCATTACTCCTTGTTCTGTCATCTTCTACCACTGAGAACAGTCTAGATCCATCCTCTTTGGAACCCCCTTTTAGGTAGTTGAAAGCAGCTATCAAATCCCCCCTCACTCTTCTCTTCTGCAAGCTAAACAATCTCAGTTCCCTCAGCCTCTCCTCATAAGTCATGTGCTCCAGCCCCCTAATCATTTTTGTTGCCCTCCGTTGGACTCTTTCCAATTTATCCACATCCTTCTTTAGTGTGGGGCCCAAAACTGGACACAGTACTCCAAATGAGGCCTCACCAGTGCCGAATAGAGGGGAATAATCACGTCCCTCGATCTGCTGGAAATGCCCCTACTTATACAGCCCAAAATGCCGTTAGCCTTCTTGGCAACAAGGGCACACTGTTGACTCATATTCAGCTTTTCGTCCACTGTTACCCCTAGGTCCTTTTCTGCAGAACTGCTGCCCAGCCATTCGGTCCCTAGTCTGTAGCAGTGCATGGGATTCTTCCGTCCTATGTGCAGGACTCTGCACTTGTCCTTGTTGAACCTCATCAGATTTCTTTTGGCCCAATCCTCTAATTTGTCTAGGTCCCTCTGTATCCTATCCCTACCCTCCAGCGTATCAACCACTCCTCCCAGTTTAGTGTCATCTGCAAACTTGCTAAGGGTGCAGTCCACACCATCCTCCAGGTCGTTGATGAAGATATTGAACAAAACCGGCCCCAGCACCGACCCTTGGGGCACTCCACTTGATACCGGCTGCCAACTAGACATGGAGCCATTGATCACTACCCGTTGAGCACGACCATCCAGCCAGTTTTCTATCCACCTTACCGTCCATTCATCCAGCCCATACTTCTTTAACTTGCTGGCAAGAACGCTGTGCGAGACAGTATCAAAAGCTTTGCTAAAGTCAAGAAATAGCACATCCACTGCTTTCCCCTCATCCACAGAGCCAGTTATCTCATCATAGAAGGCAATTAGGTTAGTCAGGCATGACTTGCCCTTGGTGAATCCATGCTGACTGTTTCTGATTGTGGAAGCGAGTACCCTCGAGGGCCACCTGGCAGGGCGAGGGTATGCGTGCACCTGTTATCTACCAGGGCACAGTACTAAGGTTCGCGTGGATGTTCGGAGGGAACCCCCCTGGAGCGGATGGGAACCACACAGACACCGAGGCAATAAGGCCAGAGATTTCAGCTTTATTGCAAATGACACTTATAACCTAGGTTTACAATACACAATTAATGCAAAAAACAAGATTATTCCTATTAAAAACAGTAACAGTCCTTGGAGTTGTTCTAAGTCCCAATAATTACTCGGGATGAGTCACGGACTAGTAGAATTAGAGGGATAACACATAGGATGCTTCTGCAGGGATGAATTGCAATTACAGGGAGAGGGTGATGCAAAATATCAAGCAATAGGGTATTAAAGAATACTTACAAATACAAACCCGTACACGAACATTACGGCCGGCACACGCTGAGTCGGGAAAGGTTTCGGGTTGATCAGGCCCGAATTACGAATTAGTGACTTGTGTGAGTCTTCGGTTCCTCTCCTGCTGTTCCTTTGTGGAACAGGACAGATATACCCAGGGTGACGTGAGCACCGAAACTTGAAAAAAGGGGAGGGGGAAGAACACAATGGGGAGAAAACGAAGGACTTGTTTGTGTCCCCGCTTGGGTGCTCGAGGGGAATGTGGATGTGGCTGCCGCGCCCCAACGGACCAAGGATCGGGGGGGGCCGGTGCCCTCAGCGCAGAGTACAGGCTGGCTGTGTATCCTGTAATAGAGGCCAGGGCAAGCATAATGGAGCTAAATATCTTAACATGCCCCCGTGCCCTGGTCGAGAGATGAAGGCAAAACCGCCTAAACCTCCGAATCGGACGACTCAGGAGCTGCCCAAACAAGGGGGAGCTCGTCAGAGACGGAGGCCATATAGGCCGAGCCAACGGTGCGGCGGATACACGCCTTGAGACAGGTGCAGCCGAGGCAAAATAGCACACATCCCACCACTAGGGAAATGAGCAGGGACTGGAAATAGGATTTGTATTGTCCCAGACCCAACCAGTCAAGCTAGGACCAAAACCGAAAAGTTTCCCTTGACTCACGAACGGAGGTACTCAGCGCGTTCAGGTCGTGTACGATAGAACTTAAATTGAGGGAAATGGAGGGCAAAGAAACACAACACTTATCCTTAAAAGCGGGATACACCTCTGCAAACTTAGTACAAAAATCAGATGAGTCCAACAAATACTGAATCATTAACCGATTCTGAACAACATAGGAGGACAAATCAGAAAGTTGTTGATTAATTAGCGAAAAACCCTTGGCCGTATTATTTGAAAGGGTTTCGATGGCCAGGGACTGGAATAATACTTGATCGCATAACAACATATAACCTACGGGGTTAAAGGTAACAATGGCGGAAGCTAGGGAGTACGAGGCAGTCTTGCGAAGGGACCGACGAAAGGTCGGGGTCGCCGGTGAGCTCCTGGACCCAGTACGCTGCAAACCACGAGCGGAGACCGCCTGGCCCCAGAGGTCGGGGCGGGAGCGGGTCGGCCAGGGAGACAACGAACTGAAAGACAAAACAACAGAGGCCCTAATTGGCCAGAGAGTTAACAGAAGAGCTAGGAACGTTTGCTGAGCCAGTTATGGTGAACCAGCTTGTTTCCGGGGGTGTTCCCGGGGGTAGCTAAGGCTACCAAGTAGGTGTTTGGGTACTTGCCGGCCCTGAGGATGGTGGCTTCCACGGGTTCTCGAAGCCCAGAGGCCTGGGGTTCCGTGAGCCAATGAGCCCAATTGTAAACAGTTTCATTGTGCTGCGAAACAGAGTACCCCACATGATGTGAGGTTACGAACAAGGTGATGGTAAGGGGCTGAGTTGGGTCGAATCGAGCTAAATGAGGGTTGGAGGAAAACCAGGAGGCCATTTCCTCCAAGGAGCTTTGGGCCGACGGGCCCCACACCTCGCGAGTGCGTTTTGAGGAGATAGGGGCTTGCAGGGTTTCTAACGTGGGGATTAGTCGAGTGGGGAGAAAGTGGCGATGATACTTAAGGAGCCCCAGTAGCCGCTGGAGTGCCTTCTTGGTCCTGGGAGGGTCTGCTACCCAAGGATCAAGAACGCCAGCGGGCGCCTGGGAATAGGAAGCGGGGGTGAACTGAAACCCCAGAAACGAGAAATGTTGGGAAGCCTGCAGGTGACTTTTGGTTGTATTAAGTAGCCATCCGTCAGCTTGTAAAACGCGTACGACCTCTTGCGTGGTGGCTTGGACCCATTGAGGGTCAAGGCCACATACGATAATATCATCCACGTAGGATAAAACGGTGACCCCAGGCGAGACACTCGCCTTCTGCAAGGTGACGCTAAGGTGAGACGTTGCTAATGCTGGGGAATTACAGAACCCTTGTGGGCACACCTTCCATTTATACTGAGCGCCACTGAAGGCGAAGTTTAAAATTTCATGCACGTCCCTTAATGGAATTTGGTAGAACATGTCCTTCAGATCCAGGGTACATGCCCATTGGTTGTGGTCATTACTTAACTGCCTCTGGATATCAGGAATGGTGGCTGCGCTAGCAAAGGCGACACGCTTAATGCGGCTATTTGCCTCTCTATAATCAATAATGAGGCGGAACTTTGAGGGGTCCCCTGGCTTCGGGATACCCCAACCCGGGGATAGGAAGATAGAGGCGACCACGCGCTCGATCTTTCCTTCCGCCAGGAGCTGCGTGAGCAGGTCCTCAATAAGCGGGACTCCCTCCGGCTTTGTGGGGATGGGAGAGAACTTCCATGGCTTGGAGCTAATTAGCTCAGGCGTGTAAGGGGGCGAGCCGCCTACCGTGATGGGGAGGGCCTGTAAAACCGAGGCTTGCAATTTGAATCTCTTTATGTCGGAGACTCCTAACAGATTTTGTGCCCCCAACAGGGCTTTTATTTTCCTGACATATTTTCCGTGCGCGATTGGGACCCAAACTATGGGTTTTTCTTCAATACTATTGAGGCCTTAGACAAACATAGTCGAGCCCGTGGGAGTGTGGGGAACCTCAGCTGTGATTACGCTGACTTGGGCGCCTGTATCTAACAGAAATCGAACCGGGGCGCCCTCAACACACAATGTCACGTAAGGGCGCTCGTCGGAAAGGGAGACGAAGTGGGCCGGGGAGCACCCGGCCACTACTTGTTTTTTGACTTAACGTAATCGTCCCAATCCTTCCATCCGAGATGTTTGGCAAGGGTTTGTTGCTCGGCGGAGGCCATTTTTCTTAGAGCCTCCTTGGGGATTCCTTTGTTAAGAAGGAACCCGAAGAGCGCGCGTTCTAGCTTCGTGCGCTCAGGATACCCTTTAGAGGGTGGGGCAGCTCTTTGCATACTCGTCCCTGCTAGAACAGAGGCTGGGAACCGGATCCTGCTGGCGGCCTCATAGAGGGTAACAATGGGCCGACCCACTTGTGCATGCAAGGACAGTACGGCTCCCGTGTCTAATTGGGGGCTGCCCTCCAGGGCTAAAGTGAGGGCATTAAGTGTGATGGGGATTTGTGATGGATCGGTGACATACAAAAAGGGAGTGTGGGTCCCCAATTGCTCTTCGGTCAGATTAAGCGGGGCCGTCCGGGGGTCCCACAGGACGACGGAGGCCCCAGCTATTGCCCAGATTAATTCGTGTGGTGTCTTAATGGATTCGGGGGTCATGAACATCCCCTTGAAACTGCCCTTCATGGCAAGGAGGGCCGCTGCAGGAGTGAGAATGGGCCAGACACGGTTACTCAGGAGGCCATGACCCGGGAGACCCCTAGCCCAGTTGCCCGTCTTGGCTAGGACCGATGCTTTGCCCTGATCCAGGGTGTCCGCCCCATTATCGAGCGCAAGGCGACCGAGCCACACCACGGGAGACTCGTCGTCCTTGCGCCGAGTGTCTAACAAAAAATCTTTTAACTCGGCCTTTGACCGGGTGCTCCACTCGGTAGTGCTGGTGGTCCCCCCGGTGGCGCCATCCCTCTTGTTTTTGACTATAATTACGGGCATTGCCTCGGGATGGGGGGGCGCTGAGGGGACCTTCGGATATAGTGATGGGCCCTTTGGGGCCTCATAGGGGGGAGGTTCTCGTACCTGGTTCTGGTCGGGGGGAGGCTCTTTAATTCCCCCCTCTTCATCGACTCCGTCCTCTGGGTCGGGTGATGAGGCTGCCGCTGCCTGACGCGCGGCGAACAGGGTGCCCCCGTGGAGCACGGTACAGAGGTCCAGTGCTCGGTTAACGATGGAAAACAGGACGGTGAATACGTCCTCTGATTTATACTGGTCAGGTCGTAGTTTCTTTGGCCTTTTGCTTTGTTCGAGCTCGCCCAACAGCTGGGTCATAAGTTGGTGAGCTGGGTCGCCACTGGAAACTCTCGGCGGTGGGACTATTTCCGAGACCGTGGCCCCCGACCTCCTGACTATGCGACCGCATTCCCGCCAAATATGGCTCGGTTCTCCGGTACGAGTACTCCCAGCAACCCCCGTGCACTGGGGCTGAAGTGAGGACTCGGCCGGCTGGCATTGGACGCCGGGGTGGCAGTACAAGAGGCACCACACCGACTCCAAGGTCAATGGGGTCGTGTAGCTAGCGGACCCGGTTGGTGTTTGGATAATGCAAACCCAGTCCAAGGTTTCCTGGCTGGACTGTTTGGCTTGTAATAGGTGGAACTGCAGGTGTTGGAACTGTTCCAATTCGGTCTGTGTGCGGGTCCCACCATGCCAGGGGCAGAGTCTAACCTCGGAACATCCTGTTCGTGACGCCATGTGGAAGCGAGTACCCTCGAGGGCCACCTGGCTGGGTGAGGGTATGTGTGCACCTGTTATCTACCAGGGCACAGTACTAAGGTTCGCGTGGATGTTCGGAGGGAACCCCCCTGGAGCGGATGGGAACCACACAGACACCGAGGCAATAAGGCCAGAGATTTCAGCTTTATTGCAAATGACACTTATAACCTAGGTTTACAATACACAATTAATGCAAAAAACAAGATTATTCCTATTAAAAACAGTAACAGTCCTTGGAGTTGTTCTAAGTCCCAATAATTACTCGGGATGAGTCACGGACTAGTAGAATTAGAGGGATAACACATAGGATGCTTCTGCAGGGATGAATTGCAATTACAGGGAGAGGGTGATGCAAAATATCAAGCAATAGGGTATTAAAGAATACTTACAAATACAAACCCGTACACGAACATTACGGCCGGCACACGCTGAGTCGGGAAAGGTTTCGGGTTGATCAGGCCCGAATTACGAATTAGTGACTTGTGTGAGTCTTCGGTTCCTCTCCTGCTGTTCCTTTGTGGAACAGGACAGATATACCCAGGGTGACGTGAGCACCGAAACTTGAAAAAAGGGGAGGGGGAAGAACACAATGGGGAGAAAACGAAGGACTTGTTTGTGTCCCCGCTTGGGTGCTCGAGGGGAATGTGGATGTGGCTGCCGCGCCCCAACGGACCAAGGATCGGGGGGGGCCGGTGCCCTCAGCGCAGAGTACAGGCTGGCTGTGTATCCTGTAATAGAGGCCAGGGCAAGCATAATGGAGCTAAATATCTTAACACTGATCACTTTCCCCTCCTTTAAGTGGTTCAGAATTGATTCCTTGAGGACCTGTTCCATGATTTTTCCAGGGATTGAGGTGAGACTGACTGGCCTGTAGTTCCCCGGATCTTCCTTCTTCCCTTTTTTAAAGATGGGCACTACATTCGCTTTTTTCCAGTCATCCGGGACCTCCCCCGATTGCCATGATTTGTCAAAGATAATGGCCAATGGCTCTGCAATCACATCGGCCAACTCCTTTAGCACCCTCGGATGCAGTGCATCCGGCCCCATGGACTTGTGTTCGTCCAGCTTTTCTAAATAGTCCCGAACTACTTCTTTCTCCACAGAGGGCTGGTCACCTCCTCCCCATACCGTGCTGCGGAGTGCAGCTGTCTGGGAGCTGCCCTTGTCTGTGAAGACAGAGGCAAAAAAAGCATTGAGTACACTAGCTTTCTCCACATCCTCTGTCACAAGGTTCCCTCCCTCATTCAGCAGGGGGCCCACACGTTCCTTGACTTTCTTCTTGTTGCTAACATACCTGAAGAAACCCTTCTTGTTACTCCTAACATCTCCAGCTAGCTGCAACTCCAAGTGTGATTTGGCCTTCCTAATTTCACTCCTGCATGCCTGAACAATACTTTTATACTCCTCCCTGGTCATTTGTCCAATCTTCCACTTCTTGTAAGCTGCTTTTTTGTGTTTAAGACGAGCAAGGATTTCACTGTTAAGCCAAGCTGGTCGCCTGCCATATTTACTTTTCTTTCTACACATCGGGATGGTTTGTTCCTGCAACCTCAATAAGGTTTCTTTAAAATACAGCCAGCTTTCCTCGACTCCTTTCCCCCTCATGTTATTCTCCCAGGGGACCTTGCCCATCAGTTCCCTGAGGGAGTCAAAGTCTGCTTTTCTGAAGTCCACGCTCTGTATTCTACTGTTCTCCTTTCTTCCTTGTGTCAGGATCCTGAACTCGACCATCTCATGGTCACTGCCTCCCAGGTTCCCATCCACTATTGCTTCCTCTACTATTTCTTCCCTGTTTGTGAGCAGCAGGTCAAGAAGAGCTTTTCCCCTAGTTGGTTCCTCCAGCACTTGCACCAGGAAATTGTCCCCTACACTTTCCAAAAACTTCCTGGATTGTCTGTGGACCGCTGTATTGCTCTCCCAGCAGATGTCGGGGTGATTAAAGTCACCCATGAGAACCAGGGCCTGTGATCTAGTAACTTCTGTTAGTTGCTGGAAGAAAGCCTCGTCCACCTCATCCCCCTGGTCTGGTGGTCTGTAGCAGACTCCCACCACGACATTACCCTTGTTGCTCACACTTCTCAATTTAATCCAGAGACTCTCAGGTTTTTCTGCAGTTTCATACTGGAGCTCTGAGCAGTCATACTGCTCTCTTACATACAACGCAACTCCCCCACCTTTTCTGCCCTGCCTATCCTTCCTGAACAGATTATATCCATCCATGACAGTACTCCAATCGTGTGAGTTATCCCACCAAGTCTCTGTTATTCCAATTACATCATAATTCCTTGACTGTGCCAGGACTTCCAGTTCTCCCTGCTTGTTCCCCAGGCTTCTTGCATTTGTGTATAGGCATTTAAGATAACTCACCGATCGTCCTGCTGTCCCAGTATGGGGCAGGAGCCCTCCCCTCTTGCACTCACCTACTTGTGCTTCCTCCCGGTATCCCACTTCCCCACTTACCTCGGGGCTTTGGTCTCCTTCCCCCGGTGAACCTAGTTTAAAGCCCTCCTCACTAGGTTGGCCAGCCTGCTTCCAAAGATGCTCTTCCCTCTCTTCGTCAGGTGGAGCCCGTCTCTGCCTAGCACTCCTTCTTCTTGGAACACCATCCCATGGTCAAAGAATCCAAACCCTTCTCTCCGACACCATCTGCGTAGCCATTCGTTGACTTCCACAATTCGACGGTCTCTACCCCGGCCTTTTCCTGCCACAGGGAGAATGGACGAGAACACCACTTGCGCCTCAAACGCCTTTATCCTTCTTCCCAGAGCCACGTAGTCTGCAGTAATACGCTCAAGGTCATTCTTGGCAGTATCATTGGTGCCCACGTGGAGAAGCAGGAAGGGGTAGCGATCTGAGGGCTTGATGAGTCTCGGCAGTCTCTCCGTCACATCACGAATCCTAGCCCCTGGCAAGCAGCACACCTCTCGGTTTTCCCGGTCAGGGCGGCAGATAGATGACTCAGTCCCCCTGAGGAGAGAGTCCCCGACCACCACCACCCTCCTCCTCCTCTTGGGAGTGGTGGTCGTGGAACCCCCATCCCTAGGACTGTGCATCTCATGCCTTCCAATCAGTGGAGTCTCCTTCTGCTCTGTTCCCTCAGATGCATCATTCACTCCACTCTCTGCACTAGTGCCTGTGGAGAGAACATGAAAACGGTTGCTCATCTGAATATGCTTTTCTTGTACATGGACTTGTCTCATACTCTTTCCTCTTCTGGAGGTCACATGCCGCCAATTATCCTCGCTGGTCTTCTGTCCCCGCTGCGCAGCCTGCTCTGAATCCTCACAACACTGCGCCCGCTGAAGCCTATCCTGACGTCTATCCAGGAACTCCTCATTTTCTTTTATGGAATGCAGGGTTGATACTCGTTTCTCCAGACCTTGAATCTTCTCCTCCAATATGAAGATCAGCTTGCACTTTGTACAGACAAAGTCGCTTCTATCCTGTGGAAGAAAGACAAACATGGCACATCCTGTGCAGGTCACGACAGCGGATCGCTCAGCATCCATAGTTCCTTCCTTCGAAGAGTTTCCTCACTTGTGGCAGAAGCTACTCAGGGAAACCTGCAAGGGGGATGCCTCAGTAGTATTTCTAAAGGGTCTGGGCCACTGCTCCAGGTCAGGACCTCAGTGTGTTTTTCTCCCAGCGACAGCACTCTCGGGATGAGCAACCATATTTGTGCCCCTGACTAGAGCCCTGAGTGGGACTATTTTCTTAATCCTGCCATTCCACCCCATGGGATGGAAAGTTCTCCCACACCGCAAACAGCATGAACGCCCTGGCAAGCAGCCACTGCTCTCTGTCCGCCTAGCTCTGAGGGCAGCGCCGCCACTATGAGCAGTCCAGAAGTGAGGGCAGGCTATGCCACCCTCATCTGGGAGCTGCCTTCAGAGCTGGGTGGCCGGAGAGTGGTGACCGCTGGATGTCTGCCCAGCTCTGAGGGCAGCGCTGCCGCTAGCAACAGCCCGGAAGTAAAGGTGGCAAGGTATTATATTGGTGCCCTGACTTCTGCCCCCAGAGCTGGGTGGCGGGATAGCAGCAGCTGCTGGCTGGACACCAGATCTGAAAGCAGCACCACCGCCAGCAGCCACTCAAAAGCAAGGGTGGCGCTGTATGGTAATGCCACTCTTACCTCTGTGCCACCGCCAGGAGCAGCGTGGCAGGAAGGGTGGAAGTAGCAGCACAGAAGGGTGGCACAGAACCCCGGCTGTATTTTAAAGAAGCCTTATTGAGGGCGCAGGAACAAACCATCCTGATGTGCAGAAAGAATAGCAAATATGGCAGGCGACCAGCTTGGCTTAACAGAGAAATCTTCGATCAGCTTAAACTCAAAAAGGGAAGCTTACAAGAAGTGGAAACTTGGACAGATGACTAGGGAGGAGTATAAAATTATTGCTCAAGCATGCAGGGGTGTAATCAGGAAGGCCAAAGCACAATTGCAGTTGTAGCTAGCAAGGGATGTGAAGGGTAACAAGAAGGGTTTCTACAGGTATGTTAGCAGCAAGAAGAAGGTCAGGGAAAGTGTGGGACCCTCACTGAATGCGGGAGGCAACCTAGTGACAGAGGATGTGGAAAAAGCTGAAGTACTCAATGCTTTTTTTGCCTCGGGCTTCCCAGACAAGGTCAGCTCCCAGACTGCTGCACTGGGCAGCACAGTACAGGGAGGAGGTGAGCAGCTCTCAATGGTGAAAGAACAGTTTTTATTTAGAAAAATTTAGAAAAGCTGGACATGCACAAGTCCATAGGTCCGGATCTAATGCATCCGAGGATGCTGAGGGAGTTGGCGGATGTGATTGCAGAGCCATTGGCCATTATCTTTGAAAATTCGTGGCGATCGGGGGAAGTCCTGGACAATTGGAAAAAGGCAAATATAGTGTCCATATTTTTAAAAGGGAAGAAAGAGAACTCAGGGAACTACAGACCTGTCAGCCTCACCTCAGTCTCTGGAAAAATCATGGAGCAGGTCCTCAAGGAATCCATTTTGCAGAACTTGGAGGATAGGAAAGTGATCAGGAACAGTCCACATGGATTCACGAAGGGCATGTCATGTCTGACCAACCTGATTGCCTTCTATGATGAGATAACTGGCTCTGTGGATATGGGGAAAGCAGTGGATGAGATATATCTTGACTTTAGCAAAGCTTTTGATACGGTCTCCCAGAGTCCTGGTTGATCACAGGATGACTATGAGCCGCCAATGAGATATGGCTGTGAAAAAAGCTAATGCGGTCTTGGAATGCATTAGGCGATGTATTTCCTGGGGCTGGTTTTGTTCAACATCTTTATCCATGATCTGGATGATGGGATTAATTGCACCCTCAGTAAATTTGCAGAAGACATTAAACTGGGGGGAGAGGTAGATACGCTGGAGGGTAGGGATAGGATCCAGAGTGACCTAGACAAATTGGAGGATTGGGCCAAAAGAAATCTGATGAGGTTCAACAAGGACAAGTGCAGAGTCCTGCACTTAGGACGGAAGAATCCCATGCACTGCTACAGTCTGGGGACTGACTGGCTAAGCAGCAGTTCTGCAGAAAAGGAGCTGGGGATTACAGTGGACGAGAAGCTGGATATGAGTCAACAGTGTGCCCTTGTTGCCAAGAAGGCTAATCGCATATTGGGCTGCATTAGTAGCAGCATTGCCAGCAGATCGAGGGAAGTGATTATTCCCCTCTGTTTGGCACTGGTGAGGCCAGACCTGGAGAATTGTGTCCAGTTTTGGGCCCCCCATTACAGAAGCGATGTGGACAAATTGGAGAGGGGGCTGGAGCAGATGACCTACGAGGAGAGGCTGAGGGAACTGGGGTTATTTAGTCTGCAGAAGAGGAGAGTGAGGGGGGGATTTGATAACAGCCTTAAACTACCTGAAGAGGGCCTGGGAACCAGCCTGAAAGGGGGTTCCAAAGAGGATGGATCTAGACTGTTCTCAGTGGTAGCTGATGACAGAACAAGGAGCAACGGTCTCAAGTTGCAGTGAGGGAGGTTTAGGTTGGATATTGGGAAACACTATTTCACTATGAGGGTGGTGAAGCACTGGGGTGGGTTTCCTAGGGAGGTGGTGGAATCTCCTTCCTTAGAGGTTTTTAAGGCCTGGCCACATTCCCCACCTCCCATCAGTATCAGTAAATAGAAGTGAACTGGGGGGAGAGAGACCCCAATTTACAGCACATGGCATGAGGATTCCTGCCACAAGGGCCACTCAGAGCTTGGCCGTGCAGGGCAGATGTGTGGGGGGAAATCACTCAGCCAGGGAGTTAATCCTTTGCTGTATCTGTCCATCACCCCCTGTGGTGCTGACGGAGTGATGGGCCTGGGCTGCCTGTTACAGACCGTGCTGGGGAAGAGGCTGTAGACTCAGGGTCTGTTATCCGGGCACGTGGACACTGGCTCAACATCGCTGAACCAAAGGCCTGCGAAGGCCTGGGGCAGGCTGGGAGCCTGAGGTATCACAGCTGTTAAAGCCTGAAGGGCCCATTGTGATCATCACGCCTGACCTTCCATATAGCACAGGCCGGAGAACCAGCCATGGTGCAGGGGGCTGGTGGTCTGAGCTCTGGAGTGGTTGACTGTACAGGACAGCTGGACTCTGGCTGAGACAATTCCACCCATCAGGTGGCTCATAACCCCAGTGCTGTCCCTATGGCTAACAAACGGGATGTGGGAATGTTTCTGTCCCCCGTGTCAGGTGCTTTAACGTGCTCCTGTCCCAAGGCATCTGCTGAAAACCTTCTCCTCCCCAAGCATTTCTTCAGGGCTCTGGCTCTGAAGGCCGCTGCTCTATGTTCTTTGGACAAGACTTTCAATGGTGCCTCAGTTTTGGGGTCCTCAGCTGGGGACCCCACAAAGGGGCAGGAATACTGAGCAGCCAGCCTGTGAGAATTAGGCTCTGTGGACATGACTCAGGTCAGACAGCCCAAGCCCCATCACTTTGCCATCCTCACCCTTCTGTCCCTACACACAAGACTTTGTGTTCTCCTGTGTTAAGATGCACATTGTTTGATTGCACCCCAGGTATGAAGCAGCTCAGATCACTCTGTAGCCTGCCCTGCCATGTCCTCTCCTGTTACGGGTTTGTTTCTGTCTCTGGATTTATACACCTAGTAGAGAAGGTGCCTTTCCTAAACCCTCCTGCTTTAACGGTATTTAAAGCCACAACTAAACATACAGACAGAAGCCAGCAGCACCCTCGCCTGACACAGCAGCAGCTGGCCAAGCCTAACGCAAAGGCCAGGCCATACTGGGCTCTGTCGGGCAGTGGGGAAAGTTGGAGGAACCAGGTTACCGCAGAGAGCAGCAAACTGCTCCAGCCCCTGCCCAGGGGCAATGAGCCGGCACTTTGTTATCTCAGCTCATTGAGTAAACTGGTCACTCAGGGCTGGGTCCTAACGCACCAGAACTGTTAGATTACAAAGGAAATTGCAATGGTGGCAGCAACTGTCACCTCGTAATGGGGCAATAAAATGGTGACACCCATAACGGTCTGTGCAGGAGAGCTCTGTGCCTGTCCCTTCGGTCTGTATCCCTAGCAGTGGGGTGTGGGTGCTGAGCAGGATGGGTGAGGCTGGCTCCCTGGGGGATGCTACGGATGGGTGGGGGGTCTTGTAGTGGAGGAGCTGGGTCCATCACAGGTTATAGAGTCATAGAGATTTAGGCCAGAAGGCTCCAGATCATCTAGTCCCTCCTGTGTATCACAAGCCTCTAACCAACCAGGCCCACCCCCCCACGCACACACACCATTCCTAGCACCCAGAACTAGCCCAAAGCAGAACAGCCCTTGGGAGACTAACCTATTGTGTGTCACAGGCAGAGAATAGGTGGGACCCAGGTGCACCAATACCCAAGGCCCTGCAATGGCAGGGAACTGGTTAAGTGACACATGCCCAGGTGATCCTAGCAAGTGACCTGCACCCCACACTGCAGAGGAAGGCAAGAAAAGCACCAAAGTCCAAGTCTAGGGACAATATTCTAAATTTTCCCACAGGTGGGGGTCATTGTAGCAGGTATCTCACCCCTGAGAGTAAGCAAGGAAGCAAAGGTGCACCTATTGCCAATTAAAGCAATCAAATCAAGCACGGTGTCTACACTGCCATTTTGTCGAGAAAACATTTGCTTAAAAAGCCCTATGTCTCTCGTCAAGGTGGTTGTATTATGTCACCACAACTGAAGAGTTTTGTCACCAAAAGTGGCACAGCAGTGTGTACTCCTCCACTGTTCTGCTGCCGAAAGCTGACTTTTGCTGACAAATCTCTGCAGTGTAGACAAGGCCTAGTGTCCCAGATGTATTAACAGCCAAATCTGAAGCAGGAGCAGAGAGATTATTTTACAACTATATTTGGCACTGGTCACAGGAGCCGAATTCTGTCAGCGCCCGTGGGTGCTGTTGCCGGCGTCGGGGGCAGGGCCCCACAACGCCCCACCCCCGACGCCGGGTGACGTTGCGGGGGCCTGCCCACGATGCCGGGCCCCACCCCCGACGCCAGGCAATGTTGCGTCGGGGCGGGACCCCGCAACATAGCCCGGTGGTGAGGTGAGCTAGGCGCGGGCCCCGGGGCTGGCGGGGAGCTGCCAGTGGGTGCTGAGCACCCACCAATTTTTCCCCGTGGGTGCTCCAGCCCCGGAGCACCCACGGAGTCAGCGCCTATGGCACTGGTGCGACTGCTGCTGGAATCCTGTGTCCAGTCCTGGTGTTCACAATGAGGAAGGATGTTGGTAAATTGGAGAGGGGTCAGAGAAGAGCCACAGGAAAGATTAAAGGGTTAGAAAACCTGCCATAGAGTGATAGACCTCTAGGAGCTCAATCTATTTTCATTTAACTTAATTATAGGCTGTAATTATTTATATAGCAAACAAATATGTAATAATGGGCTTGTCAGTCTAGCAGAGAAGCCGAACTCAATCCAATGGCTGGAAGTTGAAGTTAGACAAATTTCGATAGAAAATAAGGCATACATTTTGAACAGTGAGAGTCATTACCCCTTGGAATAATTTACTAAGGTCGTGGTGGATTCTCCATCACTGACAATTTTTAAATCCAGACTGGTTGCTTTTCTAAAATCTCTGCTCTAGGAATTATTGTGGGCCCCTTCTCTGGCCTGTGTTACACAAGGGTCCGACTAGATGGTCACAATGGTCCCTGCTGGCCGTGGAAACGATGAACCCCGCCGGTTGAGTCGGGAGGGCAGCAGGGCTGTACCGGGGACATGAGGCAGCCAGGAATTGCTTTTCCGTCACTTCCCCCTTTGTTTGGCAGTATCTGGGTGGTGGGTTCCTTGGCTTCATCCTTAGACCCCCCCTTGTGGACATTCCCCCCCGGCAAACACTGTTTGAGATCAGGACCCTATTGCCCAAGAATCCTGCCACCACCCAGTGCACCAGATGCCACCCACTCCCCATTCAAACTCCACCTCAACGTCCCTGCAAATCCCCTGGGTCCGGAAAACCCCCAACCCAAGTGTGAGGGCAACAGCCCCGCCCCATGCAGAACACCCCCAACCCATTAACACAACAATGCCCCAAGGCGCCAGCCAAGGGGCATTAGCCAGGCGCCTCCCCATCCCCCGGCGCTCTATGGGATGAGCAGATGGTCACTGACAGCTCCTGCCACGTGGCCAAGGTTCATAGACACACAGGCTTTAAGGCCAGAAGGGACCATAATGAGCATCTAGTCTGACTTCCTGCACATCGCAGACCACAGAACCTCGCCCACCCTCTGCTGTGACAGACCCTGACCCGCTGGCTGAGTTACTGACGTCCTCACATCATGGGTTAAAGACGTCAAGTTTCAGAGAATCCCCCATTCACTGGAGTTCAAACCAGCAAGTGACCCGTGCCCCATGCTGCAGGGGAAGGCGAAACCCCCCAACAAGTTCTGGGAATGTATTGGAGACAATTTTTTATTTCAGAAGGTGGAGTAAGCTATTAGGGGAGAGGCTGTTTGTGCGACTCACCACTCCAGCGCCTCCTGCTGGTTGTTCTGGGGATTAGCTCTGCATGTTTGTGTGCCCTCTTCAGGTGGTGTCTCCTCATCGTCACTCCTGCTGTAGGGCCCATGTCTCTCTAAGGACCGGAGCATCCTCTTCAGGGACAGAGCCCTCTGTCCATGCCACACACTGTGCTCCCCCCTTCCTGGGGATTGTCGCAGTCCCTTAGTCCAGACATTTCAGTGGCAAGGGTGTGGGGACCCAGGCCGACCCACTACTCCAGATACCAACCCAGGGACCCTGTAAATGGCCGCTGCTTGCGGCGCCCCTCTGACCCCTCAATAGATTTCCCTGGGCCACTTCCCCACGGCCCCAGCACCGTCTTGGCCCTTGCCAGGAGCTGCCTATAGCTCTTTGGGTCTCTGCCAGCAGCTCTGTCCAGGGGGCTTGCTGCTTTCATCCTGCAGGGCAGCCAGTTCACCTCCCTCCTCAAGCTCTAGGGAGTGACTGAAGCTGCTCTGTTCTGCAGCCCTTCTTATATGGACCAGCCCAGCTGCTCCTCACAGCCTTTCTCTGATTGGTTGCCTCCTTTGTGGCCTCTCAAAGGCTCTATTAATCCCTTAGAGCCCAGTGTGGGGCAGGTGCCCCATCACACTGTTCTAGATTTGATATTGACAAATAGAATCATAGAATCATAGAATCTCAGGGTTGGAAGGGACCTCAGGAGGTATCTAGTACAACCCCCTGCTCAAAGCAGGACCAAACCCAACTAGATCATCCCAGCCAGGGCTTTGTCAAGCCTGACCTTAAAAACCTCTAAGGAAGGAGATTCCACCACCTCCCTAGGTAACCCATTCCAGTGCTTCACCACCCTACTAGTGAAAAAGGTTTTCCTAATATCCAACCTAAACCTCCCCCTCTGCAACTTGAGACCATTACTCCTTGTTCTGTCATCTTCTACCACTGACAACAGCCTAGATCCATCCTCTTTGGAACCCCCTTTCAGGTAGTTGAAAGCAGCTATCAAATCCCCCCTTGTTCTTCTCTTCTGCAGACTAAATAATCCCAGTTCCCTCAGCCTCTCCTCATAAGTCATGTGCTCCAGCCCCCGAATCATTTTGGTTGCCCTCCGCTGGACTCTTTCCAATTTATCCACATCCTTCTTGTAGTGTGGGGCCCAAAACTGGACACAGTACTCCAAATGAGGCCTCACCAGTGCGGAATAGAGGGGAATGATCACATCCCTCAATCTGCTGGAAATGCCCCTACTTATACAGCCCAAAATGCCGTTAGCCTTCTTGGCAACAAGGGCACACTGTTGACTCATATTCAGCTTTTCGTCCACTGTAACCCCTAGGTCCTTTTCTGCAGAACTGCTGCCCAGCCATTCGGTCCCTAGTCTGTAGCAGTGCATGGGATTCTTCCATCCTAAGTGCAGGACTCTGCACTTGTCCTTGTTGAACCTCATCAGATTTCTTTTGGCCCAATCCTCTAATTTGTCTAGGTCCCTCTGTATCCTGTCCCTACCCTCCAGCATATCAACCACTCCTCCCAGTTTAGTGTCATCTGCAAACTTGCTAAGGGTGCAGTCCACACCATCCTCCAGATCGTTGATGAAGATATTGAACAAAACCGGCCCCAGCACCGACCCTTGGGGTACTCCACTTGATACCGGCTGCCAACCAGACATGGAGCCATTGATCACTACCCGTTGAGCACGACCATCCAGCCAGTTTTCTATCCACCTTACAGTCCATTCATCCAGCCCATACTTCTTTAAGTTGCTGGCAAGAACACTGTGGGAGACTGTATCAAAAGCTTTGCTAAAGTCAAGAAATAGCACATCCACTGCTTTCCCCTCATCCACAGAGCCAGTTATCTCATCATAGAAGGCAATTAGGTTAGTCAGGCATGACTTGCCCTTGGTGAATCCATGCTGACTGTTCCTGATCACTTTCCCCTTCTTTAAGTGGTTCAGAATTGATTCCTTGAGGACCTGTTCCATGATTTTTCCAGGGACTGAGGTGAGACTGACTGGCCTGTAGTTCCCCGGATCTTCCTTCTTCCCTTTTTTAAAGATGGGCACTACATTAGCTTAGGGAGGAACTGGTTGAGAATTTGAAAGTGGAAGGCAACTTGGGTGAAAGTGATGACGAAATGGCAGAGTTCATGATTCTAAGGAATGGTAGGAGGGAGAACAGCAAAATAAAGACAATGGATTTCCAGAAGGCAGACTTTAGCTAACTCAGGGAGTTGGTAAGTAAGATCCCAGGGGAAGCAAGTCTAAGGGGGAAAACAGTTGAAGACAGTTGGCAGTTTTTCAAAGAGACATTATGAAGGGCACACGAGCAAACTGTCCTGTGGCACTGCTTCCCATATTTTTCATAGTATTATGATATGATTGTGTCATAATCATAATGTATTGTATGCAAGACAGGTCTTGTGAAATATCATAGGGAAAGTTATGATTTACTGAATACGATTATCCTATTTGTCTGCATGTATCATTTGTGTAGCTAAAGTTAGGAATATTGACTATACAGCTGTACTACAAAAGTTTTTGCCCCTGGGGAATGCCACCAGACAGAATGCAATCAGTCTGGCTGGCTAGCTGGGGACAAGTCAATGGACCATTAGGGAGAACAATAAGTCTTTGAAGATGCTAATCTCCCACCTTCCTGAGAAGCTTTCCTGGGATGCTACAAATCGCCTCTGACTCATGGCTGCTTTGATACTTCAGGGTCATGTATTCAAGTCACTTGGTACTGGACTCCATGATAGAATACCAGTATTTTTCCAGTGGGGGTGGGGGGAGCCACCCTGGAAAGCAAAGGATTGCCACCAATGTGAAACCTATTTAAGGCAGGGGAGTGACATAATCAGTGTTCATTCTTCGCTGAACCCACCCAGGATGACTGCTGTGAACGTCTAAGAAACAAAGACAAAGTGGGGGAGAAGGACTGAGCCGAGCCTGGAAAAGTGTCTGGCCTGTGAGAGAAATACCTGGAGTTTTAAGCTCCAAGCAAGAGCAGCTTCCCTTCAAGAACCTCTGTAATATGCCTAAAACAACATTTAGGGTGAGAAATTACTACCTCTAACCAGTTTCTTTAGTATCTTAAGCTTATATTGTGTTTTTTGTTTATTTGCTGGGTAATCCACTTTGATCTGTTTGCTACCACTTATAATCACTTACAATCTATCTTGTGTAGCTAATAAACTTGTTTTTGTTTTTTCTAAAACCAGTTTATGGAATTCATAATGGGGAGGGGGAGGCAAAAAGCTGTGCATATCTTCCTCCACATTGAGCGAGGGAGCGGGGGGGGGGGAGAAGGGCAAATTTCAAGAGCTTACGCTGTACAGTTCTCTGTGCAGCGCAAGACGATACAATTTGGGGTTTACACTCTAGAAGGGGTATGCACTTGAGTGCTGGGCAATTCCCTAGCTGAAGCCTTCCCGTGCAGTACTGATTTCAGCGTCTGTGGCTTTCTGCAACTGGGTGTGACCCAGCCTGTGTGTGCGCTTGAGGAGGCTTGAGGGCCTAGCTTAGCAGGACAGCGTAAGGGAGCCAGTCTGGTGGAACAGGCAGGCTCAGTGGTACCCCAGTACATCTGGTGGCACCCGAGAGCGGGTGGTAACCTGTCACATATCCCACTGCGTAGGAAAGATAGGAAGTATGGCAAGAGACCACCCTGGCTTAACCAGGAGAACTTCAATGATCTAAAACTCGAAAAAGGGTCCTACAAAAAAGTGGAAACTAGGTCAAATTACAAAGGTTGAATAAAAACATATAACACAAGTATGTAGGGACAAAATTAGAAAGGCCAAGGCACAAAACAAGATCAAACTAGCTAGAGACATAAAGGGTAATGAGAAAATATTCTACAAATACATTAGAAGCCAGAGGAAGACCAAGGACAAGGTTTGTGGTGATTGGACCTCTAACATAGTGAATGCCAGTGAAAATAAGGAATTATCAGAGGCTAAAATAGGGAAAGAACAAGTTAAAAATTACTTAGACAAGTTAGATGTTTTCAAGTCACCAGGGCCTGATGAAATGCATCCTAAAATATTTAAGGAGCGGACTGAGGAGATATCTGAGTCATTGGTGATTATCTTTGAAAAGTCATGGAAGACAGGAGAGATTCCTGAAGACTGGAAAAAAACAAATATAGTGCCAATTGTGATACAGCATGGCCAGAAGGCAGCAGGAGAGTGATCTAGGGTGAGGAGAAGCCTTATTCCCTGTAGATTAATTAAAAGCACCTGAAACCAATTAGAGCACCTGAAGCCAGTCACCTGATAAAATCCCCCTGCTTCAATCAGCCAGAGGAGTTGGAGCAGAGTGAGGAGGAGCTGGAGCAGAGTGGTTTGGTGGTGGAGCAGAGAGCAGTTTGGAGGAGTGAAGCAGAGTGGATTGGTGGTGGAACAAAGAGCAGTTTGAAGGAAAGTGGAGGAGAGTTTTGAGAAGTGCTGCAGCGGGCTAAGAAGACCAAGATCCTAGGTAAAGGGACACCTGGCTTGTGCAGAGGGAAGGCAGGAAGCCCCACAAGCTGAAGGTCAGGAGAGGGAAGTAGCCCAGGGGGAAGAATCACTGGTACAAGTGGTTCACCTACTATCATAGGGCCCCTGGGCTGGGACCCAGAGTAGAGGGCGGGCCTGGGTCCCTCCCTCTCCACTCCCCTTCCCTGGGATACTAGTAGGATAGCTGTTACCCCAGTTCAGGGGCAAGAAATAGCACCCTGAACCCCCCCCCCCACAAGAAGAGAAAGTGCGGGACCCATCATAGTAGTGCCGGCAATTTGCCACACATGGTGTCAGGGGTGGGATCTCCGCCCTGGGACTTAAACCAGGGTTAGCCAAAACAATCCAGTCCTTAAGATGAACGACGTAATCAAGGCCCTAATACAAGCCACCGTGGCCCAGCAGGAGGCTACCCGGGTCCAAGCAACCGCCCAACAGGAGGCGACTAGGGTACAGCAAGAGACTAATCGTCTGTTGATGAGTCAGGTTGCCCAGGACCGAGCCCTGCTGCAGGAGCTGGTGAACCAGATGAAGGCCCTTATGGAGCGAAGCCAGAACTGCGATGGGACCCGGACTATACGGGCCAGCCACTGCCTACAGAAAATGACACGGGAGGATGATGTGGAGGCATACCTCCTGGCTTTTGAGAGAGCAGCCCTGTGGGAGGCCTGGCCCCGAGACCAGTGGTCCGGTATCCTTGCCCCATTCCTGTGTGGGGAGACCCAGAAGGTATACTACGATATGGCCGCAGAGACTGCAGCAGACTACCCTCAGCTGAAGGCAGAGATCCTGGCCAGATCCGGAGTAACTATGGCATTGCGAGCCCAGAGGTTCCATGAGTGGCAGTATACAGAGGACAAGACACCCAGATCACAATTGTTTGACCTGATCCACCTGACCCGGAAATGGCTGCGCCCTGAGGCCCTCAGCTCTGAGAAGATGATGGAGCTCCTGGTACTGGACCGGTATATAAGGGGGCTACCATCAGGCCTCCGGGCTTGGGTTGGCCAGAATGACCCCTCCACCTATGATGAGTTGGTCTCCCTCGTGGAAAGACAGCTAGCAGCCCATGAACTGTTCCAGACCCCAGGGGGTGAAACACGGCAATCCAGGAAGCCAGCCCCAAACCCAAGGTCCCGGACCGCCGAGAACTATAACTGGGAGGAAAGACATTGAGGAATGGCCTGAGTCCAAGAAGGGACCTGGGGGTTTGGGAAGAGAGGGCTGGGGGGGGCCAACCAAATAGCCCCAGGCAGAGGGCGGCAACCGGGATAAGGGGTCCGTGTTACGAGTGTGGGGAATTGGGGCATATAGCAGCCCAATGCCCCAACAGGGAAGAGCCTATGCAGTGCAATCTGGGGGATCCTGGGGAACAATGTGGCCTAATTGGCCTGGTAGGGGTCGCAACGACCCCACATGGGTATACAAGGTCAGTAAAAATGAATGGTATTGTGACCACAGCATTAGTAGATTCCGGGAGTGCTGTCACGCTGGTCTCGGGGAAGTTGGTGGGTCAAGACCAACTAACCCGGGCCAAAACCACAGGGGTAACGTGTGTTCATGGCACCGTAAATTTCTACCCCACAATCCCAGTACGGATTGAGATCCAGGGGAACACTACCAGGGTAACTGCAGCAGTGGTCCCTAGGCTCCCCTACCCGGTCTTAATTGGTAGAGACTTCCCTGGGTTTGAGAACTTACTCCCCCCAGTAGAGCCAAGGGAGGGTAGCAACCCCCGGGCTGAAATGGAGGCACCTACAGATAGCTTCACCCCAATTTTTGCTGAATTTGCCCCAGAGCTATTCTCATCCCTTGGGAAACCCCGAAAGTCTAGGCGGGAAAGGAGGGCAGATAAAAGGCTAGGGACCAGGATTCTAGCAGAGAACCAGAAAGCCTCCCTTGTTGGTAAGCGAACCCGTTCAGGAGGCCAGGAGACAATTCAGGCCAGTGAGGACTCAGAGTCAGTTCCTAGCCCAAGTAGGGGCAACCCAGGGGGCGGAGTAGAAATAGGCCCCCTGGAATTAGGTCAGATCGATACCGCCCATGAGAATTTCAGGCAGGACCAAGCCAATGACCTGCTATATGCAAATGTGAGGGAGGAGGTAGTGGAAGTAAATGGCGTACCGGTGGAAGGAAAGACCAAAGGCCAGGGACCGTATTACGTGATCAAACGTGATCTGTTGTACCGAATAGTGCAGATCGAGGGGAAGAAGTAGAGCAGCTCTTAGTCCCATGGAAACACACAAGGGCAGTACTAGAGCTAGCTCACAGTCATTTATTTGGGGGACATCTAGGAATAGACAAGACACTGGATAGAGTCCTAAGAAGGTTTTATTGGCCAGGAATACGTGCGGAGGTCCAACGCTATTGTGCCTCCTGCCCAGAATGCCAGTTGCATAGCCCTCGACCTCACTTGTGGGCCCCATTAGTACCATTGCCTATTATTGAAGTCCCATTCGAAAGGATAGCCATGGACCTTGTGGGCCCGCTGGAAAGATCAGCACGAGGTCACCGAAACGTACTAGTCATCCTTGACTATGCCACACGGTATCCAGAAGCCATTCCTTTAAGAAACCCCACATCCAAGGCAATAGCAAAAGAACTACTCCAGGTTTTTGCCAGAGTGGGCATCCCTAAGGAGATCCTGACTGACCAAGGAACCCCTTTCATGTCGAAATTAATGAAGGACTTATGTACCCTGCTCCGCATCCATGCCATACGGACCTCAGTCTACCATCCTCAAACAGACGGCCTGGTCGAGCGGTTTAACCGCACCCTTAAAGGTATGATCCGGAAGGTGGTAGCACAGGACGGAAAAGACTGGGATACCCTTCTACCGTACCTAATGTTTGCAATATGGGAAGTCCCCCAAGCGTCCACCGGTTTCTCTCCCTTTGAGCTACTATACGGACGCCACCCACGCGGAATATTAGACATTGCCAAGGAGGACTGGGAAGAACAACCCAACCCAGGAAAGAATGTCATTGAGCACGTGACACAGATGAGAGAGCGAATAGCTCCAGTAACCCCTATAGTACGAGAACATTTGGAAAAGGCACAAGAGACCCAGCGGACATATTACAACCGCCAGGCGAAAGTACGGAAATTTCAGCCAGGAGAACGGGTGATGGTGCTAGTGCTGACAGCAGAAAGCAAACTCCTAGCCAGCTGGCATGGGCCGTACGAGATAGTGGAAGCCATTGGGGAAGTGGACTATAAGGTCAGACAACCAGACCGCCGAAGACCAGAGCAGATCTACCATGTAAACTTGCTGAAGCCCTGGCGTGACCGAGAGATGTGCCTGGCCATTCGGAGAGCTCCACCCCAGACGGACGACCGACAGGGGCAGGTGAGGATATCCCCTGAGTTAGCCTCAGAACAACGAACAGAGGTCATTGATATGATCCAACGGAACCAAGATGTGTTCTGTACACAGCCGGGCCGTACGACACTGGTCCAACATCATATCGTCACCAAGCCCGGAATAAGGGTGACGATAAGACCATACCGGATACCGGAAGCTAAAAGAGAGGAAATTAGGACAGAAGTGAAGAAGATGTTGGAACTTGGGGTTATTGAAGAATCCCACAGCCAGTGGTCCAGTCCTATCGTCTTAGTACCCAAGCCTGATGGCACCTGGAGGTTTTGTAATGACTTCCGGAAGTTGAATGAAGTATCCCAATTCGATGCCTATCCAATACCACGTTTCGACAAGCTAGTTGATCAGTTAGGCAAGGCCCGATACCTAACCACTCTGGACCTGATTAAAGGATATTGGCAAATTCCCCTGGCCAAGAACGCCAAGGAGAAGACCGCTTTCTCTACACCTGATGGCCTGTTCCAATACACTGTCCTCCCTTTCGGACTCCATGGGGCCCCAGCAACATTCCAATGACTTATGGATAAATTGCTGCGACCCCATGCCAGGTATGCCGCCGCCTATTTAGACGATATAGTCATCCATAGCCCTCACTGGGAAACGCACCTAGTAAAAGTAGAAGCGGTACTAGACACCCTGAGGAAGGCTGGCCTCACTGCCAACCCTCTCAAGTGCGTGATAGGACTAGCTGAAGCCAGATACCTTGGGTATGTAGTAGGGAGAGGTTTGGTAAAACCCCAATGGAACAAAGTGGAGGCAATACAAGACTGGCCTCGGCCAATCCGTAAAAAGCAGGTCAGAGCATTTCTCGGGTTAGTAGGGTACTATCGGAGATTCATCCCTCATTTTGCCACAAGAGCAGGGCCATTGACTGACCTGATAAAAGCTCGGGGCCCCGAGATAGTAAAGTGGTCTGATGCAGCAGAAGGGGCATTTGCGGATTTAAGGACAGCCCTTTGCTGCCATCCAGTACTCATAGCCCCAGACTTCAAGAAAGAATTCGTTCTACAAACAGATGCCTCGGAGGTAGGGCTAGGAGCCGTCCTTTCGCAGATGGTAGGGGAGGAGGAACACCTGATCCTGTACCTCAGCCGGAAGCTCCTCCCCAGGGAACAAAAGTACGCCGTCGTTGAAAAGGAATGTCTGGCGATAAAATGGGCCATGGAAACTCTCTGTTACTACCTACTGGGGCGGCGATTTACCCTGGTGACAGACCATGCCCCGCTCCAGTGGATGCACAGAAACAAGGAGAAGAATGCAAGAGTGACTAGATGGTTCCTATCTCTGCAACCTTTTCATTTCCGAGTACAGCATAGGGCCGGAAGCCAACACGGCAACGCAGATGGCTTGTCATGAAAGCATTGCCTCTCGTCCCAAGTTGCCCAACCCCATGGTGTTGAGCGAGGGGGAGGATATGTGATACAGCATGGCCAGAAGGCAGCAGGAGAGTGATCTAGGATGAGGAGAAGCCTTATTCCCCGTAGATTAATTAAAAGCACCTGAAACCAATTAGAGCACCTGAAACCAGTCACCTGATAAAATCCCCCTGCTTCAATCAGCCAGGGGAGGATCTGGAGCAGAGTGAGGAGGAGCTGAATCAGAGTGGTTTGGTGGTGGAGCAGAGAGCAGTTTGGAGGAGTTGGAGCAGAGTGGTTTGGTGGTGGAGCAGAGAGCAGTTTGGAGGAGTGAAGCAGAGTGAATTGGTGTTGGAACAAAGAGCAGTTCGAAGGAAAGTGGAGGAGAGTTTTGAGAAGTGCTGCAGCGGGCTAAGACCAAGATCCTAGGTAAAGGGACACCTGGCTTGTGCAGAGGGAAGGCAGGAAGCCCCACAAGCTGAAGGTCAGGAGAGGGAAGTAGCCCAGGGGAAAGAATCACTGGTACAAGTGGTTCACCTACTATCATAGGGCCCCTGGGCTGGGACCCAGAGTAGAGGGCGGGCCTGGGTCCCTCCCTCTCCACTCCCCTTCCCTGGGATACTAGTAGGATAGCTGTTACCCCAGTTCAGGGGCAAGAAATGGCACCCTGAAACGCCCCCCCAAGAAGAGAAAGTGCGGGACCCATCATAGTAGTGCCGGCAATTTGCCACACAATCTATAAAATGGGAAACAAGGACAAACCGGGCAATTACAGACCAGTCAGTTTAACTTCTGTACCCAGAAAGATAATGGAGCAAATAATGAAGCAATCAGTTTTAAAACATCCAGAAGATAATAAGGTGATAAGTAACAGTCAGCATGGATTTGTCAAGAACAAATCATGTCACACCAATCTGATGGGCTTTCTTTGACAGGGTAACAAGCCTTGTGGATAGGGGGGAAGCAGTGGACGTAGTATATCTTGACTTTAGTAAAGCTTTTGATACTGTCTTGCATCACCTTCTCATAATAAAACTAGGGAAATGCAACCTAGATGGAGCTACTATAAGGTAGGTACATAATGGTTGGAAAAACATTCCCAGAGAGTAGTCATCAGTGGTTCACAGTCATGCTAAAAGGGCATAACGAGTGGGGTTTTGTTAAAAAGTGGGTTGTGGGGGCCAAGGCGCATGGGAGTTTTGAAAAGCTTCTGGATTTAATAACTTTGGAAGAGTTCTTAGACATTGTGCCTGACCATGTGAGAGCAGCTGTGTGTGATAGGGACCCTCAGTCAGTCCTATGGGCTGCAGAAATTGCAGTGCTCATACCCAAAACAGGGTTCGAGAAGGGTATAAACCCCAAGGGAAAATTAATCACCAGTCTCCCCAGCTCAAGAGGAGGGAAGAACATAACATAAGAACATAAGAAAGGCCATACTGGGTCAGACCAAAGGTCCATCCAGCCCAGTATCCTGTCCACCGACAGTGGCCAATGCCAGGTGACCTGGAGTGAGTGGACTCAACAGGTAATGATCAAGTGATCTCTCTCCTGCCATCCATCACCCCCCTCTGACAAACAGAGGCTAAGAACACCATTCCTTACCCATTCTGGCTAATAGCCATTAATGGACTTAACCTCCATGAATTTATCCAGTTCTCTTTTAAACCCTTTTATAGTCCTAGCCTTCACAGCCTCCTCAGGCAAGGAGTTCCACAGGTTGACTGTGCGCTGTGTGAAGAAGAACTTCCTTTTATTTGTTTTAAACCTGCTGCCCACTAATTTCATTGGGTGGCACCTAGTTCTTCTATTATGGGAACAAGTAAATAACTTTTCTTTATTCACTTCCTCCACACCACTCATAATTTTATATACCTCCATCATATCCCCCCTTAGTCTCCTCTTTTCCAAGCTAAAAGGTCCTAGCCTCTTTAATCTCTCCTCATATGGGACCCGTTCCATACCCCTAATAATTTTAGTTGCCCTTCTCTGAACCTTTTCTAATGCCAGTATAACCTTTTTGAGATGAGGAGACCACAATTGTACGCAGTATTCAAGATGTGGGCGCACTATGGATTTGTATAGGGGCAGTAAGATATTCTCCGTCTTATTCTCTATCCCCTTTTTAATGATTCCTAACATCCCGTTTGCTTTTTTGACTGCCGCTGCACACTGCATGGACATCTTTAGAGAACTATCCACGATGACTCCAAGATCTTTTTCCTGATTAGCTGTAGCTAAATTAGCCCCCATCATATTGTATGTATAGTTGGGGTTATTTTTTCCAATGTGCATTACTTTACATTTATCCACATTAAATTTCATTTGCCATTTTGTTGCCCAATCATTTAGTTTTGTGAGATCTTTTTGTAGTTCTTCACAGTCTGCTTTGGTCTTAACTATCTGGAGCAGCTTAGTATCATCTGCAAACTTTGCCCCCTCACTGTTTACCCCTTCTTCCAAATCATTTATGAATAAGTTGAATACGATTGGTCCTAGGACTGACCCTTGGGGAACACCACTAGTTACCCCTCTCCATTGTGAACATTTACCATTTATTCCTACCCTTTGTTCCCTGTTTTTTAACTAGTTCTCAATCCATGAAAGGATCTTCCCTCTTATCCCATGGCAACTTAATTTACGGAAGAGCCTTTGGTGAGGGACTTTGTCAAAGGCTTTCTGGAAATCTAAGTACACTATGTCTACCTGATCACCCTTGTCCACATGTTTGTTGACCCCTTCAAAGAACTCTAATAGATTAGTAAGGCATGATTTCCCTTTACAGAAACCATGTTAACTTTTGCCCAACAATTTATGTTCTTCTATGTGCCTGACAATTTTATTCTTTACTATTGTTTCAACTAATTTGCCCGGTACGGATGTTAGACTTACCAGTCTGTAATTGCCGGGATCACCTCTAGAGCCCTTTTTAAATATTGGCGTTACATTAGCTATCTTCCAGTCATTGGGTACAGAAGCCGATTTAAAGGACAGATTACAAACCCTAGTTAATAGTTCCGCAATTTCACATTTGAGTTCTTTCAGAACTCTTGGGTGAATGCCATCTGGTCCCGGTGACTTCTTACAGTTACGTTTATCAATTAGTTCCAAAACCTCCTCTACTGACACTTCAATCTGTGACAATTCCTCAGATTTGTCGCCTACAAAAGACGGCTCAGGTTGGGGAATCTCCCTAACGTCCTCAGCCGTGAAGACCGAAGCAAAGAATTCGTTTAGTTTCTCCGCAATGACTTTATCATCTGTAAGTGCTCCTTTTGTATCTCTATCATCCAGGGGCCCCACTGGTTGTTTAGCAGGCTTCCTGCTTCTGACGTATTTAAAAAACTTTTTATTAGCTTTTGAGTTTTTGGCTAGCTGTTCTTCAAACTCCATTTTGGCTTTTCTTATTACATTTTTACACTTAATTTGGCAGTGTTTATGCTCTTCTCTAGTTACCTCACTAGGATTTGACTTCCACTTTTTAAAAGATGCCTTTTTATCTTTCACTGCTTCTTTTGCATGGTTGTTAAGCCACGGTGGCTCTTTTTTAGTTCTTTGACTTTGTTTTTTAATTTGGGGTATACATTTAAGTTGGGCCTCTATTATGGTGTCTTTGAAGAGTGTCCATGCAGCTCACAGGGATTTCACTTTAGTCACTTTACCTTTTAATTTCTGCTTAACTAACCCCCTCATTTTTGCATAGTGGCCCTTTTTGAAATTAAATGCCACTGTGTTGGGCTGTTGATGTGTTCTTAGCACCACAGGAATGTTAAATGTTATTATATTATGGTCACTATTTCCAAGCGGTCCTGTTATAGTTATCTCTTGGACCAGATCCTGCGCTCCACTCAGTACTAAATCAAGAGTTGACTCTCCCCTTGTGGGTTCCTGTACCAGCTGCTCCAAGAAGCAGTCATTTAAAGTATCGAGGAATTTTGTCTCCGCATTACGTCCTGAGGTGACATGTACCCAGTCAATATTTGAATATTGACTGGGTACATGTCACATGAGGGGGATAATTGAAATCTCCCACTATTATTGAGTTCTTTATTTTGATAGCCTCTCTAATCTCCCTTAGCATTTCATCATCACTATCACTGTCCTGATCAGGTGGTCGATAACAATAGGGATCTATTATGTTCTTATTAGAGCACGGAATTACTATCCATAGAGATTCTGTGGAACATGTGGATTCATTTAAGATTTTTACTTCATTTGATTCTACATTTTCTTTCACATATAGTGCCACTCCCCCTCCCCCCCCGCACACACACGACCTGTTCTGTCCTTCCGATCATTGATTGTCCTCACTCCACCAGGTTTCTGTGATGCCTATTATGTCAATATCCTCCTTTAACACCAGGCACTCTAGTTCACCCATTTTATTATTTATACTTCTGGCATTTGTGTACAAGCACTTTAAAAATTGGTCACTGTTTATTTGTCTGCCTTTTTCAGATGTGTGAGATTCTTTTTATGTGAAAGTTTCTCGTCTGATCTGGCCCCTCCTTTATCCTTTTCCACCCTCTCCTCCTGACTAAAACCTAGAAAATCTCTATCAGTAGACCCTCCTGTAAGAGAAGTCTCTGTCCGATGCATGTGCTTCTCTGCAGCAATCGGCTTTCCCCCTTCTCTTAGTTTAAAAACGGCTCTACAAACTTTTTAATGTTAAGTGCCAGCAGTCTGGTTCCACTTTGGTTTAGGTGGAGCCCATCCTTCCTGTACAGGCTCCCCCCATCCCAAAAGTTTCTCCAGTTCCTAATAAATCTAAACCCCTCCTCTCTACACCATCATCTCATCCACGCATTAAGACTCTGAATCTCTGTCTGCTTACCTGGCCCTGCGCGTGGAACTGGAAGCATTTCTGAGAATGCCACCATAGAGGTCCTGGATTTCAGTCTCTTTCCTAGCAGCCTAAATTTGGCCTCCAGGACATCTCTCCTACCCTTCCCTACGTCATTGGTACCTACATGTACCACGACCACCAGCTCCTCCCCAGCACTACTCATAAGCCTATCTAGATGCCTCGAGAGATCCGCAACCTTTGCACCAGGCAGGCAAGTCACCATACGGTTCTCCCGGTCATCACAAACCCAGCTATCCTTGTTTCTAATGATCGAATCTCCCATTACTAACACCTGCCTTTTCCTACTGATTGGAGTTCCCTCCCCCGGAGAGGTGACCTCAGTGCGAGAGGATACCTCAACACTACCTGGAAGGAGGGTCCCAACTATGGGAAGGTTTCCCTCTGCTCCCATTGACTGCTCTCCTTCCCTGGGGCTTTCATCCTCAACAGCGCAGGGGCTGTCTGACTGGAGGTGGGACAAGTCTACAATGTCCCTGAAAGCCTCATCAACGTAACTCTCTGCATCCCTTAGCTCCTCCAGTTCCACCACCCTGGCCTCCAAAGCCCATACATGGTCTCTGAGGGCCAGGAGCTCCTTGCACCGAATGACCGCATACGCCACCTGCCCACAGGGCAGGTAATCATACATGCTACATTGAGTGCAATAAACTGGATAGCCCCCGCTCTGCTGCTGGGCTTCTGCCTGCATTCTCTTTTACAGCTACCTAGGTTAACAGTAAGGTTTATTGTTTAAATCAAGAAGTTCTGGTTATAGATCAGGTTAAAGGTTTTTAAAAATGGCAAGTGTACCTCGCCCCCTTCCCACGCCCCTTCCCAACTCCCTCTTGAAACTCCCTGTTAGCAGCCCTGGTCGCAAAGCTCCCTGGTCGCTTGCTCGCTGCTTTATAAAGCCCTGGCCTCCTTGATTAGCCCCACCCCCTGATTAAGGCTCAGCCACTGAACAGAGGCTTCTAGGTTTCAAGCCTGGTGTAGAAGGTCACAGCTTCCAACTGCCGGCCACAGCACATGGTCCTTCAAACAAACAAATGAACAAACAGACAAACACAAGCTCAGCACACAGCAAGTACCCCCAAACACACACTGCAGACAGCCACTTACCCCAAGGGTCCTGTATTTGCTCCTGCTTTACCTAGAGAAATCCCTCTCAAAACTCCCTGTTAGCAGCCCTGTTCGCAAAGCTCCGTGGTCACTTGCTCGCTGCTTTATAAAGGATTTAAAGGGAAACCTGGCCCTGACTCTTACAGAGGGGTGCATAGGAGCCCAGAGGGTAGGAACACTCAATCCAAGAACGAACAGGTTAAATGCTATCACTGTGGTGAGCTTGGCCACATGAGACCAGATTGCCCGACCCTGAAGGCCAGCCCAAAACCAACAACCCAAAAGTCACAGTACATACCAACTCCCTTACTCTGAGCACCCAGGCTGAACCAAGCCACAACAGCGCCACCTTAAGTCCAGGTGCAAGCATGGCAGTGGCTAATGCCAACCCCATAGTCACTAGTAGTATGGGAGGAGGTGATGAGCTCACTAGTTATGTCAGGACCGAGGCGTGGCAAGGGAGCGAGAGGTTTATTAAGGAGGCAAAGGTCAATGGTGTGGGATGCACGGGCTGGCGAGATACTGGCTCCGATGTGACTATAGTTAAGGGACATCTGGCGAAGCCAGAGGACATGTTGCCGGGGGAGTACGTGACCATAGTAGCACTGTCTGAATACTCTGTGAACCTGCCGATGGCTAGAATCCACCTGGAGTGGGATGGCTTTAAAGGGGAGGTGAAGGCGGCTGTCCGGGATTTAATTCCGGCTGATATTTTGGTAGGGAATAACATACTGAAGGTGCCTGGACGAGTTAATGTGGTCACCAGGTCACAAAGAGAGTTTGGGTCTGGGGCAGATACCCTAACTGATGGCAGTGAGGAGAACTGCAAACAGACAGAGAGAGTGTCTCAGGCTGGGGCAGATGAGGATCTGTCTGAGGTACCAGAGATGGCTCTGAATTCAAATGAAACCCAGAAGGAATTCATTATGGCCCAGCAGAGTGATGTGTCACTAGAGAGAGCCAGGAGTGATGCTCAGAGTCAGGTCCCAGCTAGTGAAGAGAGAGGCATGTTTTTCATGCAGGATGGGCTGTTGTACAGGGAGCCTCCTAGGGGAAGGAAGCTTTCCCAAGCGACAGTTTGCAAACAGCTCGTGGTACCAGAGAATTACCGCAACGATTTGTTGAAGTTGGCCCATGATGGTCCCTTTGCAGGACATCTGGGTATGGGCAAAACCTGTGATAGGCTAGAGCAGAACTTCTACTGGCCTCACCTCTTTAGATCAGTGAGAGAGTATTGCAGGAGCTGTGAACTCTGCCAGAGGCGTAAGGGGTTACGGGGGCCTAGCAAGGTGCCTCTCCAGCCTCTTGGGGAGGCTTTTGCCAGGGTATCTGTGGATATTGTGGGACCACTCCCCAAACCTTCCAGGAATGGGAAGAAATACACCCTTGTGTTGGTAGATTTTGCTACCAGGTATCCTGCGGCTGTAGCATTGACTCATATTGAGGCAGAGACGGTGGCAACGGCCTTGTTCTCTGTTTTTAGCAGAGTGGGTTTTCCCAGAGAAATATTGTCTGACCGTGGGCCCAATTTTATGTCTGTGGTTTTTAAGCAGTTGTGGGAGTTATGTGGGGTGAAGCACCTGAAGGCTGCTCCCTACCACCCCCAGACTAATGGGCTGGTGGAAAGGTTCAATGGAACCCTGAAATCAATGATGAAGATGTTTGTGGATCGACGCCAGAATGACTGGGATGTTATGCTGCCGTATCTATTGTATGCATACAGGAGTGTGCCCCAAGAGTCTACAGGGTTTGCTCCCTTTGAACTGCTCTATGGGAGGCAGGTCCGGGGCCCCCTAGATCTGGTTCGGGACTCGTGGGAAGGTCAATGTTGAGGAGACAGCGCAGCCAGTGGCTGAGTATGTGGCTCGGTTCAAGGAGAGTTTGCAAGAGACGATGGAGTTGGTTCAGCAGAATCTGAAAGAGCCAGAAAGCATGGTATGAGAGAGATGCTGAGGAAAGAGCGTTTGAAATAGGGGACATGGTGTTGGTCCTAGAACCCGTCAGGAAAAACAAAATGAAAGACATTTGGACTGGACCCATGGAGGGAATAGAGAGGATCAATGAGGTTACCTATGATGTGAGGGGACCCCAGGGCCAGCGAAGGGGGCAGACAGTGCATGTGAAGGGAATGAAAGCCTACCATGAAAGGGAGACAAATGTGAACATGATCTGTTGCGCTGAGGAAGAGGCAGTGTCCGTCCCTTTGATTGACATGGTGGCTGAAAGCCAGGAGGAGACGCCTCTTGAGAGCATTGAGATGGGGGAAGGTTTGACCCCCCCTTCAAAGGAAAGAATTGCTGATGTTGTTAAAACACCACAAGCGAACATTCTCCAACAGGCCAGGGCTCACTGATAGGATGACACACTCCATTTAGACTGTGGGTCCCCGCCCAGCTCCTAGCAGAGCTTACAGGGCCAAGGGAGAGATGCAGAGACAGGTCCAGGAGGAGGTGGAGAGCATGTTGGCAATGGGGGTAATTACCCAATCCATGAGCCCCTGGGCCTCTCCCATTGTGATGGTGCCAAAGAAGGATAAGACCATGAGATTTTGTGTGGATTATAGGAAGCTAAATGCTATAACTCAGCCTGACCCTTACCCCACACCCAGAATAGAGGATCTGTTAGATACACTTGGGGCAGGGGGGCAAAGTTTATAAGCACCCTGGACCTGACTAGGGGGTACTGGCAAATACCCCTAGATGCTGATGCACGAGAAAAATCCACTTTCATAGTGGAATCGGGCCTGTATGAGTTCAAAGTGTTGCCCTTTGGGATGCGAAATTCAGGGTCTACTTTCACTTATAAATGAGGATCTAAGGGGATTAGAATCTTTTGCATGGGCCTGTATAGACGACCTAGCCATCTTCAGCAACTCATGGCAAGATCACCTTAACCACGTAGGGGTTGTGCTGCACCGGCTCAGGGAGGCCAACCTAACTGGTTGATCACAGGATAACTATGAGTCGCCAATGTGATGTGGCCGTGAAAAAAGCTAATGCGGTCTTGGGATGCATTAGGCGAGGTATTTCTAGTAGAGATAAGGAGGTGTTAGTACCGTTATACAAGGCATTGGTGAGACCTCATTTGGAATACTGTGTGCAGTTCTGGTCTCCCATGTTTAAGAAGGATGAATTCAAACTGGAACAGGTACAGAGAAGGGCCACTAGGATGATTCGAGGAATGGAAAACCTGTCGTATGAAAGGAGACTCAAGGAGCTTGGTTTGTTTACCTTAACCAAAAGCAGGCTGAGGGGAGATATGATTGCTCTCTTTAAATATATCAGAGGGATAAATACCAGGGAGGGAGAGGAATTATTTCAGCTCAGTACCAATGTGGACACAAGAACAAATGGATCTAAACTGGCCATCAGGAAGTTTAGACTTGAAATTAGACGAAGGTTTCTAACCATCAGAGGAGTGAAGTTCTGGAACAGCCTTCCAAGGGAAGCAGTGGGGGCAAAAGACCTAACTGGCTTCAAGATTAAGCTAGATACATTTATGGAGGGGATGGTTTGATGGGATAACATGATCTTAGTCAAAGGTCAGTTAATTGCCATCAGTGGTAAATAGGACCAATGGTCAATGATGGGATGTTAGAAGTTACTACAGAGAACTTTTTCCTGGGTGTCTGGCTGGTGAGTCTTGCCCACATGCTCGGGGTTCAGCTGATCGCCATATTTGGGGTTGGGAAAGAAGTTTCCTCCAGGGTAGATTGGCAGAGGCCCTGGAGGTTTTTTGCCTTCCTCTGCAGCATGGGGCACGGGTCACTTACCGGAGGATTCTCTGCATCTTGAAGTCTTTAAACCATGATTTGAGGACTTCAATAGCTGAGACATAGATGAGAGGATTATTCCAGGAGTGGGTGGGTGAGATTCTGTGGCCTGCATTGTGCAGGAGGTCACACTAGATGATCATAATGGTCCCTTCTGACCTTAAAGTCTATGAGTCTATGAGTCTATGAGAACTGTTAACGTTTCTAAATGCAGAATGGGGGCTGCTGAGGTGACCTACCTGGGGCACAGGGTGGGCAATGGGCGACTGCCCCGAGCCTTTAAAGGTGGAGGCCATTAAGAACTGGCTGACCCCTGGAACTAAAAAGCAGGTCCAGTCATTCATTGGTCTGGCCAACTATTACAGGAGGTTTGTAAAGGGGTTCAGTGACGTTGTTGCTCCCATCACAGACCTAACGAAAAAGGAAAAGCCAGACTGGGTACAACTGACGGAGGCCTGTGAGCAGGGATTTCAAAACATAAAGAGGGCGTTGGCCAAAGAGCCTGTTTTGGCCAGCCCAGATTTTGAAAAACCTTTTTTGCTGTGCACAGATGCTTCCAATATTGGGCTGGGGGCGGTGCTAATGCAAGAGGGGGCGGGGGGTACGAGACATCCCATGGCGTACCTAAGTAAGAAATTGTCCCCCACTGACCAAAATTACACTACCATTGAGAAGGAATGTTATGCCATTGTCTGGGCTGTCAAACAGCTTAAGCCCTATTTATACAACAAAAAATTCACAGTGTTGAGTGATCATGCCCCTCTGGTCTGGCTGCACAAGGCCAAGGGTACCAACTCCAGGTTGCTGCGTTGGAGTTTAGCCCTTCAAGAGTATGAAATGGATATAATCCACATAAGGTGGAAGGAGAATGTCGTAGCAGATGCATTGTCCCGGATGGGCAGTTCTTAGGATGCACTCAGTGATGTTTATGTCATCCCTTCCTGCATCAATTTTACATTGGGGGTGTGATGTGATGAGTATAATATTATATCTCATTGAAAGGTGACAGGGCCAGAAAGAGTTAATGAACTCACAGACTGACCTGACCCATGGTGGAACTTTAAAGACTGGTTAGGAAGAGATGTAAATGAATAGTGCTTTGAAATGCAGCCGGCATTGTTAGAGATAGAAGAGTAGATGTTTGTTCAGCTCTTGTGATGTAAGCAAACAAATCTTGTCTTGGCGCCACCACACCAGGCCGGGCAAGAAGCAATGGGCTTAAATTGCAGCAAGGGAGGTTTAGGTTGGACATTAGGAAAAACTTCCTGTCAGGGTGGTTAAGCACTGGGATAAATTGCCCAGGGAGGTTGTGGAATCTCCATCATTGGAGATGTTTAAGAGCAGGTTGGACAAACACCTGTCAGGGATGGTCTAGATCAGTGGTGTCCAATAGAAATTCGATGCTAGCCACACTGTTAGCCACACTTGTGGTTTTGAATTTTTCTTTTAGCCACATTATAAAAAAGCCACATGCATTAGCCACATGTGGCTAGTGGTGAACGTATTGGACACAGCTGGTCTAGATAATACTTAGTCCTGCCATGAGTGCAGGGGACCGGACTAGATGAATTCTTGAGCTCCCTTCCAGTCCTATGATTCTATGAAAGGGACCCTTTTGGCCTTCTCTGATGCAATCTCACTAATTAGCTCACCCGTGTATCTGCCTTGCTTTCAAGTTCTCTAGAGAAGTAACTGGCAGATTTCTCAGACTTTCCTGCCCCAGGGACAGTCTCAGATCAGTCTGGATTAATTTTCACTTGCTGAAATTCCTTCCATTAACCGCCACGGTTAGGGGAAGGCAGCAAAATACACAGTGCTGTTTGCATGTCAGGGAAACTCGCCCCTAAAGATCTTTAGTGTAACGAGATAAATCCTCACCCCCAGCTGTCTCTGGGCAGGGCAGCCGGTCACGGACAGCTCCTGCCATGTGGCTGCTGTTTTCCATTGCGGGGGGAGGGAAAGCTCAGTGGTTTGAGCATTGGCCTGCTAAACCCAGGGTTGTGAGTTCAATCCTTGAGGGGGCCATTTGGGGATCTGGGGCAAAAATTGGGGATTGGTCCTGCTTTGAGCAGGGGGTTGGACTAGATGACCTACTAAGGTCCCTTCCAACCCTGAGATTCTATGATTCTATGAAGAAGAGGCATGTGAAGAAGAGTGGACACGCCCCCTTGTGGCTCAAGGTGGCATGGCAGCTCTTCCCTAGGCCCCCTGCTGGCAGTCCTGCAGCGGTCCCTATTCCGTAGCTCCGCCCTCTGGCCAGGTCCTGTTTGAACTTCAGGGGCAGCAGAATGTCCGGCAAGTAATTGCAAGATCTTGTGCCACTTTCTGGGCTTTTCCCCTGGGTGCAGTGTGGAGGGCTGAGGTGGGCCTTAGCCCCTCCTTGCCATGGGGCCCTTCCCCTCTCCATGGCTCCACCCCCTGCTTCTCCTCCCCCTCCCCAAGGCTCCACCCAGAAGTCAGAGCTGAGCAGCCAGTAAGAGACACTTGTGGGGTGCGGACCCAGTTCTGGGGCCATCAGAGCCCTTAGAGATGGACCACGGGGGTGGGGCCCGGGAGCCTGGGCTAGATAAGGTTACTGCTGGCACTGTGGGCAATCACCGGACCCTCCACCTGCCCTGGGCAGTGTGCCCTGGCTGGCAGGGACACGGGCTGAGGGCTGCTCTCAGGCACCCCTGCTCCGTGCCCAGCAGATCTGGGCATTCAGAGAGTGGCAGCGGCTATGGCGGGGAAAGGCAATTTTGGAGGGGTCTGTAGCCCCCGCAAGGCCCCCCCCCCAGCGCTGCCCTTGCCCTTCTCTCAGGGTTTCAATCATCCTTATCTCTTGATGCTGGGGGGTGGGGGGATTTCACGCCACCTTCTTAATGGCAGGTAGGGGAACCAAGCCTGTGTTCTGCACTGGGTTCCAGTCCAGGGACCCTGGTCTGACAGCCGGGATGTGCTCTGTGAATCGTCTAACCACTGCTTGTCTGGACTCCTTCCTGCCATTCATCTTCCTTCAGGCCTTTCCCCAGCCCCTAACGGAAAACCCACGTGGGCTTTTTCCTTGCTGACGGTGAGTGAGGAATGCACTTCGAGTCTCTGACCTCTGGTCATCACTAGGGCTGCGAGTCTGTCATGGATTCTGTGACTTTCCGGGACCTCCGTGGTTTCTGGAGGGGCAGTGCAGCTGACCCCAGGGGACACTGGAGTAGCAGCAGCCCTGGAGCCTCTGCAGGGCAGTGGGCTTCCCCCCTCACAGCAGCTGCGGGGTCCCAGGCCGCCCGCCCCCCCTAGCAGCTGTGGATCCTGGGCCACACCCCCTACCCCAGAGCAGCTGTGGCATCCCGGCTGACCCACCCGCCCAGAGAAGCCCTGGCGCCCCAGGGAATCTCCTACCCTTGGAGCAGCAGCGGGGTCCCAGGCCGTCCCCCTCTCCATGCAGCAGCAGGGCCCTGAAACCCCCCAGAGCACCTAAGATTTAGTCATGGGTATATATAGTACAAGTACAATGGGTTACGTAGGGACGTGGTGGAATCTCTTCCCTTAGAGGTTTTTAAGGCCCGCCTTGACAAATCCCTGGCTGGGATGATTTAGTTGGGGTTGGTCCTGCTTTAAGCAGGGGGTTGGACTAGAACCTCCTGAGGTCCCTCCCAACCCTGATATTCTATGATTCATGGACAGGTCACAGGCCGTGAATTTTTGTTTATTGCCCGTGACCTGTCCATGACTTTTATTATGTAACCCTTCTGTCAGTCGGAGGTGGCAGCAACAAGGGCCGGGTTCAGTATCTAGAGGTTCCGTTCCAATAACACAATGCAAAACCGGCTCGAGCCCCCACCCAGTGACCTGGGACAAATATATATCACCCCCCCTGGGCGCCTCTAAGAGGCAATACTTCCCCTCTCACAAGCACAGAGTCAGAGTGTAGCAAAAGCTTTTTAATGACAGAGAGAAACAATGCGGCATTATTGTGAAAGTCATAAGGTACAATGAACCCCCCTTAACAACCAGCAGCTATGGCAACCAGAGGCCACTAGGGGGAAGTAGATGCCTCGCCTACACAGGATCCTGAACTATTACATTGTCCTTCGCTGAAGCAGAAAGAGCTAGTCCCGAGCTAGTTTTCACTGACCAGATAACAGTTTTCTGGGGTCTGGCAACCACCAATCAAATGTTAACACGACCAGGGCTTTGTCTAAGTGTGTATAAAAGACCTTTGGTTTCTGTGTAAATTAGAGTATTTGTACCAAGGTGCAAAACTCTCCTTTCTTCTGCAGAATAAAGTAGCCTCTTTCCTTATCCCTGTCTGGCTGTTATTGGCTCTCAGCTAGGTGGACCCGATATTTCGGTAACATTATGTTGGGAAAACACCACAAACAGGATTCATAACCAAACCATGAGCGACAAGACCCACCCCAGCATATTGGGCCCAGTCTTCTCCCTTGGGTTCTTGAGTCCAGCAATCCAAAAGTCACCCAATGTCCCAAAGGTCCAAGAATCCCAAAGTCCAGCACCCAAAAGTCTCTGTCCCTGGTCAGTGTAGCCCCAGAATTCAAAAGTTCATCTGCAGAGCCCCTCCCAGTGGAAATGGTGGGGGAGAAGGTAAAAGGGCACCTTACGTGACCCAAGGCCAACCGCCCCACCTCTCTGGGGTTCTACTGCAGCCGTCACAGAAAGCCACTTCACTCTGCTCCGCCAGCCATCATGTGAGCCACTCAGCAATATATCTCCAGGCCCCCCCCACTACAGAACACAGCACTCCATGATAAGTTTAACTCTTTAGTGATTTCAGCTTGGGGGGGGGGGGCCGCACACACGCAGCAAAGGCCTTAGTGCACATGCTCTCTTAGCCCAACATGAGTCCAGTAGTAACTAAACTTCAGTGGAGGGGGTATAAGGGATCATTCACATCTGAGACCCATGCCTCCAGACACAAAGACTTGTCTCTCCTCTCCCCCTTCACTGGGTTTTGGAACCCATGTCCCTTGCCTAGCGAGTGCTGCTTAGTTGATGGCGAGGCCTCCATCAGACCAAAAGGCCAAGTACAATTCCACTGTCCTTGATTCACACAATCAGGATAACAACAGTTTATTCTTCCTGCCCCAATAACAGAAAAACTGGGGATCCTACAGCAGCCAACGTGACCATTTGGGCTGCTTGGGCTCATGGTAGGTGGGGTGCGTGTGCCTATGTAAATGAGGTCAGGCACTGAAGTTCTTTCCCACAACTTGCCACCAGAAGTCAGGGTGAAGCTCATCCTGACTCTGCTTACAATTAAAAATACCCATGACTACAACGTAGCCTTAGTCATCACACACAGTAGCAATTTGCCTTGGAATTAGCATTTTTTCTGATAAAGTCCTTCACTGGCAATCCACAAGGCTTCCTTCGTACATGAGGAGCTGTTTAGTTTCAGGGAGATTTACAATGTAAATGTTTGCAATTACATAATGACAGGACACGGATAAGTAAAAGCAAGATGTGTAACATCCCATTGGCTTTATGAAGTTTAATCACCACAAACACGGACACATTTAACAACTGCTTTGATTTCCACTAGTACACGAGTAAATTGACATGAACATGCTCTAGAATGAACTGGCTTGCCAGCGGCAGAGGCTCATCCCTGGCTCTGCCACATTTGTCGTTTGCTGCTTCTGCCTTCAGCTGGGTTGTGTACGGAGGCTCTGGCAATTAGCCCAGTGCTTAGTGATTTCCCTGGGGTCCTCACTGCTGCTGCATCCTGTGTTGTCTTTGATCACGTTGTCTTTAAACAGAGCCCACAGCCCATGTAGGAGAGAATTCCTGCCCCCGCCCCATCGGGCTCTTACAGGATTTGGGGTCACTGGCCCCGCTCAGCGCGTGAGGGTCAGGCAGGCTGAGTGCGGTTCTGCTCCCCTCCACTCGTACACTGAGGATAACAACGTTTCACACCCCTGCGACCCAGATTAACCCCGAACAGCCCAGACTCAGCACTGTGGTAAATCAGGTCTGTCGGCCGAGCCCCGAGGCAGCCCAGGGGTGTCAGATACGCTCTGCTCCTGAGGTCTGCTCCCCCACCTCATCCCCACAGGGCAGGGGGGAGCCCCTCCAGGCCCCGCTCACATACACAGGGCTGATTTTCTCCAGCTTGTGCTAAACCAATGGATTCCTTGGAAGGAGCTGGACTGTGGGGGGTCCCTAGCTCTGGTGCCCTGAACGGGGCTCACGTTTGTGACTTTGCCAGGGGGCCAGTTAGATTTTAAAGCTGAAATGTAACGAACTCGGTTTGCCAGTTTGGTGACTGTTCTAGCTGCTATTGAATGGGCTCGAATGAGGAGAGCCCCTTTTCCTGGAGGAAAGGCCTGGGGCCGGCACAATAAGGGGACGCTCTGAGAGAGGCTGTGTGAACGCTGGGGGCAGAGACCACCCCGCCAGTCAGGGACAGAGATAAATATAACAGGGACGAGGAGACGGGATGTTCCCTGGGTCACACAGGATCCCTCCAGCAGAGCTGGGATTGGAACCCAGGAGTCCTGGCTCTGTCTTTTTTGTTTTGTATTCCTGCTCTGCAAGATGAGCACGGTGCATGGCAGGCAGGCTAGACAGGTCCCGTTCTGGGGAGCGCTGAGATGAGGACAGGAGGGATGAACACTGAGGATGGGGCAGAGGGGAGCGGGATGGACGGGCCTTGTCTCAGGGGTAACGATGCCCCATGTTTTTACCAGAAGGTCAGGGCATTCATTCCTTGTTCAGTTCCTTCCCCCCCGTGAAGCGCTGGCTCTGGGGGGCTGAGGCTGGGCCAGGCGACACATGGAACTGTCCAGGCCAGAGTCAGGAACATGAGAAAGGAGACACACACTGAGCTGAATGCTCCAGGGAAAGTTTATTCTCACTTCACTGTGCTGAGATCGCTGAGAAGAGCCGAGCAAGGGTGCGACAGGGAGAGAAGGGGGCAGAGCAGAGCGGGAATGACACAGCGTAACACAGTGATGCTTTGCAGAAGGGACTTTGCAGCCGGGGACGCAGGATCTGGTCTCCCAGGGGAGCTGGAGGGACCCAATTCTCTCACAGCCCAGGTTCTGGGAGCCCCCAGGTCCAGGCGACCTGCTTCCCATAGGGTTTGCGCTTACAAATGAATGGGTGTCTGTCTTCACAGTGATAATCGTGCCATTTCCGAAAACCTGGAAAGCAAAACAGAAATGAGCCATGGGGTGGGGCAGGCTGGGCCGTTCCTGCCATACAGTCACCCCAACGCCGCCCCATGCCATGGCTGTTGGAGAAGATCCCAGCTCCCGTGCACGGCCCTGAGGAAGAGGAGGGTGGGATGGACCCTGAGCGCCCCAGATGGGGGCAGCCCCATCCCACAAAGAGAGGCTGAGGCTCAGTGTAAAAGGGGAGATGCCGGGTCCATGTGCTACTGCTCCCACCTCCCCCACCCCACGTGCCCCCACCCCAGCCAGAGGGCAGAGGAGAGAGCGAGAGCCCTGCCCCGGGACTGGGGTCACCCGCTCAGGAACTGGGCTGCTGCCTCCCTCCCTGCTGAGTGAGCTGCCCCACAGCCAGGCCCCCTCCCTGCCCTGCCCAACTGGGTCTGGCTACACCCATGGGAGCATCTGTCCCAGGCAGGGCTCAGCCGCCAGGCAGAGGGGATGTGTCCCTGTCCAGGAGTCAGTGTCACCGGCCTGCTGTGCCCAGAGCAGCACGTTCCTCCCTCAGACCCCGTCACCCCCCTGCTCTGGGGTGTCTGGGCACGTGCCCAGGGCTGCCCCGGCAGTAGTGTTCCTGCTTCGTCAGGCCAGAGAGCGCCCGGGGAAGGACAGTCCTGGGGCTGGGCTGGGTGGGCTCAGCCCCTCAGCAGCCCCCCAGGCCCAGCAGGGAGCTCCGCGGGGGGGATAGGCCGGTCTCAGTGCCCTGTTCCCGTGGGTGCGGGATTCTGCTGCTGTTTGACTCTATCCCCGGCCTGTCAATGCGGCCCTGGCTGTGCCCATCTGCCGGCACCAGGCCTGACGGACAGTGAGCCTGTAACTGAACATGGTATCATGACACGTATGAACCAGGGCAGCCTTAGTCTGGCACTTCCTTGACTTTGGGACCTTCATGTCCCTTTAACATCGTTTTTTGGGTGTAATTTATGAATAGTTTATGAAAGCAACAAATAATTAATGTTTTAGTTAAAGATTAATTGATTATTACTAGGACTGTCGATTAATTGCAGTTAACTCATGTGATTAACTCAAAAAAATTAATTGCAATAAAAAAAATGAATCGCGATTAACCGCACTGTTAAACAATAGAATACCAATTGAAATGTATTAAATATTCTGGATGTTCTTCTACATTTTCAAATATATCAATGCTAATTACAACAGGTAATACAAAGTATACACTGCTCATTTTATGATATTGTATTATTGTTTAAAAGCGTGATTAATCACAATTTATTTTTTTAATCGCTTGACAGCCCTAAGAATTTATGTTTTAGTTAAAGGTTAATCGATTATTACCGAGCCCAATGGCTCAATTGGCTGTTTGTCATCATCTAACACACCCGGCTCAGGGCTGGACCGGTGATCAATGGAATTGGTCTGAGAGCCCCAGCCCTGCCCCTTGCTCCCTACACCCACTGGGGCTGCAGGACCCACGCAGACTCAGCCCCCAGTAATTGGGGCCAGGCAGGGGATTTGTTGTGTTTTTCGCCCCTTTCCTGTTCACAGCCTATCTGCAAACTGACCCCTCGTTATCCAACAATGCTGGCTAGTCGCTGTCTGGGCCATTCAGAATTTCTTTCCCTCCGCGCTGGCGCCGTGAGCATCTGGTCACCAGTAGCGTAGCCAGGGGGGGAGCGGCGGAGCGGCCGCTCCCCCTTGAGCAGAAGCGGCAGAAGCGGCGCCTTTTTTTAGCAACACTGAAAAAAGGCGCCGCGCCGCTTCTGGGCGACGTTGTGTCGGCGTCGGGGGCAGGGCCCTGCCACGTCACCCAGCGTCGGGGGTGGGGCCCTGTACATCACCCGGCGTCAGGGGCGGGGCCCTGCCACATCACCCGGCGTTGTGGGCGGGCCCCTGTATGTCACCCGGCGTCAGGGGCGGGGCCCTGTACGTCACCCGGCATCAGGGGCGGGGCCCCTCCACATCACCCGGCGTCGGGGGCGGGGCCCGGCGTCACCCCCACCGGCGCCACCAGAAGCTGGCGCCTGTGCAGTGGGAGGCGCCTTTTTGTAGGGCCGCTCCCCCTGCACGCCGGAGCTGGCTGCGCCACTGCTGGTCATGTACACCCCCTCCTGCCGTGGCTGCTCCCTGGCTGCAGCTTTTGCTAACGATCCCCTGAGGAGACTGGGCAGAACTTTCACCAGCAGCCGGCGGGTGTGCGGATGCTTGTGAGTAACACGACCCTGCGAGGGGCCAAATGCAGCTCTGGTCCCCAAAACATTGTGTGGATCAGTGTTTGCACAGTTCAGCCTGTTCAACACCCTGGTGCAGTGGAGTACGTGTGTAAGAGCGACTCAGAGCCATCACCCTTCAACAGCTCAGCAGAGTCCCCCTCTGGGGTGTGTGTGTGTGTGTCTGTGTGTGTGTGTCTGTGTATGTGTATGTAAGCAGAGTCAGGATGAGCTGTACCCTGACATCTGGTGGTGAGTTGTGGAAAGGGATGTCAGGGGCTAATCTTGTTTGCATGGACACACCCACCCTGCAAAGCATGATGGACCGCTTGCCCAAATGGTCACTTTGGATGCTGTGGGAGCCCCAGTTTCTCTGTTATTGGGGCAGGAAGAATAAAGTGTTGTTACCCTGATTATGTGAATCAAGGACAGTGGGCTTTTGTTATGATGAAGGGACTCGCCCTTATCTAAGCAGCACTTGCTAGGCGAGGGACATGGGTTCCAAAACCCAGCAAATTGAGATAGACTGGGGATAGGTATTTGTATCTGGTGGTATGGGCCTCTTCTGAGGGACCCAAAAGTCTGTCTCTTTCTCTCTCTCTCTCTCTCTCTCTCTCTCTCTCTCTCTCTCTCTCTCGCCCGCCATTGTGGAATATCAGAGCTAATTTTGAGTTCTTTAGGAGTCTAATCACAGGCTGCTGAATTAGAATTACTCTGGGCTAAGTGTACAAATGAGCATGATGGCTCACTTAACTACAAGCTGAAATCACTGAGCACTGTGTTAAGTAGTGGGGGAGCTGGAAGATATATTGCTGAGTGGCTGATGGAGCGGAGCTGCTGGTGGAGCCGAGCGGTTGGCAGGACAGCTGGAGCGGCTTGCGGGACGGCTGAGCGGAGTGACTCGTGGGATGGCTGGCGGAGCAGAGCTGAGCAGAGCCCCTGACGGGGCAGTCAGCTTCGAGCCACGTAAGGTGCCCCTTACCTCTCCCCTCCCCATTTCTACCCAGACTGGGGGCGGGGGTGTGTAACACTCTGCAGATGAGCTTTTGAACTCTGGGTCTGGACTTTTGGGTTGTTGGACTTTTGGGACTTTGGGTGATTTTTGGGGTTGCTGGACTCAAGAACCAAAGGGAAAGGACATGGCCAATTTGCTGGGGAGGGTCGTTGCTCACAGTTTGGTTTACAAATCCTAGATGTGGTGTTTCCCCAGCAAAAGGCCACATTGTTTCTCTCTGTCATTAAAAGGTTTTTCTACACTCAGACTCTGTGCTTGCGAGAGGGGAAGTACTGCCTCTTAGAGGCGGCCGGGGGGGTGATATATATTTGTCCCTTGTCACTGGGTGGGGGCTCGAGCCGGTTTTGCATTGTGTTATTGGAATGGAACCCCTAGATACTGAACCCGGCCCCTGTTGCTGCCGACTCTGACTGGCTGAAGGGTTACATGTATGTGTGTGTGTCCTGCCAATCACTGGAGCAGACACATGAACTGACCCAGGGGAGCTGGCAAGTAGGATTTTACCAGGTCAGACAAGGGGTTCTCTCCTGACTTCCCTCCCAGCATGGAGCAGGGAAGAGAGAGGAGCGAGGATCTGCACCCCAGAGTGCGCTGGGGCCAGCCCGGATCAGTATCTCAGAACCTGTGTGGTCAGAGCGATACCAGGCAGTAGGTCCATGGGGGTCTGAGCCGCCTGCTTACCTGAATCAGGAGATGACCCTGCACAGTACTCGTTTCCTGTCAAATTATTAGGTTGCCCTTTCTCCCAAGCTCTGAAAGTGAACGGGGAATGATCTGTCCATTTCCAGCATCGATTCTGCAGAGACAGAGGAGAGCAGAGCCCCGGTAAAACCCGAGGTTACCCAGCTAGAGACATGCCCCAGAGCCGAGGGGCCGTGGGCAGGGCAGGGGCAGAGGCTGCCCAGTGACACTGGAGACACTGATTGTTGCTATGAAATGTCAGCGCTGACAACCAGGGCTACATTTCTTGGCAGCTGAAGTTACCCCTGTGACAAAATAGGACTGTTGTTAATGTTTTCCCTGAGTTCTGTGTGGGGGCCTCAGTTTCCCTATGCAGTGCTTGAGTATCTCGGTGGTGGGACAAGGGTGCATGATTGTTACAGAGCCCTAGAGGGCAGGTGTGGGCAGGTGTCTGGACACAGAGAATGGCCGACTCCCTGTTTCCTGGGAATGGCCGTCTCCCTGTTTCCTGGGAATGGCCGTCTCCCTGTTTCCTGGCAACTGATGGCCTGGGGCCTTCCCCCCTGCAAGGTGAGAGCTAAAGGATTGGAGAACAAAGGAGTCAGGTGACCTCCTGGAGCCCAGAGGTGGAGACTGCTGGAGAGTTTCACTTTGAGGCTGGCCGGGGACTTGGTGGGGAGACGCAGACCGAGTCTGGCCTCCCTGCCCCCTGTTTGGAGCTGGGGGGTGAAATGCAGGGAACCCCGGCCTGGGATCTAAGCTCCCTGCCCCCCGGAAGGGCCCGACTGAGGGGTCCTGTTTGTACTGACAAGCTCTGTTTGGACTGTGTTCCTGGCATCCCTAATAAACCTTCTGTTCTACTGGCTGGCTGAGAGTCACATTGAATCCCAGGAAGAGGGGTGCAGACGCTGACTCCCCCACACTCCGTGACAACCCCAGGCCCTGCCCAAGCCCTCAGAAGGATGAAAATAGCCAGTGAAGGGAGAGTCTCTGGCACCCCCTGCCCCTGCCATCCCCACGTCGCCGAGGGGGGCGCTCCCCGACCTGCCCTCAGCTTCCACGTCCATCCCCAGCCCAGCCCGACAGGCAACCCCTGCAGCGTCGTCCCACGCGCTATCCCTCCCCCCCCACACCAGCCTCTCCCTCGCTCTGGGTCCAGACAGGAGCGGCTGCAGCAGGGGGGGTCGGTGCTGCCCAGCGGTGCTGCCCCCGGAGCTCCCCCGGCTCCCATCTGTCCCACCGGCGGCTTTGCTCTGCAGGGCCAGCAGCACCCACCCCGTGCCCCCCGCCCGGAGCTCCCAGACACGTCCCGTCCAGCCCCGGCGGCTGGGGGTGGGGATTAAATAGAAGATTTGTCCTCTTGCAAGTCCCACGTCACACACACGAGCACACACAGCATCCCGCCGGCGTCCTGCCCCTGGGTCTAGCGGGGAGCAGCAGCGGCTGGGCAGGGTCCCAGGGAGAGACATCGACTGAGCCTGGACTGGGAACCAGCCTCTTTGCTGGACCAGAGATTGGACTGGAGCCTCCCCACCTCCCGGCGCTGGGCTGCAGAGCCCTGACTGGAGACTGGCCTGGCCCAGGGGCCACACAAGAGCCACGGTTGCCCACTATGAGCTGTAAGTGATGAAGCCTCTGTGGCTAGGGGGGATCCGCAACCTTCCTGTTCCCGCCAGCCCCAGGAACTGCCCTTTCCTGAGCCTGTCGGGTGGGTCTCGGACCCCCCGGGGCTCCCCTACAGGCCTGGAGCTGACGTGCCTCTGGCCAGGTGACCCCCCCTCACGAAGCCCACCCCGAGGGAGAATACACCCAGAGCGACAGCACTCCCAGGGCTCTGCTCCCTCCCATTGTTCGCTCGGCCTGTGTGGCTGCCCCTTTCCCCGGCACTCGGCTAGACGTCTCGTCCGTGTGGGGCCGGGGCTGAGTCTCGTGCCGGGCGTGTACGGTGTGAGCACAACGGGCCGGTGTGGTGGGTCCCTGGGCACTAGTGTAACGAACGTGAATATTAATAACAGCCGGTTACACTCTGCACCGGGCCCTGGGGATCGATCCTGTGACTGAAAACGCCGGCGGTTGTAGCCCCTTTCCACTCCGTTCCCATGGAAATCCTGCTCTGGTGCCACCGCCCCAAACAACAACCTCACTGAGCAGAGAAACAGCCCCCAGGGGCGCGGGGAGGGGCTGCCAGAGGCAGAGCGGGTAGCGGGCACTCACCCGATGAGGGTCTGTGAGTCCGATCCAGACGGCACGGTGCTTTCTGTAGTACCGCTTGATGTAATGGGCCAGCATGTTATTTTCTCCAGCACTGTGAATGGAGACGAGATGGGCCCCTTGCCAGTGGTGCTGGCACTCAATCTGGGACAACAAAAAACAAAGCCAGTTACCCCCCAGCCCCCGCTGCAGGGAGCAGGAGGAGCGAGTCCAGCCCTGTTGTGGGGCCCTGCCTCCCCCGGGCAGCAAGGGCTGTGAGGGGACAGGACCCCTGTTAGCGCCTCTCCCCACCCCAGGACCGATCGGAGGAGCAGGTAGAGACGCCTCCCTCTCTCCCTCCCGCTTCACCTTCACGGCCCCCACCCCACCCGGCACAGACACACGGCCACCCTGTGCCTGCTGGCGTCACCGAATCCCTCCCGCGCCCGCTCCTGGGCTCCCCTCCGAGCACTGGCCTGCCCTGGCCAATGGCTCTGCCACACACCCGCTGGCATGCTGTGAGGAGAGCACAGGGGTGGCTGATGAAGGTCCCTGTGCTGACCCCAGGCACTCGGACTCTGCAAGGCGCTCGACTTGTGCACAGGACATTCAGATGGAGCAATTAGCCCCACATGACCCGAATTGCCACCACGGGACTCGGAAAGGGACTTGGAAAGCTGGTGCCTGGAGCCAGCCCTGGTTGGGTTTTTACTGTATAGAGAGACTTGGTTTTTCTGGGTACCTGCACCAACCTGAACCCTAATCTCTCCTGTTTGAAAGGAGGACAGCCTGCGTTAAGGCAGTACTTTAATCCCCTTCCTTACACAGAATTCCCTGCCAGACTCGCTTCCTTAAACTGGGTTTCAATAAAACAACTAAGTCAAGAAATAAACTCAGTGGCTATGTCTGCTCCTCCTTGAGCGAGGTTAGTGAAAAATACTTCTGCTGGGGACAGAGAATAACTCGCATAGCAGGGGAATTACTGCCGAGTCATTTGGAAACTGTTTTTAACCCAAATATCACATTTTCCTACAATATAAAGGCCAGCTGAATGCGGCCAAAGGCTTCCTGGGTGTTGGCAAATGCCTCTTAAATGGCTCCATTACCACCTTCATTACCACAGTTTCAGTTATCTCCTACTAGGTCTCTGGAAGGCTATTTCATTTGTGTTAAGTTTCTCAGGATCCCCTCTGCTCCCCTAGTCGCTCCCCCCACTGCTGCTGGCTCACCGCTCGCATCCTCAAACGCCCCCACAGGCCCCATGGGGTGTGTGCGAGGAGGGATGGGGCCAACTGTGGGGACCTCCGAAGGGGGGTGGAATGGAGGAGGAGAGGAGAGGAGGAAGACTCACCAGGCAGCAGCAGCAGGTGGTAGGAACCTCCTGGAAGGGTCAGAGCAGGGAGGGGAAGAGGCGAGGGGGGAGCCAGGGTGCCAGGGCACGACTTGTGCATAGGACTGTGGGGTTGGAGCCGGGAGGGGGCGTTACACGTATACGGCACTAGTGAGACCAGCACTGGGCACCGTGTCCCGGTCTGGGATCCGCTCCTGAGGCAGGACTTTAGCAAACTGGAGAGGGTTCCGAAGGGAGCTTCAAGAATGACATGAGGTCTGGGAAACCTGCCTCACAGAGGGAGACTTACAGGAAAGGCAGAAGATTTCTGACTGTCCCTCCTTCCACTGTCCCTCCCTCCTGTCCACAGCCGGCCTTGCCGTGTCCCCATGCCCCAGACAGAGCCCTGCTGAGTACTGGGTCTGTGACCTGCCCCTGTTCTGTGCTGACAGGCAAAGCACTAAACAGCATTGCTGGGAACTACGGAGCAGAGACAGCACAACCCACAGTTCCCCCAGCCCCCCAGAGCACGAGCACAGGGAATTCCCAGCCCTGCGGTCACATCCACGTGCACCCAGCGCCCCACACAGCATTACACGGCATTATAGCAGTCGGGATATACAACCACCCACCTGACCAGATGGTGATAGTGACTGTGAAATGCTCAGGGAGATTACAGAGGCTATAAAAATAAAAAAATCAATGGGGGATTTCATCTATCCCCGACCCACTCTCTGCTATCCACTATCCCCTACCCACTATGTACTGTCCACTGGGTAAAAAAAACAAGGAGTCCTTGAGGCAGCTTAGAGACTAACAAATTTATTTGGGCTTAAGCTTTCATGGGCTAAAAGCCACTTCATCAGATGCCTAGAGTGGAACATACAGTAGGCAGGTATATATATATATATTTATATATATTATAGCACATGAAAAGATGGGAGTTGCCTTATCAAGTGGGGGGTCAATGCTAACAAGGCCAATTCCAACGGGGTGAATGTAGCCTATTCCCAACAGTTGACAAGGAGGGGTGAATATCAACAGAGGGAAAATTACTTTTGTAGTGACCTAGCCACTCCCAGTCTTTATTCAGGCCTAATTTGATGGTGTCAGCCAAGCTCTGAGATACAACCGCATTTGAGCCAATCCCTCAGAGAGAGACAAACATCTACAGGATCTCTATCAAAGCATTCTTAAAACTACAATACCAACCTGGTGAAGTGAAGAAACAGATTGACAGAGCCAGAAGGGCACCCAGAAGTCACCTATTACAAGACAGGCCCAAGAAAGAAAGTAACAGAAAGCCACTAACCGTCATCTACAGCCCCCAACTAAAACCTCTCCAGCGCATCATCAAGGATCTACAACCTATCCTGAAGGACGATTCCTCACTCTCACAGACCCTGGGAAATAGGCCAGTCCTCGCTTACAGACGGCCCCCCAACCTGAAGCAAATACTCACCAGCAACTACACACCACGCAACAAAAACACCAACCCAGGAGCCAAACTCTGCAACAAACCCTGGTGCCAACTCTGTCCACATATTTATTCCAAGGACACCATCCTAGGACCTAATCACATCAGCCACGCCATCAGGGGCTCGTTCACCTGTACATCTACCAATGTGATATATGCCATCATGTGCCAGCAATGCCCCTCTGACATGTACATTGGCCAAACCGGACAGTCTCTACGCAAAAGAATAAATGGACACGAACCTGACATCAGGAATCATAACATTCAAAAACCAATAGGAGAACACTTCAATCTCCCTGGACACTCAATAACAGACTTAAAATGGACCATTCTTCACCAAAAAAACTTCAAAAACCGACTCCAACGAGAAACTGCAGAACTGGAATTAATTTGCAAACTTGACACGATGAAATTAGGCCTGAATAAAGACTGGGAGTGGATGGTCACTACAAAAAGTAATTTTCCCTCTGTTGATATTCCCTCTGGGAATAGGCTACGTCAGGCCTGCACAACATGCGGCCCGCGTGGGCTCACTGTGCGGCCCGCAGGTGGTGAGTAGGTAAGCGGCGGGGTGGGGCAAGCCAATGGCCGGCTGGCCGGCCAGCAGGTGGGTGGGGTGGTGAAGAGGCCAGTGGCAGGCTGGAGAGTGAGGGTGAGCCGGGGGCGGGGGCAGCGGCAGAAGGTAAGAGGCCAGCAGCGGGCAGGCAAGTGAGCTGGCGGTGGGGAAAGCCGGGGGGCTGAGGAGGTGAGCGGGCGGCGGGGGGTGAGGAGGCGAGCCGGGCGGGGTGGGGGATGACGAGCCGAGTGGGCTAGCAGTGGCAGGGCGGCAGGTGAGCCAGCGGCCGGGGGGGCTGAAGATCTTGTTCTACTTGTAGCAAAAAGACATTTTTTTTTTACCTTAATTATACTACCTTAGGGGCCCGCTATAACATATTACCAAGGTTCAATACAAAATCATATAAAGGTTATACAAAAATGCATAATGCAGAGATTTATCTACAACTGCATTGATTGACTGTTGTGTGCACCCTGGGAGGGGTGAAGAGGGGTGTGATGGTGGGGTCAAGCGGGGAGGGGGCGGGTCCTATTTTACTGCTGTGATCTGGTCACCCTATGCGCGCTGTTTCTTTCCCCCTCTACAGGCTTCCACACCCCAGCACTGGGGAAGGAGGGGTTGTTTCTGCGGGGCCGGAGGGTTTCGGCCCTCAGCTGTTTTCTTTGGAGTAATATGGCCCTCGCCGCTTTACGAGTTGTGCAGGCCTGGGCTACATCCACCCTGTTTGAATTGGCCTCATTAGCACTGACCCCCCACGTGGTAAGGTAACTCCCATCTTTTCATATGCTGTAATATATTTACACGCCTATTGTATTTTTCACTCCATGAATCTGATGAAGTGGGTTTTAGCCCATGATAGCTTATGCCCAAATACATTTATAGACTCATAGACTCATAGACTTTAAGGTCAGAAGGGACCATTATGATCATCTAGTCTGACCTCCTGCACAATGCAGGCCACAGAATCTCACCCACCCACTCCTGGAATAATCCTCTCACCTATGTCTCAGCTATTGAAGTCCTCAAATCATGGTTTAAAGACGTCAAGATGCAGAGAATCCTCTGGTAAGTGACCCGTGCCCCATGCTGCAGAGGAAGGCAAAAAACCTCCAGGGCCTCTGCCAATCTACCCTGGAGGAAAATTCCTTCCCGACCCCAAATATGGCGATCAGCTGAACCCCAAGCATGTGGGCAAGACTCACCAGCCAGACACCCAGGAAAAAGTTCTCTGCAGTAACTTCTAACATCCCATCATTGACCATTAGTCCTATTTACCACTGATGGCAATTAATTGACCTTTGACTAAAATCATGTTATCCCATCAAACCATCCCCTCCATAAACTTATCTAGCTTAATCTTGAAGCCAGGTAGGTCTTTTGCGCCCACTGCTTCCCTTGGAAGGCTGTTCCAGAACTTCACTCCTCTGATGGTTAGAAACCTTCGTCTAATTTCAAGTCTAAACTTCCTGATGGCCAGTTTATATCCATTTGTTCTTGTGTCCACATTGGTACTGAGCTGAAATAATTCCTCTCCCTCCCTGGTATTTATCCCTCTGATATATTGAGAGAGCAATCATATCTCCCCTCAGCCTTCTTTTGGTTAAGGTAAACAAACCAAGCTCCTTGAGTCTCCTTGGTAGTCTCTAAGGTGCCACAAGGACTCCTTGTTGTTTTTGCTGATACAGACTAACACGGCTACCCCTCTGAAACCTATCCACTGGGTACATGTCACCTCAGGATGGGATGCAGGAATAAAGTTTCTTGACACCTTAAATGACTGCTTCTTGGAGCAGCTAGTCCTGGGACCCACAAGAGGAGAGGCAATTCTTGATTTAGTCCTAAGTGACGCACAGAATTTGGTCAAAGAGATGAATATAGCTAAACCACTTGGTAATAGTGACAATAACATAATAAAATTGAACATCCCTGTGGTGGGGAAAACACCACAGCATCCCACCAAGGTAGCATTGCATTTCAGAAAGGGGAACTACACAAAAATGAGGAGGTTAGTTAAACAGAAATTAAAAGGTACAGCGCCAAAAGTGAAATCCCTGCAAGCAGCATGGAAACTTTTTAAAAACACCATAATAGAGGCTCAACTTAAATGTATCCTTCAAATTAAAAAACTTAGTAAGAGAACCACAAAAGTGCCACCGTGGCTAAACAACAAAGTAAAAGAAGGCGTGAGAGGCAAAAAGGCCTCCTTTAAAAAGTGGAAGTTACATCCAATGTTTTTAAGCACGTGAAGCAGGGAGCCTGCTAAACAACCAGTGGGGCCACTGGCCGATCGAGGTGATAAAGGACACAAGGACGAAAAGGCCATTGCGGAGAAACTAAATGAACTCTTTGCATCGGTCTTCAGGCTGAGGATGCGAGGGAGATTCCCAAACCTGAGCCATTCTTTTTAGGTGACAAATCTGAGGAACTGTCCCAGACTGAGGTGTCGGTAGAGGAGGTTGTGACAGTGTACCCCATAAAGCTTTATGGGGAGATGCTTATAAATGTATATATGTAACTAGAATATGTTTTATGCTACAAGTGCCATGTAACATATCTCTGTGACAGTTATGACCTACTGAATTTACTCCTCCTGTTTGTACACATGTATCATTGTTGTAGTTGGAGTTATGACGATTGGTTTTATATTTGCTGGTTTTGTACATAGCCTTTGTAAGTGTCTGGAATCATGTGTGGAGGAAAGAATGTGCCTGTTAAGTACGAACACTTAACAGACAAAAGAAGTTGCAGACCCCAATCCACATCGGGGCCTGGTCAAGAATGGAACTGGTTCAGCTGGTGCCGAAGGGTGCATGGACAGGTGACTTGCCCATGTGAGCCCAAAACTCCAGGGCAACAGGATTCTACACAGGGAGTGGGGGAAAGGCTAGAAAAGCCGGTGGGAGACCCTTCCATTGTGTCTTCATCTGGCTAAAGAGAGAGACTCTCCACCCCCCAAGGACACACCTGAGAGAGACTGAACAAAGGACAGAGACAAGAGGGGGTGTGAGCGACTGCTGGACCCAGGCTAGAAGCTTTAGAGCCTGTGAAAGAAAGAAAGCTGGAGCCGGTGAGGTTTTGATATCTGTGTGAAGTTTGATTAGACGTACACCTGTGTGTTTTATTTTATTTTACTTAGTAATTCACTTTGTTCTGTCTGGCACTACTTGGAATCACCTAAATCCTACTTTCTGTACTTATTAAAATCACTTTTTACTTATTAAGTTGCCTGGAGTACGAGCTGGTACCCGGGGGGGCGGGGGGGCGAACAGCTGTGCATATCTTTCTATCTTTGAAATAGAAGGCGAACTATTTATGAGTTTGCCCTGTATAAGCTTTATACAGGGTAAAACGGATTTATTAAGGGTTTGGACCTCTTAGGGAGCTGGGCACCTGGGTGTCAAAGGCAAGAGCGCTTCCAGGAGCCTTACAGTTGTTGGTGGACTTGGTTCGGACCTGGGTCTGTGTTTGCAGCAGATCAGTGGAATCTGGCTCAAAACAGACAGGATTCGGGAGTCCCAAGCTGGAAAAGGCCTGGAAGCAGGGGCAGGAGTAGCCTTGGCACACCGGGTGGCAGCACCAAGCAGGTCTCTGTGACCCCAACCCGTCACAGCGGTTTTGGAAGAAATTGATAAACTAAAGTAATAAGTCACCAGGACCAGATGGGATTCACCCAAGAGTTCTAAAGGAACTCAAGTGTGAAATTGCAGAACTACTAACTGTAGTTTTTAATATATCATTTAAATCAGCTTCTGTACCAGATGACTGGAGGAGAGCTAATGTGATACCAATTTTTTTAAAAAGCTCCAGAGGCGATCCTGGCAATTACAGGCCGGTAAGCCTAACTTCAGTACCAGGCAAACTGGTTGAAACTATAGTAAAGAAAAAAATTGTCAGACACACAGATGAACATAATTTCTAGGGGAAGAGTCAACATGGCTTTTGTAAAGGGAAATCATGCCTCACCAACCTACTAGAATTCTTTGAGGAGGTCAACAAGCATGTGGCCAAGGGTGATCAAGTGGGTCTAGTGTACTTAGATTTTCAGAAAGCCTTTGACAAGGTCCCTCACGAAAGGCTCTTGAGCAAAGTAAGCTGTCATGGGATAAGAGGTCCTCTCACGGATCAGTAACTGGTTAAAAGACAGGAAACAAAGGGTAAGAATAAATGGTCATTTTTCAGCATGGAGAGAGGTAAGTAATCATGTTCCCCAGGGGTCTGTACTGGGACCAGTACTGTTCAACATATTAATTAATGACCTGGAAAAGGGGGTAAACAGTGAGGTGTCAAAATTTGTAGATGATACAAAACTATGAAAGATAGTTAAATCCAAAGCAGGCTGTGAAGAGTTACAAAGTGTTACCAGATTTGCCCGTTACTTTGGGATACACTCGTTTATTAGGGTTACTTTTCTGGGGGGAGGTGTTCTGTAATTCTATCAATGTGCTGCTTGTGTCACTTGTGTTCTCATACGGAGCTCTACTCCTCCCTGCTGCAAGTCCCCTCCCAATGGAGCTGCCCTGCAGGAGCTCAGTTCCCCAGGGCTGGGCTCCTCCAGCCCCAGAATCAATTGAACACACACACAGAGAGCAAATCTGAGCGGACCGGGTTAATCAGCACTCTCAAACTGACCCCTTATATGCCCCTGGCTCAGCAGGCTGGGTCAAGCAGCACATCCAAGCTGCCACCCTCGTATGTCACAGGTTCAGCATGTCCCTATCCCCACCTTCTCGTTACAATTGTTCTGGTCGTAACCCACTTGATGAGCAAACCCCACAGCATTCTTGAGCGCTGCAGGGATCTTTAGCTTAGGTAAGAGGAGTGTTGCTGCAGAGCAAATGGGGACGACAAAACCACAAAAGAGTAAAGTTCAGAGAGAGAGGGAGGGAAGCAACCAGCTTAACCATAAAAGTTATTTATTGAATAATAGTGATAACCACACAAGGAGAGCCTACACTAACATAACAGTTACCTTACTAAAGGTTACAAAAGTTAGATATAGAAAATTATACCTGATCACACAAATCAGGGTTCAAAAGTTATACCTGAGTAGAAAAGAAAAGAGAGAGAGAGAGTGAGAGGTGGGGTAGCTCAGGGTCCTGAGTGCCAGATGGAGTCCCAATGGAACTGATGCAGAGTTTGGATCATAGAATCATAGAATCTCAGGGTTGGAAGGGACCTCAGGAGGTATCTAGTCCAACCCCCTGCTCAAAGCAGGACCAACCCCAACTAGATCATCCCAGCCAGGGCTTTGTCAAGCCTGACCTTAAAAACCTCTAAGGAAGGAGATTCCACCACCTCCCTAGGTAACCCATTCCAGTGCTTCACCACCCTACTAGTGAAAAAGTTTTTCCTAATATCCAACCTAAACCTCCCCCTCTGCAACTTGAGACCATTACTCCTTGTTCTGTCATCTTCTACCACTGAGAACAGTCTAGATCCATCCTCTTTGGAACCCCCTTTCAGGTAGTTGAAAGCAGCTATCAAATCCCCCCTCATTCCTCTCTTCTGCAGGCTAAACAATCCCAGTTCCCTCTCCTCTCCTCATAAGTCACGTGCTCCAGCCCCCTAATCATTTTTGTTGCCCTCCGTTGGACTCTTTCCAATTTATCCACATCCTTCTTGTAGTGTGGGGCCCAAAACTGGACACAGTACTCCAAATGAGGCCTCACCAGTGCCGAATAGAAGGGAATAATCACGTCCCTCGATCTGCTGGAAATGCCCCTACTTATACAGCCCAAAATGCCGTTAGCCTTCTTGGCAACAAGGGCACACTGTTGACTCATATTCAGCTTTTCGTCCACTGTAACCCATGCATCAGAACACTGACTTGAGCGTGGGTAGGGGTTTTTGTAGGGAAACAACAATGGTTCAAGGGAGACACTAGATGTGTTTATGGGTAAACTAATGACTCAAGGGTTTTCTTTAGGCTAGACAATAGGAGCTGATCATTCCTGGCTATGGGCAGTGTTCCTTCCAGGGAGCTCACAATGCAATTACTCAGTTTCAGTTTTTGGATACCAATACAGGATTTATTACTAGAATTGGTCTGATTACTGCTGAGCTGGGGGTGTGCAGACGTGGGTTCATTAACATCTGGGGCAGAGATCCCCCATCATGCACTGCTTCCCTGCTTTTCTGGTCCCAGAGATCCATGCGGTTCTTGCCTTGGAATCTCTGTTCTCCATTCTGTATGCTAATGGAGATGCCTCTCTGTCCCATCTTTGATGCAAATGAGGCTCAGGGAGTTGCCTTAATCCTGTCACCCTTGTCCCAGGGGTTTAGGTGTGTCTCCCACGGCCTTTTCATTGACCTTTGTAAGTCTTTCTTCTGATCGATTTTGGTTCAAGCAGAGGTTGCGGGGGGCGGGGAGGGGGTTCCGCTGTTCCCATTGGCTGGTAACCGCAACCAATGGGTGCTGTAGGACAGCACCTGCAGGGACGAGGGAAGTGCACGGAGCTTCCCTGGCCCCCCATATGCGTAGGGGCCGCAAGGACCTGGTGGCCACTTCTCGGGAGCTGCAGTAAACGCTGCCGGGACCCCAATCCTCTGCTCCATCCCGGAGTCTCCTCCTGAAGCCAATCTCCCTCCTAGAGCACACACCCAGCCCACACCCCAACCCCATGCCCAGCCCTGAGACCCCCACCTGCATCCCAAACCTCTCATCCCCGGCCCCCCAGCCAGAGCTCACACCCCCTCCTGCACTCCAAACCACTCAATCCTGGACTGCAGCCCCCTCCTCCACCCAAAACCCTTCATCCCCACCCCCACCCTAGAGCCCACACCCCCTGCACCTCAACCACCTCCCCCAGCCTGGAGCCCTCTCCCACGCCCCAAATCCCTCATCCCTGGGCCCACCACAGAGCCAGCACCCCCAGCCGGAGCCCTCACCCCCCTTCCACACCACAGCCCCTTGCCCCAGCCCAGTGAAAGTGAGTGAGGGTCGGGGAGAGAGAGAGAGGAAGGGGGGGACAGAGCGAGTGTGGGTGGGGCCTTGGAGAGGGGCAGGGCAGGGGTGTGCGCTTAGAAAGTTGGCAACTCTCCCATCTTCCCCACTACCGGAGCTGATTCCCCAGCCCAGCCCAGCCCAGCTCACTGACTCTGATATTCGCCCTAAAACGCCCCATCCCCCCAGCCTCCAGCTTCAGCCCAGCGCCCCTGAGCCCCCATTGCCCCCAGCCTCTCACCTCAGCCTGTATCCAGTTCTTCTCTTGGGGGAAGAATCGATAGCAGCTGTACCTGAAGGTGAACCATCTTGCGGGACAGTGCACAGCATTTGCCCCTGCAGAGAGATGGGGCCGGGGGCAATGGTGGGGACAGGACACCGCGGTTAGAGGCTGTTCAGAGGCAGAGCCGTGACTTTCCCATTAGCACGAATAACATCGGGTCCCGTTTGGGGCTGTGTCTGGCCAGCAGGACCCTCCTGGCTCTGGGGCTGCAGGAAGAAGCTGGGTTTGCCCAGACCCCACATCGGCAGAACGGGGCCCCTGGAACCCAGCCCTGAGCCGGGATCCCACCAGGGCAGAGCCTCTGGGTTTGAATGGGGCCTGGGATCCTTTCCCCATGGCTCCCTGGGGCAGGAAGAAGCCAGTGCACTGGGGGTGGCTGATGGACCCTCCTCTCCCCCAGGGAGCCCCATGGACTCCCAGCCCCAGGGAAGGGGGGAAATATGGAGCTGCCAGCCACAGTGGCCCCCATTCAGCTGCAGCCCTCGGGCAGAGGGAATTCCTGCCACCCTGAGCTTCTCCCCGTCTCCCCCTGGGCCATGCGGGACAGTGGGGCCAGGGAAGCTGGCAGGGGGCAGGAAGGGAACACCCAGGGCCATGGGGTGAATCTGGGGGAGCAATGGGGTTGGCACAGACTGGGAGTAGGGAGGAAATTGGGAGCAGGGGCCCAGTTCTGGATGGAAGAAGCTGGCGGGTTTGAGGAGGAGGGAACGGGGGGGGGGGGAATGCCCAGGGAGATGAGACATAAAGAGGGGGGATAGCAGGGATCTGTGGGGCTGGGGCAGAGGGGAGGGGAAATGCCCTTTTCAGGGCTGGGGGCACAGAGGGACGGGGCAGAGCCGTATCCCAGCATGGGGGGGAACGGGACAGTGTGGAGGAGAAAGGCGCAGTGTGCAAGGAATGGGGCAACCCAGCCGGGATCAGAGGTCGGACGGGGGAGAAGCCGGGGCTGGAGCGGAGCCATGACCAGCCCTTGGAGAGGGACCCCGGGGGGGGACTCGCCCAGCCAGTGGGAGGGGAACACGGGAGGGTGGGGTGGGAGCCCGTAGCTGACAGGGGCTCAGCGCCCGTTGCCCAGGGACTGGCCCCACCGAATCCTCAGGGCAAGAGCCGACCCTGGGGGGCATTTCATCCACCTTCTCTCACCCGCTCCCTGGGGAGGGGCCGCAGGGCCTGGGCTCCCCCAGGGCAGTGACCCCCAGCAGCAGGGGACGGGCAGTGGCTCTGGGAGCGACGAGGGAAATTAATTCACTTCCCAATTCCCACCACGGCAACCAGCCCCCGGGGACTCCCGCTCCGAGGGCCGGGCAGGGACTCACCTGCCAGCGAGGGGTTAAAGATCAGGCAGCCGAGGAGGCAGAGGCTGAAGTAGGCGACTGGCCCCATCTTCTCGCTGCCCCTGGGGAGAAACACACAAGGGAGATGGGGCCATGAGTCCTTGAGACACCCCTGGAACTGTTTGCTAAAGCGCCAGGCTGGGCTGGAAGAGTCCCAAGAGGGATCCTGTCCCCCAGCCCTGGGGCATGGATCTCAGGGCCCTTCCTCTTCCACCACTCACTGAGCCGTGCCCCAGCAACAGAACTGGATGCCCAGCAGGGAGACAGGGTCAGCAGGGAGGCCGGGGTCACTCAGATGGGACCTGGGTCCCAGACAACAGGGTCCCATTTGCTGAGCAAAGCGGTTCTCAGAAGGAGCATTTGCCATCTCCCGCTGTCCCTCTCTCCCCTGTGCTGGGGCTGGCAGGTCCCCACGGTAGCCACCTACATGGCACTTGGAGGGAGGGCACGGGGGGGAGGGGGGGAGTTTGGAAGAGGCCCCAGAGCCACCAGGATGGAGGCCAGTCTGTGTGCACGTGGCTGGAATGGCAGCGGCTGGTGCAGCCCCTCTGCAATCGTTCTCTGCCTAGAGACCAGTTTAGTGTGAGAAACATGGAGCCTCTCGTGTTCTCACCCAGCACCTGGTACATGAAACACCCCCTGGCCCCGCCCCTGGGGCCCTTTCCCCACCAACAGGTGTTTGAATCACACTCAGATTTCCAGCTCCAGGAGATCAAGGGTCTGGGAACCGAACACCGTGTTGTTGGGGTCGGGGGAGGGGTGATAGTTACTGCAGCCCATGGTGGGGGCTGGGACCCCCGTGGCACCATGACTGGGAGAAGGGGGCCAATGGGAGAGCTGCCCTGCAGAGGGCTGCTCCATTGGGGACTGGACACAGGACTGGAGGCTGGGCCCAGCTCCCGGAGGGGCAGAGCGCTGGGCAGAGCTCCGTGGGGCTGTAGGGAGCCGCGTGCAGGGCTGTGCTGGGTGGGAGGAAGGGGTGAGGCAGAGACGGTCCCAGGGTCAGGGGACACACACAGGACAAGCCTGGCCACCCACCCCCGTAACAGATCAGCTGCCGCTAGCCTGTAACGATGCTGGTTCTAGCGGGACCCAACTGAGAGTGCCAGTTCAGGACAAATTGCTTCAAACAGGGCAGTTACAGCCCAAGGCTGGGGTTTTTCCACCTCTAAGGCACCAAACCAGCCAGACAGAGAAGACTTTGGTTTTACCCCACTGGCTAACCACAAGTCATCCCAAGCAATCCCCTAAGACACTCCAGTTTCCCAGTCTCACCACCAGTGCCACTTGTTATGGGGACAAATGGTTATGAAAACCAATGCCCCAGTAAAAGAAAAAAGGTTCCCCCGATCCCAACGGACCAAGCCCCAGACCCACATCAATATACAAATCAGATCTTACCCACAAATCACGCTGTTGCCAATCCTTTAGAATCTAAAATCTAAAGGTTTATTCATAAAGGAAAAAGGTCTAGGTGAGAGCTAGAATTGGTTAAATGGAATCTTATTACATACAGCGATGGCAAAGTTCTTGGTTCAGTGATGGAATAAGCTGCAGGTTCAAATCAAGTCTCTGGAACATCCCCAGCTGGGATGGGTCCTTCAGTCCTTTGTTCAGAGCTTCTGTTTGTAGCAAAGTCCCTCCAGAGGTAAGAAGCAGGATTGAAGACAAGATGGAGGAGCTTCAGCAGCCTTTTATAGTCTTTCGTCATGTGGCCTCTTTCTTTGTTCCAGAGACAAGCATTGGGGCACATGGCAAGAAAACCCTCAGAGTTCGGTCCATAGGCAGGTCCCTGCATCCCTTGTTGTGTCACAAGGTGGATCCACCTTCTTTCAATGGGTTAATTGTAGAGCCGATGGCCCTTAATGGGCCATCAAGCAGGCCAGGCAGAGCTGAAGTGTAGCTATCTGGGGTGTCACACAGAATCATAGCACAGGTTTGAAATACAGACAGTATAGAGCCAATACTTATAAGTTTAAATACAAAACTGATACATGCATATAAATGGCATGATCATAACCAGCAAACCATAACCGGGTCTTAGACACCTCATTTGACCCCCTTTAGATAAGATTTGGTGCCACTACAGGACCTTGGTTGTAACAATGATCTATATGGTCCCAGTTATTGTCAATAAAGTCACACCCCCAACGCAAAAGTGATGCAGGAAGGGATGACACAAACATCACTGACTGCAGCCCAAGAGCTCCCCATCCCTGGGTCTGTCTTACTACAGCTATTATTGGGTTAGAAGCCGTACCAGTGTGTAACAGAAATGGTGTATCAAAGTCATGTTCCATAACATGATTGAATCTCTTAACCAACTCAAGGTAAAACTTGGTTAGAACAATAGTGGATTGGATCTGCTCTTGCAGCATGGTTCCTGTATGTCTCAGGTGATCTTGCCAAGAGCTAAAGAACATAGCTATTCTATTCATACAGGCTCTGGCCAATGTCTGAAACCCAATTAACATCAAGTCAATGTAGATATTACTGTTGTCCATAGTACAGAAATCTTGGCATTTAGTCGTGAAAGCAATATGGTAGGGTGCTTCAGTTTCCCATTTCACACAGCACATCAGGTCTGGAATGTCTTTTCCCCTGTGAAAAGTTCCAATACTTTTTTCAGGCATTAACTGTGCAACATCAGTATAACAAGGCCTGTTAACATACAGTGTGTTCTCATGTATTCCTTTTAACATGTTCCAGGGATTTTCCAAAAGATCAGGCACATTGTACATTCTTTTAGTTTTTGGTAACAACAACAGAATAGTTACACAAATTACCCTGAGCAGCAACAACAAATTCGTTGCAAGTGTCCATTTACAATCATTTTCGTCATGCCACACCTTTGGCTCAATACCATCGAGGTTTGGGCCTTTTAGGGTTAGTCTGTGGCTTCCCTTTGCAAACTTAAGGTCTCTCTTTTCTTCCTGTCCTGAAGCATCAAACCCTGATCTCTCTTGCTTAACAGAATTCCCTGGCTGATTGGGAGTGCCCTCTCTGCTAACAGCTATTAGCAAGTCTTTCCTCCCCCAGTCAGTCAGGTAATTTGCATCAACACAGACAGGAGCCTGTTCACCAGTTTTCAGCTCCTTCACTGCTACCAATTCCAAGGCTGGACTCTGTCTTAAAGAGATACCATCCACTTTCTCTAACAAACTAGCCTTAAAGTTCTGTTGTTCTTCACTTACCAATCTGTGCTTCCACATGGAATCTGAAGTTAAGTTCACTGAGAGACTACAAGTCCCATCCAAAGTGTCTAGAGATGAGAGTACACCTGCCATCCCCTGCATTCTCGAGAGATTCACTACACAGCTGTCCTGCTCTGCAGACTCAGCTACCCAGCCTTCCCTCTGAACCTGAGACACAGACTGTTCACTTATAGAATCAGCATGGAGAGATTCCTCTCTCAACTACCTTGTCTCCCCAACAAGCTGGCCAAACTCAGCCACTTGGTCATAGGACCGATCAACTTTAACAGCTCTCACTCCATCTGAGACCTTTTCAAAGCTATCCACACTGGATCTTTCAAAAGGAAAGTCTGTACAAAGTGCAAGCTGATCTCCATATTGGAGGAGAAGATTCAAGGTTTGGAGAAATGAGTATCAATCCTGCGTTCCATAAAAGAAAATGAGGAGTTCCTGGATAGACGTCAGGATAGGCTTCAGCGGGCGCAGTGTTCTGAGGATTCAGAGCAGGCTGCGCAGCGGGGACAGAAGACCAGCGAGGATAATTGGCGGCATGTGACCTCCAGAAGAGGAAAGAGTATGAGACAAGTCCATGTACCAGAAACGCATATTCAGATGAGCAACCGTTTTCATGTTCTCTCCACAGGCACTAGTGCAGAGAGTGGAGTGAATGATGCATCTGAGGGAACAGAGCAGAAGGAGACTCCACTGATTGGAAGGCATGAGATGCACAGTCCTAGGGATGGGGGTTCCACGACCACCACTCCCAAGAGGAGGAGGAGGGTGGTGGTGGTCGGGGACTCTCTCCTCAGGGGGACTGAGTCATCTATCTGCCGCCCTGACCGGGAAAACCGAGAGGTGTGCTGCTTGCCAGGGGCTAGGATTCGTGATGTGACGGAGAGACTGCCGAGACTCATCAAGCCCTCAGATCGCTACCCCTTCCTGCTTCTCCACGTGGGCACCAATGATACTGCCAAGAATGACCTTGAGCGTATTACTGCAGACTACGTGGCACTGGGAAGAAGGATAAAGGCGTTTGAGGCGCAAGTGGTGTTCTCGTCCATTCTCCCTGTGGCAGGAAAAGGCCGGGGTAGAGACCGTCGAATCGTGGAAGTCAACGAATGGCTACGCAGATGGTGTCGGAGAGAAGGGTTTGGATTCTTTGACCATGGGATGGTGTTCCAAGAAGAAGGAGTGCTAGGCAGAGACGGGCTCCACCTGACGAAGAGAGGGAAGAGCATCTTTGGAAGCAGGCTGGCCAACCTAGTGAGGAGGGCTTTAAACTAGGTTCACCAGGGGAAGGAGACCAAAGCCCCGAGGTAAGTGGGGAAGTGGTATACCGGGAGGAAGCACAAGTAGGTGAGTGCAAGAGGGGAGGGCTCCTGCCCCATACTGGGACAGCAGGACGATCGGTGAGTTATCTTAAATGCCTATACACAAATGCAAGAAGCCTGGGGAACAAGCAGGGAGAACTGGAAGTCCTGGCACAGTCAAGGAATTATGACATAATTGGAATAACAGAGACTTGGTGGGATAACTCACACGATTGGAGTACTGTCATGGATGGATATAAACTGTTCAGGAAGGATAGGCAGGGCAGAAAAGGTGGGGGAGTTGCGTTGTATGTAAGAGAGCAGTATGACTGCTCAGAGCTCCAGTATGAAACTGCAGAAAAACCTGAGAGTCTCTGGATTAAATTGATAAGTGTGAGCAACAAGGGTAATGTCGTGGTGGGAGTCTGCTACAGACCACCAGACCAGGGGGATGAGGTGGACGAGGCTTTCTTCCAGCAACTAACAGAAGTTACTAGATCACAGGCCCTTGTTCTCATGAGTGACTTTAATCACCCCGACATCTGCTGGGAGAGCAATACAGCGGTCCACAAACAATTCAGGAAGTTTTTGGAAAGTGTAGGGGACAATTTCCTGGTGCAAGTGCTGGAGGAACCAACTAGGGGAAAAGCTCTTCTTGACCTGCTGCTCACAAACAGGGAAGAAATAGTAGAGGAAGCAATAGTGGATGGGAACCTGGGAGGCAGTGACCATGAGATGGTCGAGTTCAGGATCCTGACACAAGGAAGAAAGGAGAGCAGTAGAACAGACACCCTGGACTTCAGAAAAGCAGACTTTGACTCCCTCAGGGAACTGATGGGTAGGATCTCCTGGGAGAATAACATGAGGGGGAAAGGAGTCGAGGAAAGCTGGCTGTATGTTAAAGAAACCTTATTGAGGTTTCAGGAACAAACCATCCCGATGTGTAGAAAGAAAAGTAAATATGGCAGGCGACCAGCTTGGCTTAACAGTGAAATCCTTGCTCGTCTTAAACACAAAAAAGCAGCTTACAAGAAGTGGAAGATTGGACAAATGACCAGGGAGGAGTATAAAAGTATTGTTCAGGCATGCAGGAGTGAAATTAGGAAGGCCAAATCACACTTGGAGTTGCAGCTAGCTGGAGATGTTAGGAGTAACAAGAAGGGTTTCTTCAGGTATGTTAGCAACAAGAAGAAAGTCAAGGAAAGTGTGGTCCCCTTACTGAATGAGGGAGGGAACCTTGTGACAGAGGATGTGGAGAAAGCTAGTGTACTCAATGCTTTTTTTGCCTCTGTCTCCACAGACAAGGGCAGCTCCCAGACAGCTGCACTCCGCAGCACGGTATGGGGAGGAGGTGACCAGCCCTCTGTGGAGAAAGAAGTAGTTCGGGACTATTTAGAAAAGCTGGACGAACACAAGTCCATGGGGCCGGATGCACTGCATCCGAGGGTGCTAAAGGAGTTGGCCGATGTGATTGCAGAGCCATTGGCCATTTTCTTTGACAAATCATGGCAATCGGGGGAGGTCCCGGATGACTGGAAAAAAGCGAATGTAGTGCCCATCTTTAAAAAAGGGAAGAAGGAAGATCCGGGGAACTACAGGCCAGTCAGTCTCACCTCAATCCCTGGAAAAATAATGGAACAGGTCCTCAAGGAATCAATTCTGAACCACTTAAAGGAGGGGAAAGTGATCAGGAACAGTCAGCATGGATTCACCAAGGGCAAGTCATGCCTGACTAACCTAATTGCCTTCTATGATGAGATAACTGGCTCTGTGGATGAGGGGAAAGCAGTGGATGTGCTATTTCTTGACTTTAGCAAAGCTTTTGATACAGTCTCGCACAGTGTTCTTGCCAGCAAGTTAAAGAAGTATAGGCTGGATGAATGGACGGTAAGGTGGATAGAAAACTGGCTGGATGGTCGTGCTCAACGGGTAGTGATCAATGGCTCCATGTCTAGTTGGCAGCCGGTATCAAGTGGAGTGCCCCAAGGGTCGGTGCTGGGGCAGGTTTTGTTCAATATCTTCATCAACGACCTGGAGGATGGTGTGGACTGCACCCTTAGCAAGTTTGCAGATGACACTAAACTGGGAGGAGTGGTTGATACGCTGGAGGGTAGGGATAGGATACAGAGGGACCAAGACAAATTAGAGGATTGGGCCAAAAGAAATATGATGAGGTTCAACAAGGACAAGTGCAGAGTCCTGCACTTAGGACGGAAGAATCCCATGCACTGCTACAGACTAGGGACCGAATGGCTGGGCAGCAGTTCTGCAGAAAAGGACCTAGGGGTTACAGTGGACGAAAAACTGAATATGAGTCAACAGTGTGCCCTTGTTGCCAAGAAGGCTAACGGCATTTTGGGCTGTATAAGTAGGGGCATTTCCAGCAGATCGAGGGACGTGATTATTTCCCTCTATTCGGCACTGGTGAGGCCTCATTTGGAGTACTGTGTCCAGTTTTGGGCCCCACACTACAAAAAGGATGTGGATAAATTGGAAAGAGTCCAACGGAGGGCAACCAAAATGATTAGGGGGCTGGAGCACATGACGTATGAGGAGAGGCTGAGGGAACTGGGATTGTTTAGCCTGCAGAAGAGAAGAGTGAGGGGGGATTTGATATCTGCTTTCAACTACCTAAAAGGGGGTTCCAAAGAGGATGGATCTAGACTGTTCTCAGTGGTAGAAGATGACAGAACAAGGAGTAATGGTCTCAAGTTGCAGAGGGGGAGGTTTAGGTTGGATATTAGGAAAAACTTTTTCACTAGTAGGTTGGTGAAGCACTGGAATGGGTTCCCTAGGGAGGTGGTGGAATCTCCTTACTTAGAGGTTTTTAAGTCAGGCTTGACAAAGCCCTGGCTGGGATGATCTAGTTGGGGTTGGTCCTGCTTTGAGCAGGGGGTTGTACTAGATGACCTCCTGAGGTCCCTTCCAACCCTGAGATTCTATGATTCTATGATTCTATGATCTTTCAAAAGGAAAGTCAGTGGATCCATTCACAACAGAACATTTCTGGCTGTTACGAACTGAAAATTCCTTGATCAAATCACTTTCACACCCTTCAATTACAGCAAACTGCTTGCACAGATTCCCATGAGGATTCCTTTCCCCAGGAACTTCTTTAAGCAACGTTTTACTTCTCAAAAAAGCGAATGGGATGTTAGGAATCATTAAAAAAGGGATAGAGAATAAGATGGAGAATATCTTACTGCCCTTATACAAATCCATAGTGCGCCCACATCTTGAATACTGCGTACAATTGTGGTCTCCTCTTCTCAAAAAGGATATACTTGTATTAGAAAAGGTTCAGAGAAGGGCAACTCAAATGATTAGGGGTCTGGAACGGGTCTCATATGAGGAGAGATTAAAGAGGCTAGGACTTTTTAGCTTGGAAAAGAGGAGACTAAAGGGGGATATGATAGATGTCTATAAAATTATGATTTGTGTGGAGGAAGTGAATAAAGAAAAGTTATTTACTTGTTCTCATAATAAAAGAACTAGGGGCCACCCAATGAAATTAGTGGGCAGCAGGTTTAAAACAAATAGAAGGAAGTTTTTCTTCACACAGCACACAGTCAACCGGTGGAACTCCTTGCCTGAGGAGGCTGTGAAGGCTAGGCCTATAACAGGGTTTAAAAGAGAACTGGATAAATTCATGGAGAGGAAGTCCATTAATGGCTATTAACCAGGACGGGTAAGGAATTGTGTCCTTAGCCTCTGTTTGTCAAAGGGGGGTGATGGATGGCAGGATAGAGATCACTAGATCATTACCTGTTAGGTCCACTCACTCTGGGGCACCTGGCATTGGCCACTGTCGGTGGACGGGATACTGGGCTAGATGGACCTTTGGTCTGACCCAGTACGGCCTTTCTTATGTTCTCACAGAAATTCTGCCCTTACCCTTTTCACCTAGGGCTTGCTCTAAAGGAATGCTTCCCTGAGCAACAACAGATCTTTCTGGGTCTTACTTTCATCCAGGATCACCTCTGGCTCATCAGATGGATTCCTACACAATCCCCTTTCAGGCAAACTCCTAGACTTATTGGATAAAAGGTTAGAAGCATTCTCCTTCCCTTTGGCACACACAAGTTCAGGAATCTTTTCCTTCTTCCTACCAGTTGTCAACCGGTCAGTAGGTAACACAACCAAATCACCTTTCTGCTCTCCTTGTGCCCTGGCGAGGGTATCACCCTGATTAGACAGAGTTGCTACACCCTTTCCCAACAACACACCAGCAACCTGCAAAATACAAGCACCAGAATTGTCTGGTCTCTGGGATTCTGCATCGACACTAACTGGATGCCACCTAGTTACAGTGCCCTTCTCCCTAGCAGACACAAACTTGGGACCCGTCCCTTAGAATCATAGAATCTCAGGGTTGGAAAGGACCTCAGGAGGTCATCTAGTCCAACCCCCTGCTCAAAGCAGGACCAACCCCAACTAGATCATCCCAGCCAGGGCTTTGTCAAGCCTGACCTTAAAAACCTCTAAGGAAGGAGATTCCACCACCTCCCTAGGTAACCCATTCCAGTGCTTCACCACCCTGGAAGCTGGAGAAAGCCAGGGTCTCACCTGGGAGCTGCTCTGGTGCAAGGCCAGTCCAAGTGCAGCCTGCATGGGCCACTGGCCGGGCCAGGGGCATTTATAGACCAGTCCGGGGAGGGGACCAGGCGTCAACACTGAACATGCAAATCTGTGCTGAGGACGGATCCAATCATTTAACACCCGGGCAAACAGAGATAAGAGGAGCCGGGACCCAGCCACCAGCCGGGCTGTGACCAGGAGAAAGCTTTTGTCAGGGCTGAGATAAGAGATTTCCTTTCCCCCCTGCCCCGACAGGACTGAGCTCAGTGTGGCTGTAGGGAGCCCTCGTGCCCTGGCCCTGACTGAAAAGTTCCAGGCAGATCCCTAGGGAGTGTAAATCAGCTGGAGCCTCACTGAAGTCAGGGATAGAAACCCCAGTGTGTACAGTCTGATGTAGGACTATTGGGGCTCTTGGGGTCAGACCCCCAGGGGGTGGGTGTTGCTCACAGCTCCATTAAAATCAGTAGGGCTAGAACCCCACTGGGTGTAAACTGGCTAGAGCTCCATGGGAGTCAATGGACTGACACCAGCTGTGACCTGGTCCCCATCTGTGCAGGGTAAAATAGCAACTTCCAATTCCCAGCTCTCAATACCAGGGAGACACTCGGCACAGCCCCCACCTTGTGCTTGGCTCATCGCCTCCCTGCACTGGGTGTTGTCACTTATACCTCTGCAAACAGACTGGGAAATGCGCCATCCTCCCTAGGTGGCGATTTACACGTACCTGGCACTCGTGGAAACGCCCCATTCTCCCTGGGTGGCGATTTACACATACCCGGCACTGGTGTAAATGCACCATCCTTCCTGGGCGGCGATTTACACATACTGGGCACTGGTGTAAATGCACCATCCTTCCTGGGCGGCGATTTACACATACTGGGCACTGGTGTAAATGCACCATCCTCCCTGGGCGGCGATTTACACGTACCGGGCACTGGTGTAAATGGTGACGTATGGTGCCGGGGACTATCAGGCCCACGAGGATTGGACTATAACTGGAGGGTGATGCCTGTGGCCGAGGTCTGGGCCCTGTTCTGGGCTGCCCACGCTCCCTCCTGTCTGTCTCTGCGGCATGTCAAGGGAGCCCATCCCCACGGTCTGTAGGTGCTGACCGTGGCCCAATGAAAGCAGTGTAAGACTTGCCCTGGAGTGACTCTGTTCTCACATGTCTGTGGCTTGGCTGCTTGTACCTGGGGCTAGTGAGACTGTTTAAAGCCGGGCACAGCTCAGCCCCTGTGAATTCACGACACCCGGTAACTTCCCTCGTCTCAGTCCAAGCACCAGCTGACTCCTCATGTGAATTTCATGCAGAGATTGCAAGGCCAGGAGGGGCCGGTGTGATCACCTGATCTGACCCCCCCTCTGTAAAACACAGGCCAGAGACCAGACCCACAATGCCTAGAGCAGAGCTTTTAGAAAAACATCCAGTGTCCATTTTAAAATTGCCCGTGATGGAGAATCCACCACGGCCCTGAGGAAGTTGTTCCAGTTACTCTCACTGGTAAAAACGTCTGCCTCATTTCCAGTCTGAATTTGTCTCGCTTCAGCTCCCACCCAGCCATTGGACCGAGTTACACCTTTGTCTGCTAGACTGGTGAGCCCATTGCTAAATATCTGTTCCCCAGGTAGGTACTTGTAGACTGGAGTCAAATCACCCCTTCACCTTTGCTTTGCTCAGTTGAACAGGTTGAGCTCCCTGAGTCTATCACTCTAAGGCAGGTTTTCTAATCCTTTAATCCTTCTCATGGCTCTGCTCTGACCCCTCTCCAAATTATCAACATCCTTCCTGAACCGTGGACACCAGAACTGGACACAGGATCCCACCAGCAGCTACCCCACGGCCAACCACAGACATAGAATAACCTCTCTGCTCCTACTTGAGACTCCCCTGGTTTTGTATCCCAGGTTTGCAGTAGCCCTTTTGGCCACAGCGTTGCGCTCGGAGCTCATGTTCAGCTGGTTATTAATCCACCCCCACCCCCAGATCTTGTACAGAGTCCCTGGTTCCCAGGACAGAGGCCCCATCCTGTAAGTCTGGCCAGTGGTCTGTGTTCCTACATGTCGGCATTTACATTTAGCCGTACTAAGATGCATTGTTTGCTGAACCCGGTTTACCAGCAGATCCAGATCGCTCTCTATCAGTGACCTGCCCTCTTCATTATTTACCGGCACTCCCCCAAACTTTGTGCCACCTGCAAACTTATCGGTGATGGATTTATGTTTCCTTCCAGGTCACTGGTGACAATGGTAACTAGTGTAGGGCCGAGAACTGATCCCTGCAGGACCCCACTGGATACAAACCCACCCTCCCCATGGTTGGAACGTTCTGCTGGGGACACCCAGAGCTGTGGGCCCCTGTGTTACCGCACGGCCGCAGCAAGGGTGAGCTGAGCTGGAGATTAGACTGTTTGTCAGCTCCCTGCCACATCAGCCTGCTCCACCCTGGGGGTTCCCCCCACCCCTCCTGCCCTGCCATGCCGGCCTCCACAGCTGTGGGGGCTCCTCCCACCCTTCCTGCCCTTCCTGCTCTGCCATGGGGATTCCCTCACCCCTACTGCCTCCATTCACTGCCGTGGGTGCTTCCTGACCCCTTCCTGCCCTCCCTTATCTACTATGGGGGGTTCCCCCACCCCTCCCTTCTCCAACGGGGTGGGGGCTGGAAGGGCTTATGAAACATCCCTGGAGTGGGGGAGGGCTAAAGGGAGATGGGGGCCAGGTATCACCCTGTGGGGGGTGATGTGCCAGGCCTCACAAACGGGGAGACACCCGGTTCCGTGCCAGCCGGAGATGGTGGGTCCCTGGGCACCGCTCTCAGGGACAGGACACTCAGCTCTGGTCCATGTGGGGCGGGGGGCAGGGCCGTTGGCAGTGGGGAGCCGGATAGAACCTGTGCCAGGGCCCAGGCAGCTCACATAGGGCAAGTCCAGCCACCGGGCCCAGTCCCAGGGTTTGGCTGCCACCAAGAGCCGAGCAGCCAGCATGGAGGGGAGAAGGGACTGGAGGGGGCAGGGACTCACCTGTCTGTTTGTCTGTCTGTCTAGGCAGCTGGTCCAGAACACTGGGTATTGGAGTTCAGCCTGTGCCGGGCTCTGGGTCCCCAGGGAGTTTATAGCTCAGTGGGGGCGGGGAGGGGGGCATGGCGCTGGGGGGGAGAAGGAGGAGGGTGAATTTGGAAAAGGGACGAGATGTGACAGTTCAAACCCAGTGGTGACACAGATAAGAGATGGCAATCTGCCCCCGCTTCTGCTCAGCTTCCTGCTGCTCCCGGAGATGCCCTGGCGTGGTTGGCATGATGAGCGGTATCGCTGCTGAGTCACAGCCTGGCACTGGGGAGGGGGCTCTGGGGTAGACGCCGGCCCAGAGGGCACATGGGGCGGGATTCCTGCAGAGAGAGCATGATGGGGGGACACAGTAATGGTTTAACTTCCTGCCTGATTGACCCGCCCCCACCACCCCATTCCCAAGCACCCAGATGTGAGCAGCCACCAACCACCCAGCCACCCCTGTCCCTGAGCTCCCAGCAGTGAACACCCACCACCCACCCACCCATCCCTGCCCCATAGCATTCAGGGGTGCGCAATCCACGCCCCCACGGCTGTCTCTCAGCCCCCCCATCCACCCACTCGTGTCCCTGAGCCCCCCGCTGGGGGCACCTGCCCCCACCATATACACCTGCCCTGAGCCCCCAAGCCCTGAGTGACTTGTGACAGGAATCGGACTCACACCAAGTGCTGTAAATCGGGGTCTCCCTCCCCCCATTCACTTGTATTTGCTGACAACGACGGGAGGTGGGGAATGGGGGGAGGGGCGACACCCCAAACCGTACAGTGATGGCGCCAGTCAGACCCTCTGGTGCCAACAGAGAGATGGGCCTGGGCTGCCTGGTACAGACCGTGCTGGGGAAGAGGCTGTAGACTCAGGGTCTGTTATCCAGGGACTTGGATAGTGGCTGAATGTCACTGAACCAAAGGCCTGCGAGGGGCCTGGGGCAGGCTGGGAGCCTGGGTTATCACAGCTGTTAAAGCCAGAAGGGCCCATTGTGATCATCTCATCTGACCTCCTGTGTCACACGGGCCAGAGACCCCACCAGTGAGTTCTGTGTCCGGCCCAGAGCATCTGGTTTCACTAGGGAAGATCTGTAGAACCGACCAGTCCCCACCGTTATTTACCGCTTCACCCATTCTGCTGTCATAGAATCATAGAATCATAGAATCTCAGGGTTGGAAGGGACCTCAGGAGGTCATCTAGTCCAACCCCCTGCTCAAAGCAGGACCAACCCCAACTAGATCATCCCAGCCAGGGCTTTGTCAAGCCTGACTTAAAAACCTCTAAGGAAGGAGATTCCACCACCTCCCTAGGTAACCCATTCCAGTGCTTCACCACCCTCCTAGTGAAAAAGTTTTTCCTAATATCCAACGTAAACCTCCCCCTCTGCAACTTGAGACCATTACTCCTTGTTCTGTCATCTTCTACCACTGAGAACAGTCTAGATCCATCCTCTTTGGAACCCCCTTTTAGGTAGTTGAAAGCAGCTATCAAATCCCCCCTCACTCTTCTCTTCTGCAGGCTAAACAATCCCAGTTCCCTCAGCCTCTCCTCATAAGTCATGTGCTCCAGCCCCCTAATCATTTTTGTTGCCCTCCGTTGGACTCTTTCCAATTTATCCACATCCTTCTTGTAGTGTGGGGCCCAAAACTGGACACAATACTCCAAATGAGGCCTCACCAGTGCCGAATAGAAGGGAATAATCACGTCCCTCGATCTGCTGGAAATGCCCCTACTTATACAGCCCAAAATGCCATTAGCCTTCTTGGCAACAAGGGCACTTGACTCATATTCAGCTTTTCGTCCACTGTAACCCCTAGGTCCTTTTCTGCAGAACTGCTGCCCAGCCATTCGGTCCCTAGTCTGTAGCAGTGCATGGGATTCTTCTGTCCTAAGTGCAGGACTCTGCACTTGTCCTTGTTGAACCTCATCAGATTTCTTTTGGTCCAATCCTCTAATTTGTCTAGGTCCCTCTGTATCCTGTCCCTACCCTCCAGCGTATCAACCACTCCTCCCAGTTTAGTGTCATCTGCAAACTTGCTAAGGGTGCAGTCCACACCATCCTCCAGGTCGTTGATGAAGATATTGAACAAAACCTGCCCCAGCACCGACCCTTGGGGCACTCCACTTGATACCGGCTGCCAACTAGACATGGAGCCATTGATCACTACCCGTTGAGCACGACCATCCAGCCAGTTTTCTATCCACCTTACCGTCCATTCATCCAGCCCATACTTCTTTAACTTGCTGGCAAGAACGCTGTGCGAGACTGTATCAAAAGCTTTGCTAAAGTCAAGAAATAGCACATCCACTGCTTTCCCCTCATCCACAGAGCCAGTTATCTCATGCTGCCATGCCTTGATTCTTTACTGATTGCACCCGAGATCAGACTTTCCATGATTTTGCCCATGATCAGTGTCAGCCTCACTGACATAGTTACCCAGCACATCCCATTTCCCTTCTTTAATATTGGCACAAGATTCTCTTTCCTCCAGTCCTCCAAAAAGTTCCCCAGTGTTTCAACAGTTCTTAAAAATCAACATTAGTGCTTCAGACAGCTCCTCGGCTGCGTCTTTTAATACTCTTGGGGGCCAATTATCCAGTCCTGCTGAATTAAAAATGATTCTCTTTAGCAGCTGCCAGGTAACATTCTATCCTGGAATAGCAGGTGTTTCTATAGCTCTGTAAGAGATGAGTGTTTCTGTGCTCTGATTGGCTGAGACAATTCCACCTGTTTCATGAGATCAATGCAGGGCCTGTGGCTAACTAAGGGGACATGGGAAAGTTCCCATCCCAGGGGTGAGGTGCTGTAGCATGCTGCTGCCCCAGGGGTTCTGTCAAAAACCTTTTTCTCCCCAAACACTTGCTCAGGCTCTGGCTCTGCATGGAGCTTTGGTTCATTTGCCGGCTGTTCGACGCTCAGACTCCCGCGTTGTGTTACAGGGCAAATGTCACCCACCCTCATCTCCCGTAACAATAAGGGATTGATTCCTGGAACAGCCCCTCTGGGAGCTGCTGAGGAGACTGGGGTGTCCGGGTTAGTGATGGGAACAGCTCAAGGCCTCCAGAGGTCGGGAGCTGATTGAATCATCCAGACAGGCCAGGACCCCATCACTGGGCACTGGGAGCTCTGAGGAACGATCTCTTCCTGGCCAGGCGTCATCTATCCCTCTCAGGCAGCAAACCCAGATCTGTGATGGGCACCAGCTCCTGGCCCCCCAGTGCCCTTCATCTCCTCTAGAACATCCCACAGGGATCCAGCCTCTCCCCATCCTGCTCAGCACCCACCCCCCACTGCTAGGGATATGGACCGACGGGCCAGGCACAGAGCTCTCCTGCACAGACCGTTTGGGTGTCACCATTTTATTGTCCCATTACGAGGTGACAGTTGCTGCCACAACTGCAATTTCCTTTGTAATCTAACAGTTCTGGTGCGTTAGGAGCCAGCCCTGAGTGAGCAACTTACCCAGCCGACAATGAGCTGAGATAACAAAGTGCCGGCTCATTGCCCCTGGGTCGGGGGCGGAGGAGCTCGCTGCTCTCTGGGGTAACCAGGCTCATCTGACTCCCCCTGCGGCCTGAGAGAGCCCAGTATGACTTGGCCTTTGCATTCGGCTTGGCCAGATGTTGCTGTGCAGGGTGAAGCCACCGCTGGCTTCTGCCTTTATGGTTGGTTGGGGCTTTAAACAATTGTTCAAGGCACCAAAGGCACCTTTTCTACTCGGCTTTGTGACGCAGGCGGAGCAGATGCCAACTCATGCCAAGGCCCCAGGCCTCACTCAACACTGACAAATGCTTGGCTGGAAACCAGCCCTGCTCACCTGAGGGGTTCGTGTTGTTACACTAGGTGTTGTATTGATAAGAACGTGTTTAGTGTTTAGCCTTTATGAAATGCTTGTAGGACGCTGCATGTATCAATCTTACCGAGAACACCCAAACCCCAGGGTATCAGGTTATGTCAATTGTTCACATTGCAATCCTCTGTGATTGCGTAGGGTGTGGTCTACACTACCGAGTTTGGTCGACGCAAGGCAGCTTAGGTCAACCTAACTCTGTAAGCGTCTACACCAAAATGTTTCTCCCAGCGACGTTCCTCATCCTCTACGCCGGCTTAATAACTCCACCTCCGCGGAGGGGACAGAGCTTAGGCTGACGAAGTGAGTCAACTCAGTGTCATTATAGACACTACGTTACTTCGGCTGACTTCAGTGGCCTCCAGGACATGTCCCAGAATGCCCTAGCCTGGCTTCAGGCCTCCGAGATTCAGCGGCTGCCTTATAATTCTCCGCCAGACTCACCACATCAGCCAATATCTTGGGTACAGGCCGGTACAGCCTCTCCTGCCCCACAGCCAGGAGGATCTGCGTGAACTGCTCCAGTACAATCTTTTCAGCCACCTGCCACCCAGACCACCTCTCAGGTCGGAGTCAAAGCCAACAACATTTCTGAAGGGTCTGGGCCACTGCTCCAGGTCAGGACCTCAGTGTGTTTTTCTCCCAGCAAAAGCACTCTCGGGATGAGCAACCATATTTGTGCCCCTGACTAGAGCCCTGAGTGGGACTATTTTCTTAGTCCTGCCATTCCACCCCATGGGATGGAAAGTTCTCCCACACCGCAAACAGCATGAACGCCCTGGCAAGCAGCCACTGCTCTCTGTCCGCCTAGCTCTGAGGGCAGCGCCGCCACTATGAACAGGCTATGCCACCCTCATCTGGGAGCTGCCTTCAGAGCTGGGTGGCCGGAGACTGGTGACCGCTGGATGTCTGCCCAGCTCTGAGGGCAGCGCTGCCGCTAGCAACAGCCCGGAAGTAAAGGTGGCAAGGTATTATATTGGTGCCCTGACTTCTGCCCCCAGAGCTGGGTGGCCGGATAGCAGCGGCTGCTGGCTGGCCACCAGATCTGAAAGCAGCACCACCGCCAGCAGCCACTCAAAAGCAAGGGTGGCGCTGTATGGTAATGCCACTCTTACTTCTGTGCCACCGCCAGGAGCAGCGTGGCAGGAAGGGTGGAAGTAGCAGCACAGAAGGGTGGCACAGAACCCCGGCTGTATTTTAAAGAAGCCTTATTGAGGGCGCAGGAACAAACCATCCCGATGTGCAGAAAGAATAGCAAATATGGCAGATGACCAGCTTGGCTTAACAGAGAAATCTTCGATCAGCTTAAACTCAAAAGGGAAGCTTACAAGAAGTGGAAACTTGGACAGATGACTAGGGAGGAGTATAAAAATATTGCTCGAGCATGCAGGGGTGTAATCAGGATGCCAAAGCATAACTGGAGTTGCAGCTAGCCAGAGATGTGAAGGGTAACAAGAAGGGTTTCTACAGGTATGTTAGCAGCAAGAAGAAGGTCAGGGAAAGTGTGGGACCCTCACTGAATGCGGGAGGCAACCTAGTGACAGAGGATGTGGAAAAAGCTGAAGTACTCAATGCTTTTTTTGCCTCAGTCTTCCCAGAAAAAGGTCAGCTCCCAGACTGCTGCACTGGGCAGCACAGTACGGGGCAGAGGTGAGCAGCCCTCAGTGGTGAAAGAACAGGTTAAGGACTATTTAGAAAATCTGGACATGCACAACTCCATAGGTCCGGATCTAATGCATCTGAGGGTGCTGAGGGAGTTGGATGATGTGATTGCAGAGCCATTGGCCATTATCTTTGAAAACTCGTGGTGGTCGGGGGAGGTCCTGGACAACTGGAAAAAGGCAAATATAGTGCCCATATTTTAAAAAGGGAAGAAAGAGAACCCAGGGAACTACAGACCTGTCAGCCTTACCTCAGTCCCTGGAAAACTCATGGAGCAGGTCCTCAAGGAATCTATTTTGCAGAACTTGGAGGAGAGGAAAGTGATCAGGAACAGTCCACATGGATTCACCAAGGCAAGTCATGTCTGACCAACCTGACTGGCTTCTATGATGAGATAACTGGCTCTGTGGATATGGGGAAAGTGGCGGATGTGCCATATCTTGACTTTAGCAAAGCTTTTGATACGGTCTTCCAGAGTCCTGGTTGATCACAGGATGACTATGAGCCGTCAATGTGATATGGCTGTGAAAAAAGCTAATGTGGTCTTGGGGTGCATTAGGCGAGGTTTTTCCAGTAGAGATAAGTACCGTTATACAAGGCATTGGTGAGACCTCATTTGGAATACTGTGTGCAGTTCTGGTCTCCCATGTTTAAGAAGGATGAATTCAAACTGGAACAGGTACAAAGAAGGGCCACTAGGATGATCTGAGGAATGGAAAACTTGTCTTATGAAAGGAGACTCAAGGAGCTTGGTTTGTTTAGCCTAACCAAAAGAAGGCTGAGGGGAGATATGATTGCTCTCTTTAAATATATCAGAGGGATAAATACCAGGCAGGGAGAGGAATTATTTAAGATCAGTACCAATGTCAACACAAGAACAAATGGATATAAACTGGCCATCAGGAAGTTTAGACTTGAAATTAGACGAAGGTTTCTAACCATCAGAGGAGTGAAGTTCTGGAACAGACTCCCAAGGAGAACAGTGGGGGCAAAAGACCTATCTGGCTTCAAGATTAAGCTAGATAAGTTTATGGAGGGGATGGTTTGATGGGATAACATGATCTTGGCAATTATTGAAACCTTGACTATCAGTGGTAAATAGGCCCAATGGCCGGTGACGGGATGTTAGAAGTTATTACAGAGAAGCTTTTCCTGGGTGTCTTGCTGGTGAGTCTTGCCCACATGCTCAGGGTTCAGCTGATCGCCATTTTTGGGGTCGGGAAGGAATTTTCCTGCAGGGTAGATTGGCTGAGGCCCGGGAGGTTTTTTGCCTTCCTCTGCAGCATGGGGCACGGGTCACTTGCTGGAGGATTCTCTGCGTCTTGAAGTCTTTAAACCATGATTTGAGGACTTCAATAGCTGAGACATAGGTGAGATTCTGTGGCCTGCATTGTGCAGAAGGTCAGACTAGATGATCATAATGGTCCCTTCTGACCTTAAAGTCTATGAGTTTATGAGTATTTTTGCCTGCAACTTGAAGTATGGATTGGATGAATGGACTATAAGGTGGATAGAAAGCTGGCTAGATTGTCGGGCTCAACAGGTACTGATCAGTGGCTCGATGTCTAGTTGGCAGCCGGTATCAAGCGGAGTGTCCCGAGGATCAGTTCTGGGGCCAGTTTTGTTCAACATCTTCATTAATGATCTGGAGGATGGGATGGATTGCACCCTCTGTAAGTTCACAGATGACACTAAGCTGGGGGGAGAGGTAGATACCCTGGAGGGTAGGGATAGGGTCCAGAGTTACCTAGACAAATTAGAGGATTGGGCCAAAAGAAATCTGATGAGGTTCAACAAGGACAAGTGCAGAGTCCTGCACTTAGGACGGAAGAATCTCATGCACTGCTACAGTCTGGGGAGCGACTGGCTAAGCAGCAGTTCTGCAGAAAAGGAGCTGGGGATTACAGTGGATGAGAAGCTGGATACTAGTCAACAGTGTGCCCTTGTTGCCAAGAAGGCTAATCGCATATTGGGCTGCATTAGTAGGAGCATTGCCAGCAGATCGAGGGAAGTGATTATTCCCCTCTACTCGGCATTGGTGAGGCCACACCTGGAGTATTGTGTCCAGTTTTGTTCCCCCCACTACAGAAGAGAATTGGACAAATTGGAAAGAGTCCAGCGGAGGGCAACAAAAATGATCAGAGGGCTGGGGCACATGACTTACAAGAAGAGGCTGAGGGAACTGGGATTATTTCGTCTGCAGAAGAGAAGAATGAGGGGGGATTTGATAGCAGCCTTCAACTACCTGAAGGGGGGTTCCAAAGAGGATGGAGCTCGGCTGTTCTCACTGGTGGCAGATGACAGAACAAGGAGTAATGGTCTCAAGTTGCAGAGGGGGAGGTTTAGGTTGGATATTAGGAAACACTATTTCACTAGGAGGGTGGTGTAGCACTGGAATGGGCTACCTAGGGAGGTGACGGAATCTCCTTCCTTAGAGGTTTTTAAGGCCTGGCCACATTCCCCATTTCATATCATTATTAGTAAATAGAAGTGAACTGGTGAAGAGAGACCCCAATTTACAGCACATGGCATGAGGATTCCTTTCCAGAATGGCCACTCAGAGCTGGGCCGTGCAGGGCAGATGTGTGGGGGAATCACTCAGACAGGGAGTTAATCCTTTGCTGTATCAGTCCATCACGTCCTGTGGTGCCAACGAGCGATGGGCCTGGGCTGCCTGTTACAGACAGTGCTGGGGAAGAGGCTGTAGACTCAGGGTCTGTTATCCAGGGACTTCACACAGGCTCAACATCGCTGACCCAAAGGCCTGCGAGGGGTCTGGGGGGTGCTGGGAGCCTGGGTTATCACAGCTGTTAAAGCCAGAAGGGACCATTGTGATCATCTCGTCTGACCTTCCATATAGCACAGGCCGGAGAACCAGCCATGGTGCAGGGGGCTGGTGGTCTGAGCTCTGGAGTTGTTGACTGTACAGGACAGCTGGACTCTGGCTGAGACAATTCCACCCATCAGGTGGCTCATAACCCCAGTGCTGTCCCTATGGCTAACAAACGGGATGTGGGAATGTTTCTGTCCCCCGTGTCAGGTGCTTTAACGTGCTCCTGTCTCAAGGCATCTGTTGAAAACCTTCTCCTCCCCAAGAATTTCTTCAGGGTTTTGGCTCTGAAGGCCGCTGCTCTATGTTCTTTGGACAAGACTTTCAATGGTGCCTCAGTTTTGGGGTCCTCAGCTGGGGACCCCATAAAGGGGCAGCAGTGATCAGCAGTCAGCCTGTGAGAATCAGGCTTTGTGAATGTATCTCAGGTCGGACACCCCAAGTCCCATCACTTTGCCATCCTCACCCTTCTGTTCCTACACACATGACTTTGTGTTTCCCATATTAAAATGTATTTTGTTTGATTGTGCCCCAGATACCAAGCGGCTCAGATCAGTCTGAACCCTGCCCTGCCCTGCCCTGCCGTGTCCTGTTACGGGTTTATTTCTGTCAGTGGATTTATATGGTGCCTTTCCTAAACCCTTCTGCTTCAACAGTATTTAAAGCCACAATTAAACCTAAAGGCAGAAGCCAGCAGTGCCCATGCCTGACACAGCAGCAGCTGGCCAAGCCTAATGCAAAGGCCAGGCCATACTGGGCTCTGTCGGGCAGTGGGGAAAGTTGGAGGAACCTGGTTACCGCAGAGAGCAGCAAACTGCTCCAGACCCTGCCCAGGGGCAATGAGCCGGCACTTTGTTATCTCACCTCATTGAGTAAATTGGTCGCTCAGGGCTGGGTCCTAACGTACCAGAACTGTTAGATTACAAAGGAAATTGCAATTGTGGCAGCAACTGTCACCTCGTAATGGGGCAATAAAATGGTGACACCCATAACGGTCTGTGCAGGAGAGCTCTGTGCCTGGCCCTTCGGTCCATATCCCTAGCGGTGGGGTGTGGGTGCTGAGCAGGACGGGGAGAGGCTGGATCCCTGAGGGATGCTACGGATGGGTGGGAGGTCTTGGAATAGAAGAGTTGGGTCCATTACAGGTTATAGAGTCATAGAGGAGGGAGAACTGGGACGGGTGAGGAACAGACTGAACTTTTCTTAAGTCCTACAGATGACTGTGTGCATTGGCACTGGAACTAGGGGTTTTGGGGGTTCTGCCGCACCCCCTGATTGAAGTGTTCCCATTATATACAGGGTTTATAGTTTGGTTCCATGGCTCTCAGCACCCCCAGTATAAAAATTGTTCCAGTGCCCCGGACTGTGTGTGGTGTCCCCCGGCCCACACTGTGGGGTCCTGGTTCCTTTAACCTTTTGCATTTTCCCCTTATTTTTCTGACAGTTTCTATTCAATAAAGTGTGTTTGGATGGAAATTAATGCAGTGACTGGGAGGGTCAGAGAAGCAGCCAGTGAGGAGAGAGCACCCAGAAGTGGGGACAACGTTGCCCCTGTCCTGAGTGACCACAACAAGACTGGGAGGTCAGCTTCCCAGGAATCTTGGTCCCAGCCTTGCTGCGGTTGCGAGGACTCTGCTGCACCTCTGGGTTGGAGCAAGGACTCTTCCTTTTGCTGTCTGATTCCACTGGAGTTGTGCAGAAAGCCAGGAAAGTTCCCCACAAGAGCGGGTCAATTCCCCCGTTTACACACTGCTCCCAGTTACCGATGTTGGGAAACGCCTGATCAAGTGATGCCAATGCAGCCCTGACACCTTTATCCAGATCTCCCTGCAGCTGGCTCACGGCCAGTGCCATGCCAAGGGTTCAAAGAGTGAAATTCCCCCCAGGACTCCCCCCGTCCCCAACAAGACACTGCCATTCAGCACTAAGTTCCTTAGCATACACAGCTAGCGAACAGGGGACTGCAAACAGGGGAGTTTGACTCATAGACTCATAGACTTTAAGGTCAGAAGGGACCATTATGATCATCTAGTCTGACCTCCTGCACAATGCAGGTCACAGAATCCCATCCACCCACTGCTGGAATAATCCTCTCACCTATGTCTCAGCTATTGAAGTCCTCAAATCATGGTTTAAAGACTTCAAGATGCAGAAAATCCTCCAGCAAGTGACCCGTGCCCCATGCTGCAGAGAAGGCGAAAAACCTCCAGGGCCTCTGCCAATCTACCCTGGAGGAATATTCCTTCCCGACCCCAAATATGGCGATCAGCTGAACCCTGAGCACGTAGGCAAGACTCACCAGCCAGACACCCAGGAAAAAGTTCCCTGTAGTAACTTCAAACATTTGAGAGGGAGTTTGTGGGAGGGAGATGTAATAGAGTCGCTATGCTTAGGAAGGGCCAACACTGCTCCTGTCTCCTCCTGTGCCTGTATCCAGACAGACAACCTGACCATGGCTGCCTCTACCCAGATCCTGGTGTGGGTTTGCAGAGACTGTGGCCTGCATTTCCTCTCACAGAAGCCAGGCTGGGGGGACCATCCAGTGTGAAAGGTGCCTGCTGGTGGAATCTCTCCGGAGGCAGGTGAGAGAGCTAAAGGAGGAGGTGGCTAGGCTGAGGAGCATCTGTGCCCAGGAGGAATTCCTCGAGAGAGTCATATGGAGACATCCAAGGCTGAAGACACTAACCAGCTGCAGACGATTCCTGTCACACCGCCGGGGGAGGAGGATATGGCTCTGTCACACGGAGGACACTGGCTGGCTACTTCTGGCAGCAGACAGAGCTCCACCCCTACTCCCAATCCACCCACCACGGTGATGGAAAACAATTATGCTGCCTTGGCATTGAGCAATGAGGAATCATCCCCAAAGGTGGAGGAGGAGAAGCCATGTACCCCCATGTATCCAAGGCTGGTGGATCGCAGCCACCACTCCCAGGGGGAACGTGAGGTAGTGGTGGTTGGTGACTCTCTTCTGAGGGGGATGGAGGCACCCATCTGTCACCCTGACATGGCATCCCGGGAGGTACGCTGCCTGCCAGGGGCCCCTATCTGAAACGTTACAGACGGATTGTCGAGGATCATCCGGCTCTGACTACCACCCCCTGCTACTCATCCATGTGGGCACTAATGATACCGCGAGGTCTGACCCTCAGCAGATCAGACGTGACTACGGGGCTCTGGGAGTGAGGGTGAAGGAGTTGGGAGCGCAGGTGATGTTCTCGTCAATCCTTCTGGTGAAGGGTAGGGGCACGGGCAGAGACGGATGCATCCTGGAGGTGAATTCCTGGCTGTGAGGATGGTGTCACCAGGAGGGCTTTGGCTTCCTTGACCACGGGATGCTGTTCCAGGAAGAAGGACTGCAGAGCAGAGATGGGGTCCATCTATCGAGGAAGGGGAAGAGCATATTTGGATACAGACTGGCTAACCTAGTGAGGGGGGCTTTAAACTAGGTTTGACGGGGGCAGGTAAGTCAAAAACATGGAGACCTGGGAGAAGGGTTGGAATTTGGAGGGAGCATGGGCTGGTATAGCAGGGATAAAAGAGAGACAAGACAGAACTGGAGTGGGGGGCGGAAATCAAATCAGTATCTCAGATGTCTGTATGATAATGTGAGAAGACAATTGCAGCAGCACGGGAGCCAGCAAACAGAGCTGTAAACAGGGGCGTTTGAGTGGGAGTTCTGTTGGAGGAGAAGGCATTTGCAGAGGCTGGTAGGGGCAGTGTGCTGGGAGAGAAGCTGAGCCCTGTAAGGGGAATTTGAGGGGAAGACTAGGAGAACCAGGCAGAGGAAAAGACAGACTAGAGAAGGGAGGGTTGTAGTGCTCACTGGGGGTTTGTTTTGCTGTGGGTGGTGGTGTTCTGGTTGGGTTTGTGTTTCCCGAACTAACAGGATTCAGGTGGGAAGGTTATGACCGATACAGAGGCAGCAGTGGTCATAAGCCAAGTAGTGGAGGACACAGTGAGGATGACTGGATGTGGCAGCTGCGGTATGTACATGATTCTGGAGGGGGTACCTGATAGGAGTTTTGTCTGCATGAAGTGCTATCTGATAGAGCTGATGGAAGAAAAGATCCGAGGATTGGAGATGCAGGTGGAAACTCTGGTCGAGTGTAGAAGGGGGTTCGAGGAGATGATGGAGCAAAGGCACGAGGTGGCTGGAGGGGAAAGCTCAGAGATGCAGATGGAAGCAGGATCAAAGGCCTCTGAGGGGGGACTGCCGGGTGAAGAAAATGGAGAGTGGAAGCATGTGACTAAGAGAACCAGGCAGAGGAAAAGACGGGCCAGTGAAGGAGAAATAGAGCTCAAGAACAGGTTTGCGGAGTTGGAGAATGAAGAAGGGGTACTGCAGGTGGTCACTGAAGGTGGAAGGGCAAGGAAGAAGAGAGGAGCGGCTAGTCCCATAGAAAAAGGGGAAGAGTCAATGGAGACAACACCAAACATGAGCCCCAGGGGGATACAGGATGGGTTGAAGAGGATTACAAGGGAAAATAGGAATGGAAAGGACTTGCAGCCAGAGGGAACAGGGGATAGACCGGAGAATCAGACTGTAACCAGGAAAAGGCAGGTCTACGTGATTGGGGACTCCTTACTGAGAAGAATAGACAGGCCTGTAACCAGAGCTGATCCAGAGAACTGTGTGCTGTCTACCGAGTGCTAAGATTCGGTATGTGGACCTGAGGCTGAAGAGGATCTTAAAGGGAGCGGGGAAGAATCCATTGATTGTCCTTCATGTGGGAACAAATGACACGGCTAGATTCTCGCTGGAACGAATCAAGGGGGACTATGCCAGGCTGGGGAAGACGCTTAAGGAAATGGAGGCTCAGGTGATCTTCAGTGGGATTCTGCCTGTTCCTAGAGAAGGGCAACAAAGGTGTGACAGGATTATGATGATCAATAGATGGCTCAGGCAGTGGTGCTACAAGGAGGGCTTTGGGATGTATGGCCACTGGGAGGCATTCATGGACAGAGGACTGTTCTCTCGGGATGGACTTCACCTGAGTAGGGAAGGTAATAGACTTCTAGGATGGAGGCTGGCACAACTGATTAGGAGAGCTTTAAATTAGGAATTTGGGGGAGACGGTTGGGAGATGTCCAGGTAATCTCCACGCCGGATTTTAACATTGAGAGGGAAGACAACGAAGTAAGAGAGGACATAGCCGGGGGCAGGAGAATGGTCATAAGGAGGAAGGGTAGTGTAGATACCAGTCTAATAGCTCTTACTGGCGGTAGAATGTCCGTGCCTAATCGGGTAAAGAATGTGAGTGAGGCCAAACAGCAAAAATTATGATGTTTGCATACTAATGCGAGGAGCCTGGGTAACAAAATGGAGGAACTAGAGCTACTGGTGCAGGAAGTGAAACCAGATATTATAGGAATAACCGAAACATGGTGGAATAGTAGTCATGACTGGAGTACAGGTATTGAAGGGTATGTGCTGTTTAGGAATGACAGAAATAAAGGTAAAGGTGGGGGAGTAGCATTGTATATCGATGATGAGGTAGACTGTAAAGAAATAAGAAGCGATGGAATGGATAAGACAGAGTCTGTTTGGGCAAAAATCACATTGGGGAAAAAAGTTACTAGAGCCTCCCCTGGGATAGTGCTTGGGGTGTGCTATAGACCACCAGGATCTAATCTGGATATGGAGAGAGACCTCTTTAATATTTTTAAAGAAGTAAATACTAATGGGAATTGTGGAATCATGGGAGACTTTAACTTCCCAGATATAGACTGGAGATCAAGTGCTAGTAGGGCTCAGATTTTCCTAGATGTGATAGCTGATGAATTCCTTCACCAAGTAGTTGCTGAACCAACAAGAGGAGATGTCATTTTAGATTTGGATTTGGTGAGTAGTGAGGACCGCATAGAAGAAATGGTTGTAGGGGACAACCTTGGCTCGAGCGATCATGAGCTAATTCAGTTCAAACTGAATGGAAGGATAAACAAAAATAGATCTGTGACCAAGGTTTTTGATTTCAAAAGGGCTAACTTTAAAAAATTAAGGAAATTACTTAGGGAAGTGGATTGGACTGAAGAATTTGTGGATCTAAAGGCAGAGGAGGTCTGGAATTACTTCAAGTCAAAGCTGTAGAAACTATCAGAAGCCTGTATCCCAAGAAAGGGGAAACAATTCATAGGCAGGGGGTTTAGACCAAGCTGGATGAGCAAGCATCTCAGAGAGGTGATTAAGAAAAAGCAGAAAGCCTACAAGGAGTGGAAGATGGGAGGGATCAGCAAGGAAAGCTACCTTATTGAGGTCAGAGCATGTAGGGATAAAGTGAGAAAGGCCAAAAGTCATGTAGAGTTGGACCTTGCAAAGGGAATTAAAAACAATAGTAAAAGGTTCTATAGCCATATAAATAAGAAGAAAATAAAGAAGGAAGAAGTGGGACCGCTAAACACTGAGGATGTGCATTTCATTCTTTAAGGTGGTACATTTTTCCTGTAACCCGTGCGACACAGCTGCCTTACCCTGTGTTTCCTTTATCTTGGGGTTATTTAAAAAGGCAGTTAAACATTTGTTTCCATGGTCATGCATGGACCTTTTACTTTAAAAATTTCAATGGAATGCAGCAGACTTCTGTCAAGCTTTATCCAAACAAACTTTTCACAAAGTATCCAAAGTACCATTCATTAAACTTCAGAAAACCAAAAGTGGGGGGGGGGGGAGAGAAATAGGGTCCGGTGAACAAGAATTTTGCTTTAAGGCATTTACTTAACCCTTTGGGGTCAGGTTTTTTGACTTAAGACAATTAAAATCGTCCATACATTTTCAGCTATTCTGAATGCCAGCACACTGTGATGATTTACTGTGCACTGTTCCTCAGCAATTTGCTGCAGAGTTTCCACTTCGCTTTTAAGACTGGTAACCTCCTCCCATAAACCTGACAGACCCTCACACAAAGACAGTAACAAAACAGCCTTTTTTTTATCCTGGGAGCACTTGGACGCCAGGGAAGGGGTGATGTCGTGGTGGGAGTCTGCTACAGACTACCAAACCAGCGGGATGAGGTGGATGAGGCTTTCTTCAGGCAACTAACAGAAGTTACTAGATCACAGGCCCTGGTTCTCATGGGGGACTTCAATCACCCTCATATCTGCTGGGAGAGCATTACAGCGGTGCACAGACAATCCAGGAAGTTTTTGGAAAGTGTAAGGGACAAATTCCTGGTGCAAGTGCTGGAGGAACCAACCCGGGGCAGAGCTCTTCTTGACCTGCTGCTCACAAAAAGGGAAGACTTAGTAGGGGAAGCAAAAGTGGATGGGAACCTGGGAGGCAGTGACCATGAGATGGTCGGATTCAGGATCCTGACACAAGGAAGAAAGGAAAGCAGCAAAATATGGACCCTGGACTTCAGAAAAGCAGACTTTGACTCCCTCAGGGAACTGATGGGCAGGATCCCCTGGGAGAATAACATGACGGGGAAAGGAGTCCAGGAGAGCCAGCTGTATTTTAAAGAATCCTTATTAAGGTTGCAGGAACAAAACATCCCGATGTGTAGAAAGAAAAGTAAATATGGCAGATGACCATCTTCGCTTAACAGTGAAATCCTTGCTGATCTTAAACACAAAAAAGCAGCTTACAAGAAGTGGAAGATTGGACAAATGACCAGGGAGGTGTATAAAAATATTGCTCAGGCATGCAGGAGTGAAATCAGGAAGGGCAAATCACAATTGGAGTTACTCTTAACATCCCTTGCTAGCTTCTTTACACAAAGGGTATTCTTTAAACGCCCAAATGCCTTATGCAGCTGTAATGCTTATCAATCCTTAACAAGCAGAAGGGAAGGGAGAGGGATAGCACTTTATCTATCAAGCGGAGAATCGGTCCTTCTACTCCCTAATACCATCTTAGCATTCCAGCAGTTTCCTAGGTCTCTACTTAACCCTTTCATATCCCAACAAGCCTGAGCCCCGCCGCCCGGGCTTCAGCTTTGGCCCCGGTCCCCAGCAAGTCTAACGCCAGCCCTGGTGAGCCCATTCAAAAGGGACTGTGACCCACAGTTTGAGAAGTGTTGCTCTTTGAAGTCCACATGATCTTCTTCAGCTACTCCTAGCAGACGCAGAGACACCTTCGCAGACTTGACCCACTCCTCTACCGTAATGTCTCCTGGTCTAGACGGGAACTCTGTGATCTTCTGTTCCTGTGGGACATAAATAGTAGGGGATTTCTTAGCTTCGGCTGCCTGTTGGTCTATAACTGCCTTGGCCAGCGATAAAGATTCTCTCTGTTCTGTTCTAGCTTGTTGTAATGCCTCATCTTGGTCTGATAATCTGTGCTGAAGTTCAGCAAACCGGGCCCATAGTTCTCCAGTTCCAGCCTTGGGGGGGCTCTTGACCAGGCCTGGACAGTGCTACCAGAATTCAACCAGTAAACCAATGGGGTGGACCCTGTGGATAGGATCCTCTTTGTGATGCCAGTTATGTAAGCGGGGGAATGGTCCCGCTATTGTGGGGATCTTTCTTAGTTTATCATAGAATCATAGAATCATATAATATCAGGATTGGAAGGGACCTCAGAAGGTATCTAGTCCAACCCCTCTGGTAAAGTGGGCTAGTGAAAGGATCTGAGACCTCGCTCCCACTTCCTTCACCCAGAGCCCTGCCTGACCTCGGAGACTCCCCTTCCACTCTCCTGTGTGGCAGAGTTCTTGTAACCCCAACAAGGCTGCGCCCAGAGCCCAGGAGGAGCTCAACCCCCAACCTTGTTGTAGGACAGGGGCTAAGGTGTCCCCACTCTGGGGTGCTCCCTCCACTCTGGACACGTCCCTGGTCCACTCATCATTACATACAGTTCAAAGCAAATAGAATTTATTAAACAGCAACCAATTTAAAAATAAGAAAAAATGGGAAAGGTTAAAGGAAAACATGTGACCCAGGATCCTGATTTCTCATCAGACCTTCCCCTTTCTTTTGGAACTGGGAAATGGCCAACCAAAAAACCCCACCAAGTTTCACTCAGGGCCCGACAGTGCCTTACACAGGGGCCAAGGATGGGCCCGTTACCCAATACCTCTGCCTTTGATCTCACCCTAACAAAGGCTTCTTGATGGTCCCAGCTCAGCTGCCAGGCGGGTCACAGAGTCTCTGTTTGCTCTGGGTTGGGATCCTGTATTTGCCAGCTGGGCTGATTTTCATGTTCAGCATCCTCAGCTCCTCCCTTTCTCGCCCACCCCCCCCGCACCCCCAGTAGGCCTATAAATACCCCGGAGAGTCAGCGCCCAGCACAGGCTGAGCGCCGATCCTCATCGCTCCAGACCAGCCACCCAGACAGACAGGTGAGTCCCAGCCCCCACCCTCTCCTGTCCCTTCTCCCCTCCACTCTGGGTGCTGGGCACTCAGCGGCAGCCAAGCCCGGGGACGGGGCTTCATGTCCGGATTTGCCCCAGCGCTTTAGTCGTCTCTGTCCCACCCCTTCCCCCACAACACGGCCCGGCACCCTGTCCCCATGTGTCGGTGCTGAGCATCCTCTCCATGGGGCTCTGCTCCCCACGCCCCTGCCCTGCACGGCTGGAGCGGAGGGGCTGGGAGAGCCGCAGGTGTAGTAGTAGAATTGTATCTTTGTATTTTGTATAATTTAGAATGAAGGTAAAGAATAATAATGTAGCATGTGTTATATGTATTGGTGTATGATTTGACCATATCCTGCCAGCCACCCTTTCTGAAAAGGACACAGTTATCACCAATAAGTATTGGAACCCTTCCTTATTCCTTGGCAATTTATCAATAAAATCAATGTGAACCCTGTGCCACGGCCCGAGCCTTCGTTGTGCCTCACGGGTTGCCAGTGCGGAGTGACGAGCCTTGTCCTGAGCGCACCGCACACAATTCCACACCCATGTTTTAACATCGTCTTCCCGACACTCCCATTCTGCTACTTGCTTTCGCCTTTTTAAAGTCCCTTCCACGCCTTCTTGCAGAAACTGATGGGCCACATTAAGTAGCTCCTGTCTTTCTATTTCTGCTGGAACTCGGTTCGGGCGGTCTGTGGTGCCATCTGTTGGCTCAGATGTGTCAGCACAGACGTTCCTTTTCTGACCTCTGGTTACAACTGCCATGTCATGCTGCGGGCTATTGTATCTACCCGGTTATTCCAGGTGGCCTCCAGACCCGTTCCTTTACTGTGTGCCCTTACATGTCGCACCGTTCACTATTTAGGGTTCTTTGTTACGCACTGGTGTGACGTTATTGACTTGAACTGGGACCGTATAGATCATTGTTGCAACCAAAGTCCTGTAGTGGCACCAAATCTTGTATAAAGGGGGTCAAAGAAGGTGTCTAAGACCAGGTTATGGTTGGCTGGCTATGATTATGCTAGTTGTATGCATGTGTCACTTATGTAATTAAAGTTATCAGTATTGGCTCTATACTGTCTGTATTTCAAATTTGTGCTGTGCTTCTGGGTAACACCCCAGACAAGTTGGTGTCAGCTCTGCCTAGCCTGCTGGATGACCCATTGAGGACCATCAGCTACACAACTGACCCATTGAAAGAAGGTGGACACACCTTTGACTCAGCAAGGTATGCAGGGACCTGCCTATGGACAGAACTCTAAGGTTTTTCCATGCCATGTGTTAGGATAGCTTGTCTCTGGGACAAAGGAAACAGAGACCACATGGCAAGAGAATATAAAAATCTGCTGCAGATCCTCCATCTTGTCTTCAATCCTGCTTCATACCTCTGGAGGGACTTTGCTACAAACTGAAGCTCTATGCAAAGGGCTGAATGACCCATCCCAGCGGTGGATGTACTCCAGAGACTTGATTTGAACCTGCAGTTTATTCCATCTCTGCTGCAAGCCTGAACCAAGAACTTTGCCATTACTGTATGTAATTGATTCCTTTTGCCCAATTTTAACTCTCATCTATAGTTCTTTCTTTTATGAATAAACCTTTAGATTTTAGATTCTAAAGGATTGGCAGCAGCGTGATTTGTGGGTAAGATCTGATTTGTATATTGACCTGGGTCTGGAGCTTGGTATTTTGGGATCGGGAGAACCTGTTTTCTTTTACTGGGGTATTGGTTTTCATAACCATTTGTCCCCATAACGAGTGGCACTGGTGGTGATACTGGGAAACTGGAGTGTCTAAGGGAATTGCTTGGGGTGACTTGTGGTTAGCCAGTGGGGTGAGACCAAAGTCCTCTCTGGCTGGCTGGTTTGGTTTGCCTTGGTGTGCAAAGAAACCCCAGCCTTGGGCTGTATCTGCCCTGCTTTATGCAATTTGTCCTGAATTGGCACTCTCAGTTGTGTCCTGCCAGAACCAGCATCGTTATAGCTGGTAAATTCATTTCCATTCCTCTGAATATGCAATATCCTTTCCATCTGCTGCTTTCCACCCATTCCTATACCAATCATGTACCCAAAACTGTGTCCCCTTCACACAAAAATCACTGTCAGCACAAATATACACAGACCATGGGGAATTTTCAGATTGCCTTAAAACCTGATAAACTGTGTGGAGTTCGGCAAGCTGGGCCGATCCATGATCCACACGTCCCTGAATGACTTCCTCTTCTAAGTTAATGGCAGCGTATTTTACACATCTTTTCCCTTGTACTACCATTGCACTCCCGTCAGTAACCCAGACCTGCTTTCCTTGCCCCACGGTATCTAATTCTTCCAGTGCAGGTGCCTGTACCAAGGTAATTCTTCACTCCAGAGTGACCTCTGGACAGTCCTGTCGGTTCCCTTTTTCAATTAGGGCATGTGTTAGCATGTCCGGCTTGGACACCGTTTCGGTGGGTACCCTTCTGTTAACTAAAATAAGTGTCCATTGGGCCATTCGGGTGTTTGAGACTTTACCTCCCATCAATCTCCCTGACAAAATGTACTTGAGAGGAGTGTGGATGCTTTGGATAGTAATAGGGGCTGTTCCTGTGTGTGGTTTAAAAGATTGTACTGCCCAGACACTCACTGCTAGGCACTCACGTTCACAGGGATCAAAATGTATTTCTGCTCCTTGTCATTCCCTGGATTCACGTGCTACCGGCACTAGCTTCCCTCTTCATTGGTTTGTAATAGCCTTGCAGCCAAGGCCATGTTATTAGCTGCCAAATGAATAACAAAAGGCTGAGATTCATCAGGGAAATGCAGGGCTGGAATTGAGAGAACTTCCTGTTTTAATAGGGTTAAAGTGGAGTCCTGCCCTTTCCCCCCTTACCGTTTTGTCTTTTTCTTTAGCGGTCTCCACAATGGGTGAGTGATTTCAGCGTATTTATAGATGTGTGGTCTAAGAAAATTCAATCCTCCCAGCAGAACTTTTAAAGAGTGGGCATCAGTAGGGGCCGGCATTTCTACTAGTGCCCTTACCTTCCTCTGCTCTACCTGTCTCCCTTCTTGTCCAATGCCTATGCCCAGGTATGTAACCTGAGGTAGCCCCAACTGAGCCTTGTCCAAGGCTACTTTGAACTCTGTTCCCTGAATTAGTGGCAAAAAAATTTCCGTTAGTGTTTGAGTTTGTGCCTCTGTTTCCCCAAATATCAAAATGTCACCTACATGTAACCCTTCTGCCAGTCAGAGTCGGCAGCAACAAGGGCCGGGTTCCGTATCTAGGGGTTCCATTCCAATAACACAATGCAAAAACCGGCTCGAGCCCCCACCCAGTGACCTGGGACAAATATATATCACCCCCCCTGGGCGCCTCTAAGAGGCAGTACTTCCCCTCTCGCAAGCACAGAGTCTGAGTGTAGAAAAACCTTTTAATGACAGAGAGAAACAATGCGGCCTTTTGCTGGGGAAACACCACATCTAGGATTTGTAAACCAAACTGTGAGCAATGACCCACCCCAGCAAATTGGCCATGTCCTTTCCCTTTGGTTCTTGAGTCCATCAACCCCCAAAATCACCCAAAGTCCCAAAAGTCCAACAACCCAAAAGTCCAGACCCAGAGTTCAAAAGTTCATCTGCAGAGTGTTACACCCCCTCCAGTCTGGGTAGAAATGGGGAGGGGAGAGGTAAGGGGCATCTTACGTGGCTCGAAGCTGACTGCCCCGTCCCTTCATGGCGCTTCGCTCTGCTCTGCTCTGCTCCGCCAGCCATCCCACGAGTCACTCCGTTCAGCCGTCCCGCAAGCCGCTCCGCCAGCAGCTCCGCTCCGTCAGCCGTCCTGCAAGCCGCTCCGGCTGTCCCGCCAACTGCTCCGCTCCGTCAGCCGCGCCGCTCCGTCAGCCGTCCTGCAAGCCGCTCCGGCTGTCCCGCCAACTGCTCCGCTCCGTCAGCCGCGCCGCTCCGGCTGTCCCACCAACTGCTCCGCTCCGTCAGCCGCGCCGCTCCACCAGTCGCTCAGCAATAGAGCTTCTGGCTCCCCCACTACTTAACACAGTGCTCAGTGATTTCAGCTCATAACAATTTCAGCTTGTAGTTAGGGGAGCCTTCGTGCTCATTTGCACACTTAGTCCAGAGTAATTCCAACTCAGCAGCCTGTGAATAGACTCCTAAGGAACTCAAAATTAGCTCTGATATTCCACAGTAGAGAGAAAGAAGGAGGTGCAATTGACATTTAGGACCCTCAGAAGAGGCCCATGCCACCAGATACAAATACCTGTCCCCAACCTCTCTCAATTCACTGGGTTTTGGAATCCATGTCCCTCGCCTAGCAAGTGCTGCTTAGCTAAGGGTGAGTCCCTTCCTCATAACAAAAGCCCACTGTCCTTGATTCACATAATCAGGGTAACAACACTTTAGTCTTCCTGCCCCAATAACAGAGAAACTGGGGCTCCCACAGCAGTCAAGGTGACCATTTGGGCAAGTGGTCCATCATGCTTTGCAGGGTGGGTGTGTCTATGCAAACAAGATTAGCCCCTGACATCCCTTTCCACAACTCACCACCAGATGTCAGGGTAGAGCTCATCCTGACTCTGCTTACATCCTCCCCCCAGCCGAGAATTTGTCGTCCCGACAAATCGCACTCCCTTTATACCAACTCATTGGTTTCCTCCAAAGGGCCTCAGAAAACCCACTTCAGCTGTCACAAATCTGTGCGCTAAATGTATTGGCTCCTCGCTAATCACCCCAGGTGCATCATAGGTTAACCGTTTTACTGGTCTTATTACCCTGTCCCTTCTATTGAGAGTCTCTGTTGCAGGGGTAGGAGGGACATCTTCTTGAGTGACGGATGGAGAGGTTTCCTTTGAGGATCCCTCGGCTACTGGCATAGGCCCCTGCATCTCTGGTTCCGACAGCGGAAGGTCCAACGAGTCTAGGGCCCCCTCCACCTGGATGTCCTCACTGTCCAATAACCTGTGTGCATCATCAAAGGGGGGTCCCATCGGCGGCACAGGGGCGCCAGTAACGGGCCTAAATACCTCCGCCATGGGGCTTAGGGCTGAAGAGGGGGAGCTCTCTATTGGCTCAGCTGATCGAGACTGAAATCTTGTCTTCATTCCAGGATACACCAGGGTTGTGTCTTCCTCCTCGGCCTCACTCTCTGACATGCTGAATAGGGGTAGGTTAGCTTCAGAGGGCCCGTTGTCCGTGTTGGATGGCGGCTGTGGCCTGGCACTTCTGTTCTGCCCGGCTGCCCTGTCATGGCCCATCTCATAAGGGGTGCCAACCAACTCCCCCACAGGGAGCAAGAGATTTCTGTGCACCGTCTTTATTTTCCCTGGACCCTCTTCAGGTTTGATCTTGTAGACCGGCAGGTCTCCCAGCTTCTCCATCACCAGGTAAGGTATTGCTTTCCATCTGTCAGCTATCTTGTGTTTGCCAGCAATACCCAAATTTCGCAGCAGGACTCTGTCCCCTGGCTGGAGCTCCTGCAAACGTACCCTAGCATCATATCGATGTTTGTTGCGATCTGCGTTCTTCCGAGCCGCAGATGTAGCCAAGTGATAAGCATCCCGCAGCTTTTCTCGTAGTCGGGCTACATATTGCTGATGAGTTTCGTAGCTATCTCCATCCTCTGATACACCAAAGCACAAGTCTATGGGTAATCTTGGTTCTCTCCCAAACATCAAGAGATATGGGGTGACTCCCGTAGCATCGTTCTTTGTGGCGTTGTAGGCATGCACCAGAAATGCGACATGCTGGCTCCAGGTTGCCTTCTGCTCTGGTCGCAAAGTCCCCAACATATCTAATAGTGTTCGGTTGAACCTCTCTGGCTGAGGATCACCTTGCGGGTGATAAGGCGTTGTCCTAGACTTTTTAATTCCCGCTATCCTCAGCACCTCCTTCAGAAGGTGACTCTCAAAGTCCCGCCCCTGATCCGAGTGTATCCGGGCTGGGAATCCATAAACTGAGAAATATTTCTCCCACAGTACTCGAGCGACAGTGATAGCCCTCTGATCACGTGTGGGATATGCCTGCGCATACCGCGTAAAATGGTCAGTCACTACTAGAATGTTTCCGACATTCCTCTTGTCTACTTCTAGAGACAAGAAATCAATGCATACTAGCTCCAAAGGTTTGGTGCTGGTGATATTCTTGAGATATGCAGCCCTTGTGGGCAGAGTTTTCCTTTGGACACATCGAGCGCATGTCTCACATTTCCTGCGAACATCTTCAGCCATCCGGGGCCAATAGAACCTACTACGAATAAGTTCCAGGGTTCTCTCCATCCCTAGATGTCCGAAATCATCATGCAGGGCCCTCATGGCCAGGGCTCTGTACTCTTTTGGCAGCACTAGCTGTGTTCGCTGCTTTTGTAAAGGGTCCATGGTCACTCGGTGTAGCACTCCCTGAATCAGTTTTAGTTTGGTCCATTCTCTCAATAGTAGTTTACCCTCTGGGCTAGGTGGAACAACCGCAGCTGGGCCTCGCCCCTCCCTTTTGGCAAGTAGTGTATCACGAATGTCAACATCTTGCAGCTGGGCTTCTTGCCAGTCAGCCTCACTGAGCATGGGCAATGGAGATTGGTCCAATGCTATGTAGTTCACCGAAGCAGAAGGCACGCTTTCAGGGGGCAGGCCCAGAGCTTCTGCAACACATCCCTGAAGGCTCCAATGGGCCTCTGGCTCTCGACGACTCACACTGCAAATAGCTCTCACTCCATCCATGGGTATCATAGAGACTTCTGGTGCCTTTGGACGTCTGGACAATGCATCTGCATCCACGTTGCTTCTCCCTGATCGGTATTGAATGCTGAAGTCATAGCTAGCCAAAGCGGCCACCCATCTCTGTCCTGTGGCATCCAGCTTGGCACTTGTTAACACGTAAGTCAGTGGGTTGTTGTCTGTCCACACCTGGAACTGAGCACCATACAAGTAGTCTCGGAATTTCTCAGTGATGGCCCATTTCAAGGCCAAGAACTCCAGCTTGTGAATGGGATAGCGAGTTTCACTGTCCGACAGTCCTCGGCTGGCAAAGGCTACAGGTTTACGTTTGCCTTCCACTTCCTGGTACAGTACTGCTCCCAGACCCTCCAAACTGGCATCAGTATGCAGGATAAACGGTTTGCTGGGGTCAGCAAAGACTAGGACCGGAGCATGAGTTAGGCAAGCAATGATTTCTTGAAATGCCCTCTCACACCTCTCATCCCACCGCGGCCCAAACGGTTCGAAGGGGCCATAGTGTCTCTGCACAGGAGGCTTTCGGGATCCTCCCTTGTTCTTGGTCTTAGATTTGGGTTTTCCAGACTGGTATCCCCTGGTAAGATCATTCAGAGGCTTTACAATCGTAGCATAGTTCTTCACAAATCTGCGGTAATAGCCACTAAATCCAAGAAAGGTCTTGAGTTCTCTGTAGTTACTGGGACGTGGCCAGGTAGTGAGTGCTTCTATTTTGCTGGGATCGGTACTCACACCCTCTTGGGACACGATGTGACCTACATACTTCACTGAGGTTTGGCAGAACTGGCATTTATCTATTGAGAGCTTCAAACCATAGTCCTCCAACCTATTGAGCACTTTAAGTAGTCTTTCTTCATGCTCCTCCAAGGTTCTTCCAAACACAATCAGGTCATCCAAATAAACTAACACTTGCAGTAAATTCATGTCTCCCACTACTTTCTCCATAAGACGTTGAAATGTGGCGGGTGCTCCTGAAATCCCCTGGGGCATGCGTTCGAACTGATAAAACCCTAATGGGCAGATGAAGGCTGTCTTCTCCTTATCTTCTTCTCCCAGGGGGATTTGGTAGTATCCACTCCGGAGATCCAACACAGAGAACCACTGGCTTCCCAGCAAGCAGTCTAAGGCATCTTGGACTCGAGGCATAGTGTACTGGTCAACCACAGAACGGTTGTTTAGGGTGCGGTAGTCAATACACATCCGGATTTTCCCATTCTTTTTACGGACCACCACAATGGGTGAGGCATATGGGCTGCGGGACTCTGTAATGATGCCATTTGCAGCCAGCTCTTGTAGATGACGTCGCACATCTTCCATCTCAGAGAGGGCAATCCTCCTAGATCTCTCCCTAAAAGGTCGAGAGTCATGTAGTCTGATGTTGTGCTCCACTCCTTTTGCACATCCCACATCCCACTCATGCAATGAGAACACTTTGGATCTTTCACAAAGTTTTTTCCTCAGGCGATCTTTCCACTCCTCGGACAATGGTGAGTCTCCAAAGTCAAACTTTGCTGGGTCTATAGCCGGAACTTGAGTTTCACCCCGGGGTTTTACAATTGACTCAGGCTCAAAGAGGTCTGCTATCTTCTGTCCTTGCTTCACAACAACATCACGACTTGTTTCATTAGCAATCAGTATAGTCACCTTTTCCTGAGCTTTAGCAGGTAAGGTTATGATTCCACTGGGGACCAGCACTCCTTCAGGGAGCTCTCCTTTCACCGACTGCTCTACCATTGCTAAGGCCCCATTACTGCCTTTCAGCCAGGTGCTCATGACAAGCACTTCTTGCTCTGTCCTGGCAGGCACTACTAAGGGGGTTGTGCCCGCGTACTTCAGTGATCCAATCGGTAGCTCAGATATCTCTTTAGCGCTCTCAATTTTCCTATAGGCTTCAGCACAAAGCGTATGGATCATCAGGGTGTTCAGGTATTGGTCCCCAGCCTGTCGTCTGCAGTAATCCGCGAGTACCTTGAAGAGGCTGGAGTTGGTCCCTATCAGTGCAGACACATCAGAGGTCCCTTTAGGGTCAGGGCATATTAATGCAGCTGTGTCTATCGCTTCTCTTACCCCCGCAACCTCCTCTGGGAATTCCAGGTGCACTATGACATATCCTTGGTAGGGGTATTCATCCATGCTGAGGCCACATAGGCCAAGGCCAGTCAGTGGCTGTATAGGAAGGTGCCTAAGCATGTGTTGGTAGAATGACTGAAATATAATAGTCACTTGAGATCCAGTGTCAAGCACTGCTTTACACTCCGCCCCTTCAATCCTCACCATGACCTCTGCTCGAGGCCCTATGAGTCCTGTGGGGATCCCAGATGGACAGTCTTTTCTGTGGGAATCTTCAAATCCTGCAGGCCTGGGTGGTCCACGTCCCTGGACCCTCTGGCAGCTACCAGATCTCTCCCAACTGATCCTCAGCTTTCCATACACTAAGGAGGGATTTTCTTCATTCCGGCACCTAGCAGCACTGTGCCCCTCCTGACCGCATCGGTAGCAGAAAATTTGCCCTTTCCCCCTTCGCCTGGATGGGACGGGGGCTTTAAATGCTGACCTCTCCATTGCCCCAGTGTGAGGCTCCTTACCCCTGGAAGCCTTAGCTCGGGCAATGGTGCTTTGCAGCTCAGCTACCCGTTCCGTCAGGACCTGCATTTGTTGAGCAAGTTCTTCTCTGGTGCTCACCATCAATACACTGGCAGTTTGCAGTGGTGTTGTGCTGGCCGGCTCCAATGTTTGGGCTTCCCAAAGCTCACTGGCAGCCTGCCTTTCTTCCTCCTCTCTGACCTCTTTTATTAGCTGGGAGTAACTTGGGGGATGTTCCCGTCGTTCTCTTAGCCGCAGATGAAGTAGAATCGGGTTCAGATACTGAGTTCCTCTTACAATTTGAGCCAGTCTGGTCTGATCCATCTGCTCAGCAGTCACTGCTCCCCTCATGACAGCTTTCTGAAGCAGTCTCTCCAGCCTCTGTATATAGGCTGAAGCCTTCTCGCCCTTTTGCTGTCGGGAATTAAGGAACTTGCAGTAGCTATCTTCAGGGCCCTCTACGCTCCCAAATGTGTGATCAAGAGCCTCTAGACAGTCCCTCACACTCACCCCAGGGTCAATGAGCTTCAGAGTGCGAATCACATCTAATGCTGGGCCGGCAAGGCTCTCTATTAGACATCTTCGCTTTTCTTCATCGGGTACAGCCCACTCCTGCAGCATTTCAGTGGTATGCTCTAACCAGGGTTCAAACTCCTCCCCCCCAGCAAATGACCTTAACTTACGACAAGAGTTTGACATAGCATAGGACAGCACAACCTTTTCCAATGTTTGCCCCAGTGCTTTTGCCCAATCATCGGCCGAGGCTGCAGCCCCTGACCTAGAGGCTGCTGAGCCGGGGCCCAACAAACCTGACATAGTAGCCATTACGCAAACAGTAATTTCCCCAAAATATAAACACAATTATTTCCCAATGTAGCGGATCACTCAACAAGTGCTTGCGAGGGGTACTGACCCAGGGATCCCGGACGAGCCCCCCAAAAATGTAACCCTTCTGCCAGTCAGAGTCGGCAGCAACAAGGGCCGGGTTCCGTATCTAGGGGTTCCATTCCAATAACACAATGCAAAAACCGGCTCGAGCCCCCACCCAGTGACCTGGGACAAATATATATCACCCCCCCTGGGCGCCTCTAAGAGGCAGTACTTCCCCTCTCGCAAGCACAGAGTCTGAGTGTAGAAAAACCTTTTAATGACAGAGAGAAACAATGCGGCCTTTTGCTGGGGAAACACCACATCTAGGATTTGTAAACCAAACTGTGAGCAATGACCCACCCCAGCAAATTGGCCATGTCCTTTCCCTTTGGTTCTTGAGTCCATCAACCCCCAAAATCACCCAAAGTCCCAAAAGTCCAACAACCCAAAAGTCCAGACCCAGAGTTCAAAAGTTCATCTGCAGAGTGTTACACCCCCTCCAGTCTGGGTAGAAATGGGGAGGGGAGAGGTAAGGGGCATCTTACGTGGCTCGAAGCTGACTGCCCCGTCCCTTCATGGCGCTTCGCTCTGCTCTGCTCTGCTCCGCCAGCCATCCCACGAGTCACTCCGTTCAGCCGTCCCGCAAGCCGCTCCGCCAGCAGCTCCGCTCCGTCAGCCGTCCTGCAAGCCGCTCCGGCTGTCCCGCCAACTGCTCCGCTCCGTCAGCCGCGCCGCTCCGTCAGCCGTCCTGCAAGCCGCTCCGGCTGTCCCGCCAACTGCTCCGCTCCGTCAGCCGCGCCGCTCCGGCTGTCCCACCAACTGCTCCGCTCCGTCAGCCGCGCCGCTCCACCAGTCGCTCAGCAATAGAGCTTCTGGCTCCCCCACTACTTAACACAGTGCTCAGTGATTTCAGCTCATAACAATTTCAGCTTGTAGTTAGGGGAGCCTTCGTGCTCATTTGCACACTTAGTCCAGAGTAATTCCAACTCAGCAGCCTGTGAATAGACTCCTAAGGAACTCAAAATTAGCTCTGATATTCCACAGTAGAGAGAAAGAAGGAGGTGCAATTGACATTTAGGACCCTCAGAAGAGGCCCATGCCACCAGATACAAATACCTGTCCCCAACCTCTCTCAATTCACTGGGTTTTGGAATCCATGTCCCTCGCCTAGCAAGTGCTGCTTAGCTAAGGGTGAGTCCCTTCCTCATAACAAAAGCCCACTGTCCTTGATTCACATAATCAGGGTAACAACACTTTAGTCTTCCTGCCCCAATAACAGAGAAACTGGGGCTCCCACAGCAGTCAAGGTGACCATTTGGGCAAGTGGTCCATCATGCTTTGCAGGGTGGGTGTGTCTATGCAAACAAGATTAGCCCCTGACATCCCTTTCCACAACTCACCACCAGATGTCAGGGTAGAGCTCATCCTGACTCTGCTTACATACATATGAAAACACAAATGGTCTTTCTTGTGGACTCAACTGGTCTAACATATCCACAACACGCCAATGGGCAATAGCCGGGCTGCTGTGATATCCCTGGGCAACCAACAAAAGGTCCATTGTTGCTCCTTTATTGTAAAGGCCGATCTTGGGAGTCTGGATGTAGGTGTATGGCAAAGAAACAGTTGGCCAGATCAATAACTGAGAAATATTTAGATGTGGCTTGTGCTTTTTGTATGGCCTGTGTCATATCAGCCACAATAGGGGCCATAGGGATGGTGCCTTTATTCAGTCTTCTATAATCGATTGTTAAACGCCAGGACTGGCCGTCTGCTTTAGCACTGGCCACACAGGGGAGTTTAAGGGTGAATTCGTTTTTCGAATGCCCCCCTGTTGTTCTAATTCCTGGATGGTTTAATAGAATCATAGAATCTCAGGGTTGGAAGGGACCTCAGGAGGTCATCTAGTCCAACCCCCTGCTCAAAGCAGGACCAAACCCCAACTAAATCATTGCAGCCAGGGCTTTGTCAAGCCTGACCTTAAAAACCTCTAAGGAAGGAGAGGTTTGCACCAGTTGGGCCTCTGCCTCTCTCGGGTGGGAGTATTGGTTTTGGGGAGGCACAAATTGCCCAACAATCTTTACACAGGCATTAATTTTATCACAATCGGTTTTCTTTTGAGCCCACACTGAGTAGAATTTCAAGCACCACTTTTCAGCTTGTTCAGCTGTAAGTGCGGTGACTGGTCTCTCTCCTCCTTTTGTTAACATAACACCCTGCCCAATTTTCCCTGAATGGGGAGGGGGAATTTCTAACTTCCAAAGAATACCTCTAGGCATATTGATTACCACATTGTTTTTAAACAATCAATCAGATCCCAGAATAATTTCATCAACCATATCGGGAGTCTGGATCAAATCCCCTAATTTCTCAAACCCTTGCACCGAATAGGGGACTTGGAGCCATTCCCACCCGAGACTAGGTTTCCCTTGAAAGGATTTCAAAGCTACCTCTTGTAATCTCTTTCCTGCTTTTGGGGTTGTTTTAATTAAGGATAGAGCGGCTCCTGAATCTATTAAAGCTGCTGTAGGGGTATATCCACCCTGTTGAACGTACACACATGGTCGTCCCCCGGGATACCAGGAGACCTTGCCTATGAACTTCCACCTCTGTGCCCCTATAGGTGGTGGGGGTTCCCCGTTCAGCGGGCCCCTCTAGTCTTGACCCAGAAAAGGGAGTGGGTCCGGGAGGCATTGCAGCGAGGAAGAAAAGGGTGGTGCACTAGGAGTTACTCCGGCCACCTCTTTTGGTGGATTTGCAACCTCCTGGCTTCCATGACTAGTTCCAGTGTAGGGCCTGTTCCACTGCTCTCGGTTGGCTCCATGCTGCATTAGCGGTCGCCAGGCTACCCGGCGAACCTCATTTTCCATGTACCCACCTCCCTCCTTTGATTGCTGGGAGGAGGCTGTCTGATATTGCCGGGGGTCTGGGTATAACCGATCTTGTTGCCCCCAGTTTCCCCATCCATGGGAGCGGCCTCTAGTGTATCCTCCTCGGGGTCCCGGGATTCCCTTTGCGCCGCTGTCGTGGGTGTACGTAACTGCTGGTTCTAATGCAGCTCCATAGGCAGCTCTTTCCGTTTTTACACTGGGCTGCGGTCCGGAATGGGTAGTTATTTGTTGGACCAAACCTCTTAGTTTCCCCAGGGTAGCTGGGCGACCCTCTTGCCCAATTCCAAGTCTCCCGGAGCAGTAGGGGGCTAGAGAAGCAGCGCAGTCTCTTAAGGATTGTACGCTGAATGCCAGTGTGTCCAGCGCGCTGGCGCCACCCACCGGTGTTAAACCGGCCATTACCTGCATCAGACCCCATCGGGTTAAATAATTCTCGGGGTCCTCATTGGGCTCTTGGGTTATAGTTACGACTTGTGCTATAAAATTGCGCCTGCCTATTTGCTCCCCAAAACGTCCCATTGAAGTCAATATGCTGTCGTCCTCGTCGACTGTAATCCTATCTAGGACCCCGCACATCTCTGAAGCTGCGCAGATGCCCATCAAGCGGCAGACTTCAACTGCGTTCAGCTCTTCCCTTACCGCGAGCAAAAACACATTCGAACACCACCTAGAGAAATTGTCTCTCGTTAGGGGTCCCAAACTGTCAGCCATGGCTTTTAGGTCAGCAGCTGATACAGGGGCATTGGTGACAGTTGTATTTCCCCCTCCCTCTGCTGGTGTTGGGACTGTAGTTTGTCATATGGCTGTGATAGGGTTTTATTCAATAGGTTCCACTCCCTGGGGCTCATCCCATATATCTCCATTCCAAGCTTCACTAGGGTCCCATTCTCCCTCCCATTCAGGGATCTCAGTGTATTGGGCTTGGTCCTGTTCTCCTGCTGTCACAGCTGCTACTTGGCGGGTGGCCATTCCCAATTTTATTTGAGATATTTAATAATAGATTCACAGTGGTTGTGATTGGCAGGGACTCAACCTTGTTCTGACGTTAGCTTCTTTACCATTCCCTGTAAAACCTGAGTCTCTCTTTGTATTTTATCTTTTCCCTCTATCTGTTCAGATAATCCCCTCTCTTTTATTTTAACTTCTCTTAGGGTATCTTTGAGAACGTCTAACTGGCCTTGGACCCCAGTGGCCAGTATTTTCCATTTATCAGTTTCTCGTTCCGATACACCAAGTTTCTCATGCAGTGCGGCGGTTTCCTCTCGGCAGCTAGCCAAGCGAAGGAATGCCTCATTGCATGAGCCCCACAATAGCCAAATTGCAGCGGTCTCTCTTTTTATCGGGGTCGATGGCCTGTAGACCAACAAATATTTTGCCAACCTATCTTCCAAATCAGCTATAGTACAGACATCAGCTAGTGCTTGTTCAGGCCATGGGCTGTGCCCAAACGTTTGCAAAATTTTCTTAAAAGGAGTCGTTTCCTGTAGGAATGGCAATTTTTTCTGCTTTTCTTGAGCTTTGTCCTTAGGGGACTCTTTTCGCTTGAACATATTTTCTTTATGAATCTCTTTTACCCGTATACTTTTTCTGTGCCCACGCTCATGCTGGGACTTACACAACACAAAAAGTCTCTACCCACTAAAACCCTGACAGAGCAGGCGGGGAGAACGCTAAGCCCCTACCTTTTGGGCTTGAGCCTGTTACTACTGAGGGTATATTCACCTATGCAATTTTCCCCGACAGATGGGTAGGAACAGCGAGGACTCTAATCCTCCCCCTTATGGCCTAGTATCTCTACAACCAGGGGTGTGCACACCTGAATGATCGATCACTGTATACGTATGGTATTCCTTTTAACAGTATTTTCAACAATCACTGTGCATGTCTTCCCCCTTTTGCAATTTTCCACCAAAAATGTTATGCTTATAAGAAGCACACGGGATCTTTTTCAGGCGAAAAGGCAATACGCCGCATTTAATGGAAATACCATAATTAGCATATGCATTCAATCTCTCTCTCTCATACACACACACTGTCCCATCAGTCGATGTTATAGTTACTAGTCCAGAGTCTGGATCAATCTAATGACCAGCGAGGTTGATCATGGGTAGGGAGGAGCCGGGTTCTGTCGGTCGCAACATGATGCTCCGGGGAAGTTTTGGCAGGATGAACCCAAAGTTTATGGCAAGGCTCCTGTTTCTATAGTGATTTTCCTTCATTGGGACCAATAAGTTTTGCACCGTCATGCTGTAATCTATTGTTATTCGATGAGTGCTTGTTTTCTTAAATTGTCCTTCTCATCCTTTATCTTGTTCTTTCATCAAGTCTCTCAGGGAGTTACCCCAGGCTGGTTTTGATCACAGCTCTTGTCCCCATTGATAGGTGCCTGTCTCATCTTTAGAGTCGTCAATCTGCCCTTCTCTGACATTGCAACACGCCCATATTGAAATCTCCTGGCGCCCTTGTGTCTGTCCTCGGTTCCGCCCTAGAACATCTGGTTCAGCGATGGCCTTCACACTTATCTTCTAACACACACATTCCTCATTCACACACAACAGGATTGATCTACACAGAACATTTCAACAGGAACATGAAATTGCAATGCAAAAGAAAAACAATCATTGCGTTCTTTTACTTATTTTAAAATGCTAAACCTACAACAAAGTGGTGACCCTAAAGGTCTGTCATTGCCTTGAAATCAGCTTCAGATACAGACTCTGGCTGATGCATCTCTACCAATGGCCCATTAGGCCATTCCTCTCTGCTTTCAGAAAGGGTGGCTGGCAGCATATGGTCAAATCAGACACCAATGTATTTAATACATGCTATATTATTATCTTATTATTCTTTATCCTTCATTCTAAATTATACTAAATACAAACATAACTACTGCTACTACACAGGCAGACGGGCCATTGGGAACAAGCCCAGGGAGATGGGCCCCAGACAGCTCCCCTACCCCATGGGGGACTCTGAGTTGAGTCCTCTGGGGCTGGGGGATGGGATCCCTCTCGCAGCCCTTCCAGCCCTGCCAGTCCCTTCAGAAAACAGCCCAGCTCTGGAGCGCCTCCCTCAGGAAGTACCCCCAGGGGGGTGTCTCGGGCTCTTGTGGCCCCATCTCCTTTGTGTTTTCTCCCCAGGGGCAGCGAGAAGATGGGGCCAGTCGCCTACTTCAGCCTCTGCCTCCTCGGCTGCCTGATCTTTAACCCCTCACTGGCAGGTGAGTCCCTGCCCGGCCCTCAGAGCTGGAGCCCCCGAGGGCTGGTTGCCATGGTGGGAATTGGAAAGTGAATTCATTTCCCTCATTGCTCCCAGAGCCACTGCCCGTCCCCTGCTGCTGGGGGTCACTGCCCTGGGGGAGCCAGGCCCTGCGGCCCCCTCCCCAGGGAGCGGGTGAGAGAAGGTGGATGAAATGCCCCCCAGGGTCGGCTCTTCCCCTGAGGATTGGGTGGGGCCAGTCCTTGGGTAACGGGCGCTCAGCCCCTGTCAGCTACAGGCTCCCACCCCACCCTCCCGTGTTCCCCTCCCACTGGCCGGGCGAGTCCCCCCGGGGTCCCTCTCCAAGGGCTGGTCATGGCTCCGCTCCAGCCCCAGCTTCTCCCCCATCCAGCCTCTGATCCCGGCTGGGCTGCCCCATTCCCTGCACACTGAGCCTTTCTCCTCCAGACTGTCCCGTTCCCTCCCCCTGCTGGGATACGGCTCTGCCCCGTCCCCCTCTGCCCCCAGCCCTGAGAAGGGCAGTTCCCCTCCCCTCCGCCCCAGCCCCACAGATCCCTGCTATCCTCCCTCTTTATATCTCATCTCCCTGGGCCTGTCCCCACCCTTCCCTCCTCCTCCAACCCCCCAGCTCCTTCCATCCAGAACTGGGACCCTGCTTCCCTGGCCCCACTGTCCTGCATGGCCCAGGGAGAGACGGGGAGAAGCTCAGGGGGGCAGGAATTCCCTCTGCCCGAGGGCTGCAGCTGAATGGGGGCCACTGTGGCTGGCAGCTCCATATTTCCCCCCTTCCCTGGGGCTGGGAGTCCATGGGGCTCTCTGGGGAAGGGAGGGTCCATCAGCCATCCAGTGCACTGGCTCCTTCCTCCCCCCAGGGAGCCCTGGGGAAAGGAGCCCACGCCCCATTCAAACCCAGAGGCTCTGCCCTGCTGGGATCCCGGCTCTGGGCTGGGTTCCAGGAGCCCCGTTCTGCTGATGTGGGGTCTGGGCAAACCCAGCTTCTTCCTGCAGCGCCAGAGCCAGGAGGGTCCTGCTGGCCAGACACAGCCCCAAACGGGACCCGATGTTATTTGTGCTAATGGGAAAGTCACGGCTCTGCCTCTGAACAGCCTCTAACCGCGGCGTCCTGTCCCCACCATTGCCTCTGGCCCCCTCTCTCTGCAGGGGTGCAGGCTGGATCCTGTCCCAGGGGCTGGTTCTCCTTCCAAGGCAACTGCTATCGATACTTCCGCCAAGGGAAAACCTGGATAGAGGCTGAGGTGAGAGGCGGAGATGGGGGTGGAAGCAGCGGGGCTCAGGGGCGCTGGGCTGGAGCTGGAGGCTGGGGGGATGGGGAGGTTTAAGGTCAGTATCAGAGTCAGTGAGCTGGGCTGGGTCAGGAAATTGGCTCCGGTGGCAGGGGGGAGCCAATGTTCCCTCTAATTTTTGACAGGCCGTGTGTGCAACAAATTTCTTCTGTGCAAATTGTTGTGCTTCTGTGCAAATGTTAGTGCGCGCAGTGTTTTGCCGTGTGTGCGGGGTTTAGCATCTGGGTGCGCACGCACACGCGCACAGCTTAGAGGGAACAGTGGTGGGAGCCTAGGGCTGGCACATTTCACGCTGCCACGGACAGAGCCCTGGGAACAGGCTGTGAGGGAACAACCGGCCCTGGCCTGGCTGGGGAGCAGAATACAATGTAAACGTAGCCCCTGGGGGGGGGCGGGGCACGATCTCCTCTGGGCCTGAGGCGCTTGGCATGCGCTGTGTGTACCAGGGACGGGCTGGGCCCAGGTGGGGTCACGTCTCCCTCCAGCAGCCGGCTCCGGCAGGGCCTGCTCCTTACTCGGTGTTACCAAAGCAGATCCCTTAGCTCCGGTGGCAGGGCTGTGCTGAATGTCTCTGGCTGGCTGGCATGTGGCCAGGGAGTCGCAGCACAGGTCCCGATGGGGGGCTGGAGCCCCGTGTGATGCTGTGGGGGGCGCTGGGTGCACGTGGATGTTACCGCGGGGCTGGGAATTCCCTGTGCTCGTGCTCTGGGGGGCTGGGGAAACTGTGGGTTCTGCTGTCTCTGCTCAGTAGTTCCCAGCAATGCTGTTTAGTGCTTTGCCTGTCAGCACAGAACAGGGGCAGGTCACAGAGCCAGTACCCAGCAGGGCTCTGTCTGGGGCATGGGGACAGGGCAAGGCCGGCTGTGGGGATCTCAGCTCGGAGCCAGGGAAGGTTTCCTCTCCTCATGGAGCTGGGAGAGGGGAAAGCCCGTTAGCAGGAGTGCCCGGCTGAGCAGGCAGCTGGCCCAGAGACAGCGGCTCCCCGGGGGCAGCTATTATGCTAAATCCGGGCCATGTCTCTATGGGAAGCTGGGCCTGGAAGGAGGGACAGTCAGAAATCTTCTGGCTTTCCTGCCAGTCTCCCTCTGTGAGGCAGGTTTTCCAGGCCTCACGGCGTTCTTGGAGCTCTTTTCTGAGCTCTCCAATGCATTAACGGCCTGTCTGAGGAGGGACCCCGGACACGGTGCCCAGTGCTGGTCTCACTAGTGCCGGATACGTGTAACACCCCTCCCTGCTCCAACACGATGGCCCTGTGCTTGCACGTTCCAGGTTCACACTTGCCCTCTTGTGCGGCACTGTCCTGAGAGCTCACATTGAGCTGGTGGCTGCCATGACCCCTCAGTGCTTTTCAGTTCGACTCCCAGGCTACATCCCCCAGCTGTCAGTGTGGCCGGCTTCCCTGGTTCCTGGCCATGAGACCTTGTATCTAACTGTATTAAAGCACCCATGGATCAAGTCAGCCCAGCTCACCGAGCGATCCCAATCCCTGCATAGACCAGACGTGTCCGTCACTATTTACCACTCCAGCAATCTCACCGTCACCGGCAGCTTCACCTGCACTGATGTTGTATTGTCTCCCAGACCCCTGAGAGGGAGACTGAATAGCCCTGGCCTGAGAACAGACCCCTGATCTCTGTATAACTGGCTTTGTTTTTTCTTGTGCCAGGCTGAGTGCCAGCAGCACTGGCAAGGGGCCCATCTCGTCTCCATTCACAGTGCTGGAGAAAATAACATGCTGGCCCATTACATCAAGCGGTACCACAAAACATACAGTTTTGTCTGGATCGGACTGTGGGATCTTGAGGAGGTGAGTGCCCGGTGCCCGCTCTGCCTCTGGCAGCCCCTCCCCAGGCCCCTGGGGGCTGTTTCTCTGCTCAGTGAGGTTGTTGTTTGGGGGGGGGGGGCACCGGAGCAGGATTTCCATGGGAACGGGCTGGAAAGGGGCTACAACCACCTGTGTTTTCAGTCACAGGATCGATCCCCAGCGCCCGGTGCAGAGTATAAACGGCTGTTATAATATTCACGTTCGTTACACTAGTGCCCAGGGACCCACCACACCGGCCCGTTGTGCTCAGACCGTACATGCCCAGCGGGAACGGGAAGGTTACAGATCCCCCCTAGCCATGGAGGCTTCATCACTTACAGCTCAAAGTGGGCAACCGCGGTTCATTCCAGCCGTGAGTCGGGGGGGGGGGGGTGTCTCCAGTCCAGTCTCTAGTCCAGCAAACAGCCTGGCATAGGCACCGACTTCCTGATTGCCCTGGGGGTGCTCAACCCCTGCTCCATCCAGGGCCCTGCCCCCACTCCACCCCTCCCTCAAGACCCCAACGCACCTCTTCCCGTCCCTGCTCTGCCTCTTCCGCCCCATTCTTCCCACTCCCCCGAGGGCGCCCCTTAGATGACTGGTGACTCCCCATTCTGGGGGCGGGGGGGCATTATCTAAATGGGATGTCACATGTCCCCCCGACCAACCCTCCCCTGCGCCCAGCCCGGTGCCACCGCACTCTGCCAACCCCACGTATCCTGTGGGGGCTCTGTCCTCCTACTGTGCCTGCCCCCCACCCCGGCACGTTCCACCCCCTCCCTGGTGGGAAGGAGCCCGGGGGGGGGAGCGGGAGGGGGCCGCTTCTAACTCCAGCCCCTCCCGGTCGCTGCTCTGCAGCCTGGCAGCTGCCTGAAGGAGCCTGGGGAGGCGGCTTCTGCTCCCTGCCCGGCTCGGCTACCAGGGACTGATGCTGAGTGAGCCGGAAACATGACATGGTGTTGGGGGGGCTCCGGCTCGCTCACCCCCGGTCCCTGGCTTCTGAGCCTGGATGGGGAGCAGAAGCCGCCTCCTCAGACAGGGTCTCAGGCAGCCACCAGCCCGTCAGGCCACAGAGCAGCATGTTAGTGGCTGGGAAGGACTGGTCCCGCCCCTTCCACTCCCAGTGTCTGGGGAAATTCCCCCCGATGTGTCGCTCAGCCCTGCCCCCGCCCCACCTCTTCCCAGCCCGTTCCCTGGGGCATGTCTCTAGCTGTGTAATCTTGGGTTTTACCGGGGCTCTGGTATCCTTTGTCTCTGCAGAATCGATGCTGGAGATGGTTCGATCATTCCCCGTTCACTTTCAGAGCTTGGGATAAAGGGCAACCCAATAATCTGACAGGAAAAGAGCACTGTGCGGTGTTATTTTACCATAAAGGTAAGCAGGGCTCATACCCCCATGGACCTACCACCCTGGAAGCCCTCTGACCACACCGGTCCTGAGATACAGATCCGGGCTGGCCCCAGCTCGGTCTGGGTGCAGATCCTCGCTCCTCTCTCTGCCCGTTGTCTGACCTGGTAAAACTCCTAATTCCCAGCTCCCCCGGGGTCAGTTCAGATCTCTGCTCCAGTGACAGGCAGGAGACACACTCACATGTGTGTGAACACACACACACACACAGACACACACAGACACACACACCTGTGGCCCCAGAGGGGGACTCTGCTGAACTGTTAAAGGGTGATGGCTCTGAGTCGCTGTTGCACCCTGTGACGGGTTGGTATCACAGAAACCACCTTGGAGATGCCACCTGGTGTGCCAAGGCTACTTCTGCCCCTGCTTTCCTGCCTTTTCCAGCTTTGGACTGCAGCAATACAGCGGTCCACAGACAATCCAGAAAGTTTTTGGAAAGTGTAGGGGAAAATTTCCTGGTGCAATTGCTGGAGGAACCAACTAGGGGAAAAGCTCTTCTTGACCTGCTGCTCACAAACAGGGAAGAAATAGTAGAGGAAGCAATAGTGGATGGGAACCTGGGAGGCAGTGACCATGAGATGGTCGAATTCAGGATCCTGACAGAAGGAAGAAAGGAGAGCAGTAGAATACAGAGCCTGGACTTCAGAAAAGCAGACTTTGACTCCCTCGGGGAACTGATGGGCAAGGTCCCCTGGGAGATAAACATGAGGGGGAAAGGAGTCGAGGAAAGCTGGCTGTATTTTAAAGAATCCTTATTGAGGTTGCAGGAACAAACCATCCCGATGTGTAGAAAGAAAAGTAAATATGGCAGGCGACCAGCTTGGCTTAACAGTGAAATCCTTGCTCGTCTTAAACACAAAAAAGCAGCTTACAAGAAGTGGAAGATTGGCCAAATGACCAGGGAGCAGTATAAAAATATTGTTCAGGCATGCAGGAGTGAAATTAGGAAGGCCAAATCACACTTGGAGTTGCAGCTAGCCGGAGATGTTAGGAGTAACAAGAAGGGTTTCTTCAGGTATGTGAGCAACAAGAAGAAAGTCAAGGAAAGTGTGGGCCCCTTGCTGACTGAGGGAGGGAACCTAGTGACAGAGGATGTGGAGAAAGCTAGTGTATTCAATGCTTTTTTTTGCCTCTGTCTTCAGGTGACCAGCCCCCTGTGGAGAAAGAAGTAGTTCGGGACTATTTAGAAAAGCTGGACGAGCACAAGTCCATGGGACCGGATGCACTGCATCCGAGGGTGCTAAAGGAGTTGGCCGATGAGATTGGAGAGCCATTGGCCATTATCTTTGACAAATCATGGCAATCGGGGGAGGTCCCGGATGACTGGAAAAAAGCTAATGTAGTGCCAATCTTTAAAAAAGGGAAGAAGGAAGATCCGGGGAACTACAGGCCAGTCAGTCTCACCTCAATCCCTGGAAAAATCATGGAACAAGGTCCTCAAGGACTCAATTCTGAACCACTTAAAGGAGGGGAAAGTGATCAGGAACAGTCAGCATGGATTCACCAAGGGCAAGTCATGCCTGACTAACCTAATTGCCTTCTATGATGAGATAACTGGCTCTGTGGGTGAGGGGAAAGCAGTGGATGTGCTATTTCTTGACTTTAGCAAAGCTTTTGATACAGTGTCCCACAGTGTTCTTGCCAGCAAGTTAAAGAAGTATGGGCTGGATGAATGGACGGTAAGGTGGATAGAAAACTGGCTGGATGGTCGTGCTCAACGGGTAGTGATCAATGGCTCCATGTCTAGTTGGCAGCCGGTATCAAGTGGAGTGTCCCAAGGGTCGGTGCTGGGGCCGGTTTTGTTCAATATCTTCATCAACGACCTGGAGGATGGTGTGGACTGCACTCTTAGCAAGTTTGCAGATGACACTAAACTGGGAGGAGTGGTAGATACGGTGGAGGGTAGAGATAGGATACAGAGGGACCTAGACAAATTAGAGGATTGGGCCAAAAGAAATCTGATGAGGTTCAACAAGGACAAGTGCAGAGTTCTGCACTTAGGACGGAAGAATCCCATGCACTGCTACAGACTAGGGACCGAATGGCTGGGCAGCAGTTCTGCAGAAAAGGACCTAGGGGTTACAGTGGACAAAAAGCTGAATATGAGTCAACAGTGTGCCCTTGTTGCCAAGAAGGCTAATGGCATTTTGGGCTGTATAAGTAGGGGCATTTCCAGCAGATCGAGGGACGTGATTATTCCCCTCTATTCGGCACTGGTGAGGCCTCATTTGGAGTACTGTGTCCAGTTTTGGGCCCCACACTACAAGAAGGATGTGGGGTCCAACGGAGAGCAACAAAAGAGTCCAACGAAGGGCAACAAAAATGATTAGGGGGCTGGAACACATGACTTATGAGGAGAGGCTGAGGGAACTGGGATTGTTTAGCCTGCAGAAGAGAAGAGTGAGGGGGGATTTGATAGTTGCTTTCAACTACCTAAAAGGGGGTTCCAAAGAGGATGGATCTAGACTGCTCTCAGTGGTAGAAGATGACAGAACAAGGAGTAATGGTCTCAAGTTGCAGAGGGGGATGTTTAGGTTGGATATTAGGAAAAACTTTTTCACTAGTAGGGTGGTGAAGCACTGGGATGGGTTACCTAGGGAGGTGGTGGAATCTCCTTCCTTAGAGGTTTTTAAGGTCAGGCTTGACAAAGCCCTGGCTGGGATGATCTAGTTGGGGTTGGTCCTGCTTTGAGCAGGGGGTTGGACTAGATGACCTCCTGAGGTCCCTTCCAACCCTGAGATTCTATGATTCTATGAATCCTGTCTGTTTTGAGCCAGACCTGCTGGTCTGCTACAAACCCAGACCCAGGTCTGAACCACGTCCACTAACAGCTGTAGGCCTGCCTGGAAGCAGCTCAGGAAGTGTCCTTGCCTTTGACACCCAGGTGCCCAACTCCCAATATGGTTCAAACCCTGAATAAATCCGTTTTACCCTGTATAAAGCTTATACAGGGTAAACTCATAAATAGTTCACCCTCCATTTCACAGATAGAGAGATATGCACAGCTGTTTGCCCCCTCCAGGTACTAACAAGTACTCCAGGTAACTTAATAAGTAAGAAGTGATTTTAATAAGGCTCACTCTTTAGCCAGCTAAAGACAACACGGAGGGGCCACCCCGGGGTTTAAATAGACTTTCTCCCCCAGATGGATGCTCCTCCCCAGTCCCTGTGTAGCATCATGTTACCCTGCAGTTTTGGGATCACATGGGCATGTCACATGTCGATGCACAATTCAGAAACTAGCCCAGTGACATTCCTGGCCAATCTCAGATGTGGATTGGTGTCTGGAACTTCTTTTTGTCTGTCAAGAGTTTCTTGATTGGGCACTTGACCTGCACATTCCATTCTCAAGACATGATCCCATGCTCTTACAAAGGCTATGTATAAAACCAGCAAATATACAACCAATATTCATAACTTCAACTACAACAATGATACATGCATCCAAACAGGAGGAATAGATTCAGTAGATCATAACTGTTACAGAGATAGGTTACATGGTACATGTAGCATGAAACATATTCCAGTTACATCATATATACATTTATAAGCCTCTCCCCATAAAGTTTTATGGGGACACCGTCACACACCCCTACTCCACTGCACCAGGGTGTTGAACAGGCTGAACTGTGCAAACACTGATCCACACAATGATGTACGGGCGGGAGCTGCATTTGGCCCCCTCGTGGGGTCGTGTAGCTCACAAGCATCTGCACACCCGCCGGCTTCTTGTGAAAGTGTTGCCCAGTCTCGGAACAGTAACACAATGAACACGAATGACTGTTCCCAAGGAAACTGGCACCAGGGGGGATCCTTAGCAAAAGCTAGCCTGCAGCCAGGGAGCAGAGCCCGCAGGAGGTGCTGTAAGTGACCAGGTGCTCACGGTACCAGTGGGGAGGGAAAGAAGTTCTGAATCACCCAGGCAGCGACATCGACTAGCCAGCGTTGGTGTATGACGAGGGGTCATTTTGCAGACAGGTTGCAAACAGGAAAGGGGTGAAAATCACAACGAATCCCCTGCCCGGCCCCAATCATTGGGTGCTGTGTCCGTGTGGGGCTTGCAGCACCAGTGGGTGTGGGGAGAGAGGGGCAGGGCTGGGCTCTCAGACCAATTCCGTTATCTTGTGTTGCCAGGCATCCTGTTTTTGACTGGAACACCAGGTCGAAAAGTGACCCTGCTGACCCTGGTCCATTATACGTCAGGTTGGCAGTGCAGGGGGCTAAGGCAGGCTCCCTGCCTGCCCTGTCTCCGCAGCTCCCAGAAGCGGCCAGCATGTCCAGCTCCTAGGCACAGGTGCGATTAGGGAAGCGCCACATGCTTTCCCCGCCCCCAGAGCAGGTCTGCAGCTCCCATTGGCTGGGAACCGCAACCAATGGAAACTGCGGGCACAGTGCCTGCGGACGTGGGCATCGCACATCATGCAGAGCAATCTGGCCACACCTCCGCCTAGGGGCCGGGCATGCCGGCTGCTTCCGGGAGCCGTGCGGAGTCAGGGCAGGAGGGAGCCTGCCTTAGCCCCGCTGCACCGCCAACCTGGAGCCACCTGAGGCAAGTCAGTAGCCTAAATGCTAGAGAATAACTGTAGGTTTTTCTACAACAGTTTCAATTGTTGTATTCAAGGGGTGGTAAGAAAGTTACTAATATCTGTCTTTGAGAAGAGAACTGATTTTTTAGACAAAGGAAATGTAGTAGATCTAATCTACCTGGATGTCAGTGCAGCATTGGATACAGTTCCACATGAGAAATTATTAGTTAAACTGGAGAAGATGGGGATTAATATGATAACTGAAAGGTGGATAAGGAACTGGTTAAAGGGGAGCCTACAGTGGGTCATACTGAAAGGTGAAATGTGAGACTGGAGGGAGCTTACTAGAGAAGTACCTTAGGGATTGGTCCTGGGACCTATCTTATTTAACATTTTTAAATTTATTTTAACATTGTTATTACTGCCCTTGGCACAAAAAGTGGGTGTGTGCTAATAACATTTGTGGATGACACAAAGTTGGGGGTATTGCCAATACGGAGGAGGACGGGAATATCATATAAGAAGATCTGGATTATCTTGTAAACTGGAGTAATAGAAATGTGATGTTTAATAGTGAAAAGTGCAAGGTCGTGCATTTAGGCACAAGAATTTTTGCTATAAATTGGGGACATGTCAGTTGGAAGTGACAGAGGAGGACAAAGACCTGGGTGTACCGGTTGATCACAGGATGACTATGAGCTACTAATGTGATGTGGCTGTGAAAAGGGCTAATGTGAAAAGGTCCTGGGGTGCATCAGGGGAGGTATTTCCAGTAGAAACAGTGAAGTGTTAGTACCATTGTGAGGGATCCCCCTGGCGTGTCACCTGGAACTGGGGTACCACTGAGCCCTCTGACCCACCACCCTGGACTCCCTGGACACTGTGCTGCTGTGACAAGCTGCAAACCCCCCAGCCGGCACTTCCCCCAGCATTCACACAGGCAGGGACACACCCAGCTGCAGTTACATGCAGGCTGACCAGCCACCCATAAACCACCCGTGTCCCAGCCTAGGGCCCCAGAGCTGTACCATGCTGCCCTGCTCAAAATCCCAACCAATATGAATTTATTTCCCAGTTTGCCTCTCCCTCAACGGGGAGAGGAAATGCAGCAGCCTTTGCGTCTTGAGCCAAGATTTCCAAGCACTTCATTCAAACTCACTGGTTTAGATCAAGCAAAAACAAGTTTATTAACAAGAGAAGATAGATTTTAAGTGATTATAAGGGACAGCAAACAGATCACAGCAGATTCCCTAGCAAATAAAAATGCAAACTAAACTTAACGTACTAGATGGATTGGATGTGAATTAGCAGTGTCTCACCCTGACTGCCCCAGCATTTACCTTGCAGCTTGGGATCCCCACCCCGGTTCCAAGTCCTTTTCCTTAGGAGCATCTCTCAGGTGTTCAGTTGTGGGGGAGTGAAGAACAACAGATGATGTCACCCCCGGAGCTATGTAGCTTTAACCTGTGGTAGGAACCCCTTGCTTCAAACTTGGTTCCCAGACCAGTTTGTGGAAAAACACAGGCACAAAAAGGAGTCCAGAGTCATATGAGCTGGTCACATGCCCTTGCTGAATCACAGCAGCCATTACTGACAGGCTGTCTGGAGAGTTCCCAGGAAGGCTCATCAGGTGGGGGATAAGCGTCTCCTAGGGCCTATTGTTTCCCCTAATGGCCCATTACCCTGAATGGGCCCTTACCAACCAGCTGTCTACACTGGAAGCATCTTGCCTTGTGGGTGTCACCCAGGTGTGACTACATGTGAAATACAGACACAAAGCCAATATTCATAACTTTTGATACAAAAATGATACATGCACGCATATAGGATAATCATATTCAGCAAATCATAACGCTTCCAATGAGACCACACACGACCCATCTAGTACAAAATGCATCATCATTATGCCATGATCATACCATAATAATATTTCCAGAATGAATATGGGGTGTAGTGTCACAATCATTATACAAGGCACTGGTGAGACCTCGTCTGGAGTAAACTGTGTGCAATTCTAGTCTCCCATGTTGAATAAGATGAATTCAAACTGGACCAGGTGCAGAGAAGGGCTGCTAGGATCATAGGCGCCGACTCCGTGGGTGCTCCGGGGCTGGAACACCGATGGGGAAAAATTGGTGGGTGCTCTGCACCCACCGGCAACTCCCTGTCCGCCCCGGACCCGCAGCAAACTCACCGGAGCACCGGGAGACGTTGCGGGGCCCCGCCCCCGCCACTGGGCAACGTTGCGTTGGCGTCGGGGGCGGGGCCCCGCCACGTAAGGCACATGGCAAAATATAATCCCAACTATACATACAAAATTACAGTGCCTAAATTAGCTGTTACACATCAAGAAAGAGATGTTGGAGTCATTTGCAGCACTCTGGAAGCACTATGCACTATGCTTCCAGAGTCCTGCAAATCTATAAATCCTTCTCACTGTGCCCGTATCATCCTGAGCTCCTTCTCCAGCTTCAGAAGACTTAAAAATTATCTCCAGTCATCACTGGTGCAGACACAACTGAATAACGTAGCTGTCCTTAACGTACAGCAAGACAACATCAGGGAACTAGATTTAAGTAAGATAGCTGACAGTTTCATCCAGAAAGCTACAGGGAGACATAATGTCTCTAAACTGGGCCATTAGTGAAGACAGCTTGTAGGTGATTGCAATGATTTTAATATACTGTAATTCATGATAATGTAATTATGTCATTCATAACAATTTTATCATTATTAAAATAGTAAAGATATCAATGGTAGGCACATTCAATAACTAGAATATGAAAGAAGTGTATAAATATGCTGAAAACAGCCTCCCAAAACTGGCAGAGTGACACCCTCCCCCGCCCCCTGCAAAACACACAAACCTCTTAAAAAGCATACACCGGCAAAAACAAGTCAGCGCCTATGATCCGAGAAATGGAAAACCTGCCTTATGGGAGGAGACTCAGAGCTTGGCTTGTTCAGCCTGACAAAATGAAGGCTGAGGGGAGCTCTGATTGCTCTCTATAAACACATCAGAGGGATAAATACCAGGAAGGGAGAGGAGTTATTTAAATTATGAGGTGATGTTGTCACAAGAAGAAATGGATATAAACTGGCCATCACCAAGTTTAGGCTTCAAGACCGAGCTTGGTAAGTTTATGGAGGGGATGGCATGAAGAGTTGGCTGCAATGGCATGTGGCCAAATGGTGACTGCCTGTAGCAAAAATCCTCAACAGCCAGAGACAGGACACTCGATGGGGAGGGCTCTGAGTTACTGCAGAGAATTCTTTTCCAGGTATTTGCCTGGCAAGTCTTCTCCACATGCTCAGGGTATAACTGATCACCATATTTGGGGTCAGGAAGGAATTTTCCCTTGGGTCAGATTGGCAGAGACCCGGGGGGGTTTTCACCTTCCTCTGCAGCATGGGGCACGGGTCACTTGCACGTTTAAACTAGTGTCAGTGGTGAATTCTCTGTAACTTGAAGTCTTTAAACCATCATTTGAAGACTTCAGTAACTCAGCCAGAGGGGAGGGGTCTATTACAGGAGTGGGTGGGCGAAGGTCTGTGGCCTGCGATGTGCCGGAGGTCAGACTAGATGATCACAATGGTGCCTTCTGACATTAGTAAGAGTATCTGAGTAAGAATAGACATTACAATTTTAAACCTAACCTGTGTCCTATATGTGTTCGTATTAGAGCTGAGTGGGTCTCATATTTATTTGATTTTCTTTCTTGATATAGGAATTAGATACAAAATGCTCCTGTCGATAATTTCTTAGTTATCTGGAAAAAAAAAAAAAAAAAAAAAGCATTTTCAATTGCCTAAGTAGCCCCTGGAATCACAGTTAAAGTTGCCCCCCGCCCCCGCCCCACCAAAATCTGAAATGGTGCCACTGTGGGCAGGCAAGAAATCCCCCCCTCCCCCATGCACAGCAACCTTGGCCTGACTGGCACTCCCTCCCCCACCAAATTTAGAAGCCAAACTAGGCCTATGCTGGGGTGCTCAGGGCTCCATCCCACCCTCCTCTCCCTTGGGTCCCATGCACAGGAGCTGAGATCTTCTCTGAGGGGCACAGAATGGGGTGGAGCAGGGGTCCCTGTATGGCCCAGCCTGCCCCACCCCACGGGTCATTTCTGTTTTTCTTTCTAGGTTTTCCGAAATGGCACGATTATACCTGTGACAGCAAATTCTATTTCATTTGTAAGCGCAAACCCTAGGGGAGGCAGCTCGCCTGGACCCGGGGGCTCCCAACACCTGGGCTGTGAGTGAATCGGGTCCCTCCGGCTCCCCTGGGAGACCAGATCCTGTGTCCCCAGCTGCAAAGTCCCTTCTGCAAAACATCGCTGTGTTACGCTGTGTCACTCCCGCTCTGCTCTGCCCCCTTCTCTCCCTGTCGCACCCTCGCTCGGCTCTTCTCAGCGATCTCAGCACAGTGATAATAAACTTTCCCTGGAGCATTCAGCTCAGTGTGTGTCTCCTTTCTCGTGTTCCTGACTCTGGCCTGGACAGTTCCATGTGTCGCCTGGCCCCAGCCTCAGCACCCCAGAGCCAGCGCTTCACAGGAGAGGAACGGGAATTAATGAGGAATAAGGAGGGCCCTGGCCTTCTGATAAAGACATGTGGGATCGGTACCCCTGAGACAGGGCCCATTCATCCCTCTTCCCTCTGCCCGTCTGTGACATTCTGTACCTCGTGGGAACACCCTACACCCCTGTCAGGGTTCCCTCCCCACTCTAAACTCTAGGGTAAAGACGTGGGGACCCGCATGAAGAGCCCCTAAGCTTATTTCTACCAGCTTAGGTTAAAACCCCCAAGGTACAAAATTCCCTGCACCCTGAGAAATGCTTCTTCCACTGCCACCATCAAGTGCTCTAAACAGGAATCCAGGAAAGGAAACCACTTGAAGTCCCTTCCCCCCCAAAATATCCTCTCAAGCCCGTACCCCCCCTGTCCTGGGAAGCTTGGGGATAATCTCCTAACCAATTGGTTACACAGTGATCTAACCCCCGCCCCCCCGCCGGGTTTTTAAAAACCATAGAAAACAGTCAGCTTCTTAAAAGAAGGATTTTATTAAAACAAAGAAGGTAAAATCATCTCTGTAAAATCAGGATGGTAACTAATTACAGGGCACTCAATTTCCAAACTCAGAGAGATTCCCTCCCCCTCTGGACAAAACCTTAAAGTTACAGAAAAACAGGAATAACCCTTCCCTCTCCCACAGGGAATGTATCACCAAGCAAAATAAACAGAAATCTATTCGCAGTGCTGACTACACTTACTTTAGAAAAGTGAGGTTTGGTGAGGAGACTGGTTTTCTGTAGGTTCTTTCTGTCTTCCAAGATCACTCTGCCTCAGACAAAGAGACACTCACACAGCCTTCCCCCCTCCCAAAATTTGAAAGTATCTTGTCCCCTCATTGGTCAGATGCCAGCGAGGTCAGGCGTCAGTCTGGCTACCTGCATTTCTTAACCCTTTACTGGTAAGAGGATTTTATAGTACTGCATCAAACCCACTCCCTTCATATTTATGACAACCCCCATGTTCATCCTTATAATATGATTGTGTGGTGTCCAATGCAAAGTTTGTCATGTTGGGTGTCTTCAGAAGGCTCATGATGCGCTGAGCATTGTTGTTACAGTAATGTTATAGGTTGTAATTTCATGTATATAGTTATGAGGCTGAACATGTGTCCTCATGGCTTAAAACAAGCCCAGGCAAAAACTCTCCAAGAGCAGAGGGGCAGTTCACACCTCATCAGGGCATGTATGGGACAAACCCAGCCCAGGAACAAAGGACACTGGCCTAGGCAACAAGAAAGGGTCTGTTAGACTCTCAAGGGTGGGGTTGAAGCCCCAGTAACTGCTAGGGGAACGAGGAAAGCCTGGTGCATATCAATTTTCCCTGGGGCAGAAATCAGCATTCCGCTCTCAGATAGGGGAGGGGCTGGGACGTGCTCCCCCATGCCCAAGGAGGACAGCATGCCCTCAGGGCCAAGTGCATGGGAAATGTTGTCCCGGCTCTGAGATGGAGAGCTCAAACTCACCAGCTCTGCCTCCAGCTCACCAACTCTCTCTCCTCTGGCTCAGCGCTCTCCCCAGGCCAGCTCGGGCCCCTGCAATCCCCTTAGCTCTGCCCTACTCTGGGTCAGGCAGCCCCAGATCACACAAAGGATGGACCCCAGGCTTCTGACTCCCTCATTGGTCTGCTTGCTCTGTCAATTGGGCTGACCTGGAGCGTTGGCCTCTCCCCATTGGCCCTGGGGACTGTCAGTCTCAGGATCCTTTTTCCTCTTCAGCCCTTCCCCTTTCTCCGGGTATTTGGAGAGGCCCAACCAAAACCCATTCTCAGCTTCAATAATGGGCCAGCAGCCCCCTTACAAGTGGAAATCCACATCCTTTGCCAGGGCTAACCAAAGGCTGAGGGGAGAGATGATTGCTCTTTATAAACACATCAGAGGGATAAATACCAGGGAGGGAGAGGAGTTATTTCAGGTAAGAGCCAATGTGGAACCAAAAACTAATACAGATAAACTGGCCATCGGTAAATTTAGGCTTGAAATTAGGTGAAGGTTTCTAGCCATCAGAGGAGTGAAGTTCTGGAGCAGCCTCCCAAGGGGAGCAGTGGGGGCAAAAAACCGAACTGGCTTCTAGACTGAGCTTGATAAGTTTATGGAGGATGAGACTGCCTGCAATGGCATGTAGCCGATCGGTGACTGCCAGCAGCAAGTATCTCCAACGGCCGGTGATGGGACACTAGCTGGGGAGGGCTCTGCGTTAGCACAGAGAATTCTTTCCCAGGTGTCTGGCTGGGGGTGGGGGGAGTCGAACCCACATGTTTAGGGTCTAACTGATCGCCATATTCGGGGTTGGGAGGGAATTTTCTCACTGTAGTCTGGGTAAATTGGTCACTCGGCTGCTAGATTACAAAGGAAATTCTGTCAATTCTTCTGTCAGATTGGCAGAAACTCTGGGGGGTTTCGCCTTCCCCTGCAGCATGGGGCACGGGTCACTTGCTGGTTTGAACTCGAGTGAATGGGGGATTCTCTGAAACTTGAAGTCTTTAACCCATGATGTGAGGATGTCAGGAACTCAGCCAGAGGTTGGAGGTCTATTACAGCAGTGGGTGGGCCAAGTTCTGTGGTTTGCGATGTGCAGGAGGTCAGACAAGATGATCATTATGATCCCTTCTGGCCTTAAAGCCTGTGCGTCTATGAACCTTGGCCACATGGCAGGATCTGGCAGTGACCATCTGCCCAGCCCATAGAGCGCCGGGGGATGGGGAGGTGCCTGGCTAACGCCCCTTGGCTGGCTCCTTAGAAAGTAAGTGTCTTAATCCACTAACCTATAGGAGAAGGGTACCCATATATTTCTTAGGGTACGGAAATAAGATTTGGGTATAGTACGTTGGGCCTGAATTACATAGGGACAGGATCCTTTAAAATACCTTGTAAGAGAGGCTGTTGTAGGCTCTTCTAACTCCTGAAGCTTTGGTTTCTTGGGGTGCTTTTTCCAGTTCTCCTATATGCTATATACTATCTTTTTATTGATCTATTCTATCTTCTATTGCACTATTAGCTCGGCTTGTGAAGTATAGTAAAACTACTCAACATTTCTAAATGTTGGGGAAGCCAGCAGTATCGTGATATCAGGCATGCCAGGAGTGAGGCTGGTCCTTCCCCTCCTATCACAGGTATGACAGTGTCTCCATAAAACTTTATGGGGAGATGCTTACAAATGTATATATGATGTAACTGGAATATGTTTTATGCTACATGTGCCATGTAACATATCTCTGTAAAAGTTATGATCTACTGAATCTATTCCTCCTGGTTGTATGCAGGTATCAATTTTGTAGTTGAAGTTATCAATATTGGTTGTATTTCTTGAAAAAGGGATGTGCAGGTAAAATGCAAGCACTTAACAGACAAAAGAAGCGGCAGACACCAATCCACATCTGAGCTTGGCCAGGAATGTGACTGGCTGGGCTGGTTATTGAGTTGTGCATGGACATGTGACTTGCCCATGTGATCCCAAAACATAAAACATATTCCAGTTACATCATATATACATTTATAAGCATCTCCCCATAAAGTCTTATGGAGACACCGTCACAACCGGGTCCTCAAGGAAGGGTGTGAGTATGTTAGTGTAACCCTTCTGCCTGTCAGAGTTGGCAGCAACAAGGGCCGGGTTCAGTATCTAGAGGTTCCGTTCCAAAGACACAATGCAAAACCGGCTCAAGCCCCTACCCAGTGACCTGGAACAAATATATATCAAACCCGCCCCCAGGGCGCCTTTAAGAGGCAATACTTCCCCTCTCGCAAGCACAGAGTCTGAGTGTAGCAAAAGCCTTTTAATGACAGAGAGAAACAATGCAGCATTGGTTGGGGAAACACCACAAACAGGATTCATAAAACCAACCATGAACGAGAAGACCCACCCCCGCCCCCAAGCAGAGTGGGCTGTGTCCTCTCCCTTTGGTTCTTGAGTCCAGCGACCCCAAGTGTCACCCAAAGTCCCAAAAGTCCAACAACCCAAAAGTCCAGCCCCAGAGTTCAAAAGTTCATCTGCAGAGGGTTACCTTCCCCCCCGTCGCCCCGCAGTTTGGGTGGAAATGGGGAGGGGAGAGGTAAGTGGCACCTTACATGGCTCAAAGCTGACTGCCCCGCCCCTCCGTGGGGCTTCGCTCTGCTCTGCTCTGCCAGCCATCCCATGAGCCGTTCCAGTTGTCCCGCAAACTGCTCCGCTCCACCAGCCTGCCCTGCCAACTGCTCCGCCAACTGCTCAGCAATATATCTTCAGGCTCCCCCACTGCTTAACACAGAGCTCAGTGATTTCAGCTCTTAGTAACTTTAGCTCTTTAGTGATTTCAGCTTGTAGGAAGGGGAGCCTTAGTGCTCATTTGCACCATTAGCCCAAAGTGAGTTCAGCTCAGCAGCCTGTAACTAAACACCTAAAGAACTCAAAATTAGCTCTGATATTCCACGGGGGAGGGGGAATTAGCATTTAGGGCCCTCAGAAGGCAGCCCATATCACCAGGTACAAATATCCATCCCCCAACCTCTCTCAATTCACTGGGTTTTGGAACCCATGTCCCCTGCCTAGCGAGTGCGGCTTAGTTGATGGCGAGTCCCTCCATCATAACAAAAGGCCAAGTACAGTTCCACTGTCCTTGATTCACATAATCAGGATAATAACAGTTTATTCTTCCTGCCCCAATAACAGAAAAACTGGGGATCCTACAGCAGCCCAAAGTGACCATTTGGGCTGCTATGGGCTCATGCTAGGTGGAGTGGGTGTGCCTATGTAAATGAGGTCAGCCCTAAAGTTCTTTTCCACAACTTGCCACAACTCACCACCAGATGTCAGGGTGGAGCTCATCCTGACTCTGCTTACATTAGGTTAAGGTACTTATAATAGAAATGTTACCACCAGGAGTTTTGGAATTCTTCCACTGTTTTGCAGTTATAAGTTTCATAGCATTTATTACTTTTACGTTAATTTCAATAAAGGTTTTATCAATTTGGTATTGTCCTCTGTGTAAGTGTTCTTGCCAAGCACCCCGAGAGTCCTCTCCCGATATAGAACGCTCTGAGTTCCTGAACTCTGTAGTCTGAATTGGATAAGAACCTATAAATCTTCTGGTTGTATGTGATCAGTGGCAAGCCATAACAACTACCCATCAAATTCAGGTCAACATGAGCCCATTATTAAATATTTATTTGCTATATAGATAATTACAGACTATAATCAAGTCAAATGAAAATAGATTGAACTTGTAAAGGTCTATCACTCTATGGCAGCTTTTCTAACCCTTTAATCTTTCTTCTGGCTCTTCTCTGAACCCTCTCCAATTTACCAACATCCTTCTGCATTGTGAACACCCGGACTGAACATAGGATTCCAGCAGCAGTCGCACCAGTGCGAAATATAGTTGTAAAATAATCTCTCTGCTCCTGCTTCAGATTTGGCTGTTACTACATCTGTGACACTAGGCCTTGTCTACACTATAGAGATTTGTCAGCAAAAGGCAGGTTTTGGCGGCAAAACAGTGGAGGTGTACACACTGCTGTGCCACTTTTGGTGACAAAACTCTTCAGTTGTGGTGACATCATAAAATCACCTTCATGAGAGACGTAGGGCTTTTTAAGCAAATGTTTTCTTGACAAAATGGCAGTGTAGACACCATGCTTGATTTTATTGCTTTTATTGGCAAGAGATGCACCTTTGCTTCCTTGCTTACTCTCAGGGGTGAGATACCTGCTGCAATGACCCCCGCCTGTGGGAAAGGGTGGGAAAATTTAGAATATTTTTCCTAGTTGACTGCACCATGGCCCTTTCATATTGCTTTTCTCCTTATGTAAAATGCCCCCCGCCCTGGGGTAAACTCACCATGCTTAGGGTGTTCGCTGACATGTGTGTGTAGCCTATAGGATTAACCTGCTTGCTTGCATATATATATATACATATATATCTTTTCTTATAGTTTAAGTATTTGGTTTATTGTAATAGGTGTATAGATTTATATTAAAGTAAGTTCGGCTGTAATGCAAGGGATCTACAGGCCATATCCTGTATGTTAAGCTAAGCTAATGTTAGCATATCTATATCTGGGACCAGATAGTGAAGTTGGCCTACATATGTCTGAGACCTTTCACTTAGATAACAAGTAACACCCACGCATATGTCTAGGGCCTTTCACCTAGAAAGACAGATAATGGAAGAATGGCATAGGGGGTTTCCAAGTCTGTACCCACAAACTTAACAGGTACACCACAAGGAGGACAAAAATAACATATGTGTGTATGTACATGTCATCAATACGTACAGACATACTAGGCTATGGAGTACGTGTACCCTAACATTTTTGTGGGCGAGGAAATAAAGTTTGAGCATAGGAGGAAGGATTTCCAGCATCTGTGCCTTATAAAAGAGGTAACCCACCTTGCTATCTATCTATCTATCTATCTATCTATCTATCTATCTATCACGACTACTGCTATTAGTAGGCTGTACTTGTTTTCCTTAGTCCAAGGGGACTAGGCTAAGATTGGTTTCCTTAAACTTTTATTCTTAGTTTTGTTTATTAGGTTTTAATTTTAATTTTAACTTAGTTAAGTAAACGCTAATTTAGCTTCGATAGCTCTTAGCATTACCTTCTTCTAAGCGCTGCACCTCTCACTCAAGAATTATGAATCCTGAACCGCCAGAGGTGAGGTTGGTCCTGTGCCTATTACCACCAGGTTATCAAGGAAGGGTGTGAGTATATTAACCAAAGCTTTGTAGCATATAATACCATATTACCATACGTATCTTTTGAATAGTAGTAATACAATTGTAACTTTGTAACTCTGATTATTTTACCATTTAATTACTACTTCGTTTATTTTAATAAAAAGTCTTTACGGCTATATCTGTCTCAGTGAGAGCTTCCTGTCATACCCACAAGGGTCCTTCATAAATTCTGTGGAGACTGATTCGGGACAAGAACTTTTATCTTCTGAACAAACAGATTGGCGAGCCTAAAACCCATACTATCCAAATGAATATTATTAACACCCTAAATCAGGCAACAGTCTGGCGAGCCAGCCAGGAGACTCAAGGAGTGTGTGACAGGAATTTTCAGGGATTCCAGGCATCCTTAGACTCCTGAGAAGCTCACCTGAGGCATAAGTAAAGAGTTAAAGTTACAGAGAGTTAGAGAGCAAAATCAGTGTCTTACTCACTTATTCTTAAGAACACAGAAACCTGATTTCCTGTGACTGCTTCTTGGCAGCGATCCCAGTATTTCCTGTTCTGTACTGTGGTTTGACTTAGAGTTTTAGCTTAGAGGTTTTGAATTTAAACTTGCAAGATAAAGAATAATAGTGTTATTATTTAAAGTGATACGTGCGTTTAAAGGACTTTGTGAAAGGTTGAAGTTTTAACGAATAGTGCCGATAAGATATTAGCAATAACATCGGGCCCGATGACCCACACTAGCGGTGGTGGGGAAGTTGATAAATCTAGGTATTAACTGCCACCAAGAGGCCGCAGTAACTCAGATCTTGTGTGGTTTCAGCTACTTTATTTCAGTAACCCTCAACTCTCCCAGGCTGCACCTGTGATCCGTCTGCCTCAGTATTCCCCAGCTGTTTGGCAGGTCCCGACAGAGGAAAAAGACCTCTCAATAAGCTACAAGCTGTAGTAAGATGAGGCCCTGAAACATAAACCCTTGTATTAGAGGCCCAGTATGAGGCCTATGGCCTGAGCTAAAGTAATGGTCAAGACTTTGCTAACATAAAGCAAAGTGAAGCTGTACGCCAAAGGCAGGCCCTGTTCACAGAAGTTGGCAAGAAAAGGGCTGATGTTGCAAAAGTACACAAACCTAAAAGGTACCAGAACACTTGTACATTCCACACAGATAACAAGGAACAGGCTGGCCCATCCTAAAGATGGGGGCAAAAGGGTAATATGATGGATAGAGTTGTTTTGTTCAAACCAACATGTACAAGGTGAGAGGCGGCACCTTACTACGTAGAAGGGGTTGTACCTTGTTACGTAGAAGGGTTGCACCTCAATACATCAGGAGTGATGTGTAACTTGTTTGTACCTGTGTATAAGAACTCACCCCCGAGGAGTTGTATTTGTGTGGCCTAGGGGGCAGTGGAAAGTCCCGCCACTGACTGAGCTGGTCCATTGTTAGGGAGCATAAATTCTACCATAAATTGGTAGAGTCTAACAGGAACTATCACTGTGCTTCATTTGAACAATAAACCTGGCCGACGTGCCTTCGTACCTTACTAGAGTCTGTGGTCTTTGGGGGTTCTCTCGAGTCTGCTGTGTCAGCTATCTGCGCAGAGCTGGGGCAGCACACAGAGGGAACACGCACGCAGCCGACTGAGATCAACATTAAACAGAGCAGAGCACCACACCGGTAGCCGTCTGACAACATTGGTGACCCCGACGTGATTCGAACACGCAGCCTTCCACTGCATTGCAACCACTACCTTATAATAAAAGCCAGGTTCTGGTACAACCTGCACCGGGACCTAGACTGGTGCCTGTCAGAACGGAACAAGTAAGTGCACAGATGGAAAAAGTAGCAGACTAAACTTTCACTGACTTGGTAAATCAAATGAAGGAAAAAATGGAACAGTTCACAGAGCACATTAAGAGACAGAAGCTGCGACTCAATCGCAGGGGAGTGAATAAAAAAGAATTTCAAAGTAAAAAACCGAAATTGAGCAGGTTAACATGTAAAATTGATGCATTAACACATGGAGTTGCCCCAAAACAGTTAACTGTAGCAAAAAAGGGCACTCCTGATATCCATTTGGCATGCACACAAAAACAACAGACACTGGGGAAACAAATTCACGTTTTTCAAGAGCAAGTAACTACCCCCACTCTCCTCTCAGAACCAGGATAAAAACTAGGGGCATGGTTCCCAACCATGTAGGTTCCCAATTGCTTTGACCCATGGAACCACACTCCGCGCTCATATCTAAAAGTATAACCTTCTTTCTCAAATAGTTTTACATACCAGTTAAGATTTGTCCTTTATATGCTTTCTCAGTTTGCTAAACTTGCTGCTGCTGCCTGTACTTTCAAATACCTTGATAGAGTTAATCTCTCTTGGCTCAGGTCTCGCTACCTTCCTAGGTTGCTCTTCCCCCCCCGCTCCCCTCAGCCCTTTCCCCCACCTCTCCTCACTTCATCTCTCTTTCTTTTAAAAGTTAAAAGTTATAGTTTTTACAGAAATCTCCAAAAGAAGAGAGGGAACACACCCCCAACCTCTATTGTTTACTTGGGACTTATTGAACTAAGTGTAAAAACTGGTTTGGGGTATTGTTTCCTGTTGTTTCTGTGAAGGGACACCTTCAGTTTCAGAGTAAAAAACAGCAGAGTGTTCATTATCTAGTTTATTACATAAGCTAGTGAAGTTTTAGAATTGAAATGAGTTCTATGTTACGTGTTAAGGTGAGTGGAGTAAGGGCAAGAGTAGAGTCTGTTGGAGTTACCCACAGTCTGACTTTAGAAAACTTTGCCAGGAAATACATTCAGGAACATGGAGGAGGTTTAGAACAGCTGAGGAACAGCAAGATGATCTATGAGGATTGTAACCCAGGGGGTTTTGTGAGCGAGGTATTTGATGTAGAAACAGAGCAGAAAAAAAGAAAGGCTAAACTGGTGAAGGGAATAGCTGTTGAATGTCTTCTCGTGGCTTGTAGTTCTCTGGGAAAGAAATTGAATACAAAATTAGAGTTACTCAGGAAAGCCCAGCAAACTTTGGATGAGGGAGGACAGGTCATTCAGGATTTAACATATCGGCTACATATAGTGTCAGAGGAGCAGTCAGCACTTTTCCAAAAGAAGCAGGAGTTAGAAAAAATGTTAGAACGGTGCAGGTACCAGATACAGGAAGCAGGAGAGGAAGCCCGTTGTTGGCAGGAGCGAGTGGATGCCATCTTAAAATCGCTGGATGGCTATAAAACAGACCATGGTCGGCTGTTGGAAAGAATCAGAGAGTTGGAGATGTGTTAGAGGAGGACACGTGTTAGAGGAGGACACGTGTTAGAGAAGGACAAAGAATGGGTTCCCATCCCTACTGGTATGGTGGAACCAACGGAGATAGAGAAATCTGCAGGACCAATGACTAGAAGTAGGACGAGAGAGTTAGATCAGGCTGATACAGGACCTTTAGAAGTGGAATTGGAGATTGAGTCTCAGGAGCCACAGGGAAAGTCAAAAGAGGAAGTTAGCAGTGCAGAAGCTACCAGCAGTCTGCAGATAGGAAAAGGAAGTCCCAGGGTGGCACCACAGGAGGCGGAGTTAAGTGTCAGCATAGAGAGGGCGACTAGTGATGTAAAGCATGAGATGAGCAGAGCAAAGGGGGAGGAAATATTCTCTCCTCTGTTAGTGCCCTCCCCTGATCGTGAAGAGGGAGTGCCTTTAGAAACCACGATTGTTCAGGGACTAGAAGACGCGGTGTCACAAGTGACCTGAGTAGCTAGTGCCTGGGATGTAGTAATCTCTATGTTACAACAACAGCGAGAGATACAACAACCAAGGGATGCAATTCCTGCTCCTCCACCCAAGGTTGCATTGGCACCATATAGATCAGGAGATCCAGCTCCTTTGGGTGGACAATTATTGGCATTTGGGTAATCATCAACATTGCCTAGGTCCCAGGAATTTCGTGGACTGTCTACACCCCCTTGGTATATGCTGGTATCACCTGCTGTTTCGGTAGAACACCCTACTACACCAGATCTTAACGGACTAAGAGATGTCCTGCGTCAGTGTGGAGATACCTTGAGTGTAGGACGTAGAGGTTTTATGGAAAGTTACCCTGCTCATACAGGATTATCTCCAATGGAAAGCTCTGATAGCTCAGATGAGGAAACTGTGGATTTGGGTAGAAGTCAAAACATAGAAATGATAGATTCAAGATCAGATAGAAGCCCAGGTCCCGATCTGGAGAGAAGATCCTCAGATTCTAATTCCGATTGTCCTGTAGCAGTTGTTATGGATATTAAGACCCTAGATCTGGTAGCTAAGCAAGTAGGGATGATGGAGGATTCTACGGTGGCAATGCATGCACAACATGGACAAGAAACAGCAAAAGTGTTTGGCTTACCAAGGGAAGATTGGGTTAAAATCTTACATCTCACAGTGAATCGAGCATTATGGAGTACTTTGACACCTGAGTTTAGGGTAGGAGAGAGATCTTTTAAAGACACAGTAGCCCTATTGAAACTTAATCGGCATCCGGGGCAAGCTGGAGTGGCCATCCTGCAACAAGGCACAGTCTGTTTCATCTGCAATATGGCCCAGTCATAAGAAAGAGGAAACAGATTAGCCACCATACATTAAATTGTTGGTCAATAACTCTCTTCCCCATTTACGGGAAGTGGTTAACATGCATATAACTGATAGTACTTCTTTAAAGGAGGCATTAGCCTTACTGGCCAAGGCATATTCTCAGGGAGACCCTAAAATAGGTCGGCGTAAAGCCCCTGTTGCAATATTTCAGGAACCATGAGCTAATCCCACTGTGAGAATTGAGGAACCCCTAGGGTTAGGCTAAGGTGCTTCAGGCTCAACGACGGGATATTCGGAACTCTGAGCACGTGTGAATGAGCTGATGATGGAAGGCCAAGGCCCAGAACCCTTGAACGGTCCGGTGGCCTCAGTTAACTCATTTCCTTCTCTCCGGTGGACAGCCTCCACCAGAGTTGGCTGCCTCCAAAGAGATAGAAGGAGAACCCATAGATTATTTGTCTGCATACTCTACAAATTACTCAGCATGACGCCAATCGGCCCCGAGAGTAGTCATATACCCTTTAGGCAGGGATGCAAGTGGGAGACCCACAGTATCTGCAGTGGTAGGGGGCCACCACAGGAATTTTATTATAGATACTGGGGCAGCAATTAGTATTATCCATGTCAAGGATCCTAGATCCTCTTCTCTGTCATCAGGGCATACGAAAACACTTGCAACTTTTGCAAGTAATCAAGTTGTTACCACACTTTCTAAACCCATTGAAGTACAGATAGGTCACCTAAGAAAGGTTCATACCTTTGTGTTGATGAAATTAGCAGACCCAGGGAATTGCCTGTTGGGAACTGATTTCCTATACAAACAGGGATGTGTTCTTGATTTGGGCAACCAACTCTTGTGTCTCACCGTAGAACAGGTAAAGGAGGACTCACCAGTGATCATACTTGAGTGTAGTATGGTATCTCCAGTGGAGGACTCTGAACCTGTGGGGTATGATTTGAACAAAATAGTGGCTAATCATGCAGACCAATCTGAGTTAAGGGCGTTACTTCGCAAGCATGCGGATGCCTTTGCTAAATACAAACATGATCGTGGGTGTATGGCAGTCACTATTATTGTGGAAGGAGGAGATATATCAGCCCAAAGACAATATCCTTACCCAGAATAGGCAAACCCATACATTGAAAAGACTATCAAGTCTTTACTGACATAGTGAGTACTACGTAGATGTACTTCCACTGCCAATTCCCCTATTTGTCCCGTGAAGAAACCAGATGGTTCTTGGCGTCTCACAATAGATTATAGATGCCTGAATCAGATCACACCCACTTGTGCCCCTACAGTGGCTAAGATGCAAAATCGAATCAAGCCCTTTAATCCAGAGGCTATGTGGTTTACTGTCCTTGACAGCAGTAACAGCTTTTGGACACTACCATTGGCCCGCATTTCACAGTACCATTTTGCATTTAGTTTCCAATGAGTCTAATATTCCTGGACACGTTCACCCCAGGGGTATAAAAATTCTCCAGCTTTATTCCATGCGCAAATGAGGCGGGTACTGTTGCAATTTCCTAAACCAACTGTTCTGTTTCAATACGTAGATGACCTTGGTTTAGCAACATGGACCAAAAAGGAGCATCTGGAAAGGCTTGACGAGCTCCTGCAGATCCTAAAGGAAGCAGGGTTAAAGTGCAATCCGGCCAAGGCATAGCGAATGGCCAATCGTGTCTCTTTCTTGGGCCTCACTCTGACAAAATGGGGTGGAACTCCAGCACAACAGAAAGTGGATTCAATCCAAACATTGCCTTTACCACAGGTCCCAACGCCTCTAAGATCCTTTTTGGGTTTAACTGGGTACCACAGGGATTTCATTCTCGACTTTGCTTCCATTGCAGGTCCCTTGTACCAACTGTTAAAGAAAAGTGTCCAATGGAAATGGATTGAGCAACACACGGATCCCAGCTGAAACCGGCCATTGTCAAGGCTCCGGTGTTGATCACTCCAAATCCTGAAATATCCTCTCATCTGGAGGTAGCGGTGAGAGTTAATGCGTTAGCGGCTGTGGCTTCACAAGAGAGGCGTGGGAAAATCAGACCGGTGGCCTATGCCTCTCGTTTAATGTCATCAATTGAACTTAAGTATGACAATTGTGAAAAGTACCTATTGGCCACCAGTTGGGCCATACAACACTTTTCTTTTCTAATTGGCCTCAGCCCGATCATATTACACTCATCACACACTCTCCTTCAGTTCTTACTATCTGATAAGGTAAAAGATGGGCAAGTCTGAAATGCTCGCCTAGCCCACTGGGCATTGCTGCTGCAAGGAAAAGATATTGCAGTAAAACCTATTAGGACACCATCTTTGTTACCAACTGCCCTACTGTACCAAGGGGAGCCACATGTGTGTCCCGATTTTGATCAATTGAATCTAAGGGGGGAAGAAAAAAGAGAGCTTTTACAACCATTGATCCAGGAGACAGATTCTGTTAATAGGTATCATTTCTTTGTGGACGGTTCTAGTTATTACCATCAAGGCAAACCTTATACCAGGTTTGGAATCTATGCAGTTCCTCCCGAGGGGAAAGGAGAGCCTTGGGAGAAGGCAGATTCATGCACTCCACATTCGGCTCAATATTCTGAATTAGCAGCAGTGGCGTGTGTGTTGGAGTGCTGTGTGCAGTTGTCCATCACCACCACATCCCAAAGTATCTGTCTGTTTTCAGACTGCGCATGGGTATGCAATTCTCTTGCAGAGTTTCTACCATGTTGGGAGACAAATGGGTTCACATCTTCTGATGGCTCACCTATTCATAGAATCATAGAATCATAGAATCTCAGGGTTGGAAGGGACCTCAGGAGGTCATCTAGTCCAACCCCCTGCTCAAAGCAGGACCAACCCCAACTAGATCTTTGTTACCAACTGCCCTAGGTATGCATCGCTGGTAAAATACATCCGCTGGCTAGCAGTAACAATCACTGTTCCAGGGTGGCCGATTAAAGTAAAAAAAATAAAAGCTCACTGGAAATTAGAACCCTATGCTACAGAAAATGGGAAGGCTGATAAATTAGCCAGAGAAGGAGCCCGATCAGGGGAATTCTGGAAAGAAAAGAATCAGGAATATTCTGTTAATACCCCTAGTCCCAGATGCCCTATAGCCACAACTAAAGTTGTACAGGCTGACATACCGGATTGAAAAGAGATTCAGAAATTAGTTAGAGACATAGTGAGAGTAATCCTAGAGCTTTCCAAAACAGAAAGAGAAGGGTCACTAACAGTAGATCCTTTGTACAAACTATATGAGCAGCATTTGCAGGTAGTGGATGGAGTTCTCATGTTTACAGAAGGTGCTTTCCCTGTGTGGGTAGTTCCAGCCCACTTCCGGAGGGAAATGATGTACATGGTTCATGACACTCCTACAGGAGGACAGCAGGGAGTGGACAAAACTGTCCAACGTCTTCCATCTGTAGGATGGTGGCCACTTCTTAGGATGGATGTGCAACAATATTGTGATAACTGTCTGGCATGTGCCCAAGCCAATCCAACTCCATCAACAAGAAATGCGCCATTAAAATCTCAGGTGTATGAAGATCCTTAGATGGCTTTGGAGATTGACTTTGTAGGTCCTTTTCCAAGGACTCAAAGAGGTAACCAATACCTATTAGTGGTTGTTGATCCTTTTGCAAAGTGGGTAGAGGCATTTCCTTTAAGGCCAATGCTGCAAAAGCCACAGCCAAGGTCCTAGTAGAGCAAGTCTTCTGTCGATGGGAGATCCCCGAAAAGGTGGAATCGAACCAGGGATCACATTTCACTGGACAGTTCTTTAGGGACTGTCTTAAACTAATGGGAGTCCTGCAGAGACTACACATCCCATACAGACCACAGTCATCTGGGATGGTGGAACGAACCAATCAGACTATAAAAGTGATGTTGAGGACACTGGTTGATGCCAATGGACATAACTGGACATTCTCATGCCTCTAATTTTAATGGCATTGAGAGCGACACCGGCTGCATCTACTGATAAAACACCCTTTGAAGTGATGACAGGCTGAACAATGCGATTACCAGAACATCTAATTTGGCACACCAGTGGCACTCAATTAGAGGGAATAAAAATGGATTCCCTACCTGCAGAATCTGCAAAAACATTTAAATCAGGTCCACTTGCAGGTAGCAGCTAAGCTGGGAAAATCCAGACGAAAGGCAAAGGCTTACTTTGACAAAAACCAGAGAGAGAATACTTGGGAGATTGGAGACCAAGTAATGCTGTTATCGTATAAAGCACCAGAGCATGGGCTGTGTAATCGATAGATCAGACCCTTCCAAATCATCGATAAACTCAGTTCAGCAGTGCATAAGAGAACAGCAGGAAAGTGTAATAGAGACAGAATCTACCATTCTAATCAGTTAAAGCTGTATCAATCATTCAGGTTGCAGGAGCAACTTCCTCCTCATGATTTAAGTGAACAGCATCCGACGGAATCGTGACAACTGGAGTCCAGTAAATTGCAACCATGAAATGGACATTGAGATTTCTGATTTACTGAACTCTTTCTACTGATAACAGTTTCTACTGATAACAGTTCCTTTCAATTAATTAGCCTCTTAACGTTGGTATAGGCACTTCCACCTTATCATAGAATCATATCATAGAATATCAGGGTTGGAAGGGACCTTAGGAGATCATCTAGTCCAACCCCCTGCTCAAAGCAGGACCAATCCACAATTTTTGCCCCAGATCCCTAAATGGCCCCCTCAGGGATTGAACTCACAACCCTGGGTTTAGCAGGCCAATGCTCAAACCACTGAGCTATCCCTCCCCCCTTATCATGTTTCTTTGAATGTATAAATATCTGTTCACTGTATGTTCCATTCCATGCATCCGATGAAGTGGGTTCTTAACCCACAAAAGCTTATCCTGAAATACATTTGTTAGTCTCTAAGGTGCCACAGGTATTTTTCTTGTTTTCTTTTTGCTGACACAGACTAACACGGCTACTACACTGAAACCTGCACCCTTATTGTTGCTCTAAGGGTCAGACTGAGCCAAAATCACGAATTTGGGACTGAACTGTTACAACCCAGTGAAACCGGAAGACACGGTCATGCTCAATTGCCTGAGCACGTGCAACAGAACATACCAACACAAAAGGAACAGACTATACTCAACCCAGAATGTATCCACCACCCTATCCACCGGGTTAAGGGAATTAGAGGGGAAGATGTCACCTTTGAATATCAATTGGTTGGAGTAATCTCATTGCCATCCAGTGGCTGGAAAAAGATTTGGCCCTTAGATGATAACTCAAAAGGACGTAAAACCTAAACTTCCCCACCAACTAATTCAACTTCCCTGAGACATGGAATAGTTTACGGAACTTGGGGAAACAAAGCCATTTGTAGTAATTTGATACAATTACTACATTGGGGGGCGGGGGAGTTTAACCTTATATAAACTTGACTATGAGGATGAAGGACGATGAGGATGAAGGACGCTACCCCTTCCTGCTTCTCCACGTGGGCACCAATGATACTGCCAAGAATGACCTTGAGCGTATTACTGCAGACTACGTGGCTCTGGGAAGAAGGATAAAGGCGTTTGAGGCGCAAGTGGTATTCTCGTCCATTCTCCCTGTGGCAGGAAAAGGCCGGGGTAGAGACCGTCGAATCGTGGAAGTCAACGAATGGCTACGCAGATGGTGTCGGAGAGAAGGGTTTGGATTCTTTCACCATGGGATGGTGTTCCAAGAAGAAGGAGTGCAAGGCAGAGACGGGCTCCACCTGATGAAGAGAGGGAAGAGCATCTTTGGAAGCAGGCTGGCCAACCTAGTGAGGAGGGCTTTAAACTAGGTTCACCGGGGGAAGGAGACCAAAGCCCCGAGGTAAGTGGGGAAGTGGGATACCGGGAGGAAGCACAAGTAGGTGAGTGCAAGACGGGAGGGCTCCTGCCCCATACTGGGACAGCAGGACAATCGGTGAGTTATCTTAAATGCCTATACACAAATGCAAGAAGCCTGGGGAACAAGCAGGGAGAACTGGAAGTCCTGGCACAGTCAAGGAATTATGACGTAATTGGAATAACAGAGACTTGGTGGGATAACTCACACGATTGGAGTACTGTCATGGATGGATATAAACTGTTCAGGAAGGATAGGCGGGGCAGAAAAGGTGGGGGAGTTGCGTTGTATGTAAGAGAGCAGTATGACTGCTCAGAGCTCCAGTATGAAACTGCAGAAAAACCTGAGAGTCTCTGGATTAAATTGAGAAGTGTGAGCAACAAGGGTAATGTCGTGGTGGGAGTCTGCTACAGACCACCAGACCAGGGGGATGAGGTGGACGAGGCTTTCTTCCAGCAACTAACAGAAGTTACTAGATCACAGGCCCTGGTTCTCATGGGTGACTTTAATCACCCCGACATCTGCTGGGAGAGCAATACAGCGGTCCACAGACAATCCAGGAAGTTTTTGGAAAGTGTAGGGGACAATTTCCTGGTGCAAGTGCTGGAGGAACCAACTAGGGGAAAAGCTCTTCTTGACCTGCTGCTCACAAACAGGGAAGAAATAGTAGAGGAAGCAATAGTGGATGGGAACCTGGGAGGCAGTGACCATGAGATGGTCGAGTTCAGGATCCTGACACAAGGAAGAAAGGAGAACAGTAGAATACAGAGCCTGGACTTCAGAAAAGCAGACTTTGACTCCCTCAGGGAACTGATGGGCAAGGTCCCCTGGGAGAATAACATGAGGGGGAAAGGAGTCGAGGAAAGCTGGCTGTATTTTAAAGAAACCTTATTGAGGTTGCAGGAACAAACCATCCCGATGTGTAGAAAGAAAAGTAAATATGGCAGGCGACCAGCTTGTCTTAACAGTGAAATCCTTGCTCGTCTTAAACACAAAAAAGCAGCTTACAAGAAGTGGAAGATTGGACAAATGACCAGGGAGGAGTATAAAAATATTGTTCAGGCATGCAGGAGTGAAATTAGGAAGGCCAAATCACACTTGGAGTTGCAGCTAGCCGGAGATGTTAGGAGTAACAAGAAGGGTTTCTTCAGGTATGTTAGCAACAAGAAGAAAGTCAAGGAACGTGTGGGCCCCTTGCTGAATGAGGGAGGGAACCTTGTGACAGGTGATGTGGAGAAAGCTAGTGTACTCAATGCTTTTTTTGCCTCTGTCTTCACAGACAAGGGCAGCTCCCAGATGGCTGCACTCCGCAGCACGGTATGGGGAGGAGGTGACCAGCCCTCTGTGGAGAAAGAAGTAGTTCGGGACTATTTAGAAAAGCTGGACGAACACAAGTCCATGGGGCCGGATGCACTGCATCCGAGGGTGCTAAAGGAGTTGGCCGATGTGATTGCAGAGCCATTGGCCATTATCTTTGACAAATCATGGCAATCGGGGGAGGTCCCGGATGACTGGAAAAAAGCTAATGTAGTGCCCATCTTTAAAAAAGGGAAGAAGGAAGATCCGGGGAACTACAGGCCAGTCAGTCTCACCTCAATCCCTGGAAAAATCAGGGAACAGGTCCTCAAGGAATCAATTTTGAACCACTTAAAGGAGGGGAAAGTGATCAGAAACAGTCAGCATGGATTCACCAAGGGCAAGTCATGCCTGACTAACCTAATTGCCTTCTATGATGAGATAACTGGCTCTGTGGATGAGGGGAAAGCAGTGGATGTGCTATTTCTTGACTTTAGCAAAGCTTTTGATACAGTCTCGCACAGCGTTCTTGCCAGCAAGTTAAAGAAGTATGGGCTGGATGAATGGACGGTAAGGTGGATAGAAAACTGGCTGGATGGTCGTGCTCAACGGGTAGTGATCAATGGCTCCATGTCTAGTTGTCAGCCGGTATCAAGTGGAGTGCCCCAAGGGTCGGTGCTGGGGCAGGTTTTGTTCAATATCTTCATCAACGACCTGGAGGATGGTGTGGACTGCACCCTTAGCAAGTTTGCAGATGACACTAAACTGGGAGGAGTGGTTGATACGCTGGAGGGTAGGGACAGGATACAGAGGGACCTAGACAAATTAGAGGATTGGGCCAAAAGAAATCTGATGAGGTTCAACAAGGACAAGTGCAGAGTCCTGCACTTAGGACGGAAGAATCCCATGCACTGCTACAGACTAGGGACCGAATGGCTGGGCAGCAGTTCTGCAGAAAAGGACCTAGGGGTTACAGTGGACAAAAAGCTGAATATAAGTCAACAGTGTGCCCTTGTTGCCAAGAAGGCTAACGGCATTTTGGGCTGTATAAGTAGGGGCATTTCCAGCAGATCGAGGGACGTGATTATTCCCCTCTATTCGGCACTGGTGAGGCCTCATTTGGAGTACTGTGTCCAGTTTTGGGCCCCACACTACAAGAAGGATGTGGATAAATTGGAAAGAGTCCAACGGAGGGCAACCAAAATGATTAGGGGGCTGGAGCACATGGCTTATGAGGAGAGGCTGAGGGAACTGAGATTGTTTAGCCTGCAGAAGAGAAGAGTGAGGGGGGATTTGATAGCTGCTTTCAACTACCTAAAAGGGGGTTCCAAAGAGGATGGATCTAGACTGTTCTCAGTGGTAGAAGATGACAGAACAAGAAGTAATGGTCTCAAGTTGCAGAGGGGGAGGTTTAGGTTGGATATTAGGAAAAACTTTTTCACTAGTAGGGTGGTGAAGCACTGGAATGGGTTACCTAGGGAGGTGGTGGAGTCTCCTTCCTTGGAGGTTTTTAAGGTCAGGCTTGACAAAGCCCTGGCTGGGATGATCTAGTTGGGGTTGGTCCTGCTTTGAGCAGGGGGTTGGACTAGATGACCTCCTGAGGTCCCTTCCAACCGTGAGATTCTATGATTCTATGATTCTATGAAGTGCGCATTATAACTAATTTTCAGACCAAATCAGGAAGCAAAATATATGTACTGAATGTGACATTTGAACTTAAGGTTCAGGATCCAACTATTGACTGTGATTATGATAATCCAGTACCAAATGATATAACTTGTCCAATGATAGATCCAGGACCTGCTAGTGGTCTCACCACAACACCCATAATAGGGGAAGTGATTAATCAGGTTCGGTTTATGCATATTCCTGTAGTGCCCACTCAGTAGAGCCGGGGAATAGCCATGGGGGCAGTCTGTGTAACAGCCAGGAGTCTATCAGACCCAACTCCCCAGTCGGCACAGGGGGGCTCCAGTCAGGTTTCTCCCTGAGGAACTGTGGAGACTGGAGCTGGAGGAGCGGAGGCTGGCAGACCGTGCAGAGCAGTGAAAGCAGGAGTTGGAGTTGGAGGAGCGGTGGGCCAAGAGGGCCTGCAGGGGGGTAAGTGGGGAAGGCCCCCAAGATGTCAGTTCTGTGGGGAATCTAGATACTAAACTGCTGCCCCAGTTTAAGGAGGGGGGCGGGGTTATTTATACTGACCTCACAGCCTTTGAGAAGGCTTATGATCTACACCAGATTGACCCCGCAGACAGGCTCCACTGTCTTAACACGCGTTCCCCTCTCCGCCCCGCCCAGCTGGGTCCCAAGGCCATAGAGGTGTTCAGGATGGGATTGAGACGGGGGACTATGAAGTTTGAACTGACCCCCGAGGCGCACAGGAAACGATTCCGGGGTGTGCACAAGGCCTCAGGTGTCACTTACAAGGAGGTCGCCAACCTGCTGGGGGAATATCTCCGCAAGTGGGGGAAGGGCGCAGGGGCCGCAACCACAGAGGACGTGTATAACCTGGTGGGGTTGGAGCAGCTATACGACATCTGCCCTCCAGACCTTAAGATGTGGTTAATGGACCGGAAGCCCAGAGATCTGCACAGTGCAGGGGCACTGGCGGATGAGTTTGTGGAGAGCAGATCGGGGGCAGGAGGGAGACCCACATCGGGGACTCAGAGGGGGAGTCACCCAGAGACCTCTCCAAGGTGGGACTCCAGGAGGCCCAACTCAGGGGTGCCCGTGAAAGCTGGGGCGGGCCGACCCCCCTCATGGGACTTGAGGGACCTGAAATGTAATGACTGTGGCCAAAAGGGACACAAGGTGGCGCAAGGCCTGAAGATGAAGGAGATGGCAGCTAAGCAGAACCCCAGGGGCGTTAACTGGGTGGAAGCCCACCGAGAGGGGGCACCGCCGGGCCCGGGGGCCGCCCTCGATAGGGCTATGCCAAGGGGAGGGGACTGGCAGGCCAGGCCAGCAGGGGAAAGCGGGGGTCCAGAGCCAGAGTGCCCCTACTCAATCAGCTGGGTAAGCATGGGACAGGCCCCGGGGGACAGTTGCCACCTCATCCCCATTGAGACGGGGGGACGGAGGGTCCAGGGGTTCTGGGACACGGGTGCTGAGGTGACCCTGGCACGCCCTGAGGTGGTGGGCCCAGACCAGCTAGTGCCCGATGCGTACATGACCCTGAGGGGAGTGCTTGGGCCCCCGTCAAGGTGCCTGTAGTGAGGATACACCTAAAATGGGGGGGCTAAGGCAGAACCCAACAAGGTTGGGGTGCACGATCACCTGCCTACCGAGGTGCTAATGGGTAGTGACTTGGGTAGAGAACTGGCCGGATGACATTCAGAGAGCCCTGGTCCTTACCTGGAGCCAGAGCCAGCGAGGGACGCAGGACTTCCCAAAGGGGGGGACCGAAGCACCAAGGGTAGGGCTTGACAGGGCTGGGGAAGGTGGGGAAACTGAGTCACCGCCAACCAGGGCTGTACCCTCAAACTCAGCAACTGAATTCCAGATCGAGCTGCAGGAGGATCCCTCCTTAGATAAGATGAGGGCCCTGGCTGGCCACAGCGGTGCCAGATCCCAGGGGAGGACCACCGGGAGAGATTCCTGTGGGAGAAGGGATTCCTGTACCGGGAATGGGCTGACACAGGGCAGACTGAACTCTGGAAAGCCAGGAGGCAGTTGGTGGTCCCCCAGAGGTACCGCCACAGACTGTTGTACTTGGCCCATGATATCCCCCTTTCAGGGCATCAGGACATCCAGCGCACCAGGCAGAGGCTGCTGCAGAAATTTTACTGGCCCGAGGCCTCTGAGGCGGTCCAAGAGTACTGCAGGTCCTGTGACTCCTGCCAGAGGGTGGGGAAAGCCCAGGATAAGGCTGGGCAGCAGTTCTGCAGAAAAGGACCTAGGGGTTACAGTGGACGAAAAGCTGAATATGAGTCAACAGTGTGCCCTTGTTGCCAAGAAGGCTAACGGCATTTTGGGCTGTATAAGTAGGGGCATTTCCAGCAGATCGAGGGACGTGATTATTCCCCTCTATTCGGCACTGGTGAGGCCTCATTTGGAGTACTGTTCCCAGTTTTGGGCCCCACACTACAAGAAGGATGTGGATAAATTGGAAAGGGTCCAGCGGAGGGCAACAAAAATGATTAGGGGACTGGAGCACATGACTTATGAGGAGAGGCTGAGAGAACTGGGATTGTTTAGCCTGCAGAAGAGAAGAATGAGGGGGGATTTGATAGCTGCTTTTAACTACCTGAAAGGGGGTTCCAAAGAGGGTGGATCTAGACTGTTCTCAGTGGTGGAAGATGACAGAACAAGGAGTAATGGTCTCAAGTTGCAGAGGGGGAGGTTTAGGTTGGATATTAGGAAAATCTTTTTCACTAGTAGGGTGGTGAAGCACTGGAATGGGTTACCTAGGGAGGAGGTGGAATCTCCTTCTTTAGAGGTTTTTACGGTCAGGCTTGACAAAGCCCTAGCTGGGATGATTTAGTTAGGTTTGGTCCTGCTTTGAGCAGGGGGTTGGACTAGATGGCCTCCTGAGGTCCCTTCCAACCCTGAGATTCTATGATTCTATGAAGGGTAAAGCCCCTCTGAGACCTTTGCCCATCATAGAGGAGCCATTCCAGTAGGTGGCTATGCACATAGTGGGGCCCCTTAACAGGGCGACCCGGTCGGGGAAGAAAGGAGATGATTGTTTATGGCTTATTTGCTTGGTCTTTAAAGAGAACAACAAAGTCTCGAGTCTCCTCCCTGTCACCAGACCCCCAGCTCAGCCAATCAGCGTTGAGACTCTGAGTGGCAGGAGGCTGAGGGTTGTCACCGGATGGCCCAAAGAACAACCAAGGTCACCAGTGGGGATCACTGTCAGAGCACTCTTCCAGTCCCACCTCTTTGTGAGGGCCTCCCACCATGAGGGCTGGAGAGCAGCCCCCTCCTCGCCTGTGGAGGGAGGGAAGCAGGGAAAAGGGAATCCAAAACACACAAACCCCAATGTCTCCAGTGATTCTAAGGGACAAAGGCATAGGTGGGAAAAAACCTCTGCCACCCTAACCTAGTATTTCCTGGGCCTAGAATTTGGCCGGCACCAGGTGGATCAGGTTAAATAGGTTTCAAACCTCTCTGAGGGCTAGTCTACACTTACCAGCTCTGTCGGACACGTTGGATAGATCTTCTGGGTTCAATTTATCGCATCTTGTCTAGACGCGATAAATCGAACCAGGAAGTGCTCCCCCGTCGACGCTGGTAATCCTGCTCCACGAACGGAGCAGGCAGAGTCGACGGGGGAGTCTGCGCACCGCAGTGTGGACCAGCGGTGAGTACTTTGAAGTTCGAAATAAGATACTTCGACTTCAGCTACGTTATTTACGTAACTGAAGTCGCGTATCTTACTTCGAACTTCGGGGCTAGTGTAGACCAGCCCTGAGGCTCTTACCTCCTCCACAGGGACGTCTGTTTTCTTGCAAAATTATTACTGGGAAAGGAGAAAACTCCAAAGAGGCTCCTCCTCGTGCTCACGTACCTGAATCTCAATTCTCTCTCAGTCTCGAGCAGTGACCTCGAGAAGGAGACTGGCTGCAGAAAAGCCACGAGGGTCTCTGAGATTGCCCCTGCCCTGCAGCCTGTCCTGCCTGGCCCTTGTCAGGGTGTCTTTGTGAGGTCACCCCCTCCCAACCTCCTTTGACCAATAAGCTGAGTCCTGGAAAAGGCCCTTGTGATGTCACTTGCACACCCACCACTGCACTGCAGGGTTGATGTCCTGCCCCTGGCCAGACCCTTTGGATGTTTGAGCTGCTCCCCTTGTATCACCTCCCACTCACTCATTGTTAGCTCTGGGGATCAAGTAGGCCACACATGAAAACATCACAGGCTGCTCAATGTGCCACACTCAGTTTCTCATAGATTTGTAGACTTTCAGGCCAGAAGAGACGGATAGATCATCTAACCTGACCCCTCCCTCACCCTGCATATCACAGGCCTCCTGTACAGCACAGTAGCTAGTTATGGACCAACGCATGGTCTTCATTAGAAGATATCAGTAAGTGGAGAAACCACCACTTCCCTAGGTAGTCTGGAGGAAACTGATGCAGTGAGGGGAAGGGATTTGACCCCAAAGCCACACTTGTGATTCTGTATCACAGTACATATGCACAATGATATTGAGCTAAGGTTGTACAAGCAACATTAATTCTGGTGTTTCCTAATGGATAAAGGCCTGGTCTATACACAGTTCTTTGTACTAATACAACTATTTTGGTTAGGATGCATTTACTTATTTAGTTCTACCTAAATAGTTGTCCTGGCAAAAATTCTAGTGTGGACACAGTTGTATCTTTATAAAAGAGCTTTACGCCGATATAGCTTATTCCCCTCCCAGTACTGGGGTGTACTGGTATACAGCACCTTTACACCGATATGACTGTGTCCATACTAGGGGGATTGTACCACTTTAACTCTACTAGTGGAGATCAAGCAGTACAACCTTCTAGTGTAAACAAACCCCTGCTCACCAACACTCATGCACCTTTATATTAAATTAAAACAAAAAAGGCATGCTCTCGTTAAGAGGGAAGAGAGATTCTTCCCCCTCTCCACTGGAAAAATGACACTCAGATACTTGACCCTCAGATACTATGGTGATGGGCACCAACTGAAAAACCTAGAGAAATAGCTCCCACATTCCATTATACACAAATGCAAGAAGCCTGGGGAACAAGCAGGGAGAACTGGAAGTCCTGGCACAGTCAAGGAATTATGACGTAATTGGAATAACAGAGACTTGGTGGGATAACTCACACGATTGGAGTACTGTCATGGATGGATATAAACTGTTCAGGAAGGATAGGCAGGGCAGAAAAGGTGGGGGAGTTGCGTTGTATATAAGAGGGCAGTATGACTGCTCAGAGCTCCAGTATGAAACTGCAGAAAAACCTGAGAGTCTCTGGATTAAATTGAGAAGTGTGAGCAACAAGGGTAATGTCGTGGTGGGAGTCTGCTACAGACCACCAGACCAGGGGGATGAGGTGGACGAGGCTTTCTTCCAGCAACTAACAGAAGTTACTAGATCACAGGCCCTGGTTCTCATGGGTGACTTTAATCACCCCGACATCTGCTGGGAGAGCAATACAGCGGTCCACAGACAATCCAGGAAGTTTTTGGAAAGTGTAGGGGACAATTTCCTGGTGCAAGTGCTGGAGGAACCAACTAGGGGAAAAGCTCTTCTTGACCTGCTGCTCACAAACAGGGAAGAAATAGTAGAGGAAGCAGTAGTGGATGGGAACCTGGGAGGCAGTGACCATGAGATGGTCGAGTTCAGGATCCTGACACAAGGAAGAAAGGAGAGCAGTAGAATACAGAGCCTGGACTTCAGAAAAGCAGACTTTGACTCCCTCAGGGAACTGATGGGCAAGGTCCCCTGGGAGAATCACATGAGGGGGAAAGGAGTCGAGGAAAGCTGGCTGTATTTTAAAGAAACCTTATTGAGGTTGCAGGAACAAACCATCCCGATGTGTAGAAAGAAAAGTAAATATGGCAGGCGACCAGCTTGGCTTAACAGTGAGATCCTTGCTTGTCTTAAACACAAAAAAGCAGCTTACAAGAAGTGGAAGATTGGACAAATGACCAGGGAGGAGTATAAAAATATTGCTCAGGCATGCAGGAGTGAAATTAGGAAGGCCAAATCATACTTGGAGTTGCAGCTAGCTGGAGATGTTAGGAGTAACAAGAAGGGTTTCTTCAGGTATGTGAGCAACAAGAAGAAAGTCAAGGAACGTGTGGGCCCCTTACTGAATGAGGGAGGGAACCTTGTGACAGAGGATTTGGAGAAATCTAGTGTACTCAATGCTTTTTTTGCCTCTGTCTTCACAGACAAGGTCAGCTCCCAGACAGCTGCACTCCGCAGCACGGTATGGGGAGGAGGTGACCAGCCCTCTGTGGAGAAAGAAGTAGTTCGGGACTATTTAGAAAAGCTGGACCAACACAAGTCCATGGGGCCGGATGCACTGCATCCGAGGGTGCTAAAGGAGTTGGCCGATGTGATTGCAGAGCCATTGGCCATTATCTTTGACAAATCATGGCAATCGGGGGAGGTCCCGGATGACTGGAAAAAAGCTAATGTAGTGCCCATCTTTAAAAAAGGGAAGAAGGAAGATCCGGGGAACTACAGGCCAGTCAGTCTCACCTCAATCCCTGGAAAAATCATGGAACAGGTCCTCAAGGAATCAATTCTGAACCACTTAAAGGAGGGGAAAGTGATCAGGAACAGTCAGCATGGATTCACCAAGGGCAAGTCATGCCTGACTAACCTAATTGCCTTCTATGATGAGATAACTGGCTCTGTGGATGAGGGGAAAGCAGTGGATGCGCTATTTCTTGACTTTAGCAAAGCTTTTGATACAGTCTCGCACAGTGTTCTTGCCAGCAAGTTAAAGAAGTATGGGCTGGATGAATGGACTATAAGGTGGATAGAAAACTGGCTGGATGGTCGTGCTCAACGGGTAGTGATCAATGGCTCCATGTCTAGTTGGCAGCCGGTATCAAGTGGAGTGCCCCAAGGGTCGGTGCTGGGGCCGGTTTTGTTCAATATCTTCATCAACGACCTGGAGGATGGTGTGGACTGCACCCTTAGCAAGTTTGCAGATGACACTACACTGGGAGGAGTGGTTGATACACTGGAGGGTAGGGACAGGATACAGAGGGACCTAGACAAATTAGAGGATTGGGCCAAAAGAAATCTGATGAGGTTCAACAAGGACAGGTGCAGAGTCCTGCACTTAGGACGGAAGAATCCCATGCACTGTTACAGACTAGGGACCGAATGGCCGGGCAGCAGTTCTGCAGAAAAGGACCTAGGGGTTACAGTGGACGAAAAGCTGAATATGAGTCAACAGTGTGCCCTTGTTGCCAAGAAGGCTAACGGCATTTTGGGCTGTATAAGTAGGGGCATTTCCAGCAGATCGAGGGACGTGATTATTCCCCTCTATTCGGCACTGGTGAGGCCTCATTTGGAGTACTGTGTCCAGTTTTGGGCCCCACACTACAAGAAGGATGTGGATAAATTGGAAAGAGTCCAGCGGAGGGCAACAAAAATGATTCGGGGGCTGGAGCACATGACTTATGAGGAGAGGCTGAGGGAACTGGGATTGTTTAGCCTGCAGAAGAGAAGAGTGAGGGGGGATTTGATAGCTGCTTTCAACTACCTGAAAGGAGATTCCAAAGAGGATGGATCTAGACTGTTCTCAGTGGTAGAAGATGACAGAACAAGGAGTAATGGTCTCAAGTTGCAGAGGGGGAGGTTTAGGTTGGATATTAGGAAAATCTTTTTCACTAGTAGGGTGGTGAAGCACTGGAATGGGTTCCCTAGGGAGGTGGTGGAATCTCCTTCCTTAGAGGTTTTTAAGGTCAGGCTTGACAAAGCCCTGGCTGGGATGATCTAGTTGGGGTTGGTCCTGCTTTGAGCAGGGGGTTGGACTAGATGACCTCCTGAGGTCCCTTCCAACCCTGAGACTCTATGATTCTATGATTCTAATAGGACCTCAGAGTTATATTTCATATTTCTAGTTTCAGATACAAGAGTGATACATTTATACACATAGGATGACCACACTCCGTAGATTATGAGCTTTGTAATGATACCTTACAAGAGACGCTTTGCATGAAGCAGATTCCAGTTACATTATATTCACACTCATCAGCATTTTTCATAAACATATGGAGTGCATCGTCACACCTCCCTCATCTCCTGGAGCATTTCACAGTCACCATCACCATCCTGGTCAAGTGCTCGGTAGTATATTCCTATTGCTGTATTCTTATTATTCAAGCCTGGAATTACTATCCATAGAGATTCTATGGTACAGTTTAGTTCATTTAAGATTTTTACTTCATTTGACTCTGTTTTCCTTCACATACAGTGCCACTCCCCCACCAGCACAACCTACTCTGCCATTCCTATATATTTGTACCCTGGTATTACCATGTCCCACTGTTATGATTATACAAAACACACGAGATCTTTTATAGGGGAGAAGGCAATACGCCGCATTTATTGAAGATACAACGATTAGCATATGCTTTTTGGTCACACATACACACATAATGCACACTGTCCTGCCAGTCGATGTTATAGTGACCGTCCGGATCAACCTAGTGGCCAGCTGGGTTGATCACCCGTAGGAGGAGCCGGGTTCTGTCGGTCATGACACGAAGCTCCGGGGAAATCTTGACAGGACGAAGCCAAAGTTTCATGGCAATGATTTTCCTTCATTTGCACCGTCATGCTGTAATCAATTGTTGTTTGACGAGTACTTGTTTTCTTAAATTGTCCTTCTCATTCTTTATTACAGCCATCTCGTCCCCATTGATAGGTGCCTGTCTCACCTTTAGAGTCGTCAATCTGCCCTCCTCTGACATTTCAATAGAGGCATGTTGCAGCCTCCTGGAGCTCTTGAGTCTCTCTCCGGTTCCTCCCTCATACATTTGGTTCAGCGATGGCCTTCACACTTATTTCTTAATACCCATTCTTCATTCACACACAAAACAGAATTAATTTACCCAGAACAGGAACATCAAGTTGCAATGCAAAAGAAAAACAATCATTGCATTCTTTTACTTATTTGAAAATGCTAAACCTACGACAAATTGGTGACCCTCAAAGGTCTGTTACTGCCTTGAAATCAGTGCAGACGCAGATTCTGGCTAATATATCTCTACCCATTGGCCCATTAGGCCATTTCTTTCTGTTATTCAAAAAGGGTGGCTGGCAGGATATGATCAATCACCCATGGGCGGCGGGTGAACCGGCAGCTGGGGGAGGCTAGGCTCAGCCCCTCCCTTTCAACCTGAGGCCCTGCCCCTTCCACCCCCTCCCCCGCTGGAGCCTAGAGCCCCTCCACAGCCGCCGGCCCCCCCAAACCCAGCTCTAGAGCACCGGGCGGGCGGCGCCACTGCAGCTCCTCTGGCCAAAGCACGAGGCGGGCACCAGCCCCAGCCTCCCCGAGACCAGACAGGCCGTCTGTTCCCAGCTCAGCCCCAGCCCGGGCCATGAAAGAGCGGGAACTCAGGCACTCCTGAAGGTGAAGAGTGGGCACAGCCTTCCCCAGCCTATGATACCCATCGCCCACACTCAAACCACCAAAACCCAGAGCTCCACAACACCAGACTTGCTGGTGATTTGTCTAATTGTTTGGGGTTTGCAATTTTTGGCTTTTGTTTCATTTTTTTCAATTATTCCTCCTTGTTCCTTTTTTTTTTTTTTTTTTTTTTTGCAATTTTTTCTTTTTATTTGTCTTCTTTTTGTTTTGTTTTGTTTTTTTGTTTGTTGGCTTTTCTTCTGCCTTTGGGCATTACAAATGTCCACCAAATGCAATAGTGGTTCCAAAGTACCGTCATTTTGTTGCTTTTTGAAAGAGACAATACACTTGGGTAAAATGCCATCAGAGCTTCAGTTTTTCTCCAAGTACACAAGCTTAACCACTCATGCACAATATTGTCACAGCGTGTGCAAATGTCAGACTTGTACCGTGAAAGCAGCAAAACAGGGACATTTGTTTTGTTTCATATTTTCCCATTCTGGGCAAACAGCCGCACAAAAAATAAAAGCTAATTTATTCTTAAACATCTTATAGCCATATAACAGCAACTGTTTCAGTTTTATTTTAGCCACAAAAACAGTAAGTTTGACATTCTTAAGCTTTGTTAGTATCTAAAAAGTTTAACTCTACATTTTATAATACAGTACACCCTGGCTATAACGAACCCCTGGTGATCAAAGTCATTTGTCCAGTACAGCCAGGGGTTCGTTATAGCGAGGGGGGAGAGTACTCTTCCGGCCCTGGGGCCACGGTGCGGGCCAGAGAGGTTCTCCGGCCCCAGGGCTGGGCCAGTCCGGATGAGCTCTCTGCCCCCTGTTGCATGAGCGCCCTCTCCCCGCCGTGGCTCTGGGGCTAGAAGAGCACTCAGACGTCAGCTACAGTGCGTGGGGCTGGAGGGGGGATCCAGGGACCACATTCGCTATAGCCCGAGGTTTGCTATTGCGAGGGGCTACTGTATTGAATCAGATACAATTTGAAAGTCCCAATTTTAAAATAAATATTTGCAAACCTTAATATATAGCCAAGTACCGTTTTCTTTTCCTTTGTCTAAATGCTTAAGCTAAACTAAAGTTTTTGTTTGTAATTGTGGTTTTCTGAACAAATATCCAATCCTAGGTGGAATTGGTTCATTTAAAAATAAAAAGTTGTAACAATTAGTCTCTAACTTTCACCTGCTTAAAATGATCATAGTAAGTCAAGTTATTTTCAATAAAAGATATTATTAACCAATACAAGAAAAACCCTACATTATTCCAAGATATTTTCAATTAAAATATTATAAACAACAAAAATAATTTGTTAGTAATTATTTGGACTAAATTAGTCCAAACAAAAAAATCACATTACTATGATTAAAAAACTATATTTAAAATATACTTGATTGAAACAAAAAATAGTTAGAACTAATAAATCAAAATAAATGTAGGAAATATTAAACCTAATTAATAAACAAAATAATAAGAAGTGAACTGTTCCACCCATCACTCCATTAAGTCATTAAAAAAACTACCCTAAAACTAAACCAACCAGCCAAAAAAAAAAAAAATCAAAGAAAAGCTACTAAAATACCATCATGGCTACTGGCTACCACCCCCCCACTGTATCCTAAAACCCTGGACCTTCTTCGTCCTCATCCTAATCAAAAAATGACATCCCAAACCCCACCGACAAGAATATAAAATCCAATTTTAACAACAACAACAACAGCCCTAGCCTATTGCTACTAACTTCTCAACATCTGCAAAAACTAGTTATTACCATCTTTAACAGTGGCAGATTAGCCACTGGGCTGACGGGGCCCGTGCTCAGGGACTGCAGCCAATTGGGGATCCCTGAAAAATGGGCACCCCTACGCTCTGACCCTGCTCCCTGTCAGGAGCACTGGGTGGGCACCACAGGGGAAGCTGTCTAACCAGACTTGTTTCCTAACCACACTGCTGCCTAGCTATACTTGCTGCAGCCACCACCTTCCCTTTGTCTCCCGAAGGCCTGAGCAGAGTCCAAGGCAGCAGTGGTGCTGTGAATAAGATCAGTTGCATGTCTTCCTTGATGTGATTAGCAACTGTTTCTCCTAGAACGGGAAAGCTGTACACAAGGGCTGATGGGTGGGCCTCATTTTCATTTTGTGAGCTGCATTTTCTTGAGATCTGGAGAGTATGATCAAAAGCAGTGTCATAAACACACAGCTAAGGGTAGCCTAGGATTCCTCCTTACCTGTAAGGGGTTAAGAAGCTCACATAACCTGGCCGGCACCTAACCAAGAGGACCAATGAGGAAAGAAGATATTTTCAAATCTTGGGAGGGGGGAAGGTTTTGTTTGTGCTCTTTGTTTTGTGTGTGCGTTCTCTCTTGGGAATGAGAGGGACTGGGCAGAAATCCATCTCTTCCAAACCATCCTCAATCAAGTCTCCAATACTGCAACACGTAAGTTAATCGGGCATTGTGAATAGGTTTTCTTTTGTTTTGCTTGTGAATTTTCCCTGTGTTAAGAGGGGGGTGTGACGAACTAGGACTGTTGTTAATGTTTTCCCTGAGTACCGTGTGGGTGCCTCGGTTTCCCCTATGCAGTGCTTGAGTAACTAGGTGGTGGGACAATGGTGCATGATTGTTACAGAGCCCTAGGGCAGGGGCCTGGACACAGAGAATGGCCGACACTCTGTCTCCTAGCAACTAATAGCCTGAGCCCCTCCCCTGCAAAGGTGGGAGCTGAAGGTGTTGGAACAAAGGGATCAGGTGACCTCTTGGCCCGGGAAGGAGACAAAGGGAGAGGAGGGGCTGGACAGTTTCAGTTTGGAGCTGGCTGGGGAACATGGAGGGAAGCGCAGACAGAGTCTGGCCTCCCTGCCCCCCTTTTGGAGCTGTGGGGTAAAACTCAGGGAGCCCCAGGCTGGGGTCTAAGCTCCCTGCCCCCCGGAAGGGCCCGACTCAGGGGTCCTGTTTGTACTGACAAGTTCTGTTTGGATTGTGTTCCTGGCATCTCTAATAAACCTTCTGTTCTACTGGCTGGCTGAGATTCCCAGTGAATCCCAGGAAGAGGGGTGCAGGTGCTGACTCCCCCACACTCCGTGACAGAGGGTGATATTCCTGTTTTTCTGTAACTTTAAGGTTTTGCCCAGAGGGGGGATCCTCTGAGTTTTGAATTTGAGTACCCTGTAAAGTTATTTACCATCCTGATTTTACAGAGATGATTTTTACCTTTCTTGCTTTAATAAAATCCTTCTTTTAAGAACCTGACTGATTTTTCCATTGTTCTAAAACCCAGGGGTTTGGGTCTTTGATCACTTTGTAACCAATTGGTTAGGAGATTATTCTCAAACCTCCCCAAGACAGGGAGTGTAAGGGCTTGAGGGGATATTTTGTGGGGGAAGGGGAACTCCAAAGGAAGGGGTCCTTTTCGCTGGTTCTTGTTTAAATCACTTGGTGGTGGCAGTGGTTTCCTATTTCAGGGTACAAAGGAGAATTTGTACTTTGGGGAGCTTTTAACCTAAGCTGGTAGAAATAAGCTGTGACGTTACTGACTTAAACTGGGACTGTATAGGACATTGTTCCAACCAAGGTCCTGTAGTGGCACCAAATCTTGTATAAAGGGGGTCAAATAAGGTATCTAAGACCAGGTTATGGTTTGCTGGTTATGATTATGATATCAGTATGTGTGTATCATTTTTGTAGTTGAAGTTATGAATTTATTGGCTCTATACTGTCTGTATTCCAAACCTATGCTATGCTTCTGGGTGAAACCCCAGACAAGTTGGTGTCAGCTCTGCCTAGCCTGCTTGATGGCCCATTGGGGACCATCAGCTACACAACTGACCCACTGAAAGAAGTCAGACGCGCCTTGTGACTCAGCAAAGGATGCAGGGACCTGCCTATGGACAGAGCTCTAAGGTTTTTCCATGCCATGTGTTGGACAGCTTGTCTTTGGAACAAAGAAAGAAAGACCACATGGCAAGAGACTATAAAAGGCTGAGGCCTCATCTTCATCTTGTCTTCAATCCTGCTTCTTACCTCCGGAGGGACTTTGCTACAAACTGAAGCTCTGAACAGAGGACTGAATGACCCATCCCGGCGGTGGATGTATTCCAGAGACTTGATTTGAACCTGCAGCTTATTCCATCACTGAACCAAGAACTTTGCCATTACTGTATGTAATTGATTCCATTTAACCAATTCTAGCTCTCATCTCTATCTTTTTCCTTTTATGAATAAACCTTTAGATTTTAGATTCTAAAGGATTGGCAACAGCGTGATTTGTGGGTAAGATCTGATTTGTATATTGACCTGGATCTAGGGGCTTGGTCCATTGGGATCCGGGAGAACCTTTTTCTTTTACTGGGGCATTGGTTTTCATAACCATTTGTCCCCATACGAGTGGCACTGGTGGTGAGACTGGGAAACTGGAGTGTCTACGGGAATTGCTTGGGGTGACTTATCGTTGGCCAGTGGGGTAAAACCAGTCTCCTCTGTCTGTCTGGCTGGTTTGGTGCCTTAGAGGTGGAAGAACCCCAGCCTTGGGCTGTAACTGCCCTGCTTGAAGCAATTTGTCCTGAACTGGCACTCTCAGTTGGGTCCCGCCGGAACCAGCATCGTTACATAAGCTTATGGGGTCTTCATATAGGTCCCCACGACTGTAGCCTAGAGTTCAGAGTGGGGAGGGAATCCTGACAAACAGTAAAATCGGAAAAGTAGAATCCTGCTGTAAATCCCCTTTTTCTTTGTTGTCCTTTAGCATTATTTACCTCTGATACTGTTTTTCCTTTGAGTACTCCTGCCTTCTTTATCTTGGGGGAATCTATTGCTATTTTGTATTGATTTTTTTTGGCTGCATTCTTTGTTAGTTGCACTCCTGATTTTATTTTATTTTTTTGGATAGCCACATAGAATCCCTTTTTGCGCATGCATTTTTATAACCAAACATGTTTGCAGTCTCTCTCCCCACCCCAACTCCACAAATTGGAAAGTTTTCACAGAGCTTTTTTTTCCTCTCATTCGCCCCTACAAGAAAAATGAATTTTCTCACAATGGAATATTTATAATAAGCCTTGTTGATATTGTATTGTAACAAGATAATAATTGATTATTTGTAGCTCTGTCTGTGATATTGAAGTGCAGGAAAGATTGTTATCCTCCTATGAGCAACTTAAACATTATCATCTTGTGGAAAGATGTGTCCGTGTACCTGTTGGGGAAAGAACCAAGGAAGAGATGTTGGTTCACAGGCGTGCTATCAAGTATAATGTTAATTTCATCACCTGGATCCTATTTGATCTTTACAAAAACTGCTGCTATTAAAGGTCCTGACCCAACACTCATTGAAGAATTCCCGCTTGTCATGGTTCCCTCCCCACTCTGAACTCTAGGGTACAGTCGTGGGGACCTGCATGAAAGACCCCCTAAGCTTATTTCGACCAGCTTAGGTTAAAAACTCCCCAAGGTACAAATCTCCCCTGTGCCCTGACAAAAGGTAATCACTGCCACCACCAAGTGATTGAAACAGGAATCAGGGAAAAGGACCACTTGGAGTTCCCCTTCCCCCCAAGATATCCCCTCAAGCCCGTACACCCCCTTTCTTGGGGAGGCTTGAGAATAATCTCCTTACCAATTGGTTACACAGTGATCAAAAACCTAGTCCCTGGATCTTAGAACAATGGAAAACAGTCAGGTTCTTAGAAGAAGGGTTTTATTAAAGCTAGAAAGATAAAAATAATCTGTGTAAAATCAGGATGGTGAATATTTTACAGGGCACTCAATTTCCCAACTCAGAGGGATCCTCCCCTGGGCAAAACCTTCAAGTTACTGAAAAATGCAACAAAAACAGGAATACACATTCCCTCCAGCACAGCCAATTTCCCAAGCTAAAAACAACAGAAAAACCTAACACTTTTAAAAATCTAAATCACTTACTAGCTCTATAGGAGATGGATGGTTTGCTTGCGTCTCCTACCGAGAGATCCCACAGACAGACAAAAGCCTTTCCCCCCACCCCCCTCAGATTTGAAAGTATCTTGTCCCCTCATTGGTCCTGATGGTCAGGTGTCAGCCCAGCTACCTGAGTTTCTTAACCCTTTACCGGTAAGAGGATTTTATAGTACTGCATCAGAGCTTCCCAACTCCTTCCCTTTATATTTATGACACCGCTGATATCAGTGGGCAATGGATCGGGCCCAAAAGGAAAGACTAGCTAGATCTAGCTGTAGTGGGGACAGGCGCTGGACAAACTTCCCTGCAGAAGCCTGTAATGCCCCTAAATCCCGTCTGGCAACTTTCTTGCTTTTCCTATTCTGGGCTTCTTTTGAACAGAGATTGCCAATTGTATCCAGCGCTAACGGCATACAACGGAGACTCTGTACATGTAAAACTTTAAAAGCAATCTTTACAGAGAACCAGTCCAACTTTACCAGAAAAAATGAACCCGGGAAAAATGTGGATTTGTATCAATCAAATAGGAAGCCCCCACGCACCGACCTCACTCCCCAGCACAAGCACCAGGTGGCGGGGGAAGCCCCAGGGCCCAGACCCTGGCTGCAGTCCCGGGACTGGGGGAACTCTCACTCCCTGCTGCGGCCCAGGGCCATGGCAGGGGGAAGCGGGGGAAAGAGCTTCTCCGGTCTTGGGGCTGCAGTGGGGGTGGGCAGAAAGGAGCAAAGGGCTTGCGGAGCCACAGTGGGGTGTTTGGAATGGGGGGGACCATGGGTGCAATGGGGCGGGGCCATGAGGGAAGGGGCAGAATGGGGTGGGGCCAGGGGCTGGGCCGCAGGCAGAGGGGGCAGAACGGGGGCAGGATCGCGGGTAGAAGGGATGGGGAGGGGCCCCCGACTGGCTCTGGCCCAGGCCCCAGGAAACCGCAATCCGCCTTTGATCTTTAATACCATCTAGAAGCTATCAAAGCAGGGGGCTCTTCCTTCTGCAACCTCCCCCCTGCTAAAGAGCAAAACAGGATTAGCCAAGGGTGGGAGGAGGAATGGGTGGGTGGGTGAGTGGCGTCTTTTTCTTCTCCCCAAAGGGGCTATTATAAGAGACCCCCAGAGGCTCTCGCTGTGGTTCTATACCCAGCCCAGTTGTCAGCTGTGTCTGACAGAACTATATTTCCCACGCCCATGACCTCCAGCTGGTGCTTCGATTTCTGGGGCACCTGGTCAACGTTAAAGGCACAAGCACAGTGGGGAGCCCAGAGCCAGGGATTGCTACAGCTCTGATCGTCCTGGGGTCCGAGAGCACGTGGGGGCACAGTGCCACCTACTGGCTGACAGAGGGAATGCAGGGCCTGAGTCTGCCTTGGCTTAAGACATATACTGGATCAGAGCAATGGTCCATCTAGCCCAGTGTCCTGTCTTCACACAGTGGCCAGTGTCAGGTACCCCAGAGGGAATGAACAGAACAGGGAATCATCACGTGATCCATCCCGTTGCCCATTCCCAGCTCTTGGCAAACAGAGGGTTAGGAACACCCAGAGCATGGGGTTGCATCCCTCCCCATCCTGGCTAATAGCCATCGATGGATCTGTCCTCCAGGAATTTATCTAGTTCTTTTTAAAACTATGTTATGGTTTTGGCCTTCACAACATCCTCCGGCAAGGAGTTCCACAGGTTGACTGTGCATTGTGTGAAGAAATACTGCCTTGTGTTTGTTTTAAGCCGGATGCCTATTAATTTCATTTGGTGACCCCTAGTTCTTGTGTTATGAGAAGGGGTAAATAACACTTCCTTATCCTTCCTTTAGCCACACCAGTCATGAATTTATAGACCTCAATCATATCCCCCCTTAGTCGTCTCTTATCCAAGCTGAACAGTCCCAGTCTTACGAATCTCTCCTCATGTGGGAGCTGTTCCATACCCCGAGTCATTTTTGCTGCTTGTACCAATTTTACACTAGTCAAATTCCACTGATATCAGAGGAGTCATTCCTGATTCACCCCAGGGCAGAGGGGAATCGGCACTGTTCTTTTGAAACTGTTGTTTTGAAACTGTTGTTTTGAAACTCTGCAGGGATATCGGAGATGGCTGCTCCCTGAGTTTTATCCAGTAATAACAACAATGCTTGGCACTGCGTGTCCTACATCTTGGAACAGACTGACAAATGTTAACTCATTACATGACAGATAACAAACACCTATTTGGCCACCGGATCCATCCCCCACTCTCCCCATTGACAGAACCATCAACATTTACATCAAAGATATTCCAGCAAATGTACTCACGGCTGTACGTTTGTAGGGGGAGATCAGCAACATCCCACAACCCAGATGTCACGGGTCAAATCCTTATTATATCTTTATCTAAGCAGGTATTTCTACAGCCCATGTAACCATAGGACCAGAGTTGCTAGAGGCACACACTTAGGGGAGAATCTCTCTCTCCAGTATTCATCACCATGGTACCTAGGCACCCTCTCTCTACCCCGCTCTGCCCAGAACATCTCTCAGGACCCAGGATAACGAAGGTCCGGGGTCCCAGGAGATGGTGGGGGTGGTAGCCATGACAGTGAAGCTCACTCTAGGAGCCAATTTTTTCCCCAAAGTCTCTTTCTTTAAGGCCCGCAAAAGGGAATGGTGGGTGGAACAGCCCATGCTCTCATGATTTTGTCTGCCAATTAGGCCTCATTTCCAACACACCAATTTTGGTTCATTGATTTCTGGTCCCACATTTTCTTGTTTGCTCGGCATGATCTTAACACAGTCCGTGAGCTATATAAGGACATCTTTTTGTTTGGGCTAAGACAGTCTGCCTTCCCTTCGTATCTTCTCCCATCTCACACTCCTTAATGATGCTCTCCTCTCCGGTGATTTTCAGTTACAGAGCAAACACTTTGTTACCTTATACCATGGGACACAGAGATGGTAAGTGAGATTAAGGGGTGCAGCAATTTACAAGCATTTCACAGAGTCCAAACACTAAACACGTTCTTAATTCTAATCCCCACTGTAAACACACCAACCCACAGGGAGCCGCACTGGATCCAGCTCTGTATTGTCAGTTCGGCTGAGGGCTAGGGGCCTTGGCATGAGCTGACAGCTGGTGTGACAGCCACACAAGGGTTTTGACATTCTCATAAAGAAACTAGGGAAATTTGCAAAAACACTGCGGAGTCCTTGGGGCACCTTAGAGACTAACAAATTTATTTGGGCATAAGCTTTCGTAGGCTAGAACCCACTTCATCGGATGCATGGAGTGGAACATACAGTAGGGCGGTATGAATACGCAGCACATGAAAAGATGGGAGTTGCCTTACCTAGTGGGGGGTCAGTGCTAACGAGCCAATACAATTAAGGTGGAAGTGGGCTATTCTCAGCAGTTGACAAGAAGGGAGGAAAATCACTTTTGTAGTGCTAATGAGTTCAATCTAAGCAAGGTGGCCCATTTCAGACAGTGGACAAGAAGGGGTGAGTATCATCAGTCAATATTTTTCTCTATGACTTGGATAATGGAAGGGGGGAAATACTTAGAACATTTGTGGATGACACCAAGTTGGGCGGGGCCGCAAGCACTTGGGAGGCCAGGATTAGAATTCAAAATGACCCTGACAAATTGCAAGCCCGAAGTCCTGGCTCGGTCTGTTGTTGGTATGAATGGGGTAGATGTGTACAGAGCCCATGTACCCCACTGTACGTGTCCCTCTCAGTGCCTGACCCCAGGCGTCTCTGCTGCAGCTCTCAGCTACGGGTTCTTAGTCCTTTAGCTCCGGCGGTGGAGAGCTCTGATGTTTACACCACAGACAGACACGTCCCTGCTTCGCGGCGCTCAGTGTCTGAGTGGAGATGAGAGCAGGCGGAGATGACACGGGGGTTGGCCTACATGACCTCCTAAGGTCCCTTCCAACCCTGATATTCTATGATTCTATGACACAGGGAGGGTGGGCCAGAAGAGGGAGAAAACTCTGGTTATTGCAGGGACACCACATCCTGTCTCTTCGCCAAAAGGCCAGGCCCATCCTGCGTCCCTTTGGGGGTCCCTCCCTCTCCTCTAGTGGGATCTGGGCAGCTCAGGACACAGTCAGAGGGGGCTGGATGGACGAATCTACATGGGGACCAGGAATGGGACTGAGGAGACACACACAGAACTGCATGCTGAGGAGAGTTTATTCTTGTAGTGGGCTGCAGCCATTGAGGGGAAGGGAGGGAAGGGTCAGGAGTGTAACTAGAACAGAGACACTTGGGGGAAGAGAGTTTGCATCTGAGGAAGTGAGATCTGGTGTCTCAGGGAGGGAGGGGACTGGCCCTTGAAGCAGCAAAAGCATCCGAATGTCTGGGACGGTGTCTGATCACGGCCAAGGAGCCCAGTTCTTTCGCATCCTGGGTGCTGAGCTCCCGCCTCAGGCGCAGGTCAGCGACTCCCCTCGCTAGAACCCATACTTGCAAATGTAGGCGTTTTGCTTGTTACAGGGAATATCGTTCCATTCCTTAAAACCTAGAAGGCAAAACAGAAATCACTGGGGCGGGGGAAGGGCAAGTGGGGCCATTCCTGCCCTGACAGTGACGCCCCCTCATTGCACCCTGCTGAGAGAAGACCCCAGGTCCTGGGCATGAAGCTGTGAGGATGAGGAGGCTGGAGACGAAGGCCCATGTGCCTCAGACAGGGACAGGCTCCCCATCGCTCCCTGAGGGACGCTGTGTCAGCGTGACAGTGGAAGACCCTTTCCTGTTGTGTTGGAATGTGTCTGATGAGAGCACGACGGGGTCTCTTGGGGCTAGGTGCTGTTTCCATACACACACGGACAGACTATCCCTGCCCACAGAGTGCACTGTCTATATAGACAAGGGGTGGGAGGGGAAACTGAGGCCCAGAGTGGGGAAGTGACTTGCCCAAGGTCACCCAGAAGCTCAGTGGCAGGGCTGGGAACAGAAGCCAGGTCTCTGGCTTCACAGTCCCATACCTGCCCACTAGGCCACGCTGCCTCTCAATCTGCAAGTGCTGTTACCTCCCATCCCCCCACACCCCTCAAAAGGCCAGAAAGGAGCACGAGAGCCCTGACCAGGTGCCAGCAGGAGACAAGCTCAGGAAGAGGGACACCGGCTCGCTCTGTGCTGAATGAGCCGGCCCAACCTCCATCTCCTGCACATCTGGGTTTGTGTGTGTCCCAGGGGCAGCATCTCTCCCCAGGGAACAGCACGAAGGATTCTGGCTGATGAATTGCTGTGAATCTCACCCTCTCGCCCATTCTCAGAGCCACACAGCCCCGGGAGCGTTATTCAGAAATGGTCCCACACTGGTTTTGCAAATGTTTCACTTTAACTATTAGCTGTGTGTGTGATTGGTCATGCAGGTCACATGGCATTGCTCCCGCTCTATGATTGGATGAGTGACTCTTTTTCAATAGGGGATAATAGCAAAGCAAATCCTGCCCAGTGTGAGTTTGAGGGAAGGAGCATTCGTGCCAACGCGGCTGAACATTCAGACTCAGGAGCATCTGAGGCTGGGCGAGTCCGTGTGACTAGCAGGGCTCATGAACAATGAATCACTCATGAATTGGCGAGTGAGCTTTCCCTGCTCTCTCAGCTCTCCATCCTGCCCAGTCCTGGCCTCCCCAGCATAAGGGACAGGCAGGGTGTGGCTGAAGCCACTGAGCTCTGGCTGTCCAGTTTGTTACTGCCACTGTCAGAGCAGCCCTGAGGTTGCTCTAAATTTCCCTGGGGCCCAGATAGTCCCCTGGCTGCCCCCAGAATCAGGGTGGCAAAAGCCACCAATGCACCAACTGAAGAACACATGCCCCACCTAGGTACCAACTAGTGGGCAATAACTCTGCTCTGGTCTTTCCCTTTAACTGAGCATCTGGGGCCAAATGTACTGTAGGGCCTGCCTCTGACTGGAGCTGAGCCTCAAGCTGGGACATGTGGGGGAGGAGTTCCCAGGTGAGATAAGGGGACTATCTCTGGAGAGCCGCAGTGTGAGCTGAGGGAGAGAGGTGGCGGGTGTGGCCAGGGTCCTGACTTGGCTCCTTTGCTGGTGAATGTGTGTTTGAGCTTCTGCTCACCCTTTCCTTTTATGAGCTCAGTACAGTATTCTTTGCCGCCCGAGTTGTTTGGTTCCCCGATTTTCCAATTACTGTAGCAAAACTGGGAGCCATCTGTCCACCACCAGCGTCTGTTCTGCAGAGACAGGGGAGAAAGGTCGTGGGGTCCCGGGGAGAAGAGACCTTGGTGATAAGGCACCACAGAAACACCTAAATCCAACACAGAAGTGCCCTACTCAGGCAGTGGGAGAGAGTCGGGGAAGGGCCGTGGGGCAGTGGGTGGGGAGAGGCCAGCTCAGGGGAACGGGACCTGGAGACGCTGAAATAATAGTAACACTTAGCACATGAACGTCACCTTCTGCCTTCCATGCCCTTTGCCTGAATTAACTAATTATCTCGTGATGGAGCAGAGTCACTCTGGAGTGTCTTCTAGTTCCTAAACCCCATGGGCAAGGCCCGTTGTGGGGCGCTGGTGGTTTAATGTGGGTGATCTCATCCTGTTTAAGCAAAATAAAAGTGCGTCTGTGATGGAGATGCTGGATGAGGCAGGGGATGGGACACGGGGCCTTTCCCCTCTAGTGGGCTCAGCACCAGTCTGACCCCAAGTTAGCAGGACTGACTAGCTCAGTAGAATCAGAGAAGGGGACATGGGGCGTTTCACCTCTGGGGTGCTGGCTCTGGCCTGGCCTCAGTTCACAGGGGACTGGCTGGCTTCGGGGGTCAGAGAACTGGATCCAATCCATTGCCAGGCCGGGGGGAGCTGGATGGCCGAGGACACTAGAGAATGGGACACGGAGCCTCTCACTCCTCCCGTTCTGAGTCCAGCCCAGGCTCTGGTCTGGGGCGGGGGATCCAGGGACTGAGTCTGTGCGTGTGTTCGGGGAGCCCCCTGACCCCAGCCCCTCCCTAGCAGGGGGGAGGGAAAGGAAACTGATGGAGACAAAGCATCAGATGGAGCTTGATAAGTTTCCAAAGGGGGTGGTGTGACGGGGTTGCCGGCCATAGCCTGGGCTGGACTCTGTGACCCCGGAGGCTCTTTCCAGTCCTATGTTCATAACGGCTCCTTCCCCCTCTGGGGCTCCTTCCCAGCTGTGACTGCTCCCCCTTCGTGTCCCTGCCCTAAGGAGCTGGGGGCTCTCCTCAGGAGACCCAGGCGAGGTCGGGATCTCCAAGCTGAGGGAGCGACCAGCAGTGCCAGGGGCAGCGCAGAGATCAAGGGGGAGCAGAGGCTCAGGTTTTGGGAAGGAAAAAGTTGCTAGAAAACGTGTTGAGAGTGGAGTGGAGATGGGATGTGGGTGTATCGGGAGGGCACAGCGCATTGCATGAGCTGGGAGGGGGGAAGGGAAATGGGGCAGTATTTGGAGAGGCAGGTGCAGGTCAAAGGTCAGTTTGATGATGGGGATGTGACATTATTGACAATAACTGGGACCGTATAGATCATTGTTACAACCAAGATCCTGTAGTGGCACCAAATCTTATATAAAGGGGATCAAATGAGGTGTCTAAGACCAGGTTAAGCTTGGCTGGTTAGGATTATGTCATTTATATGCATGTATCAGTTTTGTAGTTGAAGTTATGAATATTGGCTCTACCCTGTCTGTATTTCAAACTGGGGCTGGGCTTCTGGGTGAAACCACAGACAGGTTGGTCTCAAGCTCTGGTAACCTGCTTGATGGCCCATTAAGGGCCATCGACTATACAACTGACTCATTGAGAGAAGGCAGACACACCTTGTGACTCAGCAAGGTAGCATGGGACATGCCTGTGGACAGAACTCAAAGGTTTTTTCTTTGTCATGTGCCCCAATGCTTGTCTTTGGAACAAAGAAAGAGAGGCCACATGATGAAAGACTATAAAAGACTCCTGCAACTCCTCCATCTGGTCTTCAGTCCTGCTTCATACCTCTGGAGGGACTTTGCTACAAACTGAAGCTCTGAACAAAGGACTGAATGACCCATCCCAGCTGGGGATGAATTCCAGAGACTTAATTTGAACCTGCATTTTATTTTATCACTGCTACTAGCTTGAACCAAGAACTTTGCTATTACTGTATGTAATTGATTCCTTTTAACCAATTCTAGCTCCCACCTAGACCTCTTTCCTTTTATGAATAAACCTTTAGATTTTAGATTCTAAAGGATTGGCAACAGCGTGATTTGTGGGTAAGATCTGATTTGTATATTGACCTGGATCTGGGGACTTGGTCCATTGGGATCAGGAGAACCTTTTTTCTTTTACTGGGACATTGGTTTTCATAACCATTTGCCCCCATAACGAGTGGCACTGATGGTAATACTGGGAAACTGGAGTGTCTAAGGGAATTGCTTGGGATGTCTTGTGGTTAGCCAGTGGGGTAAAACCAAAGTCTTCTCTGTCTGGCTAGTTTGATTTGCCTTAGAGGTGGAAAAACCCCAGCCTTGGGCTGTAACTGCCCTCCTTGAAGCAATTTGTCCTGAATTGGCACTCTCAGTTGGGTCCTGCCAGAACCAGCATCGTTACAGGGGGACACCAGAGCCTGGTTGTATTTAGAAGGGAAAAGCCAAAGGGCAGTCGGAGCTTACGGAAGGATGGAGATGGAAAGGCTGCGGGAGGGCAGGGGTTAAAGGTGGAGGGCAGTTGGGAGACTCTGGTGCCCATGGCAGGGAGAAGGGGAGTAGGAGAGCGGGAGGGAGACCCTGGCAGCCCCTATGAAGTGGCGCATGGGACATGGTTTCTGCACAGTCCTTAGGAAACAGAGTCATGGGGGGGAGCATCTGCCAAGGGCAAAGAAGGCTCCAGTCACTCACATGCTCGGGGCTGTGGAGTCCGATCCAGACGTAATCCTTGGAGCCTGAGTTGATGATATGTCTGGCCACCACGTTCCCTTCTGCCTCAGAGAGAATGGAGGCGAGATGAGCCCCGTTGTGGAGAAACTGACACTGCACCTGTGGCAGGGACACCAGTGAGGCCTGTTACCCCCAAGCAGGGGGACGCTGTTTGGCACTGGGGTGGGGTCCTGCCCCACCAGGCTGCAGCAGGAGCAGGGACGGCTGTGAGGGGAGAGAGCCCCCTCTCTGTGTCTTTCCCCGAGCCCCAGTGCCTGGCACCAGCCACGTCACCGCTGCAGCCTCCCCGTCCCACCGCTGCAGAGATACACCCAGGGGCCAGAGGTGATGTCACCAAACCCCTTCAGTCCCTGTCCCCTGCCAGTGAACCCACCCCACCCCACCCCACCCCCCGGATCCCTGAGAAGAACCTCATACCTCAGCCTCTGACCAGGTCATCCTTTGAGGGAAGAACTTGTAGCAATGGCTTTGGAAGGGCTGCCAGCCACTGAAACAGAAGCTGGCTCCTATTCCTGATCTGAGAGAGGAGATACGGGGAGAGAGGACATTGCGGGGAGAGGCTGTTTGGGAGAAGAGAATGGGAGCAGAGCTGTCAGTTGTCGTCATTCCAGCTTCTCCAGATCTCAAAAATCCTGTGAACTTTTGCCCTCTCTCAAAATGGCCACTATCTCCTATTACTTTCAGTGGAGCTGAAGCCAGTCAGTTAAAACAGCTGCCCCTCCCTCGCCCCCTTTGACTGTCCTAGTAAAAATTACCACTGTCTCCCTTCCCGAGGGGACAGGAGCTGGGCTGCACTCAGGGAAGATGGTCACCTCCTGTCTTCTGTGCAGGGGCACTGGGGAACCTGATGGGGAGGGGTAGCAAGGGGGTTAAGTCAGAGTACTCAGGGACTATGGGGTGAGATGGGGCAGCACTGGGTGTCATGGGGACACTGGTGAGGCTGGGAGCAGAGGGGAGGTTGGGGACATTGGAGTATAGTAGAGGATGAAGGGACAACACACGCTGATTTGCCAACGTAGTGAGGAGGCCTTGAAACTAGGTTTAAAAGGGACAGATGATAAAATCCCACAGGTGACCTTAAAAGAAATGTTGAGGGAGGGGGAACAGAAAATAACTGTAGGGTCACAGAAGCAACAAGAGGGGTAACTGTGTGGGAACCTGCTCTACATCTCAGCTATCTATAAACTAATGCAAGGAGGGAATAAACAGAAGAACAGGAAGCATTCGTATCTAAGCTAAATTATGACTTTATTGGCATCGCAGAGACTTGGTGGGATAGATCTCATGACTGGAATATTGGTAGAGAGAGGTATGGCTTGTTCAGGAAGGACAGGCAGAAAACAAAGGGAGGAGGTGTTGCGTTATACACCAAAAATATATTCACTCGTTCAGGGTCCAGAAGGTGAGACGCAGGCCAGCTGAAAGTCTCTGAGTAAAGATAAAGGGGAAAAAACAGAGGTGATGTCATGGTAGGGGTCTAGTATAGACCACCAAGTGAGGGGGAGGTCGTTGAGGCATTTATAGGATTAATAACAGAAATATCCAACAGACAAGACCTGGTAATAATGGGGGGAAGTCAGTGTTCCCAATATCTGTTGGAAAAGGAATATGGCAAAACATAACATTTTCAAAACATTCTTAGAATGTATTGGGGAGAACTTCTTCTTTCCAAAGGTGCAGACAGTAACAAGGGGAACAGCCCCATTAGACTGAATTTTTACTCACAGGAAGGAATTGGTTGCCACTCTGAAGTCTGAAGACAATTGGGTGAAAGTGATCGTGAAATGTCAGATCTCATGATTCCAAGGAAGGGGAGGCGTGAGAGCAGCAGAATAAACAAAGTGGACTTCACAGTGTCCGCACACCCCGTCTCCTGCTGGGGGGATAGTGGGTGTGCGGACACTGCGGTTACTGTCTACCCAACTGTCCTGGGCCTCAGGCTCACCATGCTGAGGTCCAAGGGTCTGAGTCAATACAGCAGCCCTGGGGTTCAGGGAGCATGGCCTAGCGGCCAGAATCAATATAGCAGCCCTCAGATACAGGGCAGTGTGGCTTAGTGACCAATACCCCAGGGGCTGCCACCAGGGGCGGTGGCAGCCCAGGTAAGGGGGCCCGGGCCCACCCAGCTCCACCAGGTCCTGACCCGGGGCCCTAACAGTGACAGAGTGGTCCACCACTGGGTCAGCGGGGAATTCACTGGAAGACGCTGACCCCACACAGGTGGGATATACCGCTCGCTCACCCTCCCTGGGTCACTTCCGACCACGCTTCCTGGAGCAGCAGTCCATGGAGCTCCTCTGGGTCTCTGGTAATTCCCTGGGGCTGCATTGGCCCCAGATCTCCAGTCCAGATCTCCGGCTCCCACAGGCACGTGCTGTGACATCTCCTCAGTTGGAGCCTCTAGCAAAGGTCCTTCCTCTACAGCAGGCCTCCCCAGACCGAGCCGGGCTGCTCCCTTTTATACTAGCCTAACACTCGGAGCATGCCCAATGGTCCCTTCCTGGGGGACGGGAGGACCTGTTCCAGAGAGAGCCCTGGGGGGGGGAGAGGATTCCCCGCTCGGAGTTTTGCTAATTCCCCTGCACTTGGCTTGGGCGGCCCGAGAAGGGGAAGGCCCTAGGGCCGATCTGGCCCAGGAGGGGGCCATACCGCAGGAGGAGGCAGTTGCCAACCCGAGAGAGGGAGAGAGCTACCCCCTGCACGCAGCCACCAGAAGGTCCCTACCTTGGGACAATGGCGGGGTGGGGATGGTAGGAAGTGGCCCAGGGAGGCCAGCCTTAAGCAGCCATGGCTGTCAGATCACTGAGAGCCCTCAAAGGGTCCTGGGGTCGGAGCCCAGTGGAGGGGGAGGGCCCGGGCTCCCCTGCCAACAAACCCCCTGCAAGTCATGGACCTAAGTGTAACCCCTTTGGGGTTTAGAGAGCATGGCCCCTTTAAATCTTTTTCCTAGGGGGGAGGGGGAGCGGTGAGAGAAAGGAGGGAAACTCGGGGCGGGATGGCGGGTGCTGGAGATCCGGGGGAGAGAAGGGCTGCAGCCCACAGGCCCTGACAAAGTGAAGAGAGAGAACCTGCCTGAAGCCTGAGAAGGACAGGGCGGCTGATCGGGGACACCCAGGACAGGAGCCAGGAGGAGCACTGTGCCAGGCGGCATTGCCCGAGAACGACAGGCTGGAGCTGGACCCAGGATCTGTATCACTGCTGCCCAGAGCTGCATGGGGCTGGGAGCACTGGGGCTGGTGACTCTGCATTGGGAACAAGGAGGGAGGCTGTAGCTAGTTAAGTGGGGAGAGGGTCGCTCTGGCCTGGGTGGCTTTGCAGAGAGTGGCAGAAGAGGGCACTGGAGGGGTTCATTGGGGAAAGTTCACTGGCGCCAAAGACGACCAGGAGCAGCCAAGACTCACCCCTGGACTGGAACGTTGCTCAGGACTCCTGAACTCTGTGTGCAGACACATTGCCCAGTGTCTTCCCTTTCGGCCTGTGCTACCACTGGGCCTGGGGGGCCTTGGTTTGGATGCAACCCTGTTTTACTGCTCCCCCTATATCTCCCCTTGTTCTTTCTCTCCTCTCATTGCTCTGTAAATAAATATCTTCCTTATATCCATTGTGCTTTTCCTGGGGGTGTGTTCGTTTGGGGGGTTTGGAACAGGTGCCCCTGGGGTGGAAGGGACTTTCCCTGCTGCATCCCTGTGCGCACTTTCTCTTGGCCAGAGCTGCCTGCAGAGCAGACGCCATCTTGGCCACGAGGGCGCTAAAGTTACGTAAGCCCTGACCACTAGGGGACGCTCCCCTACTGACCAGCCCCTCAGTGAGGACTGTCACAGGTGTGTTAACAGGAGTGTTGTGTGTAAGACACAAGAGGTCATTGTCCTGTTCTGCTCGGCACTGGCAACGCCTCAGCTGGAGTTCCGTGTCCAGGTCTGGTGCTGCACTTTCAGAAAGACGTGGAGAAGATGGAGAGAGTCCAGAGAAGAGCAACAGAAATGATCAAAGGGTTAAAGAACCTGAGCTATGGGGAACGGTTAAAAAACTGGGCATGTTTAGTCCTGAGAAAAGAGACTGAGGGGGACCTGAGAACAGTCATCACGTATGTTCAGTGGTGTTATAGAGGACAGTGATCAATTGTTCTCCATGTCCACTGAAGGCTGGAGAAGCAGCAATGGGCTTAATCTGCAGCAAGGGAGGTTTAGGTCAGATACCAGGAGACACTTTCTAACTCTCAGGGCAGGGAAGCTCTGGAACAGGCTCCCGAGGGAGGTTGTGAAATTCCTGTCACTGGAGGTTTTTAAGACCAGGTTGGACAAACACCTGTCGGGGATAATCTAGGGTTACTTGGTCCTGCCTCAGTATGGGGGGGCTGGACTAGGTGACCTCTGGAGGCCCCTTCCAGCCCCACATTTCTATGATTCTCTGATAGCTGAGGGCCCACAGAGGGAAGCGAAGACAGAGAGCCACTAATAGATGGGTGTGGGGAGGGATTAGCAGTATGTGGAGTAACTGCAGAGATTTATGGGGCAGAGTAAGGGAAGGGATACAGGGGAGAGAAATAATCTATGATCCCAGGATTTTTCTCTGGAGGGGAGAAGGAGGGAAGGTTTTGGATTGTCAAAAGCAGAGGGATCAAATTGACGAAGAGGCGTCATTTTGAGCCCAATGAATGAGATGGACGTGACTCATTTGGGACGTTTTCCCCACATTCTGTTCCCTGGGTAGGATGGGACCTCCCACCCGGTGGGGAAATTCACTCCCTGGGTGTGGGTTTAGCTCCCAGCCTGTCTCTCACACTCAGCCCCAGGAGATCTCCAAGATTGTCCAAGATTGGACAAATGACCAGGGAGGAGTATAAAAATATTGTTCAGGCATGCAGGAGTGAAATTAGGAAGGCCAAATCACACTTGGAGTTGCAGCTAGCTGGAGATGTTAGGAGTAACAAGAAGGGTTTCTTCAGGTATGTTAGCAACAAGAAGAAAGTCAAGGAACGTGTGGGCCCCTTGCTGAATGAGGGAGGGAACCTAGTGACAGAGGATGCGGAGAAAGCTAGTGTACTCAATGCTTTTTTTGCCTCTGTCTTCACAGACAAGGGCAGCTCCCAGATGGCTGCACTCCGCAGCACGGTCTGGGGAGGAGGTGACCAGCCCTCTGTGGAGAAAGAAGTAGTTCGGGACTATTTAGAAAAGCTGGACGAACACAAGTCCATGGGGCCAGATGCACTGCATCCGAGGGTGCTAAAGGAGTTGGCCGATGTGATTGCAGAGCCATTGGCCATTATCTTTGACAAATCATGGCAATCGGGGGAGGTCCCGGATGACTGGAAAAAAAGCTAATGTAGTGCCCATCTTTAAAAAAGGGAAGAAGGAAGATCCGGGGAACTACAGGCCAGTCAGTCTCACCTCAATCCCTGGAAAAATCATGGAACAGGTCCTCAAGGAATCAATTTTGAACCACTTAAAGGAGGGGAAAGTGATCAGGAACAGTCAGCATGGATTCACCAAGGGCAAGTCATGCCTGACTAAACTAATTGCCTTCTATGATGAGATAACTGGCTCTGTGGATGAGGGGAAAGCAGTGGATGTGCTATTTCTTGACTTTAGCAAAGCTTTTGATACAGTCTCGCACAGCGTTCTTGCCAGCAAGTTAAAGAAGTATGGGCTGGATGAATGGACGGTACGGTGGATAGAAAACTGGCTGGATGGTCGTGCTCAACGGGTAGTGATCAATGGCTCCATGTCTAGTTGGCAGCCGGTATCAAGTGGAGTGCCCCAAGGGTCGGTGCTGGGGCCGGTTTTGTTCAATATCTTCATCAACGACCTGGAGGATGGTGTGGACTGCACCCTTAGCAAGTTTGCAGATGACACTAAACTGGGAGGAGTGGTTGATACGCTGGAGGGTAGGGACAGGATACAGAGGGACCTAGACAAATTAGAGGATTGGACCAAAAGAAATCTGATGAGGTTCAACAAGGACAAGTGCAGAGTCCTGCACTTAGGACAGAAGAATCCCATGCACTGCTACAGACTAGGGACCGAATGGCTGGGCAGCAGTTCTGCAGAAAAGGACCTAGGGGTTACAGTGGACGAAAAGCTGAATATGAGTCAACAGTGTGCCCTTGTTGCCAAGAAGGCTAACGGCATTTTGGGCTGTATAAGTAGGGGCATTTCCAGCAGATCGAGGGACGTGATTATTCCCCTCTATTCGGCACTGGTGAGGCCTCATTTGGAGTACTGTGTCCAGTTTTGGGCCCCACACTACAAAAAGGATGTGGATAAATTGGAAAGAGTCCAACGGAGGGCAACAAAAATGATTAGGGGGCTGGAGCACATGACTTATGAGGAGAGGCTGAGGGAACTGGGATTGTTTAGCCTGCAGAAGAAAAGAGTGAGGGGGGATTTGATAGCTGCTTTCAACTACCTAAAAGGGGGTTCCAAAGAGGATGGATCTAGACTGTTCTCAGTGGTAGAAGATGACAGAACAAGGAGTAATGGTCTCAAGTTGCAGAGGGGGAGGTTTAGGTTGGATATTAGGAAAAACTTTTTCACTAGTAGGGTGGTGAAGCACTGGAATGGGTTACCTAGGGAGGTGGTGGAATCTCCTTCCTTAGAGGTTTTTAAGGTCAGGCTTGACAAAGCCCTGGCTGGGATGATCTAGTTGGGGTTGGTCCTGCTTTGAGCAGGGGGTTGGACTAGATGACCTCCTGAGGTCCCTTCCAACCCTGAGATTCTATGATTCTATGATTCTATGATCTCAGGGATTCTCTCTGCACTCAGAGCCAGGGGCGGCAGGAAGCAACCTCGCCCCTTGGGCAAGTGCTGAGCTGCTGGCTGGCGTCTGGATTGATGGGTCTGGTGGGGAAGGGGCTCTGGGGAACCCAGCTGTGGTGGCTGCTCCCCCATGGTGGTGCTGGGGCAACCATCGAGGGCAACCAGCCCCCGGAGGCTCCAACTCCAAGGGCCAGGCAGGGACTCACCTTCCAGCGAGGGGTTAAAGATCAGGGAGCCGAGGAGGCAGAGGCTGAAGTAGGCGACTGGCCCCATCTTCTCGCTGCCCCTGGGGAGAAAACACACAAGGGAGATGGGGCCATGAGAGCCTGAGACACCTCCCAGAACAACACCCCCCCCCTCCGCCATCCCTCGCGGGACATTTCACGGGGAAGGTGCTTCGGAGCTGGGGTTATTTGCTAAAGGGTCTGGCTGGGCTGGAAGGGCCCCGAGAGGGATCCCGTCCCCCAGCCGCAGGGGACCCAGCTCAGAGCCCATCTCCTAGAGCCCTGCTCCAGAACTGCTGCACGGAGCCAGGTCCCAGCTCCTCAGTGGCTGGGCTCTGCAAGCAGCACAACCAGGGACTCCCCACACCAGGGCTGCAGGTGGGGAGGAGCCAGGGGGAAGCAGGGAGGCCGGGGTTACTCAGATGGGACCTGGGTCCTAGGAAACAGGGTCCCATTTGCAGGGAAAAGTGGTTCTCAGAAGGAGAATTTGCCATCTCCTCCTGTCTCTCTCTCCCCCATGCTGGGGCTGGCAGGTCCCCTCGGTAGCCACCTACATGGAACGTGTAGGGAGGTGTGACATTATTGACATAATCTGTAGCCGTATCGATCACTGTTGCAACCACTGTTATATATATGCAGCAAATATTGTACAAAGGTTGTCATGTGAAGTGTCTATACAAGGTTATGGCTTGCTGGCTATGATTATGCTACCTGTGTGCATGTGTAGAGGGGCGGCTGCCCCACTCCTGGAGAACAGAGGTTAAAAGCAGCCAAGCTAGACTGATTGGGGAAGCAGCCCCAGCTACTCAATCTGTGCCCAGCTGCCCCTGATCAGAGGGCTGTGGGCCAGGAGCTGGAAGAGTCTCTCTCTAGCTGTGGAGAGAGAAGGACCTGGCTGCCGGGGAGCTCCGGGTACCAGGAGCAGAGCAGGGCTGGGGAAAGGCAAGAGAAGCTGGGGAGCTCCAGCCTGGTAAACCCCCAGGCTGAGGCCTTGTTAAAGGCCAAAGCAGGTACTGGGGTTGCAGAGGGGCAGCCCGGGGTTAGGCAGAGGCAGCTGGTCCAAACCCCCCTTGCTAATGATGAGTGGCCATTACACACTGCAGTCTGCCCCAGTGAGCGAGGGCTAGATGATGAATGGAAGTAGCCACTGAGGCGAGGTGGGCTTAGAGGGTAGGGAGTTCTCCTGGGAGAGGAGACCCAGAGTGTGGGAGCACTGCTGGGGCAGAACCCCGAGGCTAAGGGGAATTGGGGTCTTGGAGGGGCACGGGGCCTAAGGCAGGTGAGACACCATCCTGCAGAGGGCGCTCCAGACAGGACAAGAGTGAATTCCCAAGACGACCAGCAGGAGGCCGGTGAGTTTTCGCTTCGCTACAGTACGTATCAGTTTTGTAGTTGTAGTTATGAATATTGGCTCTATACTGTCTGTATTTCAAACTGGGGCTGGGCTTCTGGGTGACATCCCAGACAAGCTGGTGTCAGCTCTGCCTAGCCTGCTGGATGGCCCATTGAGGACCATCAGCTAAACAATTGACCCATTGAGAGAAGGCTGACGCCTTGTGACTCCGCAAGGAATGCAGGGATCTGCCTATGAACAGAACTCTGAGGTTTTTCTCTGCCATGTGTTGGATAGAGTGTCTTTGGGACAAAGAAAGCAGAGACCACATGGCAAGAGACTATAAAAGGCTGATGCCTCATCTCCATCTTGTCTTCGATGCTGCTTCATACCTCTGGAGGGACTTTGCTACAAACTGAAGCTCTACACAAAGGACTGAATGACCCATCCCAGCTGGGGATGTTCCAGAGACTTGATTTGAACCTGCAGCTTATTCCATCTCTGCTGCAAGCCTGAACCATGAACTTTGCCATTACTGTATGTAATTGATTCCTTTTAACCAATTCTAGCTCTCACCTAGACCTTTTTCCTTTTATGAATAAACCTTTAGATTTTAGATTCTAAAGGATTGGCAACAGTGTGATTTGTGGGTAAGATATAATTTGTATATTGACCTAGGTCTGGGGCTTGGCCCTTTGAGGTAGGGAGAACCTTTTTTCTTTTACTGGGGTATTGGTTTTCATAACCATTTGTCCCCATAACGAGTGGTACTGGTGGGGAAACTGGAGTGTCTAAGGGGGATTGCTTGTGTGACTTGTGGTTAGCCAGTGGGATAAAACCAAAGTCCTTTCTGTCTGGCTGGTTTGGTGCCTTAGAGGTGGAAGAACCCCAGCCTGGGGCTGTAACTGCCCTGCTTGAAGCAATTTGTCCTGAACTGAGACTCTCAGTTGGGTCCTTCCAGAACCAGCATTGTTACAGGAGGGCACAGGTGCCAGGAGGGAAGAGTTTGGAAGAGCAGCAGTGCCACCAGGATGGAGGCCAGTCTGTGTGCAGGTATCTCATAGACAACTGGTGCCTTCCCCTATGGGGGAGCACAAGCTAAAAGGGAGGACATGTGACTGCCCCACATTTCTCCTCCATGCCCTGCCCCCAGCTCAGGACCCCTGCGCTCTCCCCACTCCCTCCCTGCCCCACAATACCTGTGGGGGGAGGTAGGGTTGCCAAGTTTGGTTGGATGTATTCCTGGAGATTTCATCACATGAAATAATTTTTAATTAAGATTAATCTTTAATTCCTGGAGATTCCAGGCCAATCCTGGAGGGTTGGCAACCCTAGAGGGGCTCTGTCCTCCCGCTGGGCCGGCTCCCCCTTGGCATGTTCGGCCACTCTCCCTGGAAGCCGTGCCCAGGTGGGAAGCAGGATGGAGCCGCTCCCAGTTACTGCACCAGTTGACTCCTCATGTGAATTTGATGCAGAGGTTGAAAGGCCAGGAGGGACCAGTGTGATCACCTGATCTGACCCCCCCCAAACCACAGGCCACAGACCTGCCCCACAATGCCTAGAGCAGGTCTCTGGAGCAGACATTTTAGGAAAACATCCAGTGTCGATTTTAAAATTGCCTGTGATGTAGAATCCACCACGGCCCTGGGGAAGTTGTTCCCGTTACTCTCACTGGTAAAAACGTCTGCCTCATTTCCAGTCTGAATTTGTCTCGCTTCAGCTCCCACCCAGCCATTGGACCGTGTTCCACCTTCTTCTGCTAGACTGGTGAGCCCACTGCTAAATATCTGTTCCCCAGGTAGGTACTTATAGACTGGAATCAAGTCACCCCTTAACCTTTGCTTTGCTCAGCTGAACAGATTGAGCTCCCTGAGTCTATCACTCTAAGGCAGGTTTTCTAATCTTTTAATCCTTCCCGTGGCTCTTCTCTGACCCCTCTCCAAATTATCAACATCCTTCCTGAACCGTGGACACCAGAACTGGACACAGGATTCCACCAGCAGCTGCCCCACGGCCAACCACAGATGTAGAATAACCTCTCTGCTCCTACTTGAGACTCCCCTGGTTTTGTATCCCAGGTATGCAGTAGCCCTTTTGGCCACAGCGTTGCTTTGGGAGCTCATGTTCAGCTGGTTATTAATCCACCCCCACCCCCAGATCTTGTACAGAGTCCCTGGTTCCCAGGACAGAGGCCCCATCCTGTAAGTCTGGCCTGTGTTCTGTGTTCCTACATGTCGGCATTTACATTTAGCTGCACCCAGTTCACCAGCAGATCCAGATCGTTCTCTATCAGTGACCTGCCCCCTTCATTATTTACGACTCCCCCAAACTTTGCGCCGCCTGCGAACTTATCGGTGATGGATTTATGTTTCCTTGCAGGTCACTGGTGACAATGGTAACTAGTGTAGGGCCGAGAACTGATCCCTGCAGGACCCCACTGGATACAAACCCGCCCCATGGTTGGAACGTTCTGCTGGGGACACCCAGAGCTGTGGGCCCCTGTGTTACCGCACGGCCGCAGCAAGGGTGAGCTGAGCTGGAGATTAGACTGTTTGTCAGCTCCCTGCCATGCCGGCCTCCACAGCTGTGGGGGCTTCTCCCACCGTTCCTGCCCTTCCTGCCCTGCCATGGGGATTCCCTCACCCCTCCTGCCTCCATTCACTGCCGTGGGTGCTCCCTCACCCCTTCCTGCCCTCCCTTATCTACTATGGGGGGTTCCCCCACCCCTCCCTTCTACAATGGGGTGGGGGCTGGAAGGGCTTATGAAACATCCCTGGAGTGGGGGACTGCCAAAGGGAGATGGGGGCCAGGTGCCATCTAGATCCATCCTCTTTGGAACCCCCTTTTAGGTAGTTGAAAGCAGCTATCAAATCCCCCCTCACTCTTCTCTTCTGCAGTCATGTGCTCCAGCCCCCTAATCATTTTTCCTGCCCTCCGTTGGACTCTTTCCAATTTATCCACATTCTTCTTGTAGTGTGGGGCCCAAAACTGGACACAGTACTCCAAATGAGGCCTCACCAGTGCCGAATAGAGGGGAATAATCACGTCCCTCGATCTGCTGGAAATGCCCCTACTTATACAGCCCGAAATGCCGTTAGCCTTCTTGGCAACAAGGGAACACTGTTGACTCATATTCAGCTTTTCGTCCACTGTAACCCCTAGGTCCTTTTCTGCAGAACTGCTGCCCAGCCATTCGGTCCCTAGTCTGTAGCAGTGCATGGGATTCTTCCGTCCTAAGTGCAGGACTCTGCACTTGTCCTTGTTGAACCTCATCAGATTTCTTTTGGCCCAATCCTCTAATTTGTCTAGGTCCCTCTGTATCCTATCCCTACCCTCCAGCGTATCAACCACTCCTCCCAGTTTAGTGTCATCTGCAAACTTGCTAAGGGTGCAGTCCACACCATCCTCCAGATCGTTGATGAAGATATTGAACAAAACCGGCCCCAGCACCGACCCTTGGGGCACTCCACTTGATACCGGCTGCCAACTAGACATGGAACCATTGATCATTACCCTGGGGGGGTGATGTGCCAGGCCTCACAAAGGGGGAGACACCTGGTTCCGTGCCAGCCGGAGATGGTGGGGCTCTGGGCACTGCTCTCAGGGACAGGACACTGAGCTCCTGTCCTTGTGGGGTGGGGGGCAGGGCCGTGGGTGGTGTAGACCTGGGTAGACCCTGTCCCAGGGCCCAGGCAGCTTACACAGGGCAAGTCCAGCCACCAGGCCCCGTCCCAGGGATTGGCTGCCACCAAGAGCCGAGCAGCCAGCATGGAGTGGAGAAGGGACTGGAGGGGGCAGGGACTCACCTGTCCGTCTGTCTGTCTGTCTGTCTAGGCAGCTCGTCCAGAACACTGGGTATTGGAGTTCAGCCTGTGCCCGGCTCTGGGTCCCCAGGGAGTTTATAGCTCAGCAGGGGCAGGGGTGGGGAGGGGGGCATGGCACTGGGGGGGAAGGAGGAGGAGGGTGAATTTGGAAATGGGACCAGATGTGACAGTTCAAACCCACTAATGACACAGATAAGAGATGGCAATCTGCCCCCGCTTCTGCTCAGCTTCCTGCTGCCCCCGGAGATGCCCTGGCATGGCTGGCAGGACGAGCGTTATCGCTGTTGAGTCACAGCCTGGCATGGGGGAGGGGGCGCTGGGGCAGCTGGGGCAGATGCCGGCCCAGAGGGCACATGGGGTGGGATTCCTGCAGAGAGAGCATGATGGGGGGACACAGCAATGGTTTAACTTCCTGCCTGAGTGACCCGCCCCCACCACCCCGTTCCCAAGCACCCAGATGTGAGCAACCACCAACCACCCACCCCTGCCCCATAGCATTCAGGGGTGCACAATCCACACCCCCACCGCTGTCTCTCAGCCTCCCCCATCCACCCACTCGTGTCCCTGAGCCCCCCGCTGGGGGCACCTGCCCTCACCATATACACCTGTGCTGAGCCCCCAAGCCCTGAGTGACTTGTGACAGGAATTGGACTCATGCCAAGTGCTGTACATGGGGGTCTCCATCCCCCCATTCACTTGTATTTGCTGACAACGACGGAAGGCGGGGGAGGGGTGACACCCCAAACCGTACAGTGATGGCGCCAATCAGCCCCTGTGGTGCCAGTGGAGCGATGGGCCTGGGCTGCCTGGTACAGACCGTGCTGGGGAAGAGGCTGTAGACTCAGGGTCTGTTATCCAGGGACTTGGACACTGGCTCAATGTCACTGAATCAAAGGCACATGAGGGGCCTGGGGCAGGCTGGGAGCCTGGGTCATAAGAACATAAGAAAGGCCGTACTGGGTCAGACCAAAGGTCCATCCAGCCCAGTATCCTGTCCACCGACAGTGGCCAATGCCAGGTGACCCGGAGTGAGTGGACTCAACAGGTAATGATCAAGTGATCTCTCTCCTGCCAGCCATCACCCCCCTCTGACAAACAGAGGCTAAGGACACCATTTCTTACCCATTCTGGCTAATAGCCATTAATGGACTTAACCTCCATGAACTTACCCAGTTCTCTTTTAAACCCTGTTATAGTCCTAGCCTTCACAGCCTCCTCAGGCAAGGAGTTCCACAGGTTGACTGTGCACTGTGTGAAGAAGAACTTCCTTTTATTAGTTTTAAACCTGCTGCCCACTAATTTCATTGGGTGGCCCCTAGTTCTTTTATTATGAGAACAAGTAAATAACTTATCCTTATTCACTTCCTCCACACCACTCATAATTTGATATACCTCCATCATATCCCGCCTTAGTCTCCTCTTTTCCAAACTAAAAAGTCCTAGCCTCTTTAATCTCTCCTCATATGGGACCCGTTCCAGACCCCTAATCATTTGAGTTGCCCTTCTCTGAACCTTTTCTAATGCCAATATATCCTTTTTGAGATGAGGAGACCACAATTGTACGCAGTATTCAAGATGTGGGCGCACTATGGATTTGTATAGGGGCAGTAAGATATTCTCTGTCTTATTCTCTATCCCCTTTTTAATGATTCCTAACATCCCGTTTGCTTTTTTCACTGCCGCTGCACACTGCGTGGACATCTTTAGAGAACTATCCACAATGACTCCAAGATCTTTTTCCTGATTAGTTGTAGCTAACTTAGCCCCCATCATATTGTATGTATAGTTGGGGTTATTTTTTCCAATGTGCATTACTTTACCTTTATCCACATTACATTTCATTTGCCATTTTGTTGCCCAATCATTTAGTTTTGTGAGATCTTTTTGTAGTTCTTCACAGTCTGCTTTGGTCTTAACTATCTGGAGCAGCTTAGTATCATCTGCAAACTTTGCCACCTCACTGTTTACCCCTTCTTCCAAATCATTTATGAATAAGTTGAATAGGATTGGTCCTAGGACTGACCCTTGGGGAACACCACTAGTTACCCCTCTCCATTGTGAACATTTACCATTTATTCCTACCCTTTGTTCCCTGTTTTTTAACCAGGTCTCAATCCATGAAAAGATCTTCCCTCTTATCCCATGGCAACTTAATTTACGCAAGAGCCTTTGGTGAGGGACTTTGTCAAAGGCTTTCTGGAAATCTAAGTACACTATGTCTACTGGATCGCCCTTGTCCACATGTTTGTTGACCCCTTCAAAGAACTCTAATAGATTAGTAAGGCATGATTTCCCTTTACAGAAACCATGTTGACTTTTGCCCAACAATTTATGTTCTTCTATGTGCCTGACAATTTTATTCTTTACTATTGTTTCAACTAATTTGCCCGGTACGGATATTAGACTTACCGGTCTGTAATTTCCGGGATCACCTCTAGAGCCCTTTTTAAAGAGTTCTTCACAGCTGTTAAAGCCATAGGGGCCCATTGTGATCATCTCATCTGACCTCCTGTGTCACACGGGCCAGAGACCCCACCAGTGAGTTCTGTGTCCGGCCCAGAGCGTCTGGTTTCACCAGGGCAGATCTGTAGAACTAACCCGTCCCCACCAGATCACTGATGAAGACTATGGCACAGGGCTGAGAACTGATCCGTGCAAGACCCCTACAAACAACCCTGCGGGATCATGAGTCCCCATTGACCATTACTTTGTGAGATCTATCAGTTAGCCAGTTCTGAATGTATTTAATAGGGGATACATTGATTTTGTATAGTTCATTTTTAATCAAAATTTCAAGTGGGACTAAGCCAAATGCCTTAGAGTGCTGACATGTATCGTGTCATGGATTCATAAATTCCAAAGCCAGAAGGGACCATTGTGATCATCTCGTCTGACCTCCTGCCTCACACGGGCCAGAGACCCCACCAGTGAGTTCTCTGTCCGGCCCAGAGCGTCTGGTTTCACTAGGGCAGATCTGTAGAACTGACCAGTCCCCACCATTACCGCTCCACCCATTCTGCTGTCACCTGCTAATATCACCAGCTGTGACTTTAGATTTTCTTTCAGCTCATTGAAGAAGATATTGAATGGCACTGGGCTGAGAACTGATCCCTGTAAGACCCTGCTACATACACCCCTGGTGGATGGTAATTCCCCATTGACAGTTACCGTCTGGGATCTATCAGCTAGCCAGTTCTTACTGTATTCAGTATGAGCGACATTGATGATTTTATTTGTGGTAGGTTTTTAATCAGAATGTCCAGCGGGACTAAGCCAAATGCCTTACACAGTCTAACTATCATGTCAACACAGTGACCTTTATCTACCACATTTGTAATCTTAACAAAACCACATGCTTATTGACAGTAATTATGCTGCCATGCCTTGATTCTTTACTGATTGCACCCGAGATCAGACTTTCCATGATTTTGCCCATGATCAGTGTCAGCCTCACTGACATAGTTACCCAGCACATCCCATTTCCCTTCTTTAATATTGGCACAAGATTCGCTTTCCTCCAGTCCTCCAAAAAGTTCCCCAGTGTTTCAACACTTCTTAAAAATAAACATTAGTGCTTCAGACAGCTCCTCAGCCGCGTCTTTTAATACTCTTGTGGCCAATTATCCAGTCCTGCTGAATTAAAAATGATTCTCTTTAGCAGCTGCCAGGTAATATTCTATCCTGGAATAGCAGGTGTTTCTATAGCTCTGTAAGAGAGGAGTATTTCTGGGCTCTGATTGGCTGAGACAATTCCACCCACCAGGCTGGTTCATGACATCAGTGCAGGGCCTATGGCTAACTAAGGGGACATGGGAAAGTTCCCATCCCAGGGGTCAGGTGCTGTAGCATCCTGCTGCCCCAGGGGTTCTGCTGAAAACCTTTTCCCCCCCCAAACACTTGCTCAGGCTCTGGCTCTGTGTGGAGCTGTGGTTCATTTGCCGGCTGTTCGACGCTCAGATTTCCCTGACTCCCGTGTTGTGTTACAGGGCAAATGTCACCCACCCTCATCTCCCGTAACCATAAGGGATTGATTCCTGGAACAGCCCCTCTGGGAGCCTCTGAGGAGACTGGGGTGCCCGGGTTAGTGATGGGAACAGCTCAAGGCCCCCAGAGGTCGGGAGCTGATTGAATTATCCAGACAGGACAGGCCCCCGCCACATGGCACTGGGAGCTCTGAGGGCCAATCTCTTCTTGGCCAGGCATAATCTATCCCTTTCAGGCAGCACCCCCAGACCTGTGATGGGCACCAGCTCCTGGCCCCCCAGCACCTCACTGTCCCCTAGAACATCCCCCAGGGATCCAACCTCTCCCCGTCCTGCTCAGCACCCACACCCCACTGCTAGGGATACGGACTGATGGGCCAGGCACAGAGCTCTCCTGCACAGACCGTTATGAGTGTCACCATTTTATTGCCCCATTACGAGGTGACAGTTGCTGCCACACTTGCAGTTTCCTTTGTAATCTAGCAGTTCTGCGGCGTTAGGACCCAGCCCTGAGTGAGCAACTTACCCAGCCGACAAAGAGCTGAGATAACAAAGTGCCGGCTGATTGCCCCTGGGCCGGGGGCGGAGGAGCTCGCTGCTCTCTGGGGTAACCAGGCTCCTCTGACTCCCCCTGCGGCCCGACACAACCCAGTATGGCCTGGCCTTTGCGTTAGGCTTGGCCAGCTGCTGCTGTGCAGGGCGAGGCCACTGCTGGCTTCTGCCTTTATGGTTGGTTGGGGCTTTAAATAGTTGTTCAAGACACTAAGAGTTTGGGAAAGGCACCTTTTCTACGGGGCTTTGTGATGCAGGCGGAGCAGATGCCAACTCATGCCAAGGCCCCAGGCCTCACTCAACACTGACAAATGCTTGGCTGGAAACCAGCCCGGCTCACTGGGGGGTTCGTGTTGTTACACTAGGTGTTATATTTATAAGAACGTGTTTAGTGTTTAGACTTTATGAAATGCTTGCAGGACGCTGCATGTATCAATCTTACCGAGAACACCCGAACCCCAGGGTATCCGGTTATGTTAATTGTTTGCATTGCAATCCTCTGTGATTGTGTAGGGTGTGGTCTACACTACCAAGTTAGGTCGACGCAAGGCAGCTTAGGTCAACCTAACTCTGTAAGCGTCTACACCAAAATGTTTCTCCCAGCGACGTTCCTCGCCCATTACGCCGGCTTAATAACTCCACCTCCGCGAAGGGCACAGCGCTTAGGTCGACATAGTGAGTCAACTCAGTGTCATTATAGACACTACGTTACTTCGGCTGACTTCAGAGGCCTCCAGGACATGTCCCAGAATGCCCTAGCCTGGCTTCAGGCCTCCGAGATTCAGCGGCTGCCTTATAATTCTCCGCCAGACTCACCAAATCAGCCAATATCTTGGGTACAGGCCGGTACAGCCTCTCCTGCCCCACAGCCAGGAGCATCTGCGTGAACTGCTCCAGTACAATCTTTTCAGCCACCTGCCACCCAGACCACCTCTCAGGTCGGAGTCAAAGCCAACAACATTTCTGAAGGGTCTGGGCCACTGCTCCAGGTCAGGACCTCAGTGTGTTTTTCTCCCAGTGACAGCACTCTCGGGGTGAGCAACCATATTTGTGCCCCTGACTAGAGCCCTGAGTGGGACTATTTTCTTAATCCTGCCATTCCACCCCATGGGATGGAAAGTTCTCCCACACCGCAAACAGCATGAACGCCCTGGCAAGCAGCCACTGCTCTCTGTCCGCCTAGCTCTGAGGGCAGCACCGCCACTCTGAGCAGTCCAGAAGTGAGGGCAGGCTATGCCCCCCTCATCTGGGAGCTGCCTTCAGAGCTGGGTGGCCGGAGAGTGGTGACCGCTGGATGTCTGCCCAGCTCTGAGGGCAGCGCTGCCGCTAGCAACAGCCCGGAAGTAAAGGTGGCAAGGTATTATATTGGTGCCCTGACTTCTGCCCCCAGAGCTGGGTGGCCGGATAGCAGCAGCTGCTGGCTGGCCACCAGATCTGAAAGCAGCACCACCGCCAGCAGCCACTCAAAAGCAAGGGTGGCGCTGTATGGTAATGCCACTCTTACCTCTGTGCCACCGCCAGGAGCAGCGTGGCAGGAAGGGTGGAAGTAGCAGCACAGAAGGGTGGCACAGAACCCCGGCTGTATTTTAAAGAAGCCTTATTGAGGGCGCAGGAACAAACCATCCCGATGTGCAGAAGGAATAGCAAATATGGCAGGCGACCAGCTTGGCTTAACAGAGAAATCTTCGATCAGCTTAAACTCAAAAGGGAAGCTTACAAGAAGTGGAAACTTGGACAGATGACTAGGGAGGAGTATAAAAATATTGCTCGAGCATGCAGGGGTGTAATCAGGAAGGCCAAAGCAAAACTGGAGTTGCAGCTAGCCAGAGATGTGAAGGGTAACAAGGAGGGTTTCTACAGGTATGTTAGCAGCAAGAAGAAGGTCAGGGAAAGTGTGGGACCCTCACTGAATGCGGGAGGCAACCTAGTGACAGAGGATGTGGAAAAAGCTGAAGTACTCAATGCTTTTTTTGCCTCAGTCTTCCCAGACAAGGTCAGCTCCCAGACTGCTGCACTGGGCAGCACAGTACGGGGCAGAGGTGAGCAGCCCTCAGTGGTGAAAGAACAGGTTAAGGACTATTTAGAAAAGCTGGACATGCACAACTCCATAGGTCCGGATCTAATGCATCTGAGGGTGCTGAGGGAGTTGGATGATGTGATTGCAGAGCCATTGGCCATTATCTTTGAAAACTCATGGTGATCGGGGGAGGTCCTGGACAACTGGAAAAAGGCAAATATAGTGCCCATATTTTAAAAAGGGAAGAAAGAGAACCCAGGGAACTACAGACCTGTCAGCCTCACCTCAGTCCCTGGAAAACTCATGGAGCAGGTCCTCAAGGAATCTATTTTGCAGAACTTGGAGGAGAGGAAAGTGATCAGGAACAGTCCACATGGATTCACCAAGGCAAGTCATGTCTGACCAACCTGATTGCCTTCTATGATGAGATAACTGGCTCTGTGGATATGGGGAAAGTGGCGGATGTGCCATATCTTGACTTTAGCAAAGCTTTTGATACAGTCTTCCAGAGTCCTGGTTGATCACAGGATGACTATGAGCCGTCAATGTGATGTGGCTGTGAAAAAAGCTAATGTGGTCTTGGGGTGCATTAGGCGAGGTTTTTCCAGTAGAGATAAGTACCGTTATACCAGGCATTGGTGAGACCTCATTTGGAATACTGTGTGCAGTTCTGGTCTCCCATGTTTAAGAAGGATGAATTCAAACTGGAACAGGTACAAAGAAGGGCCACTAGGATGATCTGAGGAATGGAAAACCTGTCTTATGAAAGGAGACTCAAGGAGCTTGGTTTGTTTAGCCTAACCAAAAGAAGGCTGAGGGGAGATATGATTGCTCTCTTTAAATATATCAGAGGGCTAAATACCAGGCAGGGAGAGGAATTATTTAAGATCAGTACCAATGTCAACACAAGAACAAATGGATATAAACTGGCCATCAGGAAGTTTAGACTTGAAATTAGACGAAGGTTTCTAACCATCAGAGGAGTGAAGTTCTGGAACAGACTCCCAAGGAGAACAGTGGGGGCAAAAGACCTATCTGGCTTCAAGATTAAGCTAGGTAAGTTTATGGAGGGGATGGTTTGATGAGATAACATGATCTTGGCAATTATTGAAACCTTGACTATCAGTGGTAAATAGGCCCAATGGCCGGTGACGGGATGTTAGAAGTTATTACAGAGAAGCTTTTCCTGGGTGTCTTGCTGGTGAGTCTTGCCCACATGCTCAGGGTTCAGCTGATCGCCATTTTTGGGGTCGGGAAGGAATTTTCCTGCAGGGTAGATTGGCTGAGGCCCGGGAGGTTTTTTGCCTTCCTCTGCAGCATGGGGCACGGGTCACTTGCTGGAGGATTCTCTGCATCTTGAAGTCTTTAAACCATGATTTGAAGACTTCAATAGCTGAGACATAGGTGAGAGGATTATTCCAGGAGTGGGTGGGTGAGATTCTGTGGCCTGCATTGTGCAGAAGGTCAGACTAGATGATCATAATGGTCCCTTCTGACCTTAAAGTCTATGAGTTTATGAGTATTTTTGCCTGCAACTTAAAGAAGTATGGATTGGATGAATGGACTATAAGGTGGATAGAAAGCTGGCTAGATTGTCGGGCTCAACAGGTAGTGATCAGTGGCTCGATGTCTAGTTGGCAGCTGGTATCAAGCGGAGTGCCCCGAGGATCAGTCCTGGGGCCAGTTTTGTTCAACATCTTCATTAATGATCTGGAGGATGGGATGGATTGCACCCTCAGTAAGTTCGCAGATGACACTAAAATGGGGGGAGAGGTAGATACCCTGGAGGGTAGGGATAGGGTCCAGAGTTACCTAGACAAATTAGAGGATTGGGCCAAAAGAAATCTGATGAGGTTCAACAAGGACAAGTGCAGAGTCCTGCACTTAGGACGGAAGAATCCCATGCACTGCTACAGACTAGGGACCGAATGGCTGGGCAGCAGTTCTGCAGAAAAGGAGCTGGGGATTACAGTGGATGAGAAGCTGGATATTAGTCAACAGTGTGCCCTTGTTGCCAAGAAGGCTAATCGCATATTGGGCTGCATTAGTAGGAGCATTGCCAGCAGATCGAGGGACGTGATTATTCCCCTCTACTCGGCATTGGTGAGGCCACACCTGTAGTATTGTGTCCAGTTTTGTTCCCCCCACTACAGAAGAGAATTGAACAAATTGGAAAGAGTCCAGCGGAGGGCAACGAAAATGAGCAGAGGGCTGGGGCACATGACTTACAAGGAGAGGCTGAGGAAACTGGGATTATTTCGTCTGCAGAAGAGAAGAATGAGGGGGGATTTGATAGCAGCCTTCAACTACCTGAAGGGGGGTTCCAAAGAGGATGGAGCTCGGCTGTTCTCACTGGTGGTAGATGACAGAACAAGGAGTAATGGTCTCAAGTTGCAGAGGGGGAGGTTTAGGTTGGATATTAGGAAACACTATTTCACTAGGAGGGTGGTGAAGCACTGGAATGGGTTCCCTAGGGAGGTGGTGGAATCTCCTTCCTTAGAGGTTTTTAAGGCCTGGCCACATTCCCCATTTCATATCATTATTAGTAAATAGAAGTGAACTGGTGAAGAGAGACCCCAATTTACAGCACATGGCATGAGGATTCCTTTCCACAATGGCCACTCAGAGCTGGGCCGTGCAGGGCAGATGTGTGGGGGTTAATCCTTTGCTGTATCAATCCATCACGTCCTGTGGTGCCAACGAGCAATGGGCCTGGGCTGCCTGTTACAGACCGTGCTGGGGAAGAGGCTGTAGACTCAGGGTCTGTAATCCAGGGACTTCACAGAGGCTCAACGTCACTGACCCAAAGGCCTGCGAGGGGCCTGGGGGATGCTGGGAGCCTGGGTTATCACAGATGTTAAAGCCAAAAGGGACCATTGTGATCATCTCGTCTGACCTTCCATATAGCACAGTCCGGAGAACCAGCCATGGTGCAGGGGGCTGGTGGTCTGAGCTCTGGAGTGGTTGACTGTACAGGACAGCTGGACTCTGGCTGAGACAATTCCACCCATCAGGTGGCTCATAACCCCAGTGCTGTCCCTATGGCTAACAAACGGGATGTGGGAAAGTTTCTGTCCCCCGTGTCAGGTGCTTTAACGTGCTCCTGTCTCAAGGCATCTGCTCAAAACCTTCTCCTCCCAAAGCATTTCTTCAGGGCTCTGGCTCTGAAGGCCGCTGCTCTATGTTCTTTGGACAAGACTTTCAATGGTGCCTCAGTTTTGGGGTCCTCAGCTGGGGACCCCATAAAGGGGCAGCAGTGATCAGCAGTCAGCCTGTGAGAATCAGGCTTTGTGAATGTATCTCAGGTCGGACACCCCAAGTCCCATCACTTTGCCATCCTCACCCTTCTGTTCCTACACACAGGACTTTGTGTTTCCCATGTTAAAATGTATTTTGTTTGATTGTGCCCCAGGTACCAAGCGGCTCAGATCAGTCTGAACCCTGCCCTGCTCTGCCCTGCCGTGTCCTGTTACGGGTTTATTTCTGTCAGTGGATTTATATGGTGCCTTTCCTAAACCCTTCTGCTTCAACAGTATTTAAAGCCACAATTAAACCTAAAGGCAGAAGCCAGCAGTGCCCATGCCTGACACAGCAGCAGCTGGCCAAGCCTAACGCAAAGGCCAAGCCATACTGGGCTCTGTCGGGCAGTGGGGAAAGTTGGAGGAACCAGGTTACCGCAGAGAGCAGCAAACTGCTCCAGCCCCTGCCCAGGGGCAATGAGCCGGCACTTTGTTATCTCAGCTCATTGAGTAAACTGGTCACTCAGGGCTGGGTCCTAACGCACCAGAACTGTTAGATTACAAAGGAAATTGCAATTGTGGCAGCAACTGTCACCTCGTAATGGGGCAATAAAATGGCAACACCCATAACGGTCTGTGCAGGAGAGCTCTGTGCCCGGCCCTTCGGTCCATATCCGTAGCGGTGGGGTGTGGGTGCTGAGCAGGACGGGGAGAGGCTGGATCCCTGAGGGATGCTACGGATGGGTGGGGGGTCTTGGAATGGAAGAGTTGGGTCCATTACAGGTTATAGAGTCATAGAGGAGGGAGAACTGGGACGGGTGAGGAACAGACTGAACTTTTCTTACGTCCTACAGATGGCTGTGTGCATTGGCACTGGAACTAGGGGTTTTGGGGGTTCTGCCGCACCCCCAGATTGAAGTGTTCCCATTATATACAGGGTTTATAGTTTGGTTCCATGGCTCTCAGCACCCCCAGTATAAAAATTGTTCCAGCGCCCCGGACTGTGTGTGGTGTCCCCCGGCCCACACTGTGGGGTCCTGGTTCCTTTAACCTTTTGCATTTTCCCCTTATTTTTCTGACAGTTTCTATTCAATAAAGTGTGTTTGGATGGAAATTAATGCAGTGACTGGGGGGGTCAGAGAAGCAGCCAGTGAGGAGAGAGCACCCAGAAGTGGGGACAACGTTGCCCCTGTCCTGAGTGACCACAACAAGACTGGGGGGTCAGCTTCCCAGGAATCTTGGTCCCAGCCTTGCTGCGGTTGCGAGGACTCTGCTGCACCTCTGGGTTGGAGCAAGGACTCTTCCTTTTGCTGTCTGATTCCACTGGAGTTGTGCAGAAAGCCAGGAAAGTTCCCCACAAGAGCGGGGCAATTCCCCCGTTTACACACTGCTCCCAGGTACCGATGTTGGGAAACGCCTGATCAAGCGATGCCAACGCAGCCCTGACACCTTTATCCAGATCTCCCTGCAGCTGGCTCATGGCCAGTGCCATGCCAAGGGTTCAAAGAGTGAAATCCCCCCAGCCACCCCCCCCAACAAGACACTGCCATTCAGCACTAAGTTCCTTAGCAAACACAGCTAGCGAACAGGGGACTGCAAACAGGGGAGTTTGACTCATAGACTCATAGACTTTAAGGTCAGAAGGGACCATTATGATCATCTAGTCTCACCTCCTGCACAAAGCAGGCCACAGAATCTCACCCACCCACTGCTGGAATAATCCTCTCACCTATGTCTCAGCTATTGAAGTCCTCAAATCATGGTTTAAAGACTTCAAGATGCAGAGAATCCTCCAGCAAGTGACCCATGCCCCATGCTGCAGAGGAAGGTAAAAAACCTCCAGGGCCTCTGCCGATCTACGCTGGAGGAAAATTCCTTCCCGACCCCAAATATGGCGATCAGCTGAACCCTGAGCACGTAGGCAAGACTCACCAGCCAGACACCCAGGAAAAAGTTCTCTGTAGTAACTTCTAACATTTGAGAGGGAGTTTGTGGGAGGGAGATGTAATAGAGTCGCTATGCTTAGGAAGGGCCAACACTGCTCCTGTCTCCTCCTGTGCCTGTATCCAGACAGACAACCTGACCATGGCTGCCTCTACCCAGATCCTGGTGTGGGTTTGCAGAGACTGTGGCCTGCATTTCCTCTCACAGAAGCCAGGCTGGGGGGACCATCCAGTGTGAAAGGTGCCTGCTGGTGGAATCTCTCCGGAGGCAGGTGAGAGAGCTAAAGGAGGAGGTGGCTAGGCTGAGGAGCATCTGTGCCCAGGAGGAATTCCTTGAGAGAGTCATATGGAGACATCCAAGGCTGAGGACACTATCCAGCTGCAGACGATTCCTGTCACACCGCCGGGGGAGGAGGATATGGCTCTGTCACACGGAGGACACTGGCTGGCTACTTCTGGCAGCAGACAGAGCTCCACCCCTACTCCCAATCCACCCACCACGGTGATGGAAAACAATTATGCTGCCTTGGCATTGAGCAATGAGGAATCATCCCCAAAGGTGGAGGAGGAGAAGCCATGTACCCCCATGTATCCAAGGCTGGTGGATCGCAGCCACCACTCCCAGGGGGAACGTAAGGTAGTGGTGGTTGGTGACTCTCTTCTGAGGGGGATGGAGGCACCCATCTGTCACCCTGACATGGCATCCCGGGAGGTACGCTGCCTGCCAGGGGCCCCTATCTGAAACGTTACAGATGGATTGTCGAGGATCATCCGGCTCTGACTACCACCCCCTGCTACTCATCCATGTGGGCACTAATGATACCGTGAGGTCTGACCCTCAGCAGATCAGACGTGACTACGGGGCTCTGGGAGTGAGGGTGAAGGAGTTGGGAGCGCAGGTGATGTTCTCGTCAATCCTTCTGGTGAAGGGTAGGGGCCCGGGCAGAGACGGATGCATCCTGGAGGTGAATTCCTGGCTGTGAGGATGGTGTCACCAGGAGGGCTTTGGCTTCCTTGACCACGGGATGCTGTTCCAGGAAGAAGGACTGCAGAGCAGAGATGGGGTCCATCTATCGAGGAAGGGGAAGAGCATATTTGGATACAGACTGGCTAACCTAGTGAGGGGGGCTTTAAACTAGGTTTGACGGGGGCAGGTAAGTCAAAAACATGGAAACCTGGGAGAAGGGTTGGAATTTGGAGGGAGAATGGGCTGGTATAGCAGGGATAAAAGAGAGACAAGACAGAACTGGAGTGGGGGGCGGAAATCAAATCAGTATCTCAGATGTCTGTATGATAATGTGAGAAGACAATTGCAGCAGCACGGGAGCCAGCAAACAGAGCTGTAAACAGGGGCGTTTGAGTGGGAGTTCTGTTGGAGGAGAAGGCATTTGCAGAGGCTGGTAGGGGCAGTGTGCTGGGAGAGAAGCTGAGCCCTGTAAGGGGAATTTGAGGGGAAGACTAGGAGAACCAGGCAGAGGAAAAGACAGACTAGAGAAGGGAGGGTTGTAGTGCTCACTGGGGGTTTGTTTTGCTGTGGGTGGTGGTGTTCTGGTTGGGTTTGTGTTTCCCGAACTAACAGGATTCAGGTGGGAAGGTTATGACCGATACAGAGGCAGCAGTGGTCATAAGCCAAGTAGTGGAGGACACAGTGAGGATGACTGGATGTGGCAGCTGCGGTATGTACATGATTCTGGAGGGGGTACCTGATAGGAGTTTTGTCTGCATGAAGTGCCGCCTGATAGAGCTGATGGAAGAAAAGATCCGAGGATTGGAGATACAGGTGGAAACTCTGGTCGAGTTTAGAAGGGGGTTCGAGCAGATGATGGCACAAAGGCACGAGGTGGCTGGAGGGGAAAGCTCAGAGATGCAGATGGAAGCAGGATCAAAGGCCTCTGAGGGGGGACTGCCGGGTGAAGAAAATGGAGAGTGGAAGCATGTGACTAAGAGAACCAGGCAGAGGAAAAGACGGGCCAGTGAAGGAGAAATAGAGCTCAAGAACAGGTTTGCGGAGTTGGAGAATGAAGAAGGGGTACAGCAGGTGGTCACTGAAGGTGGAAGGGCAAGGAAGAAGAGAGGAGCGGCTAGTCCCATAGAAAAAGGGGAAGAGTCAATGGAGACAACACCAAACATGAGCCCCAGGGGGATACAGGATGGGTTGAAGAGGATTACAAGGGAAAATAGGAATGGAAAGGACTTGCAGCCAGAGGGAACAGGGGATAGACCGGAAAATCAGACTGTAACCAGGAAAAGGCAGGTCTACGTGATTGGGGACTCCTTACTGAGAAGAATAGACAGGCCTGTAACCAGAGCTGATCCAGAGAACTGTGTGCGGTCTACCGAGTGCTAAGATTCGGTATGTGGACCTGAGGCTGAAGAGGATCTTAAAGGGAGCGGGGAAGAATCCATTGATTGTCCTTCATGTGGGAACAAATGATACGGCTAGATTTTCACTGGAACGAATCAAGGGAGACTATGCCAGGCTGGGGAAGACGCTTAAGGAAATCGAGGCTCAGGTGATCTTCAGTGGGATTCTGCCTGTTCCTAGAGAAGGGCAACAAAGGTGTGACAGGATTATGATGATCAATAGATGGCTCAGGCAGTGGTGCTACAAGGAGGGCTTTGGGATGTATGGCCACTGGGAGGCATTCATGGACAGAGGACTGTTCTCTCGGGATGGACTTCACCTGAGTAGGGAGGGAAATAGACTTCTAGGATGGAGGCTGGCACAACTGATTAAGAGAGCTTTAAACTAGGAATCTGGGGGAGACGGTTGGGAGATGTCCAGGTAATCTCCACGCCGGATTTTAACATTGAGAGGGAAGACAACAAAGTAAGAGAGGACATAGCCGGGGGTAGGAGAATGGACATAAGGAGGAAGGGTAGTGTAGATACCAGTCTAATAGCTCTTACTGGCGGTAGAATGTCCGTGCCTAATCGGGTAAAGAATGTGAGTGAGGCCAAACAGCAAAAATTATGATGTTTGCATACTAATGCGAGGAGCCTAGGTAACAAAATGGAGGAACTAGAGCTACTGGTCCAGGAAGTGAAACCAGATATTATAGGAATAACCGAAACATGGTGGAATAGTAGTCATGACTGGAGTACAGGTATTGAAGGATATGTGCTGTTTAGGAATGACAGAAATAAAGGTAAAGGTGGGGGAGTAGCATTGTATATCGATGATGAGGTAGACTGTAAAGAAATAAGAAGCGATGGAATGGATAAGACAGAGTCTGTCTGGGCAAAAATCACATTGGGGAAAAAAGTTACTAGAGCCTCCCCTGGGATAGTGCTTGGGGTGTGCTATAGACCACCGGGATCTAATCTGGATATGGAGAGAGACCTCTTTAATATTTTTAAAGAAGTAAATACTAATGGGAATTGTGGAATCATGGGAGACTTTAACTTCCCAGATATAGACTGGAGATCGAGTGCTAGTAGGGCTCAGATTTTCCTAGATGTGATAGCTGATGAATTCCTTCACCAAGTAGTTGCTGAACCAACAAGAGGAGATGTCATTTTAGATTTGGATTTGGTGAGTAGTGAGGACCGCATAGAAGAAATGGTTGTAGGGGACAACCTTGGCTCGAGCGATCATGAGCTAATTCAGTTCAAACTGAATGGAAGGATAAACAAAAATAGATCTGTGACCAAGGTTTTTGATTTCAAAAGGGCCAACTTTAAAAAATTAAGGAAATTAGTTAGGGAAGTGGATTGGACTGAAGAATTTGTGGATCTAAAGGCAGAGGAGGTCTGGAATTACTTCAAGTCAAAGCTGTAGAAACTATCAGAAGCCTGTATCCCAAGAAAGGGGAAACAATTCATAGGCGAAAGTTGTAGACCAAACAGGATGAGCAAGCATCTCAGAGAGGTGATTAAGAAAAAGCAGAAAGCCTACAAGGAGTGGAAGATGGGAGGGATCAGCAAGGAAAGCTACCTTATTGAGGTCAGAGCATGTAGGGATAAAGTGAGAAAGGCCAAAAGTCATGTAGAGTTGGACCTTGCAAAGGGAATTAAAAACAATAGTAAAAGGTTCTATAGCCATATAAATAAGAAGAAAATAAAGAAGGAAGAAGTGGGACCGCTAAACACTGAGGATGTGCATTTAATTCTTTAAGGTGGTACATTTTTCCTGTAACCCGTGCGACACAGCTGCCTTACCCTGTGTTTCCTTTATCTTGGGGTTATTTAAAGGCAGTTAAACATTTGTTTCCATGGTCATGCATGGACCTTTTACTTTAAAAATTTCAATGGAATGCAGCAGACTTCTGTCAAGCTTTATCCAAACAAACTTTTCACAAAGTATCCAAAGTACCATTCATTAAACTTCAGAAAACCAAAAGTGGGGGGGGGGGGAGAGAGAAATAGTTTCCGGTGAACAAGAATTTTGCTTTAAGGCATTTACTTAACCCTTTGGGGTCAGGTTTTTTGACTTAAGACAATTAAAATCGTCCATACATTTTCAGCTATTCTGAATGCCAGCACACTGTGATGATTTACTGTGCACTGTTCCTCAGCAATTTGCTGCAGAGTTTCCACTTCGCTTTTAAGACTGGTAACCTCCTACCATAAACCTGACAGACCCTCACACAAAGACAGTAACAAAACAGCCTTTTTCTTATCCTGGGAGCACTTGGACGCCAGGGAAGGGGCGATGTCGTGGTGGGAGTCTGCTACAGACTACCAGACCAGCGGGATGAGGTGGATGAGGCTTTCTTCAGGCAACTAAGAGAAGTTACTAGATCACAGGCCCTGGTTCTCATGGGGGACTTCAATCACCCTCATATGTGCTGGGAGAGCAATACAACGGTGCACAGACAATCCAGGAAGTTTTTGGAAAGTGTAAGGGACAAATTCCTGGTGCAAGTGCTGGAGGAACCAACCCGGGGCAGAGCTCTTCATGACCTGATGCTCACAAACAGGGAAGACTTAGTAGGGGAAGCAAAAGTGGATGGGAACCTGGGAGGCAGTGACCATGAGATGGTCGGATTCAGGATCCTGACACAAGGAAGAAAGGAAAGCAGCAAAATATGGACCCTGGACTTCAGAAAAGCAGACTTTGACTCCCTCAGGGAACTGATGGGCAGGATCCCCTGGGAGAATAACATGACGGGGAAAGGAGTCCAGGAGAGCCAGCTGTATTTTAAAGAATCCTTATTAAGGTTGCAGGAACAAAACATCCCGATGTGTAGAAAGAAAAGTAAATATGGCAGATGACCATCTTCGCTTAACAGTGAAATCCTTGCTGATCTTAAACACAAAAAAGCAGCTTACAAGAAGTGGAAGATTGGACAAATGACCAGGGAGGAGTATAAAAATATTGCTCAGGCATGCAGGAGTGAAATCAGGAAGGGCAAATCACACTTGGAGTTACTCTTAACATCCCTTGCTAGCTTCTTTACACAAAGGGTATTCTTTAAACGCCCAAATGCCTTATGCAGCTGTAATGCTTATCAATCCTTAACAAGCAGAAGGGAAGGGAGAGGGATAGCACTTTATCTATCAAGCAGAGAATCGGTGCTTCTACTCCCTAATACCATCTTAGCATTCCAGCAGTTTCCTAGGTCTCTACTTAACCCTTTCATATCCCAACAAGCCTGAGCCCCGCCGCCCGGGCTTCAGCTTTGGCCCCGGTCCCCAGGAAGTCTAACGCCAGCCCTGGTGAGCCCATTCAAAAGGGACTGTGACCCACAGTTTGAGAAGTGTTGCTCTTTGAAGTCCACATGATCTTCTTCAGCTACTCCTAGCAGACGCAGAGACACCTTCACAGACTTGACCCACTCCTCTACCGTAATGTCTCCTGGTCTAGACGGGAACTCTGTGATCTTCTGTTCCTGTGGGACATAAATAGTAGGGGATTTCTTAGCTTCGGCTGCCTGTTGGTCTATAACTGCCTTGGCCAGCGATAAAGATTCTCTCTGTTCTGTTCTAGCTTGTTGTAATGCCTCATCTTGGTCTGATAATCTGTGCTGAAGTTCAGCAAACCGGGCCCATAGTTCTCCAGTTCCAGCCTTGGGGGGGCTCTTGACCAGGCCTGGACAGTGCTACCAGAATTCAACCAGTAAACCAATGGGGTGGACCCTGTGGATAGGATCCTCTTTGTGATGCCAGTTATGTAAGCGGGGGAATGGTCCCGCTATTGTGGGGATCTTTCTTAGTTTATCATAGAATCATAGAATCATCGAATATCAGGATTGGAAGGGACCTCAGAAGGTATCTAGTCCAACCCCCCTGGTAAAGTGGGCTAGTGAAAGGATCTGAGACCTCACTCCCACTTCCTTCACCCAGAGTCCTGCCTGACCTCGGAGACTCCCCTTCCACTCTCCTGTGTGGCAGAGTTCTTGTAACCCCAACAAGGCTGCGCCCAGAGCCCAGGGGGAGCTCAACCCCCAACCTTGTTGTAGGACAGGGGCTAAGGTGTCCCCACTCTGGGGTGCTCCCTCCACTCTGGACACGTCCCTGGTCCACTCATCATTACATACAGTTCAAAGCAAATAGAATTTATTAAACAGCAACCAATTTAAAAATAAGAAAAAATGGGAAAGGTTAAAGGAAAACATGTGACCCAGGATCCTGATTTCTCATCAGACCTTCCCCTTTCTTTTGGAACTGGGAAATGGCCAACCAAAAAACCCCACCAAGTTTCACTCAGGGCCCAACAGTGCCTTACACAGAGGCCAAGGATGGGCCCGTTACCCAATACCTCTGCCTTTGATCTCACCCTAACAAAGGCTTCTTGATGGTCCCAGCTCAGCTGCCAGGCAGGTCACAGAGTCTCTGTTTGCTCTGGGTTGGGATCCTGTATTTGCCAGCTGGGCTGATTTGCATGTTCAGCATCCTCAGCTCCTCCCTTTCTCGCCCACCCCCCCGCACCCCCAGTAGGCCTATAAATACCCCGGAGAGTCAGCGCCCAGCACAGGCTGAGCGCCGATCCTCATCGCTCCAGACCAGCCACCCAGACAGACAGGTGAGTCCCAGCCCCCACCCTCTCCTGTCCCTTCTCCCCTCCACTCTGGGTGCTGGACACTCAGCGGCAGCCAAGCCCGGGGACGGGGCTTCATGGCCGGATTTGCCCCAGCGCTTTAGTCGTCTCTGACCCACCCCTTCCCCCACAACACGGCCCGGCACCCTGTCCCCATGTGTCAGTGCTGAGCGTCCTCTCCCTGGGGCTCTGCTCCCCACGCCCCTGCCCTGCACGGCTGGAGCGGAGGGGCTGGGAGAGCCGCAGGTGTAGTAGTAGAATTGTATCTTTGTATTTTATATAATTTAGAATGAAGGTAAAGAATAATAATGTAGCATGTGTTATATGTATTGGTGTATGATTTGACCATATCCTGCCAGCCACCCTTTCTGAAAAGGACTCAGTTATCACCAATAAGTATTGGAACCCTTCCTTATTCCTTGGCAATTTATCAATAAAATCAATGTGAACCCTGTGCCACAGCCCGAGCCTTCGTTGTGCCTCACGGGTTGCCAGTGCGGAGTGACGAGCCTTGTCCTGAGCGCACCGCACACAATTCCGCACCCATGTTTTAACATCGTCTTCCCGACACTCCCATTCTGCTACTTGCGTTCGCCTTTTTAAAGTCCCTTCCACGCCTTCATGCAGAAACTGATGGGCCACATTAAGTATCTCCTGTCTTTCTATTTCTCCTGGAACTCGGTTCGGGCGGTCTGTGGTGCCATCTGTTGGCTCAGATGTGTCAGCACAGACGTTCCTTTTCTGACCTCTGGTTACAACTGCCATGTCATGCTGCGGGCTATTGTATCTACCCGGTTATTCCAGGTGGCCTCCAGACCCGTTCCTTTACTGTGTGCCCTTACATGTCGCACCGTTCACTATTTAGGGTTCTTTGTTACGCACTGGTGTGACGTTATTGACTTGAACTGGGACCGTATAGATCATTGTTGCAACCAAAGTCCTGTAGTGGCACCAAATCTTGTATAAAGGGGGTCAAAGAAGGTGTCTAAGACCAGGTTATGGTTGGCTGGCTATGATTATGCTAGTTGTATGCATGTGTCACTTATGTAATTAAAGTTATCAGTATTGGCTCTATACTGTCTGTATTTCAAATTTGTGCTGTGCTTCTGGGTAACACCCCAGACAAGTTGGTGTCAGCTCTGCCTAGCCTGCTGGATGACCCATTGAGGACCATCAGCTACACAACTGACCCATTGAAAGAAGGTGGACACACCTTTGACTCAGCAAGGTATGCAGGGACCTGCCTATGGACAGAACTCTAAGGTTTTTCCATGCCATGTGTTAGGATAGCTTGTCTCTGGGACAAAGGAAACAGAGACCACATGGCACGAGAATATAAAAATCTGCTGCAGATCCTCCATCTTGTCTTCAATCCTGCTTCATACCTCTGGAGGGACTTTGCTACAAACTGAAGCTCTATGCAAAGGACTGAATGACCCATCCCAGCGGTGGATGTACTCCAGAGACTTGATTTGAACCTGCAGTTTATTCCATCTCTGCTGCAAGCCTGAACCAAGAACTTTGCCATTACTGTATGTAATTGATTCCTTTTGCCCAATTTTAACTCTCATCTATAGTTCTTTCTTTTATGAATAAACCTTTAGATTTTAGATTCTAAAGGATTGGCAGCAGCGTGATTTGTGGGTAAGATCTGATTTGTATATTGACCTGGGTCTGGAGCTTGGTATTTTGGGATCGGGAGAACCTGTTTTCTTTTACTGGGGTATTGGTTTTCATAACCATTTGTCCCCATAACGAGTGGCACTGGTGGTGATACTGGGAAACTGGAGTGTCTAAGGGAATTGCTTGGGGTGACTTGTGGTTAGCCAGTGGGGTGAGACCAAAGTCCTCTCTGGCTGGCTGGTTTGGTTTGCCTTGGTGTGCAAAGAAACCCCAGCCTTGGGCTGTATCTGCCCTGCTTTATGCAATTTGTCCTGAATTGGCACTCTCAGTTGTGTCCTGCCAGAACCAGCATCGTTATAGCTGGTAAATTCATTTCCATTCCTCTGAATATGCAATATCCTTTCCATCTGCTGCTTTCCACCCATTCCTATACCAATCATGTACCCAAAACTGTGTCCCCTTCACACAAAAATCACTGTCAGCACAAATATACACAGACCATGGGGAATTTTCAGATTGCCTTAAAACCTGATAAACTGCGTGGAGTTCGGCAAGCTGGGCCAATCCATGATCCACACGTCCCTGAATGACTTCCTCTTCTAAGTTAACGGCAGCGTATTTTACACATCTTTTCCCTTGTACTACCATTGCACTCCCGTCAGTAACCCAGACCTGCTTTCCTTGCCCCACGGTATCTAATTCTTCCAGTGCAGGTGCCTGTACCAAGGTAATTCTTCACTCCAGAGTGACCTCTGGACAGTCCTGTCGGTTCCCTTTTTCAATTAGGGCATGTGTTAGCATGTCCGGCTTGGACACCGTTTCGGTGGGTACCCTTCTGTTAACTAAAATAAGTGTCCATTGGGCCATTCGGGTGTTTGAGACTTTACCTCCCATCAATCTCCCTGACAAAATGTACTTGAGAGGAGTGTGGATGCTTTGGATAGTAATAGGGGCTGTTCCTGTGTGTGGTTTAAAAGATTGTACTGCCCAGACACTCACTGCTAGGCACTCACGTTCACAGGGATCAAAATGTATTTCTGCTCCTTGTCATTCCCTGGATTCACGTGCTACCGGCACTAGCTTCCCTCTTCATTGGTTTGTAATAGCCTTGCAGCCAAGGCCATGTTATTAGCTGCCACATGAATAACAAAAGGCTGAGATTCATCAGGGAAATGCAGGGCTGGAGTTGAGAGAGCTTCTGTTTTAATAGGGTTAAAGTGGAGTCCTGCCCTTTCCCCCATTCCCGTTTTGTCTTTTTCTTTAGCGGTCGCCACAATGGGTGAGTGATTTCAGCGTATTTATAGATGTGTGGTCTAAGAAAATTCAATCCTCCCAGCAGAACTTTTAAAGAGTGGGCATCAGTAGGGGCCGGCATTTCTACTAGTGCCCTTACCTTCCTCTGCTCTACCTGTCTCCCTTCTTGTCCAATGACTATGCCCAGGTATGTAACCTGAGGTAGCCCCAACTGAGCCTTGTCCAAGGCTACTTTGAACTCTGTTCCCTGAATTAGTGGCAAAAAAAATTCCATTAGTGTTTGAGTTTGTGCCTCTGTTTCCCCAAATATCAAAATGTCACCTACATATGAAAACACAAATGGTCTTTCTTGTGGACTCAACTGGTCTAACATATCCACAACACGCCAATGGGCAATAGCCGGGCTGCTGTGATATCCCTGGGCAACCAACAAATGTCCATTGTTGCTCCTTTATTGTAAAGGCCGATCTTGGGAGTCTGGATGTAGGTGTATGGCAAAGAAACAGTTGGCCAGATCAATAACTGAGAAATATTTAGATGTTGCTTGTGCTTTTTGTATGGCCTGTGTCATATCAGCCACAATAGGGGCCATAGGGATGGTGCCTTTATTCAGTCTTCTATAATCGATTGTTAAACGCCAGGACTGGCCGTCTGCTTTAGCACTGGCCACACAGGGGAGTTTAAGGGTGAATTCGTTTTTCGAATGCCCCCCTGTTGTTCTAATTCCTGGATGGTTTAATAGAATCATAGAATCTCAGGGTTGGAAGGGACCTCAGGAGGTCATCTAGTCCAACCCCCTGCTCAAAGCAGGACCAAACCCCAACTAAATCATTGCAGCCAGGGCTTTGTCAAGCCTGACCTTAAAAACCTCTAAGGAAGGAGAGGTTTGCACCAGTTGGGCCTCTGCCTCTCTCGGGTGGGAGTATTGGTTTTGGGGAGGCACAAATTGCCCAACAATCTTTACACAGGCATTAATTTTACTACAATCAGTTTTCTTTTGAGCCCACACTGAGTAGAATTTCAAGCACCACTTTTCAGCTTGTTCAGCTGTAAGTGCGGTGACTGGTCTCTCTCCTCCTTTTGTTAACATAACACCCTGCCCAATTTTCCCTGAATGGGGAGGGGGAATTTCTAACTTCCAAAGAATACCTCTAGGCATATTGATTACTACATTGTTTTTGAACAATCAATCAGATCCCAGAATAATTTCATCAACCATATTGGGAGTCTGGATCAAATCCCCTAATTTCTCAAACCCTTGCACCGAATAGGGGACTTGGAGCCATTCCCACCCGAGACTAGGTTTCCCTTGAAAGGATTTCAAAGCTACCTCTTGTAATCTCTTTCCTGCTTTTGGGGTTGTTTTAATTAAGGATAGAGCGGCTCCTGAATCTATTAAAGCTGCTGTAGGGGTATATCCACCCTGTTGAACGTACACACATGGTCGTCCCCCGGGATACCAGGAGACCTTGCCTATGAACCTCCACCTCTGTGCCCCTACAGGTGGTGGGGGTTCCCCATTCAGCAGGCCCCTCTATTCTTGACCCAGAAAAGGGAGTGGGTCCGGGAGGCATTGCAGCGAGGAAGAAAAGGGTGGTGCACTAGGAGTTACTCCGGCCACCTCTTTTGGTGGATTTGCAACCTCCTGGCTTCCCTGACTAGTTCCAGTGTAGGGCCGGTTCCACTGCTCTCGGTTGGCTCCATGCTGCATTAGCGGTCGCCAGGCTACCCGGCGAACCTCATTTTCCATGTACCCACCTCCCTCCTTTGATTGCTGGGAGGAGGCTGTCTGATATTGCCGGGGGTCTGGGTATAACCGATCTCCTTGTCACCCCCAGTTTCCCCGTCCATGGGAGCGGCCTCTAGTGTATCCTCCTCGGGGTCCCGGGATTCCCTTTGCGCCGCTGTCGTGGGTGTACGTAACTGCTGGTTCTAATGCAGCTCCATAGGCAGCTCTTTCCTTTTTTACACTGGGCTGCGGTCCGGAATGGGTAGTTATTTGTTGGACCAAACCTCTTAGTTCCCCCAGGGTAGCTGGGCGACCCTCTTGCCCAATTCCAAGTCTCCCGGAGCAGTAGGGGGCTAGAGAAGCAGCGCAGTCTCTTAAGGATTGTACGCTGAATGCCAGTATGTCCAGCGCGCTGGCGCCACCCACCGGTGTTAAACCGGCCATTACCTGCATCAGACCCCATCGGGTTAAATAATTCTCGGGGTCCTCATTGGGCTCTTGGGTTATAGTTACGACTTGTGCTATAAAATTGCGCCTGCCTATTTGCTCCCCAAAACGTCCCATTGAAGTCAATATGCTGTCGTCCTCGTCGACTCTAATCCTATCTAGGACCCCGCACATCTCTGAAGCTGCGCAGATGCCCATCAAGCGGCAGACTTCAACTGCGTTCAGCTCTTCCCTTACCGCGAGCAAAAACACATTCGAACACCACCTGGAGAAATTGTCTCTCGTTAGGGGTCCCAAACTGTCAGCCATGGCTTTTAGGTCAGCAGTTGATACAGGGGCATTGGTGACAGTTGTATTTCCCCCTCCCTCTGCTGGTGTTGGGACTGTAGTTTGTCATATGGCTGCGATAGGGTTTTATTCAATAGGTTCCGATCCCTGGGGCTCATCCCATATATCTCCATTCCAAGCTTCACTAGGGTCCCATTCTCCCTCCCATTCAGGGATCTCAGCGTATTGGGCTTGGTCCTGTTCTCCTGCTGTCACAGCTGCTACTTGGCGGGTGGCCAACCCCAATTTTATTTGAGATATTTAATAATAGATTCACAGTGGTTGTGATTGGCAGGGGCTCAACCTTGTTCTGACGTTAGCTTCTTTACCATTCCCTGTAAAACCTGAGTCTCTCTTTGTATTTTATCTTTTCCCTCTATTTGTTCAGATAATCCCCTCTCTTTTATTTTAACTTCTCTTAGGGTATCTTTGAGAACGTCTAACTGGCCTTGGACCCCAGTGGCCAGTATTTTCCATTTATAAGTTTCTCGGTCCGATACACCAAGTTTCTCATGCAGTGCGGCGGTTTCCTCTCGGCAGCTAGCCAAGCGAAGGAATGCCTCATTGCATGAGCCCCACAATAGCCAAATTGCAGCGGTCTCTCTTTTTATCGGGGTCGATGGCCTGTAGACCAACAAATATTTTGCCAACCTATCTTCCAAATCAGCTATAGTACAGACATCAGCTAGTGCTTGTTCAGGCCATGGGCTGTGCCCAAACATTTGCAAAATTTTCTTAAAAGGAGTCGTTTCCTGTAGGAATGGCAATTTTTTCTGCTTTTCTTGAGCTTTGTCCTTAGGGGACTCTTTTCGTTTGAACATATTTTCTTTATGAATCTCTTTTACCCGTATACTTTTTCTGTGCCCACGCTCATGCTGGGACTTACACAACACAAAAAGTCTCTACCCACTAAAACCCTGACAGAGCAGGCGGGGAGAACGCTAAGCCCCTACCTTTTGGGCTTGAGCCTGTTACTACTGAGGGTATATTCACCTATGCAATTTTCCCCGACAGATGGGTAGGAGCAGCGAGGACTCTAATCCTCCCCCTTATGGCCTAGTATCTCTACAACCAGGGGTGTGCACACCTGAATGATCGATCACTGTATACGTATGGTATTCCTTTTAACAGTATTTTCAACAATCACTGTGCATGTCTTCCCCCTTTTGCAATTTTCCACCAAAAATGTTATGCTTATAAGAAGCACACGGGATCTTTTTCAGGCGAAAAGGCAATACGCCGCATTTAATGGAAATACCATAATTAGCATATGCATTCAATCTCTCTCTCTCATACACACACACTGTCCCATCAGTCGATGTTATAGTTACTAGTCCAGAGTCTGGATCAATCTAATGACCAGCGAGGTTGATCATGGGTAGGGAGGAGCCGGGTTCTGTCGGTCGCAACATGATGCTCCGGGGAAGTTTTGGCAGGATGAACACAAAGTTTATGGCAAGGCTCCTGTTTCTATAGTGATTTTCCTTCATTGGGACCAATAAGTTTTGCACCGTCATGCTGTAATCTATTGTTATTCGATGAGTGCTTGTTTTCTTAAATTGTCCTTCTCATCCTTTATCTTGTTCTTTCATCAAGTCTCTCAGGGAGTTACCCCAGGCTGGTTTTGATCACAGCTCTTGTCCCCATTGATAGGTGCCTGTCTCATCTTTAGAGTCGTCAATCTGCCCTTCTCTGACATTGCAACACGCCCATATTGAAATCTCCTGGCGCCCTTGTGTCTGTCCTCGGTTCCGCCCTAGAACATCTGGTTCAGTGATGGCCTTCACACTTATCTTCTAACACACACATTCCTCATTCACACACAACAGGATTGATTTACACAGAACATTTCAACAGGAACATGAAATTGCAATGCAAAAGAAAAACAATCATTGCGTTCTTTTACTTATTTTAAAATGCTAAACCTACAACAAAGTGGTGACCCTAAAGGTCTGTCATTGCCTTGAAATCAGCTTCAGATACAGACTCTGGCTGATGCATCTCTACCAATGGCCCATTAGGCCATTCCTCTCTGCTTTCAGAAAGGGTGGCTGGCAGCATATGGTCAAATCAGACACCAATGTATTTAATACATGCTATATTATTATCTTATTATTCTTTATCCTTCATTCTAAATTATACTAAATACAAACATAACTACTGCTACTACACAGGCAGACGGGCCATTGGGAACAAGCCCAGGGAGATGGGCCCCAGACAGCTCCCCTACCCCATGGGGGACTCTGAGTTGAGTCCTCTGGGGCTGGGGGATGGGATCCCTCTCGCAGCCCTTCCAGCCCTGCCAGTCCCTTCAGAAAACAGCCCAGCTCTGGAGCGCCTCCCTCAGGAAGTACCCCCAGGGGGGTGTCTCGGGCTCTTGTGGCCCCATCTCCTTTGTGTTTTCTCCCCAGGGGCAGCGAGAAGATGGGGCCAGTCGCCTACTTCAGCCTCTGCCTCCTCGGCTGCCTGATCTTTAACCCCTCGCTGGCAGGTGAGTCCCTGCCCGGCCCTCAGAGCTGGAGCCCCCGAGGGCTGGTTGCCATGGTGGGAATTGGAAAGTGAATTCATTTCCCTCATTGCTCCCAGAGCCACTGCCCGTCCCCTGCTGCTGGGGGTCACTGCCCTGGGGGAGCCAGGCCCTGCGGCCCCCTCCCCAGGGAGCGGGTGAGAGAAGGTGGATGAAATGCCCCCCAGGGTCAGCTCTTCCCATGAGGATTGGGTGGGGCCAGTCCCTGGGCAACGGGCGCTCAGCCCCTGTCAGCTACAGGCTCCCACCCCACCCTCCCGTGTTCCCCTCCCACTGGCCGGGCGAGTCCCCCCGGGGTCCCTCTCCAAGGGCTGGTCATGGCTCCGCTCCAGCCCCAGCTTCTCCCCCATCCAGCCTCTGATCCCGGCTGGGCTGCCCCATTCCCTGCACACTGAGCCTTTCTCCTCCAGACTGTCCCGTTCCCTCCCCCTGCTGGGATACGGCTCTGCCCCGTCCCCCTCTGCCCCCAGCCCTGAGAAGGGCAGTTCCCCTCCCCTCCGCCCCAGCCCCACAGATCCCTGCTATCCTCCCTCTTTATATCTCATCTCCCTGGGCCTGTCCCCACCCTTCCCTCCTCCTCCAACCCCCCAGCTCCTTCCATCCAGAACTGGGACCCTGCTTCCCTGGCCCCACTGTCCCGCATGGCCCAGGGAGAGACGGGGAGAAGCTCAGGGGGGCAGGAATTCCCTCTGCCCGAGGGCTGCAGCTGAATGGGGGCCACTGTGGCTGGCAGCTCCATATTTCCCCCCTTCCCTGGGGCTGGGAGTCCATGGGGCTCTCTGGGGAAGGGAGGGTCCATCAGCCATCCAGTGCACTGGCTCCTTCCTCCCCCCAGGGAGCCCTGGGGAAAGGAGCCCACGCCCCATTCAAACCCAGAGGCTCTGCCCTGCTGGGATCCCGGCTCTGGGCTGGGTTCCAGGAGCCCCGTTCTGCTGATGTGGGGTCTGGGCAAACCCAGCTTCTTCCTGCAGCGCCAGAGCCAGGAGGGTCCTGCCGGCCAGACACAGCCCCAAACGGGACCCGATGTTATTTGTGCTAATGGGAAAGTCACGGCTCTGCCTCTGAACAGCCTCTAACCGCGGCGTCCTGTCCCCACCATTGCTCCCCGGCCCCCTCTCTCTGCAGGGGTGCAGGCTGGATCCTGTCCCAGGGGCTGGTTCTCCTTCCAAGGCAACTGCTATCGATACTTCCGCCAAGGGAAAACCTGGATAGAGGCTGAGGTGAGAGGCGGAGATGGGGGTGGAAGCAGCGGGGCTCAGGGGCGCTGGGCTGGAGCTGGAGGCTGGGGGGATGGGGAGGTTTAAGGTCAGTATCAGAGTCAGTGAGCTGGGCTGGGTCAGGAAATTGGCTCCGGTGGCGGGGGGGAGCCAATGTTCCCTCTAATTTTTGACAGGCCGTGTGTGCAACAAATTTCTTCTGTGCAAATTGTTGTGCTTCTGTGCAAATGTTAGTGCGCGCAGTGTTTTGCCGTGTGTGCGGGGTTTAGCATCTGGGTGCGCACGCACACGCGCACAGCTTAGAGGGAACAGTGGTGGGAGCCTAGGGCTGGCACATTTCACGCTGCCACGGACAGAGCCCTGGGAACAGGCTGTGAGGGAACAACCGGCCCTGGCCTGGCTGGGGAGCAGAATACAATGTAAACGTAGCCCCTGGGGGGGGGCGGGGCACGATCTCCTCTGGGCCTGAGGCGCTTGGCATGCGCTGTGTGTACCAGGGACGGGCTGGGCCCAGGTGGGGTCACGTCTCCCTCCAGCAGCCGGCTCCGGCAGGGCCTGCTCCTTACTCGGTGTTACCAAAGCAGCTCCCTTAGCTCCGGTGGCAGGGCTGTGCTGAATGTCTCTGGCTGGCTGGCATGTGGCCAGGGAGTCGCAGCACAGGTCCCGATGGGGGGCTGGAGCCCCGTGTGATGCTGTGGGGGGCGCTGGGTGCACGTGGATGTTACCGCGGGGCTGGGAATTCCCTGTGCTCGTGCTCTGGGGGGCTGGGGGAACTGTGGGTTCTGCTGTCTCTGCTCAGTAGTTCCCAGCAATGCTGTTTAGTGCTTTGCCTGTCAGCACAGAACAGGGGCAGGTCACAGAGCCAGTACCCAGCAGGGCTCTGTCTGGGGCATGGGGACAGGGCAAGGCCGGCTGTGGGGATCTCAGCTCGGAGCCAGGGAAGGTTTCCTCTCCTCATGGAGCTGGGAGAGGGGAAAGCCCGTTAGCAGGAGTGCCCGGCTGGGCAGGCAGCTGGCCCAGAGACAGCGGCTCCCCGGGGGCAGCTATTATGCTAAATCCGGGCCATGTCTCTATGGGAAGCTGGGCCTGGAAGGAGGGACAGTCAGAAATCTTCTGGCTTTCCTGCCAGTCTCCCTCTGTGAGGCAGGTTTTCCAGGCCTCACGGCGTTCTTGGAGCTCTTTTCTGAGCTCTCCAATGCATTAACGGCCTGTCTGAGGAGGGACCCTGGACACGGTGCCCAGTGCTGGTCTCACTAGTGCCGGATACGTGTAACACCCCTCCCTGCTCCAACACGATGGCCCTGTGCTTGCACGTTCCAGGCTCACACTTGCCCTCTTGTGCGGCACTGCCCTGAGAGCTCACATTGAGCTGGTGGCTGCCATGACCCCTCAGTGCTTTTCAGTTCGACTCCCAGGCTACATCCCCCAGCTGTCAGTGTGGCCGGCTTCCCTGGTTCCTGGCCATGAGACCTTGTATCTAACTGTATTAAAGCACCCGTGGATCAAGTCAGCCCAGCTCACCGAGCGATCCCGATCCCTGCATAGACCAGACGTGTCCGTCACTATTTACCACTCCAGCAATCTCACCGTCACCGGCAGCTTCACCTGCACTGATGTTGTATTGTCTCCCAGACCCCTGAGAGGGAGACTGAATAGCCCTGGCCTGAGAACAGACCCCTGATCTCTGTATAACTGGCTTTGTTTTTTCTTGTGCCAGGCTGAGTGCCAGCACCACTGGAAAGGGGCCCATCTCGTCTCCATTCACAGTGCTGGAGAAAATAACATGCTGGCCCATTACATCAAGCGGTACCACAAAACATACAGTTTTGTCTGGATCGGACTGTGGGATCTTGAGGAGGTGAGTGCCCGGTGCCCGCTCTGCCTCTGGCAGCCCCTCCCCAGGCCCCTAGGGGCTGTTTCTCTGCTCAGTGAGGTTGTTGTTTGGGGGGGGGGGCACCGGAGCAGGATTTCCATGGGAACGGGCTGGAAAGGGGCTACAACCACCTGTGTTTTCAGTCACAGGATCGATCCCCAGGGCCCGGTGCAGAGTATAAACGGCTGTTATAATATTCACGTTCGTTACACTAGCGCCCAGGGACCCACCACACCGGCCCGTTGTGCTCAGACCGTACATGCCCAGCGGGAACGGGAAGGTTACAGATCCCCCCTAGCCATGGAGGCTTCATCACTTACAGCTCAAAGTGGGCAACCGCGGTTCATTCCAGCCGTGAGTCGGGGGGGGGGGGGGGGTGTCTCCAGTCCAGTCTCTAGTCCAGCAAACAGCCTGGCATAGGCACCGACTTCCTGATTGCCCTGGGGGTGCTCAACCCCTGCTCCATCCAGGGCCCTGCCCCCACTCCACCCCTCCCTCAAAACCCCAACGCACCTCTTCCCGTCCCTGCTCTGCCTCTTCCGCCCCATTCTTCCCACTCCCCCGAGGGCGCCCCTTAGATGACTGGTGACTCCCCATTCTGGGGGCGGGGGGGCATTATCTAAATGGGATGTCACATGTCCCCCCGACCAACCCTCCCCTGCGCCCAGCCCGGTGCCACCGCACTCTGCCAACCCCACGTATCCTGTGGGGGCTCTGTCCTCCTACTGTGCCTGCCCCCCACCCCGGCACGTTCCACCCCCTCCCTGGTGGGAAGGAGCCCGGGGGGGGGGAGCGGGAGGGGGCCGCTTCTAACTCCGGCCCCTCCCGGTCGCTGCTCTGCAGCCTGGCAGCTGCCTGAAGGAGCCTGGGGAGGCGGCTTCTGCTCCCTGCCCGGCTCGGCTACCAGGGACTGATGCTGAGTGAGCCGGAAACATGACATGGTGTTGGGGGGGCTCCGGCTCGCTCACCCCCGGTCCCTGGCTCCTGAGCCTGGATGGGGAGCAGAAGCCGCCTCCTCAGACAGGGTCTCAGGCAGCCACCAGCCCGTCAGGCCACAGAGCAGCATGTTAGTGGCTGGGAGGGACTGGTCCCGCCCCTTCCACTCCCAGTGTCTGGGGAAATTCCCCCCGATGTGTCGCTCAGCCCTGCCCCCGCCCCACCTCTTCCCAGCCCGTTCCCTGGGGCATGTCTCTAGCTGTGTAATCTTGGGTTTTACCGGGGCTCTGGTATCCTTTGTCTCTGCAGAATCGATGCTGGAGATGGTTCGATCATTCCCCGTTCACTTTCAGAGCTTGGGATAAAGGGCAACCCAATAATCTGACAGGAAAAGAGCACTGTGCGGTGTTATTTTACCATAAAGGTAAGCAGGGCTCATACTCCCATGGACCTACCACCCTGGAAGCCCTCTGACCACACCGGTCCTGAGATACAGATCCGGGCTGGCCCCAGCTCGGTCTGGGTGCAGATCCTCGCTCCTCTCTCTGCCCGTTGTCTGACCTGGTAAAACTCCTAATTCCCAGCTCCCCCGGGGTCAGTTCAGATCTCTGCTCCAGTGACAGGCAGGAGACACACTCACATGTGTGTGAACACACACACACACACAGACACACACACCTGTGGCCCCAGAGGGGGACTCTGCTGAACTGTTAAAGGGTGATGGCTCTGAGTCGCTGTTGCACCCTGTGACGGGTTGGTATCACAGAAACCACCTTGGAGATGCCACCTGGTGTGCCAAGGCTACTTCTGCCCCTGCTTTCCTGCCTTTTCCAGCTTTGGACTGCAGCAATACAGCGGTCCACAGACAATCCAGGAACTTTTTGGAAAGTGTAGGGGAAAATTTCCTGGTGCAATTGCTGGAGGAACCAACTAGGGGAAAAGCTCTTCTTGACCTGCTGCTCACAAACAGGGAAGAAATAGTAGAGGAAGCAATAGTGGATGGGAACCTGGGAGGCAGTGACCATGAGATGGTCGAATTCAGGATCCTGACAGAAGGAAGAAAGGAGAGCAGTAGAATACAGAGCCTGGACTTCAGAAAAGCAGACTTTGACTCCCTCGGGGAACTGATGGGCAAGGTCCCCTGGGAGATAAACATGAGGGGGAAAGGAGTCGAGGAAAGCTGGCTGTATTTTAAAGAATCCTTATTGAGGTTGCAGGAAGAAACCATCCCGATGTGCAGAAAGAAAAGTAAATATGGCAGGCGACCAGCTTGGCTTAACAGTGAAATCCTTGCTCGTCTTAAACACAAAAAAGCAGCTTACAAGAAGTGGAAGATTGGCCAAATGACCAGGGAGCAGTATAAAAATATTGTTCAGGCATGCAGGAGTGAAATTAGGAAGGCCAAATCACACTTGGAGTTGCAGCTAGCCGGAGATGTTAGGAGTAACAAGAAGGGTTTCTTCAGGTATGTGAGCAACAAGAAGAAAGTCAAGGAAAGTGTGGGCCCCTTGCTGACTGAGGGAGGGAACCTAGTGACAGAGGATGTGGAGAAAGCTAGTGTATTCAATGCTTTTTTTTGCCTCTGTCTTCAGGTGACCAGCCCCCTGTGGAGAAAGAAGTAGTTCGGGACTATTTAGAAAAGCTGGACGAGCACAAGTCCATGGGGCCGGATGCACTGCATCCGAGGGTGCTAAAGGAGTTGGCCGATGAGATTGGAGAGCCATTGGCCATTATCTTTGACAAATCATGGCAATCGGGGGAGGTCCCGGATGACTGGAAAAAAGCTAATGTAGTGCCAATCTTTAAAAAAGGGAAGAAGGAAGATCCGGGGAACTACAGGCCAGTCAGTCTCACCTCAGTCCCTGGAAAAATCATGGAACAAGGTCCTCAAGGACTCAATTCTGAACCACTTAAAGGAGGGGAAAGTGATCAGGAACAGTCAGCATGGATTCACCAAGGGCAAGTCATGCCTGACTAACCTAATTGCCTTCTATGATGAGATAACTGGCTCTGTGGGTGAGGGGAAAGCAGTGGATGTGCTATTTCTTGACTTTAGCAAAGCTTTTGATACAGTCTCCCACAGTGTTCTTGCCAGCAAGTTAAAGAAGTATGGGCTGGATGAATGGACGGTAAGGTGGATAGAAAACTGGCTGGATGGTCGTGCTCAACGGGTAGTGATCAATGGCTCCATGTCTAGTTGTCAGCCGGTATCAAGTGGAGTGCCCCAAGGGTCGGTGCTGGGGCCGGTTTTGTTCAATATCTTCATCAACGACCTGGAGGATGGTGTGGACTGCACTCTTAGCAAGTTTGCAGATGACACTAAACTGGGAGGAGTGGTAGATACGGTGGAGGGTAGAGATAGGATACAGAGGGACCTAGACAAATTAGAGGATTGGGCCAAAAGAAATCTGATGAGGTTCAACAAGGACAAGTGCAGAGTCCTGCACTTAGGACGGAAGAATCCCATGCACTGCTACAGACTAGGGACCGAATGGCTGGGCAGCAGTTCTGCAGAAAAGGACCTAGGGGTTACAGTGGACAAAAAGCTGAATATGAGTCAACAGTGTGCCCTTGTTGCCAAGAAGGCTAATGGCATTTTGGGCTGTATAAGTAGGGGCATTTCCAGCAGATCGAGGGACGTGATTATTCCCCTCTATTCGGCACTGGTGAGGCCTCATTTGGAGTACTGTGTCCAGTTTTGGGCCCCACACTACAAGAAGGATGTGGGGTCCAACGGAGAGCAACAAAAGAGTCCAACGAAGGGCAACAAAAATGATTAGGGGGCTGGAACACATGACTTATGAGGAGAGGCTGAGGGAACTGGGATTGTTTAGCCTGCAGAAGAGAAGAGTGAGGGGGGATTTGATAGTTGCTTTCAACTACCTAAAAGGGGGTTCCAAAGAGGATGGATCTAGACTGCTCTCAGTGGTAGAAGATGACAGAACAAGGAGTAATGGTCTCAAGTTGCTGAGGGGGAGGTTTAGGTTGGATATTAGGAAAAACTTTTTCACTAGTAGGGTGGTGAAGCACTGGGATGGGTTACCTAGGGAGGTGGTGGAATCTCCTTCCTTAGAGGTTTTTAAGGTCAGGCTTGACAAAGCCCTGGCTGGGATGATCTAGTTGGGGTTGGTCCTGCTTTGAGCAGGGGGTTGGACTAGATGACCTCCTGAGGTCCCTTCCAACCCTGAGATTCTATGATTCTATGAATCCTGTCTGTTTTGAGCCAGACCTGCTGGTCTGCTACAAACCCAGACCCAGGTCTGAACCACGTCCACTAACAGCTGTAGGCCTGCCTGGAAGCAGCTCAGGAAGTGTCCTTGCCTTTGACACCCAGGTGCCCAACTCCCAATATGGTTCAAACCCTGAATAAATCCGTTTTACCCTGTATAAAGCTTATACAGGGTAAACTCATAAATAGTTCACCCTCCATTTCACAGATAGAGAGATATGCACAGCTGTTTGCCCCCTCCAGGTACTAACAAGTACTCCAGGTAACTTAATAAGTAAGAAGTGATTTTAATAAGGCTCACTCTTTAGCCAGCTAAAGACAACGTGGAGGGGCCACCCCGGGGTTTAAATAGACTTTCTCCCCCAGATGGATGCTCCTCCCCAGTCCCTGTGTAGCATCATGTTACCCTGCAGTTTTGGGATCACATGGGCATGTCACATGTCGATGCACAATTCAGAAACTAGCCCAGTGACATTCCTGGCCAATCTCAGATGTGGATTGGTGTCTGGAACTTCTTTTTGTCTGTCAAGAGTTTCTTGATTGGGCACTTGACCTGCACATTCCATTCTCAAGACATGATCCCATGCTCTTACAAAGGCTATGTATAAAACCAGCAAATATAAAACCAATATTCATAACTTCAACTACAACAATGATACATGCATCCAAACAGGAGGAATAGATTCAGTAGATCATAACTGTTACAGAGATAGGTTACATGGTACATGTAGCATGAAACATATTCCAGTTACATCATATATACATTTATAAGCCTCTCCCCATAAAGTTTTATGGGGACACCGTCACACACCCCTACTCCACTGCACCAGGGTGTTGAACAGGCTGAACTGTGCAAACACTGATCCACACAATGATGTACGGGCGGGAGCTGCATTTGGCCCCCTCGTGGGGTCGTGTAGCTCACAAGCATCTGCACACCCGCCGGCTTCTTGTGAAAGTGTTGCCCAGTCTCGGAACGGTAACACAATGAACACGAATGACTGTTCCCAAGGAAACTGGCACCAGGGGGGATCCTTAGCAAAAGCTAGCCTGCAGCCAGGGAGCAGAGCCCGCAGGAGGTGCTGTAAGTGACCAGGTGCTCACGGTACCAGTGGGGAGGGAAAGAAGTTCTGAATCACCCAGGCAGCGACATCGACTAGCCAGCGTTGGTGTATGACGAGGGGTCATTTTGCAGACAGGTTGCAAACAGGAAAGGGGTGAAAATCACAACGAATCCCCTGCCCGGCCCCAATCATTGGGCGCTGTGTCCGTGTGGGGCTTGCAGCACCAGTGGGTGTGGGGAGAGAGGGGCAGGGCTGGGCTCTCAGACCAATTCCGTTATCTTGTGTTGCCAGGCATCCTGTTTTTGACTGGAACACCAGGTCGAAAAGTGACCCTGCTGACCCTGGTCCATTATACGTCAGGTTGGCAGTGCAGGGGGCTAAGGCAGGCTCCCTGCCTGCCCTGTCTCCGCAGCTCCCAGAAGCGGCCAGCATGTCCAGCTCCTAGGCACAGGTGCGATTAGGGAAGCGCCACATGCTTTCCCCACCCCCAGAGCAGGTCTGCAGCTCCCATTGGCTGGGAACCGCAACCAATGGAAACTGCGGGCACAGTGCCTGCGGACGTGGGCATCGCACATCATGCAGAGCAATCTGGCCACACCTCCGCCTAGGGGCCGGGCATGCCGGCTGCTTCCGGGAGCCGTGCGGAGTCAGGGCAGGAGGGAGCCTGCCTTAGCCCCGCTGCACCGCCAACCTGGAGCCACCTGAGGCAAGTCAGTAGCCTAAATGCTAGAGAATAACTGTAGGTTTTTCTACAACAGTTTCAATTGTTGTATTCAAGGGGTGGTAAGAAAGTTACTAATATCTGTCTTTGAGAAGAGAACTGATTTTTTAGACAAAGGAAATGTAGTAGATCTAATCTACCTGGATGTCAGTGCAGCACTGGATACAGTTCCACATGAGAAATTATTAGTTAAACTGGAGAAGATGGGGATTAATATGATAACTGAAAGGTGGATAAGGAACTGGTTAAAGGGGAGCCTACAGTGGGTCATACTGAAAGGTGAAATGTGAGACTGGAGGGAGCTTACTAGAGAAGTACTTTAGGGATTGGTCCTGGGACCTATCTTATTTAACATTTTTTAATTTATTTTAACATTGTTATTACTGCCCTTGGCACAAAAAGTGGGTGTGTGCTAATAACATTTGTGGATGACACAAAGTTGGGGGTATTGCCAATACGGAGGAGGACGGGAATATCATATAAGAAGATCTGGATTATCTTGTAAACTGGAGTAATAGAAATGTGATGTTTAATAGTGAAAAGTGCAAGGTCGTGCATTTAGGCACAAGAATTTTTGCTATAAATTGGGGACATGTCAGTTGGAAGTGACAGAGGAGGACAAAGACCTGGGTGTACCGGTTGATCACAGGATGACTATGAGCTACTAATGTGATGTGGCTGTGAAAAGGGCTAATGTGAAAAGGTCCTGGGGTGCATCAGGGGAGGTATTTCCAGTAGAAACAGTGAAGTGTTAGTACCATTGTGAGGGATCCCCCTGGCGTGTCACCTGGAACTGGGGTACCACTGAGCCCTCTGACCCACCACCCTGGACTCCCTGGACACTGTGCTGCTGTGACAAGCTGCAAACCCCCCAGCCGGCACTTCCCCCAGCATTCACACAGGCAGGGACACACCCAGCTGCAGTTACATGCAGGCTGACCAGCCACCCATAAACCACCCGTGTCCCAGCCTAGGGCCCCAGAGCTGTACCATGCTGCCCTGCTCAAAATCCCAACCAATATGAATTTATTTCCCAGTTTGCCTCTCCCTCAACGGGGAGAGGAAATGCAGCAGCCTTTGCGTCTTGAGCCAAGATTTCCAAGCACTTCATTCAAACTCACTGGTTTAGATCAAGCAAAAACAAGTTTATTAACAAGAGAAGATAGATTTTAAGTGATTATAAGGGACAGCAAACAGATCACAGCAGATTCCCTAGCAAATAAAAATGCAAACTAAACTTAACGTACTAGATGGATTGGATGTGAATTAGCAGTGTCTCACCCTGACTGCCCCAGCATTTACCTTGCAGCTTGGGATCCCCACCCTGGTTCCAAGTCCTTTTCCTTAGGAGCATCTCTCAGGTGTTCAGTTGTGGGGGAGTGAAGAACAACAGATGATGTCACCCCCGGAGCTATGTAGCTTTAACCTGTGGTAGGAACCCCTTGCTTCAAACTTGGTTCCCAGACCAGTTTGTGGAAAAACACAGGCACAAAAAGGAGTCCAGAGTCATATGAGCTGGTCACATGCCCTTGCTGAATCACAGCAGCCATTACTGACAGGCTGTCTGGAGAGTTCCCAGGAAGGCTCATCAGGTGGGGGATAAGCGTCTCCTAGGGCCTATTGTTTCCCCTAATGGCCCATTACCCTGAATGGGCCCTTCCCAACCAGCTGTCTACACTGGAAGCATCTTGCCTTGTGGGTGTCACCCAGGTGTGACTACATGTGAAATACAGACACAAAGCCAATATTCATAACTTTTGATACAAAAATGATACATGCACGCATATAGGATAATCATATTCAGCAAATCATAACGCTTCCAATGAGACCACACACGACCCATCTAGTACAAAATGCATCATCATTATGCCATGATCATACCATAATAATATTTCCAGAATGAATATGGGGTGTAGTGTCACAATCATTATACAAGGCACTGGTGAGACCTCGTCTGGAGTAAACTGTCTGCAATTCTAGTCTCCCATGTTGAATAAGATGAATTCAAACTGGACCAGGTGCAGAGAAGGGCTGCTAGGATCATAGGCGCCGACTCCGTGGGTGCTCCGGGGCTGGAGCACCGATGGGGAAAAATTGGTGGGTGCTCCGCACCCACCGGCAACTCCCTGTCCGCCCCGGACCCGCAGCAAACTCACCGGAGCACCGGGAGACGTTGCGGGGCCCCGCCCCCGCCACTGGGCAACGTTGCGTTGGCGTCGGGGGCGGGGCCCCGCCACGTAAGGCACATGGCAAAATATAATCCCAACTATACATACAAAATTACAGTGCCTAAATTAGCTGTTACACATCAAGAAAGAGATGTTGGAGTCATTTGCAGCACTCTGGAAGCACTATGCACTATGCTTCCAGAGTCCTGCAAATCTATAAATCCTTCTCACTGTGCCCGTATCATCCTGAGCTCCTTCTCCAGCTTCAGAAGACTTAAAAATTATCTCCAGTCATCACTGGTGCAGACACAACTGAATAACGTAGCTGTCCTTAACGTACAGCAAGAGAACATCAGGGAACTAGATGTAAGTAAGATAGCTGACAGTTTCATCCAGAAAGCTACAGGGAGACATAATGTCTCTAAACTGGGCCATTAGTGAAGACAGCTTATAGGTGATTGCAATGATTTTAATATACTGTAATTCATGATAATGTAATTATGTCATTCATAACAATTTTATCATTATTAAAATAGTAAAGATATCAATGGTAGGCACATTCAATAACTAGAATATGAAAGAAGTGTATAAATATGCTGAAAACAGCCTCCCAAAACTGGCAGAGTGACACCCTCCCCTGCCCCCTGCAAAACACACAAACCTCTTAAAAAGCATACACCGGCAAAAACAAGTCAGCGCCTATGATCCGAGAAATGGAAAACCTGCCTTATGGGAGGAGACTCAGAGCTTGGCTTGTTCAGCCTGACAAAATGAAGGCTGAGGGGAGCTCTGATTGCTCTCTATAAACACATCAGAGGGATAAATACCAGGAAGGGAGAGGAGTTATTTAAATTATGAGGTGATGTTGTCACAAGAAGAAATGGATATAAACTGGCCATCACCAAGTTTAGGCTTCAAGACTGAGCTTGGTAAGTTTATGGAGGGGATGGCATGAAGAGTTGGCTGCAATGGCATGTGGCCAAATGGTGACTGCCTGTAGCAAAAATCCTCAACAGCCAGAGACAGGACACTCGATGGGGAGGGCTCTGAGTTACTGCAGAGAATTCTTTTCCAGGTATTTGCCTGGCAAGTCTTCTCCACATGCTCAGGGTATAACTGATCACCATATTTGGGGTCAGGAAGGAATTTTCCCTTGGGTCAGATTGGCAGAGACCCGGGGGGGTTTTCACCTTCCTCTGCAGCATGGGGCACGGGTCACTTGCACGTTTAAACTAGTGTCAGTGGTGAATTCTCTGTAACTTGAAGTCTTTAAACCATCATTTGAAGACTTCAGTAACTCAGCCAGAGGGGAGGGGTCTATTACAGGAGTGGGTGGGCGAAGGTCTGTGGCCTGCGATGTGCCGGAGGTCAGACTAGATGATCACAATGGTGCCTTCTGACATTAGTAAGAGTATCTGAGTAAGAATAGACATTACAATTTTAAACCTAACCTGTGTCCTATATGTGTTCGTATTAGAGCTGAGTGGGTCTCATATTTATTTGATTTTCTTTCTTGATATAGGAATTAGATACAAAATGCTCCTGTCAATAATTTCTTAGTTATCTGGAAAAAAAAAAAAAAAAAAAGCATTTTCAATTGCCTAAGTAGCCCCTGGAATCACAGTTAAAGTTGCCCCCCGCCCCCGCCCCACCAAAATCTGAAATGGTGTCACTGTGGGCAGGCAAGAAATCCCCCCCTCCCCCATGCACAGCGACCTTGGCCTGACTGGCACTCCCTCCCCCACCAAATTTAGAAGCCAAACTAGGCCTATGCTGGGGTGCTCAGGGCTCCATCCCACCCTCCTCTCCCTTGGGTCCCATGCACAGGAGCTGAGATCTTCTCTGAGGGGCACAGAATGGGGTGGAGCAGGGGTCCCTGTATGGCCCAGCCTGCCCCACCCCACGGGTCATTTCTGTTTTTCTTTCTAGGTTTTCCGAAATGGCACGATTATCCCTGTGACAGCAAATTCTATTTCATTTGTAAGCGCAAACCCTAGGGGAGGCAGCTCGCCTGGACCCGGGGGCTCCCAACACCTGGGCTGTGAGTGAATCGGGTCCCTCCGGCTCCCCTGGGAGACCAGATCCTGTGTCCCCGGCTGCAAAGTCCCTTCTGCAAAACATCGCTGTGTTACGCTGTGTCACTCCCGCTCTGCTCTGCCCCCTTCTCTCCCTGTCGCACCCTCGCTCGGCTCTTCTCAGCGATCTCAGCACAGTGATAATAAACTTTCCCTGGAGCATTCAGATCAGTGTGTGTCTCCTTTCTCGTGTTCCTGACTCTGGCCTGGACAGTTCCATGTGTCGCCTGGCCCCAGCCTCAGCACCCCAGAGCCAGCGCTTCACAGGAGAGGAACGGGAATTAATGAGGAATAAGGAGGGCCCTGGCCTTCTGATAAAGACATGTGGGATCGGTACCCCTGAGACAGGGCCCATTCATCCCTCTTCCCTCTGCCCGTCTGTGACATTCTGTACCTCGTGGGAACACCCTACACCCCTGTCAGGGTTCCCTCCCCACTCTAAACTCTAGGGTAAAGACGTGGGGACCCGCATGAAGAGCCCCTAAGCTTATTTCTACCAGCTTAGGTTAAAACCCCCAAGGTACAAAATTCCCTGCACCTTGAGAAATGCTTCTTCCACTGCCACCATCAAGTACTCTAAACAGGAATCCAGGAAAGGAAACCACTTGAAGTCCCTTCCCCCCCAAAATATCCTCTCAAGCCCGTACCCCCCCTGTCCTGGGAAGCTTGGGGATAATCTCCTAACCAATTGGTTACACAGTGATCTAACCCCCGCCCCCCCACCGGGTTTTTAAAAACCATAGAAAACAGTCAGCTTCTTAAAAGAAGGATTTTATTAAAACAAAGAAGGTAAAATCATCTCTGTAAAATCAGGATGGTAACTAATTACAGGGCACTCAATTTCCAAACTCAGAGAGATTCCCTCCCCCTCTGGACAAAACCTTAAAGTTACAGAAAAACAGGAATAACCCTTCCCTCTCCCACAGGGAATGTATCACCAAGCAAAATAAACAGAAATCTACTCACAGTGCTGACTACACTTACTTTAGAAAAGTGAGGTTTGGTGAGGAGACTGGTTTTCTGTAGGTTCTTTCTGTCTTCCAAGATCACTCTGCCTCAGACAAAGAGACACTCACACAGCCTTCCCCCCTCCCAAAATTTGAAAGTATCTTGTCCCCTTATTGGTCAGATGCCAGCCAGGTCAGGCGTCAGTCTGGCTACCTGCATTTCTTAACCCTTTACTGGGAAGAGGATTTTATAGTACTGCATCAGACCCACTCCCTTCATATTTATGACAACCCCCATGTTCATCCTTATAATATGATTGTGTGGTGTCCAATGCAAAGTTTGTCATGTTGGGTGTCTTCAGAAGGCTCATGATGTGCTGAGCATTGTTGTTACAGTAATGTTATAGGTTGTAATTTCATGTATATAGTTATGAGGCTGAACATGTGTCCTCATGGCTTAAAACAAGCCCAGGCAAAAACTCTCCAAGAGCAGAGGGGCAGTTCACACCTCATCAGGGCATGTATGGGACAAACCCAGCCCAGGAACAAAGGACACTGGCCTAGGCAACAAGAAAGGGTCTGTTAGACTCTCAAGGGTGGGGTTGAAGCCCCAGTAACTGCTAGGGGAACGAGGAAAGCCTGGTGCATATCAATTTTCCCTGGGGCAGAAATCAGCATTCTGCTCTCAGATAGGGGAGGGGCTGGGACGTGCTCCCCCATGCCCAAGGAGGACAGCATGCCCTCAGGGCCAAGGGCATGGGAAATGTTGTCCCGGCTCTGAGATGGAGAGCTCAAACTCACCAGCTCTGCCTCCAGCTCACCAACTCTCTCTCCTCTGGCTCAGCGCTCTCCCCAGGCCAGCTCGGGCCCCTGCAATCCCCTTAGCTCTGCCCTACTCTGGCTCAGGCAGCCCCAGATCACACAAAGGATGGACCCCAGGCTTCTGACTCCCTCATTGGTCTGCTTGCTCTGTCAATTGGGCTGACCTGGAGCGTTGGCCTCTCCCCATTGGCCCTGGGGACTGTCAGTCTCAGGATCCTTTTTCCTCTTCAGCCCTTCCCCTTTCTCCGGGTATTTGGAGAGGCCCAACCAAAACCCATTCTCAGCTTCAATAATGGGCCAGCAGCCCCCTTACAAGTGGAAATCCACATCCTTTGCCAGGGCTAACCAAAGGCTGAGGGGAGAGATGATTGCTCTTTATAAACACATCAGAGGGATAAATACCAGGGAGGGAGAGGAGTTATTTCAGGTAAGAGCCAATGTGGAACCAAAAACTAATACAGATAAACTGGCCATCGGTAAATTTAGGCTTGAAATTAGGTGAAGGTTTCTAGCCATCAGAGGAGTGAAGTTCTGGAGCAGCCTCCCAAGGGGAGCAGTGGGGGCAAAAAACCGAACTGGCTTCTAGACTGAGCTTGATAAGTTTATGGAGGGGATGGGAGGATGAGACTGCCTGCAATGGCATGTAGCCGATCGGTGACTGCCAGCAGCAAGTATCTCCAACGGCCGGTGATGGGACACTAGCTGGGGAGGGCTCTGCATTAGCACAGAAACTCTGCGTTAGCACAGAAACTCTGGGGGGTTTCGCCTTCCCCTGCAGCATGGGGCACGGGTCACTTGCTGGTTTGAACTCGAGTGAATGGGGGATTCTCTGAAACTTGAAGTCTTTAACCCATGATGTGAGGATGTCAGGAACTCAGCCAGAGGTTGGAGGTCTATTACAGCAGTGGGTGGGCCAAGTTCTGTGGTTTGCGATGTGCAGGAGGTCAGACAAGATGATCATTATGATCCCTTCTGGCCTTAAAGCCTGTGCGTCTATGAACCTTGGCCACATGGCAGGATCTGGCAGTGACCATCTGCCCAGCCCATAGAGCGCCGGGGGATGGGGAGGTGCCTGGCTAACGCCCCTTGGCTGGCTCCTTAGAAAGTAAGTGTCTTAATCCACTAACCTATAGGAGAAGGGTACCCATATATTTCTTAGGGTACGGAAATAAGATTTGGGTATAGTACGTTGGGCCTGAATTACATAGGGACAGGATCCTTTAAAATACCTTGTAAGAGAGGCTGTTGTAGGCTCTTCTAACTCCTGAAGCTTTGGTTTCTTGGGGTGCTTTTTCCAGTTCTCCTATATGCTATATACTATCTTTTTATCGATCTATTCTATCTTCTATTGCACTATTAGCTCGGCTTGTGAAGTATAGTAAAACTACTCAACATTTCTAAATGTTGGGGAAGCCAGCAGTATCGTGATATCAGGCATGCCAGGAGTGAGGCTGGTCCTTCCCCTCCTATCACAGGTATGACAGTGTCTCCATAAAACTTTATGGGGAGATGCTTACAAATGTATATATGATGTAACTGGAATATGTTTTATGCTACATGTGCCATGTAACATATCTCTGTAAAAGTTATGATCTACTGAATCTATTCCTCCTGGTTGTATGCAGGTATCAATTTTGTAGTTGAAGTTATCAATATTGGTTGTATTTCTTGAAAAAGGGATGTGCAGGTAAAATGCAAGCACTTAACAGACAAAAGAAGCGGCAGACACCAATCCACATCTGAGCTTGGCCAGGAATGTGACTGGCTGGGCTGGTTATTGAGTTGTGCATGGACATGTGACTTGCCCATGTGATCCCAAAACATAAAACATATTCCAGTTACATCATATATACATTTATAAGCATCTCCCCATAAAGTCTTATGGAGACACCGTCACAACCGGGTCCTCAAGGAAGGGTGTGAGTATGTTAGTGTAACCCTTCTGCCTGTCAGAGTTGGCAGCAACAAGGGCCGGGTTCAGTATCTAGAGGTTCCGTTCCAAAGACACAATGCAAAACCGGCTCAAGCCCCTACCCAGTGACCTGGAACAAATATATATCAAACCCGCCCCCAGGGCACCTTTAAGAGGCAATACTTCCCCTCTCGCAAGCACAGAGTCTGAGTGTAGCAAAAGCCTTTTAATGACAGAGAGAAACAATGCAGCATTGGTTGGGGAAACACCACAAACAGGATTCATAAAACCAACCATGAACGAGAAGACCCACCCCCGCCCCCAAGCAGAGTGGGCTGTGTCCTCTCCCTTTGGTTCTTGAGTCCAGCGACCCCAAGTGTCACCCAAAGTCCCAAAAGTCCAACAACCCAAAAGTCCAGCCCCAGAGTTCAAAAGTTCATCTGCAGAGGGTTACCTTCCCCCCCGTCGCCCCGCAGTTTGGGTGGAAATGGGGAGGGGAGAGGTAAGTGGCACCTTACATGGCTCAAAGCTGACTGCCCCGCCCCTCCGTGGGGCTTCGCTCTGCTCTGCTCTGCCAGCCATCCCATGAGCCGTTCCAGTTGTCCCGCAAACTGCTCCGCTCCACCAGCCTGCCCTGCCAACTGCTCCGCCAACTGCTCAGCAATATATCTTCAGGCTCCCCCACTGCTTAACACAGAGCTCAGTGATTTCAGCTCTTAGTAACTTTAGCTCTTTAGTGATTTCAGCTTGTAGGAAGGGGAGCCTTAGTGCTCATTTGCACCATTAGCCCAAAGTGAGTTCAGCTCAGCAGCCTGTAACTAAACACCTAAAGAACTCAAAATTAGCTCTGATATTCCACGGGGGAGGGGGAATTAGCATTTAGGGCCCTCAGAAGGCAGCCCATACCACCAGGTACAAATATCCATCCCCCAACCTCTCTCAATTCACTGGGTTTTGGAACCCATGTCCCCTGCCTAGCGAGTGCGGCTTAGTTGATGGCGAGTCCCTCCATCATAACAAAAGGCCAAGTACAGTTCCACTGTCCTTGATTCACATAATCAGGATAATAACAGTTTATTCTTCCTGCCCCAATAACAGAAAAACTGGGGATCCTACAGCAGCCCAAAGTGACCATTTGGGCTGCTATGGGCTCATGCTAGGTGGAGTGGGTATGCCTATGTAAATGAGGTCAGCCCTAAAGTTCTTTTCCACAACTTGCCACAACTCACCACCAGATGTCAGGGTGGAGCTCATCCTGACTCTGCTTACATTAGGTTAAGGTACTTATAATAGAAATGTTACCACCAGGAGTTTTGGAATTCTTCTACTGTTTTGCAGTTATAAGTTTCATAGCATTTATTACTTTTACGTTAATTTCAATAAAGGTTTTATCAATTTGGTATTGTCCTCTGTGTAAGTGTTCTTGCCAAGCACCCCGAGAGTCCTCTCCCGATATAGAACGCTCTGAGTTCCTGAACTCTGTAGTCTGAATTGGATAAGAACCTATAAATCTTCTGGTTGTATGTGATCAGTGGCAAGCCATAACAACTACCCATCAAATTCAGGTCAACATGAGCCCATTATTAAATATTTATTTGCTATATAGATAATTACAGACTATAATCAAGTCAAATGAAAATAGATTGAACTTGTAAAGGTCTATCACTCTATGGCAGCTTTTCTAACCCTTTAATCTTTCTTCTGGCTCTTCTCTGAACCCTCTCCAATTTACCAACATCCTTCTGCATTGTGAACACCCGGACTGAATATAGGATTCCAGCAGCAGTCGCACCAGTGCGAAATATAGTTGTAAAATAATCTCTCTGCTCCTGCTTCAGATTTGGCTGTTACTACATCTGTGACACTAGGCCTTGTCTACACTATAGAGATTTGTCAGCAAAAGGCATGTTTTGGCGGCAAAACAGTGGAGGTGTACACACTGCTGTGCCACTTTTGGTGACAAAACTCTTCAGTTGTGGTGACATCATAAAATCACCTTCATGAGAGACGTAGGGCTTTTTAAGCAAATGTTTTCTTGACAAAATGGCAGTGTAGACACCATGCTTGATTTTATTGCTTTTATTGGCAAGAGATGCACCTTTGCTTCCTTGCTTACTCTCAGGGGTGAGATACCTGCTGCAATGACCCCCGCCTGTGGGAAAGGGTGGGAAAATTTAGAATATTTTTCCTAGTTGACTGCACCATGGCCCTTTCATATTGCTTTTCTCCTTATGTAAAATGCCCCCCGCCCTGGGGTAAACTCACCATGCTTAGGGTGTTCGCTGACATGTGTGTGTAGCCTATAGGATTAACCTGCTTGCTTGCATATATATATATACATATATATCTTTTCTTATAGTTTAAGTATTTGGTTTATTGTAATAGGTGTATAGATTTATATTAAAGTAAGTTCGGCTGTAATGCAAGGGATCTACAGGCCATATCCTGTATGTTAAGCTAAGCTAACGTTAGCATATCTATATCTGGGACCAGATAGTGAAGTTGGCCTACATATGTCTGAGACCTTTCACTTAGATAACAAGTAACACCCACGCATATGTCTAGGGCCTTTCACCTAGAAAGACAGATAATGGAAGAATGGCATAGGGGGTTTCCAAGTCTGTACCCACAAACTTAACAGGTACACCACAAGGAGGACAAAAATAACATATGTGTGTATGTACATGTCATCAATACGTACAGACATACTAGGCTATGGAGTACGTGTACCCTAACATTTTTGTGGGCGAGGAAATAAAGTTTGAGCATAGGAGGAAGGATTTCCAGCACCTGTGCCTTATAAAAGAGGTAACCCACCCTGCTATCTATCTATCTATCTATCTATCTATCTAATCTATCTATCTATCTATCTATCTATCTATCACGACTACTGCTATTAGTAGGCTGTACTTGTTTTCCTTAGTCCAAGGGGACTAGGCTAAGATTGGTTTCCTTAAACTTTTATTCTTAGTTTTGTTTATTAGGTTTTAATTTTAATTTTAACTTAGTTAAGTAAACGCTAATTTAGCTTCGATAGCTCTTAGCATTACCTTCTTCTAAGCGCTGCACCTCTCACTCAAGAATTATGAATCCTGAACCGCCAGAGGTGAGGTTGGTCCTGTGTCTATTACCACCAGGTTATCAAGGAAGGGTGTGAGTATATTAACCAAAGCTTTGTAGCATATAATACCATATTACCATACGTATCTTTTGAATAGTAGTAATACAATTGTAACTTTGTAACTCTGATTATTTTACCATTTAATTACTACTTCGTTTATTTTAATAAAAAGTCTTTACGGCTATATCTGTCTCAGTGAGAGCTTCCTGTCATACCCACAAGGGTCCTTCATAAATTCTGTGGAGACTGATTCGGGACAAGAACTTTTATCTTCTGAACAAACAGATTGGCGAGCCTAAAACCCATACTATCCAAATGAATATTATTAACACCCTAAATCAGGCAACAGTCTGGCGAGCCAGCCAGGAGACTCAAGGAGTGTGTGACAGGAATTTTCAGGGATTCCAGGCATCCTTAGACTCCTGAGAAGCTCACCTGAGGCATAAGTAAAGAGTTAAAGTTACAGAGAGTTAGAGAGCAAAATCAGTGTCTTACTCACTTATTCTTAAGAACACAGAAACCTGATTTCCTGTGACTGCTTCTTGGCAGCGATCCCAGTATTTCCTGTGCTGTACTGTGGTTTGACTTAGAGTTTTAGCTTAGAGGTTTTGAATTTAAACTTGCAAGATAAAGAATAATAGTGTTATTATTTAAAGTGATACATGCGTTTAAAGGACTTTGTGAAAGGTTGAAGTTTTAACGAATAGTGCCGATAAGATATTAGCAATAACATCGGGCCCGATGACCCACACTAGCGGTGGTGGGGGAGTTGATAAATCTAGGTATTAACTGCCACCAAGAGGCCGCAGTAACTCAGATCTTGTATGGTTTCAGCTACTTTATTTCAGTAACCCTCAACTCTCCCAGGCTGCACCTGTGATCCATCTGCCTCAGTATTCTCCAGCTGTTTGGCAGGTCCCGACAGAGGAAAAAGACCTCTCAATAAGCTACAAGCTGTAGTAAGATGAGGCCCTGAAACATAAACCCTTGTATTAGAGGCCCAGTATGAGGCCTATGGCCTGAGCTAAAGTAATGGTCAAGACTTTGCTAACATAAAGCAAAGTTAAGCTGTACGCCAAAGGCAGGCCCTGCTCACAGAAGTTGGCAAGAAAAGGGCTGATGTTGCAAAAGTACACAAACCTAAAAGGTACCAGAACACTTGTACATTCCACACAGATAACAAGGAACAGGCTGGCCCATCCTAAAGATGGGGGCAAAAGGGTAATATGATGGATAGAGTTGTTTTGTTCAAACCAACATGTACAAGGTGAGAGGCGGCACCTTACTACGTAGAAGGGGTTGTACCTTGTTACGTAGAAGGGTTGCACCTCAATACATCAGGAGTGATGTGTAACTTGTTTGTACCTGTGTATAAGAACTCACCCCCGAGGAGTTGTATTTTGTGTGGCCTAGGGGGCAGTGGAAAGTCCCGCCACTGACTGAGCCGGTCCATTGTTAGGGAGCATAAATTCGTAGTATGCCTGGTAGAGTCTAACAGGAACTATCACTGTGCTTCATTTGAACAATAAACCTGGCCGACGTGCCTTCATACCTTACTAGAGTCTGTGGTCTTTGGGGGTTCTCTCGAGTCTGCTGTGTCAGCTATCTGCGCAGAGCTGGGGCAGCACACAGAGGGAACACGCACGCAGCCGACTGAGATCAACATTAAACAGAGCAGAGCACCACACCGGTAGCCGTCTGACAACATTGGTGACCCCGACGTGATTCGAACACGCAGCCTTCCACTGCATTGCAACCACTACCTTATAATAAAAGCCAGGTTCTGGTACAACCTGCACCGGGACCTAGACTGGTGCCTGTCAGAACGGAACAAGTAAGTGCACAGATGGAAAAAGTAGCAGACTAAACTTTCACTGACTTGGTAAATCAAATGAAGGAAAAAATGGAACAGTTCACAGAGCACATTAAGAGACAGAAGCTGTGACTCAATCGCAGGGGAGTGAATAAAAACGAATTTCAAAGTAAAAAACTGAAATTGAGCAGGTTAACATGTAAAATTGATGCATTAACACATGGAGTTGCCCAAAAACAGTTAACTGTAGCAAAAAAGGGCACTCCTAACATCCATTTGGCATGCACACAAAAACAACAGACACTGGGGAAACAAATTCACGTTTTTCAAGAGCAAGTAACTACCCCCACTCTCCTCTCAGAACCAGGATAAAAACTAGGGGCACGGTTCCCAACCGTGTAGGTTCCCAATTGCTTTGACCCATGGAACCACACTCCGCGCTCATATCTAAAAGTATAACCTTCTTTCTCAAATAGTTTTACATACCAGTTAAGATTTGTCCTTTATATGCTTTCTCAGTTTGCTAAACTTGCTGCTGCTGCCTGTACTTTCAAATACCTTGATAGAGTTAATCTCTCTTGGCTCAGGTCTCGCTACCTTCCTAGGTTGCTCTTCCCCCCCGCTCCCCTCAGCCCTTTCCCCCGCCTCTCCTCACTTCATCTCTCTTTCTTTTAAAAGTTAAAAGTTATAGTTTTTACAGAAATCTCCAAAAGAAGAGAGGGAACACACCCCCAACCTCTATTGTTTACTTGGGACTTATTGAACTAAGTGTAAAAACTGGTTTGGGGTATTGTTTCCTGTTGTTTCTGTGAAGGGACACCTTCAGTTTCAGAGTAAAAAACAGCAGAGTGTTCATTATCTAGTTTATTACATAAGCTAGTGAAGTTTTAGAATTGAAATGAGTTCTATGTTACGTGTTAAGGTGAGTGGAGTAAGGGCAAGAGTAGAGTCTGTTGGAGTTACCCACAGTCTGACTTTAGAAAACTTTGCCAGGAAATACATTCAGGAACATGGAGGAGGTTTAGAACAGCTGAGGAACAGCGAGATGATCTATGAGGATTTTAACCCATGGGGTTTTGTGAGCGAGGTATTTGATGTAGAAACAGAGCAGAAAAAAAGAAAGGCTAAACTGGTGAAGGGAATAGCTGTTGAATGTCTTCTCGTGGCTTGTGGTTCTCTGGGAAAGAAATTGAATACAAAATTAGAGTTACTCAGGAAAGCCCAGCAAACTTTGGATGAGGGAGGACAGGTCATTCAGGATTTAATAAATCGGCTACATATAGTGTCAGAGGAGCAGTCAGCACTTTTCCAAAAGAAGTAGGAGTTAGAAAAAAGGTTAGAACGGTGCAGGTACCAGATACAGGAAGCAGGAGAGGAAGCCCGTTGTTGGCAGGAGCGAGTGGATGCCATCTTAAAATCGCTGGATTGCTATAAAACAGACCATGGTCGGCTGTTGGAAAGAATCAGAGAGTTGGAGATGTGTTAGAGGAGGACACGTGTTAGAGAAGGACAAAGAATGGGTTCCCATCCCTATTGATATGGTGGAACCAACGGAGATAGAGAAATCTGCAGGACCAATGACTAGAAGTAGGACGAGAGAGTTAGATCAGGCTGATACAGACCTTTAGAAGTGGAATTGGAGATTGAGTCTCAGGAGCCACAGGGAAAGTCAAAAGAGGAAGTTAGAAGTGCAGAAGCTACCAGCAGTCTGCAGATAGGAAAAGGAAGTCCCAGGGTGGCACCACAGGAGGCGGAGTTAAGTGTCAGCATAGAGAGGGCGACTAGTGATGTAAAGGATGAGATGAGCAGAGCAAAGGGGGAGGAAATATTCTCTCCTCTGTTAGTGCCCTCCCCTGATCGTGAAGAGGGAGTGCCTTTAGAAACCGCGATTGTTCAGGGACTAGAAGACGCGGTGTCACAAGTGACCTGAGTAGCTAGTGCCTGGGATGTAGTAATCTCTATGTTACAACAACAGCGAGAGATACAACAACCAAGGGATGCAATTCCTGCTCCTCCACCCAACGTTACATTGGCACCATATAGATCAGGAGATCCAGCCCCTTTGGGTGGACAATTATTGGCATTTGGGTAATCATCAACATTGCCTAGGTCCCAGGAATTTCGTGGACTGTCTACACCCCCTTGGTATATGCTGGTATCACCTGCTGTACCGGTAGAACACCCGACTACACCAGATCTTAACGGACTAAGAGATGTCCTGCGTCAGTGTGGAGATACCTTGAGTGTAGGACGTAGAGGTTTTATGGAAAGTTACCCTGCTCATACAGGATTATCTCCAATGGAAAGCTCTGATAGCTCAGATGAGGAAACTGTGGATTTGGGTAGAAGTCAAAACATAGAAATTATAGATTCAAGCTCATATAGAAGCCCAGATCCCGATCTGGAGAGAAGATCCTCCGATTCTAATTCCGATTGTCCTGTAGCAGTTGTTATGGATATTAAGACCCTAGATCTGGTAGCTAAGCAAGTAGGGATGATGGAGGATTCTACGTTGGCAATGCATGCACAACATGGACAAGAAACAGCAAAAGTGTTTGGTTTACCAAGGGAAGATTGGGTTAAAATCTTACATCTCACAGTGAATCGAGCATTATGGAGTACTTTGACACCTGAGTTTAGGGTAGGAGAGAGATCTTTTAAAGACACAGTAGCCCTATTGGAACATAATCGGCATCCGGGGCAAGCTGGAGTGGCCATCTTGCAACATGGCACAGTCTGTTTCATCTGCAATATGACCCAGTCATATGAAAGAGGAAACAGATGAGCCACCATATATTAGATTGTTGGTCAATAACTCTCTTCCCCATTTACGGGAAGTGGTTAACATGCATATAACTGATAGTACTTCTTTAAAGGAGGCATTAGCCTTACTGGCCAAGGCATATTCTCAGGGAGACCCTAAAATAGGTCGGCGTAAAGCCCCTGTTGCAATACTTCAGGAACCACGAGCTAATCCCACTGTGAGAGTTGAGGAACCCCCAGGGTTAGGCTAAGGTGCTTCAGGCTCAACGACGGGATATTCGGAACTCTGAGCACGTGTGAATGAGCTGATGATGGAAGGCCAAGGCCCAGAACCCTTGAATGGTCCAGTGGCCTCAGTTAACTCATTTCCTTCTCTCCGGTGGACAGCCTCCACCAGAGTTGGCTGCCTCCGAAGAGATAGAAGGAGAACCCATAGATTATGTATTCTACTGTTCTCCTTTCTTCCTGACACAAGAAAGAAAGGAGAACAGTAGAATACAGAGCCTGGACTTCAGAAAAGCAGACTTTGACTCCCTCAGGGAACTGATGGGCAAGGTCCCCTGGGAGAATAACATGAGGGGGAAAGGAGTCGAGGAAAGCTGGCTGTATTTTAAATAATTCTTATTGAGGTTGCAGGAACAAACCATCCCGATGTGTAGAAAGAAAAGTAAATATGGCAGGCGACCAGCTTGGCTTAACAGTGAAATCCTTGCTCGTCTTAAACACAAAAAAGCAGCTTACAAGAAGTGGAAAATTGGACAAATGACCAGGGAGCAGTATAAAAATATTGTTCAGGCATGCAGGAGTGAAATTAGGAAGGCCAAATCACACTTGGAGTTGCAGCTAGCCGGAGATGTTAGGAGTAACAAAAAGGGTTTCTTCAGGTATGTGAGCACCAAGAAGAAAGTCAAGGAAAGTGTGGGCCCCTTGCTGAATGAGGGAGGGAACCTAGTGACAGAGGATGTGGAGAAAGCTAGTGTACTCAATGCTTTTTTTGCCTCTGTCTTCACAGACAAGGGCAGATCCCAGGCGGCTGCACTCCGCAGCACGGTATGGGGAGGAGGTGACCAGCCCTCTGTGGAGAAAGAAGTAGTTCGGGACTATTTAGAAAAGCTGGACGAACACAGGTCCATGGGGCCGGATGCACTGCATCCGAGGGTGCTAAAGGAGTTGGCAGATGTGATTGCAGAGCCATTGGCCATTATCTTTGACAAATCATGGCAATCGGGGGAGGTCCCGGATGACTGGAAAAAAGCCAATGTAGTGCCCATCTTTAAAAAAGGGAAGAAGGAAGATCCGGGGAAATACAGGCCAGTCAGTCTCACCTCAGTCCCTGGAAAAATCATGGAACAGATCCTCAAGGAATCAATTCTGAACCACTTAAAGGAGGGGAAAGTGATCAGGAACAGTCAGCATGGATTCACCAAGGGCAAGTCATGCCTGACTAACCTAATTGCCTTCTATGATGAGATAACTGGCTCTGTGGGTGAGGGGAAAGCAGTGGATGTGCTATTTCTTGACTTTAGCAAAGCTTTTGATACAGTCTCGCACAGCGTTCTTGCCAGCAAGTTAAAGAAGTATGGGCTGGATGAATGGACGGTAAGGTGGATAGAAAACTGGCTGGATGGTCGTGCTCAACGGGTAGTGATCAATGGCTCCATGTCTAGTTGGCAGCCGGTATCAAGTGGAGTGCCCCAAGGGTCGGTGCTGGGGCCGGTTTTGTTCAATATCTTCATCAACGATCTGGAGGATTGTGTGGACTGCACCCTTAGCAAGTTTGCAGATGACACTAAATTGGGAGGAGTGGTTGATACACTGGAGGGTAGGGATAGGATACAGAGGGACCTAGACAAATTAGAGGATTGGGCCAAAAGAAATCTGATGAGGTTCAAGAAGGACAAGTGCAGAGTCCTGCACTTAGGACGGAAGAATCCCATGCACTGCTACAGACTAGGGACCGAATGGCTGGGCAGCAGTTCTGCAGAAAAGGACCTAGGGGTTACAGTGGACGAAAAGCTGAATATGAGTCAACAGTGTGCCCTAGTTGCCAAGAAGGCTAACGGCATTTTGGGCTGTATAAGTAGGGGCATTTCCAGGAGATCGAGGGACGTGATTATTCCCCTCTATTTGGCACTAGTGAGGCCTCATTTGGAGTACTGTGTCCAGTTTTGGGCCCCACACTACAAGAAGGATGTGGATAAATTGGAAAGAGTCCAACGGAGGGCAACCAAAATGATTAGGGAGCTGGAGCACATGACTTATGAGGAGAGGCTGAGGGAACTGGGATTGTTTAGCCTGCAGAAGAGAAGAGTGAGGGGGGATTTGATAGCTGCTTTCAACTACCTAAAAGGGGGTTCCAAAGAGGATGAATCTAGTCTGTTCTCAGTGGTAGAAGATGACAGAACAAGGAGTAATGGTCTCAAGTTGCAGAGGGGGAGGTTTAGGTTGGATATTAGGAAAAACTTTTTCACTAGTAGGGTGGTGAAGCACTGGAATGGGTTACCTAGGAAGGTGGTGGAATCTCCTTCCTTAGAGGTTTTTAAGGTCAGGCTTGACAAAGCCCTGGCTGGGATGATCTAGTTGGGGTTGGTCCTGCTTTGAGCAGGGGGTTGGACTAGATGACCTCCCGAGGTCCCTTCCAACCCTGAGATTCTATGATTCTATGATCATTCCCCTCTATTCGGCACTGGTGAGGCCTCATTTGGAGTACTGTGTCCAGTTTTGGGCCCCACACTACAAGAAGGATGTGGATACATTGGAAAGAGTCCAGCGGAGGGCAACAAAAATGATTAGGGGGCTGGAGCACATGACTTATGAGGAGAGGCTGAGGGAACTGGGATTGTTTAGCCTGCAGAAGAGAAGAATGAGGGGGGATTTGATAGCTGCTTTCAACTACCTGGAAGGGGGTTCCAAAGAGGATGGATCTAGACTGTTCTCAGTGGTAGAAGATGACAGAACAAGGAGTAATGGTCTTAAGTTGCCGAGGGGGAGGTTTACGTTGGATATTAGGAAAAACATTTTCACTAGTAGGGTGGTGAAGAATTGGAATGGGTTACCTAAGGAGGTGGTGGAATCTCCTTCCTTAGAGGTTTTTAAGGTCAGGCTTGACAAAGCCCTGGCTGGGATGGTTTAGTTGGCGTTGGTCCTGCTTTGAGCAGGGGGTTGGACTAGATGACCTCCTGAGGTCCCTTCCAACCCTGAGATTCTATGATTCTATGATTCTATCCACCAGGTTAAGGGAATTAGAGGGGAAGATGTCACCTTTGAATATCAATTTGTTGGAGTAATCTCATTGCCATCTAGTGGCTGGAAAAAGATTTGGCCCTTAGATGATAAGTCAAATGGGGGAGGATGTAAAACCTAAACCTCCCCAACAGCTAATTCAACTTCCCTGAGGCATGGAATACCTTACGGAACTTGGGGAAACAAAGCCATTTGTAATAATTTGATAACAGAGGGTGGGGAGGGAGTTTAACCTCATATAAACTTGAATATGAGGATGAAGGACGATATGAAGTGCTCATTGTGATGGTGCAGCTCATAAGGTTTTATGGGGCTATGCTCATAAATGTATATATGATATAACTGGAATGTGTTTTATGCTACGTGTGCCGTGTAACATATCTCTGTAAAAGTTATGATCTACTGAATCTATTCCTCCTGTTTGTATGCATGTATCATTTTTGTAGCTGAAGTTATGAATATTGGTTGTATTTCTTGAGAAAGTAATGTGCAGGTTAAATGCCCAATCAAGAAACCCTTAACAGGCAATAGGACTTGCAGACACCAATCCACATCTGGGCTTTGCCAGGAATGTGGATTATCTGGTAAGGAACTGAGTTGTGCATGGACATGTGACTCCTAAACTCCATTTTGTAACTGGATGCTACACAGAGAGAGGGAGGGGTGTCCAACCAGAGGAGAAAGTCTATTTAAACCCCTGGGAGACCCCTCCATTTTGTTTTCAGCTGGCTAAAGAGAGAGCCTCTCCACCCCCTAACGGCATACCTGAAAGAAACTGGAGCAAAGTACAATAACTATAGGGGGTGTGAGTGATTGCTGGACCCAGGCTAGGAGGACCATAGCCTGTAAAAGGAAGTTTACTGGCACTGGTGAGGTTTGTATCTGTATTTAGTGTGATTAGACATAGACTTGCATGTTTTATTTTATTTTATTTGGTAATTCACATTGTTCTGTCTGTTATTACTTGGAACCACTTAAATCCTACTTTATGTACTTATGAAAATAACTTTTTACTTATTAAGTAACCTGGAGTACATGTTAGTACCTGGTGGGGAGTAAACAGCTGTGCATATCTCTCTATCTGTGAACTAGAAGGCGAACAATCCATCACACTCATTATAGCTAATTTTCAGGCCAATTCAGGAAGCAAAAGATATGTACTGAATGTGACATTTGAACTTAAGGTTCGGGATCCAACTATTGAGTAGGATTATGATAATCCAAACCCAAATAGATCCACAACCTGCTAGTGGTCTCACCATGTGATGTTACGAGTGTAATATAATATCTCATTGAAAGGTGACAGGGCCAGAAAGAGTTAATTAACTCAGACTGACCTGACCCATGGTGGAACTTTAAAGACTGGTTAGGAAGAGATGTAAATGAATAGAACTTTGAAATGCAGCCGGCATTGTTAGAGATAGAAGGGTAGATGTTTGTTCAGCTCTTCTGATGTAATCAAACAAGTCTTGTCTATAGCTATAGCTTTGATTCAAAGATCAAAAAAGGAGCATTAACATTCAGGAAGACAATAGTATTATTGTCTATGTCTCTTTGAAGGTTGTGATAACCTGTGTCTGAACTGTGTAATGGATAGCTTACCTTGTGCTAATTGCCATGATGTTTGGAAGAAGTCTTTAAACCATGATTTGAGGACTTCAATAGCTGAGACATAGGTGAGAGGATTATTCCAGGAGTGGGTGGGTGAGATTCTGTGGCCTGCATTGTGCAGGAGGTCAGACTAGATGATCATAATGGTCCCTTCTGACCTAAAAGTCTATGAGTCTATGAGTCTATGACAGTTCAGCCTATTGTTTTCTCAGGCCAAAAGGCTGCTGGAAATGTATAAAAACCCTGGGACACGATCCTTCTTCATCTCAGCTCTGCTTTGGGTTTCAAGAAGGGGAAACCCTGAGCCATAAAGATTGAGATCCCCAGTCACTGACTGGAGTCACCCTAAATATGGACATTGGACTATAACCTATGAACTATTTCTAAAAGGACTTTTGGCAACTACAAGATCACCTCTGCTATGTATCTGAACCTCAAGAATTGAATTCAAGTCTGTATGTATCTTGATCTTTTAACCAACACTCTCTTTTCTTTTTAAATAAATTTTAGTTTAGTTAATAACAATTGAGTAGAAGTGTGTATTTGGGGTAAGATCTAAGTTATTATTTGATCTGGGTCTGGGGATTGGTACTTTGGGGTCAGGAGAACCCTTTCTTTTATATGATGAAATAACATTTTCAGAATTTATCATCATATGTTTGACTTGTGTGTCTGGATGGAGGTTGGAGGCTGGGCACTTTAAGGGAACTGCGTTGTTTGGACTTCTGAGTAACCAATGACGTACTATAGAAGCTGTTTTGTGCTGGCTTGATAAATCTAAGTATTGGAATATCCACCAGCTTTTGGGGTTCGTCTGCTCCGTTCTGTTTGCAGTTCACCCTGATTGAGCGACCTCAGCTGGCTCCCATAGGCAACACTGTCACACACCACCACACCCATAATAGGGGAAGTGATTAATCAGGTTCGGTTTATGCATATTCCTGTAGTGCTAAATTTGTGTAATTGGTATGGGAACCCAAGCCTGGATTGCTTTACAGGAGCTGTGTTCTTGGCTTCTGGGTAACCTGTAAGGTATGGTAGAATCTGTTTTGTCGATGGCTTGGTGAATCTAAGTTTTAGAATAACCACCACTTTTGGGGACGATCTTCCCCTTGCTTTGCAGTTTGCCCAGACTGAGCAATCTCAGTGTGGCCCCAACAAGGCAAAAAGGTTACAACCTCCCAGAATTGTATTCATCCCTTTGGCTACAGCATCATACTGAGAGCTCATGATCCGCTAATTATTGCCCACGACACCAAAATCTCTTTCAATGTCGCTGCTTCCCAAGATAGAGTTCCCCAGCCTGCAACAATGGCCAACATTCTGTGTTCCTCGTCCCCAGAGATGGCCATGGCTGGAATGGGACAGTGACTGGGGGAGGCCAGTGCTCTGGGGTGATTCTGAGAATTTGCTTTGTCAGTGCTTGGCCGGTGGGCCTTGCTCACATGCTCAGAGTCAGGAACCAATATTTTCCCAGGTCATATTGGCTTGGCCCTTGGGGATTTTTTGCTTTCTCTGCAGCTTGGGGTGCAGGCCATTTGCTAGGATCACCTGGGCATATGTCACTTAACCAGTTCCCTGCCATTGCAGGGCCTTGGGTATTGGTGCAGTTGGGTCCCACCTACTCTGTGCCTGTGGCACACAATAGGTTAGTCTCCCAGGGGATGTTATACTTTGGTCTAGTTCTGGGTGCTAAGCGTGGTGTAGGGGGCCTGGGTGGTTAGAGGCTTGTGATACACAGGAGGGACTAGATGATCTGGAGGTCCCTTCTGGCCTAAAACTCTATGACTCTATAACCTGTGATGGACCCAGCTCCTCCATTCCAGGGTCCTCACCCCTCTTTAGCATCCCCCAGGGATCCAGCCTCTCCTCATCTTGCTCAGCATTCACATCAAGCTGCTAGGAATATGGATTGAAGGGCCAGGCACAGGTATTTGATCATGGGCTCTTCAGCCTAGCAGAGGAAGCTGTAACCCAGCCAATGGCTGGAAGTTGAAGTGAGACCAATCCAGACTGGAAATAAGGTGTCAAGTATCAGAGGGGGAGCCGTGTGTGACGGAATGGGACTGTTCTTAATGTTTCTATGCCTCAGTTTCCCCGATGCATGTGTTAAGTCTCTAGGTGGTGGGAAATGTGAATAAGGAGTGATTGTTGCAGAGCTGGAGAGGGCCAGTGTGATGGGAGAATGGCCGACACCCCATCACCTGGCCAATAATAGCCTATGCCCCTTCTCTGCAAAGGTGGGAGCTGAAGGTGTTAGAACAAAGGGATCAGGTGACCTCCTGGCCCGGGAAGGAGACAAAGGCAAAGGAGGGGCTAGAGAGGAGTCAGTTTGCAGCCGGCTGGGGATGTGGAGGGAGGTGCAGACACAGTCTGGCCTCCCTGCCCCTTTTGGAGCTGTGGGGTGGAACACAGGGAGCCCCCAGGCTGGGGTCTAAGCTCCCTGGCCCCTGGAAGGGCCCAACTGAGGGGTCCTGGTTGTACTGACAAGCTCTGGTTGGACTGTGTTCCTGGCATCTCTAATAAACCTTCTGTTCTACTGGCTGGCTGAGTGTCACATTGAATCCCAGGAAGAGGTGTGCAGGCGCAGACTCCCCCTCACTCCGTGACACCATGTTAGTCTGGATCTGTAGAAGCGACAAAGAGTTCGGTGGCACCTTATAGACTAACAGAGTTATTGGAGCATAAGCTTTCGTGGGTGAATACCCACTTCGTCAGATGCATCTGAAGAACTGGGTCTTCGCCCACGAAAGCTTATGCTCCAATACGTCTGTTAGTCTATAAGGTGCCACCAAACTCTTTGTTGCTTCTATCATTTATAAGCATAATCATCAGAAATTGATTCACTCCAAAGCACTTTGTACGACCTACTGAGCTGCATTCATTCTAGTTTGTTCCTGTTGCTTTCGGGACTTGAAGGGCACTCTTCATTTTCTCCTTACTTGTGGTTTAAATTAAAAGGTCGGACAGCCCAGTTTTTTAAAAGCTGCAATCCTGGCTTCTGTAGCCTATTGGCCATCCCACTCTGAATTGTTGTATTCATTCCCTAGAGATTTAATGATATTTTTTCAGCTACAACCACTATTCATTCATTTTCTACCCCTGGGGGAATTATGCGCCAAAAAAAAAAAATTCTGCACCAAAATTTTAAAAATTCTGCAAAATTCTTTTTATTGTATTTGTCAAAATAACACAGTATAATCACACCAGTGTCAATTATTTTTGAAATTTATTTCAAAATACCTGTCAGCGAGTATGTCTGTAACAATACAGACAACAAAAAAGATTAGGACATGTTTTTTTGACAAATAGTTCCTTACTAGTGTGAAAGTCATAATCAGTCAGCAGCCATGGTAATCAGAGACCACTAGGGGGAAGTAGACGCCTCGCCTACGCAAGACCTTGCATTTTTAGTTGTCCTTCGAGCCGGGAAAAGAATACTATCTCTGCAAAAACAGCCATAGTTATACCAGTTTTTACTGACCAGATAACAGACATCTGAGATCTGGTAACCACCAATCAAATGTTAACACACCAGGGCTTTGTCTAAGTGTGTATAAAAGACCTGTAATTTCTGTGTTAATTAGAGTCCTGTCACTGGACAGACTCTCCTTATTCTATAGAATAAAGTATTATTTTCCTTATCCTTGTCTTGCTGTTATTGGCTCTCAGCTAGACGGACCCGATATTTCGGTAACAGTTTTTGGCGACCACGAAGGGACCTCCTAGCTCGGACATTGGACTCCGGACGGCTGCGGCGAACTAGGAACGGTGCCAATGGGGTGCTTAGCCCCTCTTTCTGACTTCACCTCAGCCCCTGGGGTTCGTGCTCCGATAAGGTGAGTCCTAATAGGATAAGGAAACACTATCTGTTCTGGTTCTGGTTCTGGTTCTGGTTAACTGGTTAATATTTTCTGTCTCATTCATTTGGATGTTGGGTGTGTGGGCGGGACTGAGCCTCTCGTTCATAATTCCTCAGAGTGGAAGCCATAGCGTGCGATGAAGCGCTGAGGTTGAATTGAGATCCTTCTGTCCCGTCCCCTGTAGCAGTCAGTGTGAGTAGGGAAATCTGTACTAGTTCTGTTTTTTTTTTTTTTTGTTAGATCGTAATTCCCTCTGTTTTTCTGTTTAATTCTCTGTTTGAGTGTCAGGAGAAAGATGGGTGGATCTCAGAGCAAACCCTCTAAGGACAGTCCTTTAGATTATATGTTAAGTAAATGGCCACTGCCAGGTGTTCAAAGAGGGATGCCAAGGAAACGCTTTTTTCAACTTTGCACCCAGGGTTGGCCAGCCCTGGGTACTGATTGGCCCGAGTACGGCTCCTTTGACATTCCAACTCACTTAACCCCATTGCGTCTGGCTCTAGAGAACCAAGCACCAGAGCCAATGGATTATTGGTTTTTGTGGGACGATGAAGCTCATCGTCGTCTGAAGAAAGTACAGATTCAGGCTCCCCTATAACCAAAAGCTTCTGCTCCTAGAGAAGCTGATTGCTGGGAGGATATCCACCCCATGTATTGTCCACAACCCCGACCACCCGCAGTAGCAGCACAAAATATAGCAAGCCTGACATCCTCCAGCGCCACCCCGGAATCCAAGACAATAGACGGACCAAAACTGACCCCAGCCACAAAATCTGAGGACATCACAACTCCAGAACCAACCCTGGAGGCGACTGGAAATGGGAATATTCCCATATATAGCCCACACCATACTAGAAAGGGAGCATTTTATGGGGAAGATGCAGTTAATGTCCTAGCACCCCTCCGGACAATCCCGGTTCCCACAACAAATGGGGAGGTTATAGACCATTACGTTCATATCCCATTTACTACTGCAGACCTTATGAACTGGCAATCCACTACGCCTCGCCTCAGGGACGATCCGGACGTCGTTCATAGGCGATTCCGTGCTATTTTCCAGTCTCATGATCCTGATTGGCAGGATGTGGGCCAACTTTTAGATTGCTTGTTGCGCACCGAGGAAAAGGAGCGGGTCCTTCGGGGGGCCCGGGAGGCTGCTGAGACCAGCGGTGATGGCCGTGCCTTTATAACTCTCGTCAACCCGACTCAATGGAATCCGAACAATCCAACTAACATAAGGGAGCTAAAAATTTTTTTAGACTATATTCTAACAGGTATAAAACAAGCAGGGGAACGAACTTTAGACTGGTCAAAGGTCCATAATACTGTGCAGGGAAAAGAAGAGCACCCTTCCGACTTTTATGAGAGACTTTGTAAAGCATTTTGTATTTATACTAACATAGACCCCAAGGCCGTGGACACACAGTCCACAGTCCGGCTTATTTTTATTTCTCAGTCAGCCCCGGACATCAAGAAGCGATTGCAGCGTCTCGAGGGAGCAGAAGGAAAGTCCCTGGAAGAGCTGGTAAGCGTGGCTACCCGTGTATATCACACAAGGGAAAATATCCAAGAGACCAAGCAGGTGAGAATGCTGGCAGCCCTTGTAAATGCTGGAAATAGAAATGAGAAACAAGGAGGGTGGAGGGGACCCCCCAAATGGCAACCTAAAACGGAAAAGGGGGGGGCCCCGAGTCGTGCCAATGATATGTGTAACTATTGTAAGCAGCTTGGTCACTGGAAGAGGGAGTGTCCAAACCGACGAACTGGGAGACAGCCCCGCCAGACAGACTGGCCGCAACAACAAATGGCTGTGGGAAGAACAGACGCCGTTGATAGTGAGGAATGACAACGACCAGGGGGTACTCTTGTCACCTATTCAAATGATTTTACTACTTATGTTTGTTCCTCCAGCGACCCCCAGGTTCATCTAACTTTGGGAGGAACTGTTTATTCTTGCCTTTTGGATTCTGGAGCTGCACTTTCTACTGTTACTACCAAGCCAAAGAAGGGGAGCCTCACAAACGAAAACATTCCGGTAATGGGTATAGGCGGAAAGCCATTTGACTGTTCTGTATTACAGGAGGCTACTGTAGAAATCTCTGATATCTCTGTCTCCCATGCATTTTTGCTAACACCAGACTCTCCGGTTAATCTCTTGGGCAGAGATCTCTTGTGTAAACTACATGCTCAGATTTTTTTTTCAGATGATAAAATTATTGTCCGGTTACCTCAACGCCAACTTCCCCAACTATGTGCTGCGTTGACCCAGGCTTCGGAGGACCAGATCCTACCTATGGGCCCGATGAACATACCCGAGCGACTCAGACAGGAGGTGAAAGCCTCCCTATGGGGCACTTCAAAAGCAGATTTGGGAATTCTACAGACAGATCCAGTAAAAATAACCCTGAGAGCAGGCATTGAAATTCCTCGGATTCGTCAGTATCCCATCTCCTGAGAAGCTTTGTTTGGCCTTCAAGAACTTATCAGTACATTCCTACGGATGGGGGTACTTATTCGTACCAAATCTCCTTTTAATACTCCCATCCTGCCTGTAAGAAAACCCGACATGGATCCAGATGGGAAACCGGTATACCGATTTGTCCAAGATTTACGTGCAGTAAATAAGGTTGTACAAGCAAAACACAATGTGGTACCTAATCCTTATACGATCCTGACTGCCATCCCAGCAGGTACCGTATGCTATTCTGTGATAGATTTGTGTAATGCCTTTTTTAGTATTCCTCTAGATCAAGCCAGCTGGGACATTTTTGCATTTACATGGACAGATCCAGAGACCGGTAGAGCAGAACAGCTGACATGGACTCGGCTACCTCAAGGATATGTTGAGTCACCAACCATTTTCTCCTCTATCCTGGCTCAAGACCTAGCTGATATTGAACTACCGGGTGGGTCTACGTATCTCTTGTATGTGGATGACATCCTGGTTTGTTCTCCGGATCAGGTAACATGTGAAACGGACACTATTTACTTGTTAAATTGCTTGGCAGAAAAGGGACATAAGGTATCCCCTTCCAAACTTCAGTTTGCCAAGAACAAGGTAACTTATCTCGGTCATGTACTCACCCCGGGGCATCGAGCATTATCCAGTGCCCGTATTCAATCAATCCTTAGTATTCCCCGACCAGAGACAAAACGTGAAATGTGGGGATTTTTAGGTCTTGCAGGATTTTGCAGATCTTGGATTCCAGGTTTTGGGGAAATGGCAAAACCCCTTTTTGAACAGATCACCCACGATGCCGAGGAGCCCCTCCACTGGGACTCTGGGGCCGTAAAAGCCTTCCAGGGAATTAAAACAGCTTTGGCCTCAGCCCCAGCCCTTGGACTTCCTGATTACCGTAAACCTTTCGCTCTCTATGTACATGAACGGCTGGGAGTGGCCTCAGGTGTCCTAACCCAGACCTTTGGGCCAAAAGAACGACCCGTGGCCTACTATTCCCAAAAGTTGGATGCAGTGGCACAAGGATTTCCTGGCTGTCTCTGGGCAGTGGTTGCTGCTGGCCTTTTGGTACCCCAGGCAGAAAAGATTACTTTAGGCTATCCAATGACCCTACGGACACCACATGCGGCCCAACAATTGTTAGTTCAAAAGGGCACTCAGCATTTAACCTCTCAGAGACTAGTGCATTTGGAGGTTTCTTTATTATCCAGGACCAATTTAAAAATTGAACAGTGTCATTCCTTGAACCCTGCTACCCTTTTACCTTTTCCGGATACCGATTACAAGCCCTCACATGACTGTCTTCAAGTAGTGCAACATCAAGAAAAACCACGAGCAGATCTTTCAGATGTGCCCATTCCAAATGCTGAGCTGGAACTGTACACAGATGGCTCTGTGCGGGTCATGGAGGGCCAACGGATATCTGGATTTGCAGTAACTACTCAGTTTGAGGTATTACAGTCTGCGCCTCTGGGACCCTCCACCTCAGCCCAGGCGGCAGAATTGATAGCCCTCACCCAAGCATGTGAGTTGGCAACAGGTCAGTCTGTAAACATTTATACTGACTCGAAATATGCCTTTGGCGTTTGCCATCCCACAGGCCAACTTTGGGCAGAGCGTGGGTTTATTACCTCTAGTGGCACTAAGGTAGCACATGGGTCCCTGATCCTGAAATTATTAGAGGCCATACATCTGCCATCTGTAATTGCCATCATCCACATCCGGGCCCATCAGAAGGGAAACCACCCCACCGTTTGTGGGAACAGACTGGCTGATACAGCTTCAAAGACAGCCTCTCTACAACCTTTCGTTGTCCACCAGATGGCACTCACTTCCTCTCCCTCACCAATTCCAATCACTTTTATCCCTGAACCATCAGAACTTAGTCGATGGGAGGACATAGGGGCAATTAAGACCCCAGAGGGAGAGTGGAAACTTCCTGATGGGAGAAGAGCCCTGCCCCGAGCTGCTTTGAGGCCTGCCCTACTTAAATTACACCAAGAAACACACGGTGGAATAGAGGCCATGGCTGCTACTGTAAATAGACTTTGGTATGCCCCTGGGGTATTCCAGGGAGCTAAACGAGTTCTTGCTACCTGTGATATTTGTGCAAAATTCAATCCAAGGGGGGAACCAAAAGGCCCCCCCGGTTCAAGGTTATGGGCATACACGCCCTTTGAACGGCTCCAAATTGACTACTCAGAAATGCCTAAGTGCCAAGGCTACCAGTATCTTCTTGTGATTGTGTGCCAACTGACTGGCTGGACCGAAGCATTTCCAACCAGACGAGCAACTGCCTTGGAAGTAGGAAAGACCTTACTAAACTACGTCATTCCTAGGTTTGGGCCTCCTAGGTCTATTGACTCTGATCAAGGAACACACTTTACTGCCCAAGTTATTCAATACATTGCTAAGGCCCTAGGTATTTCCTGGCTTCTACACACCCCTTGGAGACCACCATCATCTGGACAAGTGGAAAGAATGAACCAAACCTTAAAACTAAAACTCTCCAAACTGTGTGCACAGACTGGGTTGAAGTGGCTTCAGGCCCTGCCTCTGGCCCTCTTGGCAGTCCGCACTGCCCCTAGGGGCAGACTCTGTCTTTCACCTTTTGAACTTTTATTTGGCAGGCCATACACCGGATTTGCTGACCCAGGACCTGTGACTGATTTGGCTACTTGGGGTGACGAGGAGCTGACTAGATATGTTATTTCCCTCCAAACCACTCTCATGTCTCTCCACAGGTATGCAGCTCAATTTCAGTCCCTACCTGCTGATGTGCCTGCTCACCGGATCAAGCCAGGGGATTGGGTCTATGTAAAAGAGTGGAAATACGAACCTCTCCAACCCCGGTGGGCGGGCCCTTTCCAAGTCCTTCTTACCTCTCACACTGCCATTCGAGTGAGGGAACGAGACACTTGGATTCACCACACCCGAGTCAAGCGAGCCCCTAGGCCGGGGCCAGAAGCAGACGACTCCGGACTTCGAGGGAGCCCCACCAGCTCTTCCCACCGCGACCCGGAAGAGCCAGAAGCAGACGATACTTGGAAAGCTGAACCTCTGGAAGGACTGAAACTCTTGTTCAGACGGACTAAATCCTGAGACTGTATAATTATGAATTCGCAGCCAGGAATACAGTGGCTACTTCTTTTAATTTTGCCCTTTCTACATGCCAACCTTCACCCAGCGGCCAGGTCCCTGCAACGACTGGCCACATTGGGACACTTATTTGATTGCTGGCTGTGTCACCATACCCGTTCTGAAGAAGGAATAGGGCTATGGGGTATACCTGCAAACCTCTCTGAAGTACTCTCCATACAGGTAGTACGGAAAACTGAATGGGTGTGGGTTGGGAAACACCATTACAATAACTATGGGAAAACATCTGAGATTTGGCATTATTCCTGGGCAGCAAGGGGGGTCCCTCTCTTTGATATTCTTGGGATTGGATTTACATTGCCCCTTTGTTTTGAGAATGATCAAGGAACTGGGAGGGAAATGGGTTATCTCCCCCCTGAGGCCTGTAACCAAACCCTTCAGTTTGATATTAGAAATGGGACCCTTTACCCCTTAAAAATTGCAAAAAAAGCCCAGAATTCACCTTGCCTTCAGCAAAGGGCTTTAATTGTAAAATCAACAGGCATGCGTTATCAGGGGCAATGGCTTCCGTCATTCCGCCCATTAGGCCCCATAAATGAAACACATACATACTATCTGGATGTTCACTCTGGCATTCTGTTGCCTCACTCATCTCTCGAAAGGATTTCTGGTTGTCCAAAACACCTGGGAACACTTACAGGTTTCATATCTACCTTATTTGCTGTTACCTACTGTGGGGGCATCCTGAATAATACCCATGCCCTAGGCCACTTAAATGTGTCCCATTGGAGGTGTCAAGACCGAATACTGGGTAACTCTAAGCACCGGGATGTTAGGGTGGACTGGCGCCATCGAATTGCAGGAAGTACCCTTACCCTTTACTTAGAGACCCCCGGCTTGTATTTCATCTGTGGCCACAGTGCCTACAAAGCCCTTCCCCCAGGTTGGCGGGGTCGATGTGGTGTGGCCCGAGTAATACCAGATGTCCAAATAAATAAAACATTAGACTCAAGTCAGATCCTTAACCTGGGAAGCTATTCTTATAGGCTCTTCAACCCCCCATAAGGACTCGAACAAAGCGTGCCGAGAATCCCCTCGTGGTCAGGCAAACGGGATTTCATTCCTTTGTTCGAGCGCTCATTCCTGGATTGGGAGTAGCAGAGCTAGAAAAGGCTGTTGTAAATATTTCTGCTGAATTAGAGAAAATAGCTAATGCCTCCATAGATGTTTTTCAAAAGTTACAAGGAGAAGTTGATAAAATAGCAGAAGTTACATTGCAAAATAGACGTGTGTTAGATGCTATGAATGCTGAATTGGGGGGTGCTTGTGCTCGCATTGGGGAAAAATGCTGTTTTTATGTTAATCACTCTGGCTTAATTGAGAAGGATTTACAAGCTATTAAGAATGCTGCTGTTGTTTTTCACGCTATATCCCTCGATCATACCTTTAGTTTTGAGGATCTGCTCCCAGACCTTGGGTCATGGTTTACAGGGCTTTTCCAAACAATTGTTAAGTGGATCATTTTTTTTCTTTTCTTTCTATGTGTTATTTGGGTAATGTTACAATGTGTAAAATGTCTGTGTACCGCTGTCACCAAAAGCTCTGTTACCCGAGGGAAAACGCAGTATCTGTCCCTTCAACTTGATCGTAAATTGCGGAACGGGCCTGACAATTTGGGTTTTTTGTCAGGCCTGAGGGGGGACTGTGAAAGTCATAATCAGTCAGCAGCCATGGTAATCAGAGACCACTAGGGGGAAGTAGACGCCTCGCCTACGCAAGACCTTGCATTTTTAGTTGTCCTTCGAGCCGGGAAAAGAATACTGTCTCTGCAAAAACAGCCATTGTTATACCAGTTTTTACTGACCAGATAACAGACATTTGAGATCTGGTAACCACCAATCAAATGTTAACACACCAGGGCTTTGTCTAAGTGTGTATAAAAGACCTGTAATTTCTGTGTTAATTAGAGTCCTGTCACTGGACAGACTCTCCTTATTCTATAGAATAAAGTATTATTTTCCTTATCCCTGTCTTGCTGTTATTGGCTCTCAGCTAGACGGACCCGATATTTCGGTAACACTAGGCATATTAATACAGAACTTTGAGTAATAATTCATTTAAACTACAATACAGAACCGTATTTCCTGCACACCTCAGAAGCAGTGCAAAGGCTTGTGGGGAGTCAGGGGTAATGGAGGAACTGTGAGAGAGGGAAGTAATTGCTGGGAAGGTGCCTGGGTATGAACTTGAAGGGTTGTTGGGTATGGGTTGGAACAGTATGGAACAGGTTTTTTTTGGAGGGCAGGGAGGGATTGTTAGGGAGCATCCCCCATGCAGACCCTGGCTGACCCCTAGCCCCTCCCAGTTAGACAGGCACAGCTGTCCCTGTCCCCATGTGTCCCTGCACCCCCTGTGTCCTTGCACCCCCCCATCCTCATGTGTCTCTCTGCCCCCTTTGAGCCACCCTCTGTCCCCATGTGTCTATGCACCCCTCTGCCAGGCCCCTCCCCTCATCTCCATGTGTCCCTGCACCCCCCATCCCCATGTATCTCTGTGCCTCCACTCAGCCGCCCCCTCCCCTCATGTGGCCTTACTCCTCCCTCCCCCCTGTGGCCCTGCACCCCTAATCCCATTCAGCCCCAACCCCAGTCTTTCCTCCCACACTAGCCCTTAGGAGCCCCTGACTGACCCCCCCAGCAACCCCACACTGTCTGTCTCCCCATATCCCTTGTCTCCTGACCTGGCCCTACAGCCACGGTGAAGAAGGCAGGCTCTTTCTCTTCCCTACCCTGACTGGGGCTTGTCGGGAGAAGATGATGTGTTCTAGTGCCGCTGCACCCTCTGGTGGTCAAAAGGCAGAACTGCATCAAATTTTCAGCAGAAGCTATTTTCTGCCAAAAAAATGAAAATAAAAAATATGTGCAGCACATGAAATATGTGAGCATGCAGTGGCGCAGAATTCCCCCAGGAGTAATTTTCTCTGGAGATGCCTTGGTTCACTTTCAGCCTATCAAGTATACATGTAATATTCCTTTTCAAAGAGGCGTATATCAGTGAAATTCTTCTGCTGGCTTTTTACCTACTCATTGGAAGCAGGGAACGAGTTCTCCTTTTTCAAACAAAGAAAGCCACACTTTTTAAATCTTCCTTGAGTTTAGCTGTGGTTATAGAACCATATAGAACATAAATTGTGATCATGATAATGTGTAGCTTTCATCTTAGTTTGAAGTAGCACCTGTCCACTATAATGTCTTGGAAATATTAATTGATAAAGGATCTAGATCTCTTTTTAATTACCGTACTTGGCAAAGGTTAATATTTTTCATCATGAAAGAGATCAGGGTATAATTCCTGCAGCTAATGCAGAAAAGGTTGTAGAATTCAGACTTGTGCTTGCCTTCACCTTTCAACATTAGAGAAAACATAGATTTTCAAACCTGAGAGATTTACTATTTTTATGAGAAATATGGAAGCGTTTTACTGCTCTTTTTGTATATAAATAGAAGAGATGTTGGCTCTGTCTATTTGGGACTGAAAGGAATTCACATGCATTCAATGATTTAATAAATTCACACTTCCAAAAACAAAAGGGATAGCTTTTGGGTGAGGGATAGCTCAGTGGTTTGAGCACTGGCCTGCTAAACCCAGGGTTGTGAGTTCAATCCTTGAGGGGGCCATTTAGGGATCTGGGGCAAAAGATCTGTCAGGGAACAGTACTTGGTCCTGCTAGTGAAGGCAGGGGACTAGACTCAATGACCTTTCAAGGTCCTTCCAGTTTTATGAGATAGGCATATCTCTATATATTATTAAAAGGAAAGAAAATTTTTCCAAATTGGTAATTATAATCTGATTTATATTTTTCTAAGTGGGCCAAATTCATGGTTGGATCATCTCCGCTAAAGTCAGTAGAATTACATCAGTCGTTAGTTCAGCCACATATCTCTGACAAAGTGAAATTTAAAATGTGGTGCACGTTCCATATTATATTGAGAACAAAGATGTCTGCAAATTCTGGTTTTGCCATCTGGACTCCTGACAGTTAAATGAACCATATTTTATTTAACAGTCCACCAAGTCTTCTGTCATCTGATAATATCACCATCAACGATTTTAGATGTTCTTGCAGGTCGTTGATGCAGATAGTGAATAGCACTGGTCTGAGAATAGCACTGGATGGGACCTTCTCTCCAGAAACACCCCTGTTGGATGATGTTTGCCTTTTTGAGATCTATCCATTAGCCAGTTCTTAGTTTATTTAATATGGGCTACACTGATTATGTGAAGTGAAGATTTTAATAACTGTCTAGAAGCACTAAGACAATGTCTTACAGAGTCTAAACATATCATGTCACCACAGTTACCTTGCCTATGACCAAAATAAGGCTAATTGGCCTCTAGTTACCCAGGTCATTCATGTTTTGACAGGCTCACATGTGTGAGTGCCAACCTCAGGACAGGCTGTGCACAATCCCCAGGCTGGTTGTGAGTTCTATATTTAGATTTGGCCAACCAAGTGTCAAGTGTGACCGCCATAGCCTTAATTGGGAGTCACAGACAGTCCTCTTGGGCCCTCCAGTCTATCTTGCCACCCACATGAGCCTGCCTTTGTGATAGATGATCCCTTGCACCAAAAATCACAATAATGTTCAGGTTACTCCCAGTCCCAAAGGACCAGTCACTTACCCCAGGTCAATTGCACCCTAGATCTATCACCAAAGACAACACTAGTAGCCAATCCTATGTTAAATTAACTGAAGATTTTTTAACTAGGAAAAAGAAATCGAGTTATTTACCAGGTTAAAGGAAGTGAACCTACACACACAAATGAGTGACGGCCTAAGGATGCAAAAGCAAATAGAAGCTGTTGTAATGTGCAAGCTCTTTATGTCCTTCAGGGATAACCCAGGCTAGGCCTGGGAATCTCTTCACCCCTCAGAGTTCATGCAACACAGAGGTAACAATTTCTTTGTGACAAAGATATTTATTCCCTTCCCCCAGACTTCAGGCTGCATGTCTCCTAATCATGGGGGGGTGTCGGGGGGCAGGAGGAGTCAACAAAGTCGATATTCTTTGATGTTTCGTGATGCCTCATTTGGTTTCAAGGGGGCACCTTGGTGGGCTGGACCTAGCACCTTCTGTAGGCAGCCAGCATTTCTACGTTAATTACTGCTTGTTTCCTGTTTGATGACTCCACGATCACAGAGTTTGCAATGCAAACAATTAACATACGCTGATACCACGGGGTTCCGGTGTTATTGATACACTCAGCATCTTACAAGCATTTCATAAAGTCTAAACACTAAACACCTTCTTATAGATCTTATCCCTATTGTAACAACACGAACCCCCGGGTGAGCCGGGCTGCTTTCCAGCCATGCATTTGTCAGTGTTCGGTGAGGCCTGCGGCCTTGGCATGAGCTGGCACTTGCTGTACCAGAGTCACAAAGCCGAGTAGAGAAGGTGCCTTTGTAAACGCTGGGTGCCTGGAACAATTGTTTAAAGCCCCAACCAACCGTACAGGCACTAGCCAGCGGTGGCTTCGCCCTGCACAGCAGCAGCTGGCCAAGCCTAACGCAAAGGCCAGGCCATACTGGGCTGTGTCGGGCCGCAGGGAGAGTCAGAGGAGCCTGGTTACCCCAGAGAGCAGCGAGCTCCTCCACCCCCGGCCCAGGGGCAATGAGCCGGCACTTTGTTATCTCAGCTCATTGTCGGCTGGGTAAGTTGCTCACTCAGGGCTGGGTCCTAACGCACCAGAACTGCTAGATTACAAAGGAAATTGCAATTGTGGCAGCAACTGTCACCTCGTAATGGGCCAAAACGGTCTGTGCAGGAGAGCTCAGTGCCTGGCCCATCGGTCCGTATCCCTAGCAGTGGGGGGTGGGTGCTGAGCAGGACGGGGAGAGGCTGGATCCCTGTGGGATGTTTTAGAGGTGATGTGGGGCATTGTGGGGGCAGGAGCTGGTTCCCATCACAGGTCTGGGGGTGCTCCCTGAGAGGGGTGGCAGAAGCCATCTCTGTGCAATGCCCCTGCCCCCGCTACAGCTAGGAGGTGGGACAGCAGGACTCTCTGGTCAGTCGTACCTGGTGCTGGGGAGCAGCATGAGTATGGCTGTCCCCGGAGCCTGGCCAGGAAGAGATCGGCCCTCAGAGCTCCCAGTGCTCGGTGGCGGGGGCCTGGCCTGTCTGAATAATTCATCAGCTCCTGACCTCTGGGGCTCTTGGGCTGTTCCCATCACTAACCCAGGCACCCCGGTCCCCTCAGCGGCTCCCAGAGGGGCTCTGCCGGGAATCGATCCCCTGGGGTTACGAGCGATGAGGGTGGGTGATGTTTTCCCTGTAACACAACGTGGGGGTCCGGGAGTTGCTAATGCACTGCAGGGAAATCTGAGTGCCGCTCAACCGGCAAACGAACCGCAGCTCCACACAGAACCAGAGCCTGAGCAACTGTTTGGGGCAGAAACGGTTTTCAGCAGATGCCTTGGGACAAGAGGATATTAGTGTACCTGTGGCTCTGGCTCTGAAGGCCGCTGCTCTATGTTCTTTGGTCAAGACTTTCAACAGTGCCTCAGTTTTGGGGTCCTCAGCTGGGGACCCCATAAAGGGGCAGCATTGCTGAGCAGTCAGCCTGTGAGAATCAGGTCCTGTGAATGTGTCTCAGGTCGGACACTCTAAATCCCATCACTTTGCCATCCTCGCCCTTCTGTCCCTACACACACAACTTTGTGTTTCCTGTGTTAAGATGCACATTGTTTGATTGTGCCCCAGGCACCAAGCAGCTCAGATCACTCTGTAGCCCTGCCCTGCTCTGTTCTCTCCTGTTACGGGTTTGTTTCTGTCTCTGGATTTATACGCCTAGTAGAAAAGGTGCCTTTCCTAAACCCTCCTGCTTTAACGGTATTTAAAGACACAACTAAACATAAAAGCAGAAGCCAGTAACGCCCTGACCTGACACAGCAGCAGCTGGCCAAACCTAACACAAACGCCAAGCCATACTGGGCTCTGTCGGGCCACAGGGAGAGTCTGAGGAACCTGGTTACCCCAGAGAGCAGCGAGCTCCTCTGCCCCTTCCCCAGAAGCAATGAGCCGGCACTTTGTTATCTCAGCTCATTGCAGTCTGAGTAAATTGGTCACGCAGGGCTGGGTCCTAACATAGCAGAAATTCTAGATTACAAAAGTAATTGCAATTATGGCAGCAACTGTCACCTCTGAACGGGGCAATAAAATGGTGACACCCATAACGGTCTGTGCAGGAGAGCTCTGTGCCTGGAACTTCGGTCTGTATCCCTAGCGGTGTGGTGTGGATGCTGAGCAGGACGAGGAGAGGCTGGATCCCTGGGGGATGCTATGGATGGGTGGGGGGTCTTGGAATGGAGGAGCTGGGTCCATCACAGGTTATAGCATCACAGAGGTTTAAGCCAGAAGGCTCCAGATCATCTAGTCCCTCCTGTGTATCACAAGCCTCTAACCAACCAGCCCTGCCACAACATTTCTAGCACCCAGAACTAGACCAAAGTATAACAGCCCTTGGGAGACTAACCTATTGTGTGTCACAGGCAGAGAATAGGTGGGACCCAGTGTAACGATGCTGGTTCTGGCGGGACCCAACTGAGAGTGCCAGTTCAGGAGAAATTGCTTCAAGCAGGGCAGTTACAGCCCAAGGCTGGGGTTTTCCACCTCTAAGGCAAACCAAACCAGCCAGACAGAGGAGACTTTGGTTTTACCCCACTGGGTAACCACAAGTCACACAAGCAATCCCCTTAGACACTCCAGTTTCCCAATATCACCACCAGTGCCACTCGTTATGGGGACAAATGGTTATGAAAACCAATACCCCAGTAAAAAAGAAAACAGGTTCTCCCGATCCCAATGGACCAAGCCCCATATCCAGGTCAATATACAACTCAGATCTTACCCACAAATCACGCTGTTGCCAATCCTTTAGAATCTAAAATCTAAAGGTTTATTCATAAAAGGAAAAAGGTCTAGGTGAGAGCTAGAATTGGTTAAATGGAATCAATTACATACAGCGATGGCAAAGTTCTTGGTTCAGTGATGGAATAAGCTGCAAGTTCAAATCAAGTCTCTGGAATACATCCCCAGCTGGGATGGGTCATTCAGTCCTTTGTGTAGAGTCCGTTTATAGCAAAGTCCCTCCAGAGGTAAGAAGCAGGATTGAAGACAAGATGGAGATGAGGCATCAGCCTTTTATAGTCTCTTGCCATGTGGTCTCTGCTTTCTTTGTCCCAAGGACAAGCTATCCAGCACATGGCATAGAAAAACCTCTGTTTTTCTGTTCTGTCCATAGGCAGGTCCCTGCAGACCTTGCTGAGCCACAAGGCGTCTGCCTTCTCTCAATGGGTCAGTTGTTTAGCAGATGGTCCTCAATGGACCATCCAGCCGGCTAGGCAGAGCTGACACCAACTTGTCTGGGGTGTCACCCAGAAGCACAGCACAAGTTTGAAATACAGACAGCATAGAGCCAATATCATAACTACAACTACAAAAATGATACACACATACAGAGCATAATAATAACCAACAAACCATAACCTGGTCTTAGACACCTCACACTACAACCTTTGTACAATATTTGCTTCAAATATATAACAGTGGTTGCAACAATGATCTCTACAGTTACAGATTATGTCAATATTGTCAGACCCAGGTGCACCAATACCCAAGACCCTGCAATCCAGGGAGCTGGTTAAGTGACACATGCCCAGGTGATCCTAGCAAGTGACCTGCACCCCACGCTGCAGAGGAAGGCAAAAAAGCCCCAAGGTCCAAGCCCAGGGACAATATTCTAAATTTTCCCACAGGCGGGGGATCATTGCAGCAGGTATCTCACCCCTGAGAGTAAGCAAGGAAGCAAAGGTGCATCTAATGCCAATTAAAGCAATAAAATCAAGCACGGTGTCTACACTGCCATTTTGTTGTGAAAACTTTTACTTAAAAAGCCCTATGTCTCTCGTCAAGTTGATTTTATTATGTCACCACAACTGAAGAGTTTTGTCACCAAAAGTGGCACAGCAGTGTGTACTCCTCCACTGTTCTGCTGCCGAAAGCTGACTTTTGCTGACAAATCTCTGCAGTGTAGACAAGGCCTAGTGTCACAGATGTATTAACAGCCAAATCTGAAGCAGGAGCAGAGAGATTATTTTTCGTCTATATTTGGCGCTGGTGCGACTGCTGCTGGAATCCTGTGTCCGCTCCTGGTGTTCACAATGCAGAAGGATGTTGGTAAATTGGAGAGGGTTCAGAGAAGAGCCACAAGAAAGATTAAAGGGTTAGAAAACCTGCCATGGAGTGATAGACCTCTAGGAGCTCAATCTGTTTTCATTTAACTTAATTATAGGCTGTAATTATTTATATAGCAAACAAATATGTAATAATGGGCTCATCAGTCTAGCAGAGAAGCCGAACGCGATCCAATGGCTGGAAGTTGAAAAGTGGCATAGCAGCAGGGACATCCCCAGACTAGCTGCCAGCAACTGGCACCCTAGATAGGGTGACCAGACAGCAAGTGTGAAAAATCAGGACGGGGTGGGGGGTAATAGGAGCCTACATAAGAAAAATACCCCCAAATCGGGACTGTCCCTATAAAATCGGGACATCTGGTCACCCTAGCCCTAGACGAACCCTGCAATCGCTCCCCCCACCCCCAAACCCCAAGGGCAGATCTAGGCTGAGGTGTTTGGTAAACTGGGAAACATTTTGCCCCCTTTTTCCTTTTTGTTTTTAAGCATTTTTTTTTAAACAGAGGCTTAATTATTCGGTTTGTCCGTCCGTCTGTCTGTCCAACCAATGTTTCTGATATCAGATAAAATAGAGACACGAAATTTTCAGAATAGATTTGTACATGACAGCTAGATGATATTTCAGTCCGATTTCAAATAAAAATGCATTACAAAGGTTAATTATAATTTTTATTATTACAAATTCAAAATCATCCATTACGCTATCCTTCTTTAACTGCCATTACCAACACATCCAATATAGAAAGAAATAAGAAAACTCGTCAATGAACTTTAACCTGTATTTACAAAATACTCCGAATAAAAAACACTCTGTGCGCTTGAAACATGACTTTTCTTGCTTTAAGTTGTGAAAATTCAGTCACTAGTTCTTTTAGATCCAGTTTTCCAGCTCTTTTATGCTCTATTGACATTGTGGCAAGTCCAACAAGTCTCTCTTGCACCATTGTTGAACACAGATATGTTTTTATCAATTTTAACTTTGAAAAGCTACGTTCCCCACTAGCTACGGAAACGTGCAAAGTTAAAAGAATGCGTAGAGCTATATAAGTGTTTGGAAAACTGTCTGTGAGTTTATGTTCACAAAGTGCAGTACTGCTTCAGGAGTGGAATGTTTCTTAAGATGTCTTCAAAAAGCCTGAAGCTCACTACAGAAATCTGTAGCATCAATGTCTTCTGAATTTTCGTGAGTCAATGCCGACTCCAGTTTTATACAAAATTCTTTTATACAACAATCTGTTTTGCTGTTTTCTTTTGCAAGCTGTGGATATCATATAGAAAGCCAAATACTGACTCTAGCTGCCGCCTCTGGTGAAATCTTTTGTCAACCGAGTGAATAGCAGTATCAAGGACTGTGAAGTAGAAATTCACTTTGAACCTTTGTTTTCGATTCTGAATGGGTGTGTCTCGTCCCATATGAGGAGAGATTAAAGACGCTAGGACTTTTCAGCTTGGAAAAGAGGAGACTAAGGGGGGATATGACAGAGGTATATAAAAACATGAGTGGTGTGGAAGAAGTGAATAAGGAAAAGTTATTTACTTGTTCCCATAATAAAAGAACTAGGGGCCACCAAATGAAATTAATGGGCAGCAGGTTTAAAACAAATAAAAGGAAGTTCTTCTTCACACAGCACACAGTCAACCTGTGGGACTCCTTGCCTGAGGAGGCTGTGAAGGCTAGGACTATAACAAGGTTTAAAAGAGAACTGGATAAATTCATGGAGGTTAAGTCCATTAATGGCTATTAGCCAGGATGGGTAAGGAATGGTGTCCCTATCCTCTGTTTGTCAGAGAGTGGAGATGGATGGCAGGAGACAGATCACTTGATCCTTACCTGTTAGGTTCATTCACTCTGGGGCACCTGGCATTGGCCACTGTCAGAAGGCAGGATACTGGGCTGGATGGACCTTTGGTCTGACCCAGTACGGCCGCTCTCATGTTCTTATGATGAGCCTGGGCTGCCTGTTACGGACCGTGCTGGGGAAGTGGCCTGTAGACTAAGTGTCTGTAAGAGATGAGTCTATCTGGGCTCTGATTGGCTGAGACAATTGCACCTGGCAGGGTGGTTCATGTTGTGACGACGCTGCCCGTGGGAGCCTGCTGAGGTCACTCAATCAGGGTGAACTGCAAACAGACCGGGGCAGACGAACCCCAAACGCTGGGGGATATTCCAGTATTCGGGAGTTATCCAGCCAGCCCAAAACAGCTTCTATAGCACCTCACTGGTTACTCAGAAGTCCAAGCAACACAGTTCCCTTATAGTGCCCAGCCTCCAGCCTCCATCCAGACACACACTGTCAGATATGGTGATGTTACTGAAAATCTTATTTCATCATATAAAAGAAAAGGTTCTTCCAATCCCAAAGGATCAGCCCCAGACCCAGGTCAAATAATAACTAAGGGTATGTCTATACTTACGCGTCCCATCGGAGGCACGCGATCGATGTTCTGGGTTCGATTTATCGCGTCTTGTCAAGACGCGATAAATCGAACCAGGAAGTGCTCCGTCGTCGACGCTGGTAATCCAGCTCGACGAACGGAGTAGGCGGAGTCGACGGGGGAGCCTGCGCGCCGCGTGTGGATCCCGGGTAAGTGCTTTTTCATTCGAACTAAGGTACTTCGACTTCAGCTACGTTATTCACGTAGCTGAAGTTGCGTATCTTAGTTCGATAGGGGGGGGTAGTGTAGACCTAGCCTTAGATATTACCCCAAATACACACTTCTAGTCAATTCTTATTAACTAAACTACAATTTATTAAAAAAGAAAAGAGAGAGAGTGTTGGTTAAAAGATCAGTATACAGACAGACTTGAATTCAATTCTTGAGGTTCAGATACATCACAGAGATGAGCTTGTAGTTGCCAAAAGTCCTTTTAGAAATAGTCCATAGGTCATAGTCCAATGTCCATATTCAGGGTGACTCCAGTCAGTGACTGGGGATCTCAATCCTTATGGCTCAGGGTTTCCCCTTCTTGAAACCCAAAGCAGATCTGAGATGAAGAAGGATTGTGTCCCAGGGTTTTTATACATTTCCAGCAGCCATTTGGCCTGAGAAAACAATAGGCTGAACTGTCCTTCTTCCAAACATCATGGCAATTAGCACAGGATAATTTATCCATTACACAGTTCAGACACAGGTTATCACAATCTTCAAAGAGACATAGACAATAATACTATTTCACTCAAATATCTTCCTAAATGTTAAAACTCCTTTTTTGATCTTTGAATCAAAGTTATAGCCATAGACACAGACTTGTTTGCTTACATCACAAGAGCTCAGCAAACATCTACTCTTCTATCTCTAACAATGCCGGCTGCATTTCAAAGCTCTGTTCATTCACATCTCTTCCTAACCAGTCTTTAAAGTTCGGCCATGGGTCAGGTCAGTCTGTGAGTTCATTAACTCTTTCTGGCCCTGTCACCTTTCAATGAGATATTATATTATGCTCATAACATCACACATGTCATCAATGCAGTGCCTACCGATAACAAACGGGACATGGGAAAGTTCCCGTCCCAGGGGGTCAGGTGCTGTAGCATCCTGCTGCCCCGGGGCTTCTGCCGAAAACCTTTTCCTCCCCAAACACTCTGGCTCTGTGTGGAGCTGCGGTTCATTGGCCAGCTGTTCGGCACTCAGATTTCCCCGACTCCCGCGTTGTGTTACAGGGCAAATGTCACCCACCCTCATCACTCGTAACCCCAAGGGATCGATAGCTCAGTGGTTTGAGCATTGGCCTGCTAAACCCAGGGTTGTGAGTTCAATCCTTGAGGGGGCCACTTGGGGATCTGGGGAAAAAATTGGGGATTGGTCCTGCTTTGAGCAGGGGGTTGGACTAGATGACCTCCTGAGGTCCCTTCCAACCCTGAGATTCTATGATTCACGACATAGCACCTCTGGGAGCTGCTGAGGAGACCGGGGTGTCCCTGGTTAGTGATGGGAACAGGCCATGGTCCCCAGAGGTCAGGAGCTGATTGAATTATCTAGACAGGCCAGGCCCCCGCCACCGGGCACTGGGAGCTCTGAGGGCCAATCTCTTCCTGGCCAGGCTCTGGGGCCAGCCGTACTCATGTTGCTCCCCCAGTACCAGGTACGACTGACCAGAGGATCCTGCTGTCCCACCTCCCAGCTGTAGCGGGGGCAGGACCATTGCACAGAGAGGGCTTCAGCCACCCCTCTCAGGCAGCACCCCCAGACCTGTGATGGGCACCAGCTCCTGCCCTCCCAGGGACCCCACATCACCTCTAAAACATCCCACAGGGAGCCAGCCTCTCCCCGTCCTGCTCAGCACCCAAACCGTGCTGCTAGGGATACGGACCAAAGGGCCAGGCACAGAGCTCTCCTGAACAAACCGTTTGGGTGTCACCATTTTATTGCCCCATGACGAGGTGACAGTTGCTGCCGCACTTGCAATTTCCTTTGTAATCTAGCAGTTCTGGTGCATTAGGACCCAGCCCTGAGTGAGCAACTTACCCAGCCGACAATGAGCTGAGATAACAAAGTGCCGGCTCATTGCCCCTGGGCCGGGGGCGGAGGAGCTCGCTGCTCTGTGGGGTAACCAGGTTCCTCTGCCTACCCCTGCGGCCTGACACAGCCCAGTACGGCCTGGCCTTTGCATTCGGCTTGGCCAGCTGCTGCTGTGCAGGGCGAGGGCACTGCTGGCTTCTGCTTTTATGTTTAGTTGTTTTAAATAACCGTTAAAGCTGAAGGGTTTAGGAAAGGCACCTTTTCTACTAGGCGTATAAATCCAAAAACAAAGAAACAAGAAGAGGATACGGCAGGGCACGGTACAGAGTGATCTGAGCCGCTTGGTACCTGGGGCGCAATCAAGCAACATGCATCTTAACACGGGAAACGCAGGATCGTCTGTAGGGACAGAAGGGTGAGGATGGCAAAGTGATGGGACTTCGGGGTCTGACCTGAGACACGTCCACAGAGCCTGATTCTCATGGGCTGACTGCTCAGCACTCCTGCCCCTGTATGGGGTCTCCAGCTGAGGACCCCCAAACTGAGCCCCCGTTGAAAGTCTTGACCAAAGAACATAGAGCAGCTGCGTTCAGAGCCAGAGCCCTGAGGAAATGCTTTGGGGAGGTGAAGGCTTTCAGGTAAAACCTTGGGGCAGCAGGATGTTACAGCACCTGACCCGTGGGGCAGGAACTCTCCCATGTCCCGTTTGTTAGCTGGAGGGACAGGATGGATGTCATGAGTCGCCTGCTGGGTGCAATTGTCTCAGCCAATCAGAGCCCAGCGGTCCTGCACAGTCACTGATCCAGGGCTCACACCACCAGCCCCTGCACCCTGGCTGGGTGGGGTGTTGCGGTTTGTGGGTTCGCTGGATGTCATTCAGCCCCCCCTCCCCCGGCTGGCGTTAGAGCCATCGGGCCCTTCCCTGTGCTGCAGCCGAGCCCCTCAGTGACCATGTGGGGCACCTCCTAATTCCAGCCACTGACGTGGGGCCAGGTACAGACCAGTCTTGCTGCCGACCCTTCTCCTGGAAAGGGGAACAGCAGCCGGCTTCCTGCCAGAGCCGCCACCTGGGTCAGCCCCCGCCAAGCCCCAGACAGACAGAGAGACGAGCAGGATCCGGGGAGAGCTGACACCGCTGGTGCTGCCCAGCCCACTCAGGGCAGTGCTGGGTGACTGGAACTGCTCTCAGCTCAGCCCAGAGCCAGGCGGTTCCTGGCTGGAGCAGGAGGTGTCACCCCGAGGCCAGGAAGGCTGGAGGTGAGCTCTTGCTGGGATACAGCCCCTCTCTCCAGCTCTCAGCAGCGCCGGTGAAGGCCGGTACCCAGCCGTGGATGGTGCCTGGAGGGACGGGAACGTAACAAACAGAAACTGACCCAACGTAAAACGCCAGCCCCCTCTTCTTCCCCTCCCCCATCCCCTTCGGGGTTCTCTGGGTGCTGGACTTTCTCAGGCCACAAGTGACGCTGACTAATGTGTGTTTCCAGGGCCTGCCTGCGGCCACGTCTGCTCAGCTCATCTCACAGCTCAACAACACCACAACCTGGGACGCTCGTCGAACGTATCAGCCACACCCAGCTCCCACCTCTAGGGGACAGGCCCACGCTGCACGAGGGAGGTGAAACTGTCAGAAATCTTCAATAACTCTTTCTGCTCTGTGTTTGGAGAGAAGCAGGAAGATGTGCTCATTTTTACAGTGATAACGACATACCTGCTAATCCATCGCTGGCTGGAGAGGATTTAAACAGCAACTAATTAAAAGAAACATTTTAAAATTCAGCAGGACTGGGTAACTTGCCCCAAGAGCAATAAAAGAAGTGGCCGAGGAGCTGTCTGAAGCCCTAATGTGGATTTCAAAAAATCTTGGGACTCTGGGGAAATTTCAGGACTGAAAAAATGCTGGTGTTGTGCCAGTATTTAAAAAAAGAGTAGAAAGGAAAACCTGGGTAACTAGAGGCCAATTAGGCTGGTGTTGATCATAGGCAAGCTAACTGTGCGGACATGACGTGTTTAGACCGTGTAAGTCATTGTGCTTAGTCCTGCTGGGCATTCTGATTAAAATCTGCACGTCACACAATCAGTGTAGCCCATAATAAATAAACCAAGAACTGGCTAAAGGCTAGATCTCAAAAAGTAATTGTCAATGGGAAATCATCATCCAGAAGGGGTATTTCTGGCATGGGGTCTCATCCATGGATCAGTTCTCAGCCCAGTGCCATTCAATATCTTCATCAGTGATCTGCAAGAAAATATCACATTGTTGTTGATGAAACAGTAACTTCTCCCTTAACATTGTAGTTATGTTCCTGAAAAATGCTACTTTAACTGAAACAATGTTAAGCAAAACAAATTTCCCCATAAGAATTAATGTAAATAGGGGGCTTAGGTTCCTGGGAATTTTTTTTTCACCAGACAAAACACTATTTATATATTGTGGCAAATTGCCGGCACTACTATGATGGGTCCCGCACTTTCTCTTCTTGTGGGGGGGGTTTCAGGGTGCCATTTCTTGCCCCTGAACTGGGGTAACAGCTATCCTACTAGTATCCCAGGGAAGGGGAGTGGAGAGGGAGGGACCCAGGCCCGCCCTCTACTCCGGGTCCCAGCCCAGGGGCCCTATGATAGCAGGTGAACCACTTGTACCAGTGATTCTTTCCCCTGGGCTACTTCCCTCTCCTGACCTTCAGCTTGTGGAGCTTCCTGCCTTCCCTCTGCACAAGCCAGGTGTCCCTTTACCTAGGATCTTGGTCTTCTTAGTCCGCTGCAGCACTTCTCAAAACTCTCCTCCACTTTCCTTCGAACTGCTCTTTGTTCCACCGCCAAACCACTCTGCTTCACTCCTCCAAACTGCTCTCTGCTCCACCACCAAACCACTCTGATTCAGCTCCTCCAAACTGCTCTCTGCTCCACCACCAAACCACTCTGCTCCAACTCCTCCAAACTGCTCTCTGCTCCACCTCCAAACCACTCTGCTCCAACTCCTCCAAACTGCTCTCTGCTCCACCACCAATCCACTCTGCTCCAACTCCTCCAAACTGCTCTCTGCTCCACCACCAAACCACTCTGCTTCACTCCTCCAAACTGCTCTCTGCTCCACCACCAAACCACTCTGCTTCAGCTCCTCACCACTCTGCTCCAGCTCCTCCCCTGGCTGATTGAAGCAGGTGGATTTTATCAGGTGACTGGTTTCAGGTGCTCTAATTGGTTTCAGGTGCTTTTAATTAATCTATAGGGAATAAGGCTTCTCCTCATCCTAGATCACTCTCCTGCTGCCTTCTGGCCATGCTGTATCACAATATATACACACGCGCACACACACACACACAGTGTATAAGTTTTGCAAGCAATTTAATCTGTACATAGCAACGATGATTGTGAAGCTTGGTTGAAGTGGTGAAGTCAAAGGGCGGGATATTCCCAAGGAACACATTACTGTGAAATGATGACTAGCACTCGGCTGAGCCCTCATGGGTTAACACATTGTTGTTAATGTAGCCTCACTCTACGTGGCACAGGAATTGAGGGAGGAGACACAGTATGGCTGAGAGAGACAGAGACACACACCGTGTGTGTGTGTATGTGTATGTGTATGTGTGAGTGTGTGTGTGAGAGAGGGAGCGACAGAGACACACACCATGTGTGTGTGAGAGAGAGATGCACATTGCCCCCTTAAGTACGCTGTCCCCACTCTAAGTACACTGCCTTTTTAAGTAAATCAGCAAGTTGAGACAGCAGCTGCTGCCAGCAACTCCCTCCATCATGAGCCCTGTCATGTCCCCCCCTTGCTCTGTCAAGATGGGGTACAGGAGCAGAGGGAGATGGACACCGTGACATTAGCACCCCTCTTCCCCCCCCCACCCTCCGCACAGCAAGCAGGATGCTCCCTGGAGCAGCTCCAAGGCAGAGAGCAGGAGCAGTACAGGGCAGTGGGGGGAGGGACAGCTGAACTGCTGGCAATTGATAGCCTTCTGGGTGGCAGCCACACAGGGAACTTAGGGGAGCTGATAGCGGGGCTGCTGGTCCACCCTGGTTCCAAGCCTCCACCATCTAGCTCCAACGGGCTGCTCTTTCTGCAAGCAGTGGACAAATCAGGCGGCTGCCAAATGACATTCTAAGGGAGCATTGCACAACTTTAAATGAGCATGTTCCCTAATTGATCAGCAACGTAACAACGAAACAACTTTAACTGGGATGGTTTTTAAGGTCACGCTTGACAAAGCCCTGGCTGGGATGATTTAGTTGGGGATTCATCCTGCTTTGAGCAGGGGGTTGGAATAGGTGACCTCCTGAGGTCCCTTCCAACCCTGATATTCTATGAAGTCAGAGAAGAAGCTTGGGAGTTCAGAACCACCAGAAGCAAGAGGTCAAGGTGGCATTCCACATGGCTGAAGATAGACAAGGATGCGGAGGCTGTGCCCACCAGAGAGAAGAGGACCAGAAGGAATTGCACACAGCTAGAAGTTTGCAATCCATAATCGGTCCTCAAAGTGGAAACTGTGGAAGAGATCTGTAAAGAGCCAGCTGATCCCTTTGAATGGAGAGATGTACAGGACACATCTCCCCCTCAGTAGAAGGAGAACCAATATCTTCAGGGACAGACTGGCTAGAGGAAGCAGGACAGTGTTAAACTGATAACAAAAAGGGAGAGTAGAAAAGAGGTAAGAGATGAACACCCAGTTAGCACATAGTGGAGATGTTGAGAATCAAAGTAATCAAGAATCAAAGGACACGAGGCGAATACATTCTTTAATTGCCTATACACCAATGCTAGGAACTTGGGTAACAGACAAGAGGAATTGAAATTGCTCATTTATTAGCATAAATTTTATCCTGAAACCTGGTGGGATAATTTGTGTGGCTGGAATCAAGGGTTGCCATATTTCTACTGAATTAATAGCCTAAATTCATTTAAACCTAGGGTGACCAGACAGCAAGTATGAAAAATTGGGACAGGGTGTGGGGGGTAATAGGAGCCTATATAAGAAAAAGACCCCAAAATCGGGACTGTCCCTATAAAATCGGGACATCTGGTCACCCTACTTAAACCATACCCCAAAACTGGCCCAGTCCATTTGTTTATTTATTTCCATACTTCGCCCACTTGCCACGATGCATGACTGACTAGGCGGATAGTAATGGTGACACTGACTTAGGCCACTACAAATGAAAGAGTTTGAAAAATGTAATGTAGTTGGTAACTGACGATTTCCCCCAGGGTGCAACCTGGAACTGGGGTACCACTGAGCCCTCTGTCTCACCAGTCTGGGCTCCCTCCCTCTTACACTGTGGTGCTGTGACAAGCTGCAGACCCACTCCCGGTCCAACACTTACACAAACCGGGACACACCGAGCTGCAGTTACCTGAATGCTTCTTCTCAGCCACACATGAGCTAACAATAGAGAGGCTCCGACCAAGATTCCCCCAGCTCCCCAGCCTAGGACCCCGGAGTTGTACTGTCCTGCCCTGGTCAAAAGCCTGACCAGTATACAAGTTATTACTTACTGCACCCCTCTCTCAAACTGGAGAGGACAATACACAAGCCTTTGTTAACTGAGCTGAGATTTCCCCCCAAGCACTTCACTCAAAACACACTGCTTTTATAGGTAAAATATAGACTTATTAACTACAGAAGATAGATTTTAAGTGGTTATAAGTGATAGCAAACAGATCAAAGTAGATTACCATAAAAATAAAAGAACAACACAATCTAAGTTCTCTAAACTGGATAAGATTTGAATCAAGCAGTGTCTCACCCTGTTAGATAGTACAAACAGTCTACCATACACAGGCAGGCTTCCTTCTTTCCCACCTGGGACCAGCACTTCCCCGAGGTCAGTCTTTCTTTGTCCCTCAGGTGTTTCCAGGAGTTCTGTTGTGGGGGGAGTGAGGCCAATTGGTAATGGCACTTCCCCCTTGTATAGCTTCTTCCATGTGAAGGGAACTTTTATTTGTTTCAAGCAAAGCCTGTAGCCCAGTTTGTGGGAAAATACAGGTACCAAAATAGAGTCCAGTATCACATGACCTAGTCACATGCCCTAGCATGTTTTGATGAGTCATGGCAGCCATTATCCATAGGCTGACTGAAGTGTCTACAGGTGAGAATAAGCCTTTCCCATGGCCCCTTGTCTTTGCTCATGGGCCATTCAACTTGACTAGGACATTCACAATGTGCTGACTAGACTGGATGTAAAGCTTTGTGGGTGTTACCCAGGAGCAAGCACATTTGAAATACAGATGCATAGTCAATATTTATATCGCCAGATACAAAAATGATCTATGCCTACAAACAGGATAATCATATTCAGCAAATCAACACTTTTCCATTGATGCCTCACATGGCATATTTTGTACAAGATGCATCATAATGATGTCATACTCATACCACTATGGTGCATATGGGGAGCAGTGTCACAGTAACTACTTATGCGCTTTCTTTTTAGCATTTCTCTAAGTGTAGCCAGTGGAAAAAAATCAGTTCTACAACTTTTAATTCCGTTCACTTTCAGTGTCCTAGTGCTCCAAAGTTTGGGTTTGAAGCACTGCATAGGAACCTTGGTCTAAGAATGATTTCCAGTCAGATAAATAGCCTTTTTAAAAGGTTTTCAAAGCTTTTTAGTAGTCTATGGTTTTATAACTTGTTTTTTGTAAAAAAATAAATCATAAGTGCTGGAACTAGGGGTGCTGAAGGTGCAGCACTCCCGGGCTTGAAGTGGTTTCCATCATATATAGGGCCAGCACAGTAGTTTCATGATCTCTAGAATATTCTTGGGCATGATGTTTTTGGAGATCTTTCTAATCCACCATGAAAGAAATTTTCAGATTATGTGTTGTAACCTGATCTTTCACCTCTAGCATAAATGAGCTGATGCTAAACTACAGGGGCTAAGATAAGTTTGTCAAGGGGGAAAGGAGTATTAGCAAGAAAATATGTGCATTAATTAACAAATGAAGGAGGGGATGAAATTAACAATGGCTCAAAAGTAGCTGAGATACCAAATTTAAAAAAATCACTCTCTAGAGTATAATTAGATGATGGATGTTAGGAGCATGGCGCGATAACGAACACATTTTGGCAGCCAAATCTCACAAATGGTTCAGATCAGTTTGGGTTTCTGTGCATGAAGGGTTTATACAAATAGTTACAATAGATACAAAGGATTAAATTGATCGGGCAAGGGGAGGCCCACTGCCACCTCAGGTGCCATGGACAGGGGCTGAGTGAGCCAGAAACATTCTGGGGGGATGGGGGCTGCCGCTTGCTTGGTCCGAGTCCCCAGCAGCTGTCACAGCAGTGGACTGTCCCCTGCCAGGGCTTTCTCAGGCAGAAGCGACTCCATCCTTCTTCCCACACTGCTGCCAGGGAGAGCGGCTGAATGTGCTGGCTGTGGGGAGGTGCAGGGAGAGAAGGACAGAGCCTCTCTCTCCACAGGTAACTTGGGATGAGGAGCGCATGGCCAGATGGCATGTCCCAATGGCCAGAGTCTACCTAATTCCCCTCCCCGATGGGGTAATGCGGCCTAGCGGCCGGAATCCATACGATGCACCGCTAGGGCAGTGCATCCCAATGTCCAGAGTCCTACCAACTCACTGTGTGGGCCATCCCCTCTCAAAGGTGAGTGGCCGAGGTAGGGGGACCCGGGCCCACCCCCTCCACCGGGTCCCGACCCAGGGCCCTGTTGGTGGCGAGTTCTCCTCACCAGTGGTCCAGAGGGGATGTTCCTGAAACACGCCAGCCTGGACAGTCTCTGCACCTTTCCCCTTTAAAGCCTCCCTGGTTCACTTCCTACCCATTCCTCAGATTCTCAGCATCCTCTGCCTCTCCTCCGCAGGGTGTCTGGCCTCTGCGTCCTGGGGTGCAGACGTCTCTTCTGTTGGAAACAGCAATGAGCCTCCTTCCCCTTCATCGGATCCCCCTGACTGAGCAGCTCTGCAGGCTTTTATACCACACTTCCAGGTGGAGCATGCCTGGCAGAGCCCCAGATGCGGGGCTTCCTCTGCTAGGAGGGATGGATTAACCCCCAGCATAGCAGTGCGGGGCCGATCCGCCCCGTCATAGGGCTGCGTTAATCCAAGTGTGCAGGACCATTAGTCACATCATCCTGCGAAGGACTGTGACTCTTGGAAATGTGTGTGAAATAGTGGAAGGCTTTGCAGCAGTGGGATTCCCTGACTGCCGTGGGGTGACAGATGGAACGCGTATCTCAATTCTGGCCCCGGACCATCTTGCGCTGCAGTACATCAGTAGAAAGGGGTACTTCTCTATTGTATTGCAGGCACTTGTGGATCACCGTAGGCACCGAATGGCTGGGCAGCAGTTCTGCAGAAAAGGACCTAGGGGTTACGGTGGACGAAAAGCTGAATATGAGTCAACAGTGTGCCCTTGTTGCCAAGAAGGCTAACGGCATTTTGGGCTGTATAAGTAGGGGCATTTCCAGCAGATCGAGGGACGTGATTATTCCCCTCTATTCGGCACTGGTGAGGCCTCATTTGGAGTACTGTGTCCAGTTTTGGGCCCCACACTACAAGAAGGATGTGGATAAATTGGAAAGAGTCCAACGGAGGGCAACAAAAATGATTAGGGGGCTGGAGCACATGACTTATGAGGAGAGGCTGAGGGAACTGGGATTGTTTAGCCTGCAGAAGAGAAGAATGAGGGGGGATTTGATAGCTGCTTTCAACTACCTAAAAGGGGGTTCCAAAGAGGATGGATCTAGACTGTTCTCAGTGGTAGAAGATGACAGAACAAGGAGTAATGGTCTCAAGTTGCAGAGGGGGAGGTTTAGGTTGGATATTAGGAAAAACTTTTTCACTAGTAGGGTGGTGAAGCACTGGAATGGGTTACCTAGGGAGGTGGTGGAATCTCCTTCCTTAGAGGTTTTTAAGGTCAGGCTTGACAAAGCCCTGGCTGGGATGATCTAATTGGGGTTGGTCCTGCTTTGAGCAGGGAGTTGGACTAGATGACCTCCTGAGGTCCCTTCCAACCCTGAGATTCTATGATTCTATGATTTCACTGACATCAGTGCAGGGTGATGCATCCTCAGGAACACTGGCCTGTACGGGAAGCTGCAAGCAGGGACTTTCTTTCCAGACCAGAAGATTCCAGTGGGGGATGTTGAAATGCCCAGTGATCCCGGAGGACCGAGCAAACCCCTTATTCCCCTGGCTCATGAAGCCTTACACAGGAAACCTGGACAGCAGCAAGGAGCGCTTCAACGGTACACTGAGAAGGTGCAGCATGACCGTAGAATGTGTCTGTAGCAAATTAAAAGCACGCTGGTGCTGCCTTTGTGGCAGTTAGACCTAAATGAGGAAAATGTTTTCATGGTCATAGCAGCCTTCTGAGCACTCTGTAATATTTGTGAGGCTAAGGGTGAAAAGTTCCCCCCGGGGTGGAGCATGGAGGCGGATCACCTGGCAACTGATTTTGAGCAGTCAGATACCAGGGCTATTAGAGGGCCACAACAGGGGAGAGGGCTATTCGAATCAGGGAGGGTTTATGGGACCACTTTCACAATGAGCACCAGCAATGTGTCTTTCTATACAGCACTCTGCCATGCTTTCTTAACTTGCTGCTTTGCATGAAAATTGTGATGATTCCTGAGTGGGATTTCTACTCTGCAAATGATCAAATTGCCACTGGGTATTAATCCCAGCAGCAGCCACCATGTGTAGGAGACAAATAAGTATGTGCTACACGTCCCTCTCAGAGCCTGATCCTAGGAGTCTCCTCCCACTCTCAGCTACTAGCTCTTAGTCCTTTAGCTCCGGTTGTGGAGGGTCATAATTAAGGCTACGTTTTAGTCATGGGTATTTTTAGTAAAAGACACAGACAGGTCATGGGCTGTAAACAAATATTCACGGCCTGTGACCTGTCCATGACTTTTACTAAAAATACCGGTGACTAAAACTGGGTGAGGGGCTGCCTGGAGCCCTGCGGGTGCTGGGGTGGGCGGGTGGGTGGCGGTGTGTGGCCCGGGACCCCTGCTGGTGTGTGTGTGTGGGGGGGGGGGGTTGGTGAAGCCGGCAGGATCTCTACCTGGCTCCACACCTCCCCGCCAGTACCAGTGTTTGGGTGTGGGAGGGACAGAGGATTGGGGAACGGGACAGGGTGAGGCGGGCCCTTGGCGGTGTTTACCTGGGAGGCTCCCCGGAAGCGGGAACATCCCCCTCGCTCAGCTGATAGGCGGAGGTTTGGCCAGGCAGCTCTGCGCACTGCCTCTGCCTGCAGGCACCACCCCCGGAGCTCCCATTGGCCACTGCCCAGACATTGGGAGATGCAGGGACATTGCCCTGGGCGGCAGCAGGACGCAGAGCTGCCTGGCCACATCTCTGAATAGCAGCTGAGTGAGGGGGATGTCGTCACTTCTGGGGATCCCCCCCCCCCCCCAGGTAAGCACAGGTGGGTGGGTGGGCGAGGTGACCCGAGACTGCCCCAGCAGCGGCCAGTGCTCCTGGCAAAATAACGGAGGTGCCTTTGAGGCACTTAGTGTCTGATTGGAGATGAGACCAGGAGGAGATGACACAAGGAGAGTGGCCAGAAGAGAGGAAACTCTGCTTATTGCAGATATCTGGAGGGAGACCAAGTCCTGTCCCTTATCCAAAAAGCCAGGCCCATCCTGCCTCCCTCTGGGGGTCCCTCCCTCTCCTCCAGTGGGATCTGGGTGGTTCAGGACACAGTCTGAGGGGGCTGGATGGACTCATCTACATGGGGGCCAGGAATGGGACAGAGGAGACACACACAGAACTGCATGCTCAGGATAGTTTATTCTTGTACTGGGCTGCAGCCATTGAGAGGAAGGGAGGGAAGGGGCAGGAGTGTAACTAGAACAGAGACACGTGGGGGAAGGGAGTTTGCCGCTGGGGATGTGAGATCTGGTCTCTCAGGGAGGGAGGGGACTGGCCCTCGAAGCAGCAAAAGCATCCGAATGTCTGGGACGGTGTCTGATCATGGCCAAGGAGCCCAGTTCTTTCGCATCCTGGGTGCTGAGCTCCCGCCTCAGGTGCAGGCGAGCGACTCCCCTCACTAGAATCCATACTTGCAAATGTAGGCGTTTTGCTGGTTACAGGGAACATCGTTCCATATCTTAAAACCTAGAAGACAAAACACAAATCACTGGGGCCGGGGAAGGGCAAGTGGGGCCATTCCTGACCTTACAGTGACCCCCCCTCATTGCACCCTGCTGAGAGAAGACCCCCCAGCTCCTGGGGCTGAGAGGATGAGGAGGCTGGAGACGAAGGCCCATGTGCCTCAGACAGGGACAGACTCCATCATTCCCTGAGGGTCGCTGCGGAAGACCCGGTTCTATTGTGTTGGAATATGTCTGATGAGAGCACAACCAGGCCTCTAGGTGCTAGGTGCTGTGTCCATACACACACTCACAGACAATACCTGTCCAGAGAGTGCACAGTCCATACAGACAAGAGGTGGGAGGGGAAACTGAGGCCTAGAGTGGGGAAGTGACTTGCCCAAGGTCACCCAGCAGCTCAGTGGCAGGGCTGGGAACAGAAGCCAGGTCTCTGGCATCACAGTCCCGTACCTGCCCACTAGGCCACGCTGCCTCTCGATCTGCAACTGCTGTTACCTCCCATCCCCCCGCCACACCCCTCAAAAGGCCAGAAAGGGGAGCGCAAGGAACCTGGCTAGGTGCTAGCAGGAGACAAGCTCAGGAAGAGGGACACCGGCTCGCTCTGCGCTGAATGAACCGGCCCCACCTCCATCTCCTACACATCTGGGTTTGTGTGTGGCACAGGGGCAGCATCTCTGCCCAAGGAACAGCACGAAGGATCCTGGCTGACGAATTGCTGTGAATCTCACCCTCTCTCCCATTCTCAGAGCCACACAGCCCCGGGAGCGTTATTCAGAAATGATTCCCACAGCGGTTCTGTAAATTTTTCACTTTAACTATTAGCTGTGTGTGTGATTGGTCATGCAGGTCACATGGCATTGCTCCTGCTCTATGATTGGATGAGTGACTCTTTTTCAGAAGGAGATAATAGCAAAGCAAATCCTGCCCAGTGTGAGTTTGAGGGAAGGAGCATTCGTGCCAACGCAGCTGAACATGCAGACTCACGAGCATCTGAGCCTGGGCAAGTCCGTGTGACTAGCAGGGCCCATGAACAATGAATTAGCGATGAGCTTTCCCTCCTCAGCCAGCTCTCCATCCAATTACCAGTGAATGGGACAAGACCTTCAGCCCTGCTACACCCCCGACGCCACTCCAGCAACACGGAGAGCTGGAAGCTGCCTTAAATGGCCAGCTGGGGATTCCGTGGCTCCTTTGTGGGTGAAGCCCTCTGTGGAGAAAGAAGTAATTCGGGACTATTTAGAAAAGCTGGACGAACACAAGTCCATGGGGCCGGATGCACTGCATCTGAGGGTGCTAAAGGAGTTGGCCGATGAGATTGCAGAGCCATTGGCCATTATCTTTGAAAAATCATGGCAATCGGGGGAGGTCCCGGATGACTGGAAAAAAGCTAATGTAGTGCCCATCTTTAAAAAAGGGAAGAAGGAAGATCCAGGGAACTAGAGGCCAATCAGTCTCACCTCAGTCCCTGGAAAAATCATGAAACAGGTCCTCAAGGACTCAATTCTGAACCACTTAAAGGAGGGGAAAGTGATCAGGAACAGTCAGCATGGATTCACCAAGGGCAAGTCATGCCTGACTAACCTAATTGCCTTCTATGATGAGATAACCGGCTCTGTGGATGAGGGGAAAGCAGCGGATGTGCTATTGCTTGACTTTAGCAAAGCTTTTGATACAGTCTCCCACAGTATTCTTGCCAGCAAGTTAAAGAAGTATGGGCTGGATGAATGGACTGTAAGGTGGATAGAAAACTGGCTAGATGGTCAGGCTCAACGGGTAGTGATCAATGGTTCCATGTCTGGTTGGCAGCCGGTATCAAGTGGAGTGCCCCAAGGGTCGGTGCTGGGGCCGGTTTTGTTTAATATCTTCATTAATGATCTGGAGGATGGTGTGGACTGCACCCTTAGCAAGTTTGCAGATGACACTAAACTGGGAGGAGTGGTTGATAAGCTGGAGGGTAGAGATAGGATACAGAGGGACCTAGACAAATTAGAGGATTGGGCCAAAAGAAATATGATGAGGTTCAACAAGGACAAGTGCAGAATCCTGCACTTAGGACGGAAGAATCCCGTTCACTGCTACAGACTAGGGACCGAATGGCTGGGCAGCAGTTCTGCAGAAAAGGACCTAGGGGTTACAGTGGACGAAAAGCTGAATATGAGTCAACAGTGTGCCCTTGTTGCCAAGAAGGCTAATGGCATTTTGGGTTGTATAAGTAGGGGCATTTCCAGCAGATCGAGGGATGTGATCATTCCCCTCTATTCAGCACTGGTGAGGCCTCATTTGGAGTACTGTGTCCAGTTTTGGGCCCCACACTACAAGCAGGATGTGGATAAATTGGAAATAGTCCAACGGAGGGCAACAAAAATGATTAGGGGGCTGGAGCACATGACTTATGAGGAGAGGCTGAGGGAACTGGGATTGTTTAGCCTGCAGAAGAGAAGAACGAGGGGGGATTTGATAGCTGCTTTCAACTACCTAAAAGGGGATTCCAAAGAGGATGGATCTAGACTGTTCTCAGTGGTAGAAGATGACAGAACAAGGAGTAATGGTCTCAAGTTGCAGAGGGGAAGGTTTAGGTTGGATATTAGGAAAAGACTTTTTCACTAGTAGGGTGGTGAAGAACTGGGATGGGTTACCTAGGGAGGTGGTGGAATCTCCATCCTTAGAGGATTTTAGGTCAGGCTTGACAAAGTCCTGGCTGGGATGATTTAGTTGGGTTTGGTCCTGCTTTGAGCAGGGGGTTGGACTAGATGACCTCCGGAGGTCCCTTCCAACCCTGAGATTCTATGATTCTATAAATGTGTGTTTGAGCTGTCTGCTTACCATGGTCGTTCAGCAGCTCGGTACAGTACTCAACGGCATTCCAATTGTTTGGTTCCCCAGGGCACCAAGCACTGTAACGATACAGGGAGCCATCTGTCCACTTCCAGCGTTTGTTCTGCAGAGACAGGGGAGAAAGGTCGTGGGGTCCCGGGGAGAAGAGACCTTGGTGATAAGGCACCATAGAAACGGCCAAATCCAACACAGAAGTGCCCTACTCAGGCAGCGGGAGAAAGTCAGGGAAGCGCCTTGGGACAGTGGGTGGGGAGAGGGCAGCTGGGTGTGTCCCTACCTGTGTGAATGCTGTTGAAAGTGCAGACTGGAGGGTTTTGCAGCTTGTCACAGCAGCACAGTGTGAGAAGAAGCCAAGGCTAGTGAGTCAGGGTGCTCAGTGGTACCCCAGTTCCAGGTGGCATCCCAGAGGGGAACCCATCACAGGTAAATGAAAGGGTTTTGGACTCAACACCTGAAACAGAAGGACGCTACCCAACGTACTCTGGGGTGGGGTGTTTGCTCATGGTTTTATGTTCATGAATCCTGCTTGTGGCACTTTCCCAAATTAATGCTGGGTTCCTTCCCTCGTTCTATCAAAAATTTATTTTCTACACGCACACTTGGTGGTTATGAGAGGAGAAGTATTGTCTGTTAGAGACGCCCAGGGGTGGTGTGTAATTGCCCAGGTTACCGGGTGGGGGCTCGAGCCAATTCTGTGTGTATTTTTAAGAGGAACCCCTACATATTGAACCCAGCCCTAGTTGCTCCCAACTCCGCCTGGCAGAAGGGTTACATTCACAATTGCTACGTCCCCATCTGGGGCTCCTTCCCAGCCTGTGACTGCTCCCCCTTCATCTCCCTGCCCTAAGGAGCTGGGGGCTCTCCTAAGGAGAAGCAGGTAAGGACAGGATCCCCAAACTGAGGGAGCGACCAGCAGTGTCAGGGGCCTCGCAGAGATCAAGGGGGAGCAGAAACTCAAGTTTTGGGCAGGAAAAAGTTGCTAGAAAACTTGGTGAGGGTGGAGTGGAGACGGGATGTGGTGGGAGGGCACAGCGCATTGCATGAGCTGGGAGGTGGGAAGGGAAATGGGGCAGTAGTTGGAGAGGCAGGTACAGGTCAAAGGTCAGTTTGATGACCAGGGAGACCAGGGCCTGGTTGTATTTAGAAGGGAAAAGCCAAAGGGGAGTTAGACCTTAAAGTAGGATGGAGACGGAAAGGCTGCAGGAGGGCAGGGGTTAAAGGTGGAGGGCAGATGGGAGACGCTGGTGCCCATGGCAGGGAGAAGGGGGGTAGGAGTGGGGGAGGGAGACCCTGGCAGCTCCTATGAAGGGTCCATGGAGCATGGTCTCTGCAGAGTGCCTGGGAAACCGCCATGGGGGGGAGCATCTGCCAGGGGCAAAACAGGCTCCAGTCACTCACCTGCCGGGGGTTGTGGAGTCCGATCCAGACACAATCCTTGGAGCCTGACTTGATAATGTAACTGGCCACCATGGCCCCTTCTGCCTCAGAGAGAATGGAGGCGAGATGGGCCCCCTTGTGCTGATCCTGACACTCCACCTGTGGCAGGGACATCAGTGAGGCCTGTTACCCCCAAGCAGGGGGACGCTGTTTGGCACTGGGGTGGGGTCCTGCCCTACCAGGCTGCAGCAGGAGCAGGGACGGCTGTGAGGGGAGAGAGCCCCCTCTCTGTGTCTTTCCCCAGCCCTAGAGCCTGGCACCAGCCACGTCATCGCTGCAGCCTCCCCGTCCCACAGCTGCAGAGATATGCCCGGGGACAGGGGTGCTGGAACAGCTGTATAGTGGGGGTGCTGAGAGCCACTGAACCAAACTGTGAACCCTGGATAGGATGGAAAGCACTTCACGCCAGGGGGTGCGGCTGCACCTCCAGTACCCCTAGTTCCAGCACCTCTGCCCAGGGACCAATGGTGATGTCACCGAACCCCTTCAGCCCCCGCCCCTCCCAACTAACCCACCACACCCCACAGATCCCGGAAAGGAGCCTTGTACCTCAGCCTCTGGCCAGGTCATCTTTCCGGGGAAGAACCCATAGCAGTGGTGATGGTAGTGCAGCCAGCCATTGGGACAGGACGTGGCCTCTACTCCTGATCCGAAAGAGGAGATGGGACGGGGAGAGAGGACATTGCGGGGAGAGGCTGTTTGGGAGAAGAGAATGGGAGCAGAGCTGTCAGTTGTCGTCATTCCAGCTTCTCCAGATCTCAAAAATCCTGTGAACTTTTGCCCTCTCTCAAAATGGCCACTATCTCCTATTACTTTCAGTGGGGCTGAAGCCAGTCAGTTAAAACAGCTGCCCCTCCCTCGCCCCCTTTGACTGTCCTAGTAAAAATTACCACTGTCTCCCTTCCCGAGGGGACAGGAGCTGGGCTGCACTCAGCGAAGATGGTCACCTCCTGTCTTCTGTGCAGGGGCACTGGGGAACCTGATGGGGAGGGGGAGCAAGGAGATTGAGTCAAAGTACACAAGGGTCTATGGGGTGAGATGGGGCAGCACTGGGTGTCATGGGGACACTGGTGAGGCTGGGAGCAGAGGGGAGGTTGGGGACATTGACGTATAGTAGAGGATGAAGGGACAACACACGCTGATTTGCCAACGTAGTGAGGAGGCCTTGAAACTAGGTTGAAAAGGGGCACGTGACAAAATCCCACAGGTGACCTTAAGAGAAGGTTAAATGTTGGGGGAGGGGAAATGGAAAATTACAATGGGGTCATAGGAGCAACAAGAGGGATAACAGTGCGGGAATCTGCTCTGCATCTCAGATGTCTATACACAAATGCAAGGAGGCGTATGGGGAATAAACAGAAGAACAGGAAGTATTAGTATCTAAGCTAAATTATGACTTTATTGGCATCGCAGGGACTTGGTGGGATAGATCTCATGACTGGAATATTGGCGTAGGGAGGTAGAGAAAAAGGGGAGGAGGTGTTGCGTTATACATCAAGAATATATACACTTGTTCTGAGGTCCAGAAGGTGAGAGACAGACCAGTTGAAAATCTCTGATTAAAGATAAAAGGCAAAAAAAAAAAAAAAAGGTGATGTGATGCTAGGTGTGACGTTGCACTCTATATGATTTTAGGAAAATATGCTAATGAGTGTGAATATAATGTAACAAGAATATGCTTCATGCAAAAGGTCTCTTGTAAGGTATCATTACAAAGCTTATCATCTACTGAGTGTGGTCATCATATTTGTATTAAATGTATCACTCTTGTATCTGAAACTAGAAATATGAACTATAACTCTGAGGGCCTATTGTCATTATGCAAAGTGTGGGCCATTAATGGTGGTTTGGAAACTTGATGGCTCCCATCAGCCAGGACAATTGACTGTGGGTGGCTCTGTTTGCAGACAGGCCTTCCTGTGAGTCAGGCTGGGAGGAATGAAGGCATGAAGTCTTACATGTGATCAAGTCACCTGAACTGGAATCCATTTTTAACCTGGTGCTTTTTCCATTGAGAGGAGGGGTGGGAACCCAGCGACACAAAGGATTCCCGTCTTATACAAAAGACATATAAGTGGGTGGAACAGAACAAAGGGGAGGCAGCCATCATGAGGAATCCCCTAGCTACCACCTGAGCTGGAACAAGGGCTGTACCAGGGGAAAGGATTGTGCCCAGACTAGGAAGGTGTCCAGTCTGTGAAAAAAAATTATTGAAGCATTTCTAAGGGTGAGATTTTCTGTATTCAGTTGTATTACTGTACTAGATATAGACTTGTGTATTTTATTTTATTTTTCTTGGTAATTCACTTTGTTCTCTCTGTCACTACTTGGAACCACTTAAATCCTACTTTTTATATTTAATAAAATCACTTTTTTACTTATTAATTAACCCAGAGTATGTATTAATACCTGGCCGGGGGGGGGGGGGAGACGGGGGACAGCTGTGCATATCTCTCTGTCTGTGAAATAGAGGGTGAACAATTTATGAGTTTATCCTGTATAAGCCTTATACAGAGTAAAACGGATTTATTTGAGGTTTGGAACCCATTGGTAGCTGGGCATCTGAGTGCTGGAGACAGGAGCACTTCTTAAGCTGTTGTCAGTTAAGCTTCAGCCTTTAGGGGGACGTGGTTCAGACCTGGATCTGGTGTTTGTAGCAGGCTAGTGTGTCTGGCACAACCAGGCAGGGTTCTAAAGTCCCAAGCTGCCAAGGAAAACGGGCTCAGGGGTAGTCTCAACACACCAGGTGGCAATCCCAAAGGGATCTAACCCGTGACACTAGGGATCTACTATTGACAGAAATATCCAGAAGATAAGACCTGGAAGAAATGGGGGACTTGAATGTCCCAGATATCTGTTGGAAAAGTAATATGGCAAAACATAAAATTTTCATAATGTTGTTAGAATGTATTGGAAAGAACTTCTTTTTTCCAAAGCTGGAGAAAGTAACCAGGGGAACAGCCATATCAGATTAAATTCTGGCAAACATGGAGGAATTGGTTGCAAATCTGAAGTTTGAAGACAATTGGGTGAAAGTGATCATGAAATGACAGATTTCATGATTCTAAGGAAGGGAAGAGCTGAGCGCAACAGAATAAACAAAGTGGACTTCACAAAGCTGATTTTAACAAACCCAGAGAACTGGTCGGTAAGGTCCCATCAGATGAAAATCTGAAGGAAAAACAAGTTCAGAAAAGCTGGCAGTTTCTCAAACCGACCATATTAAAGGCGGAACAGCACATTATCCAGACGCAAAGAAAAGACAGGAAGAACAGTAAGAGGCCGGTATGACTCCATCAGGAGCTCTTCAATTACCTGAACATCAACAAGGAACCCTACAAAAAGTTCAAACATGGATAAATTGCGAAGGAAGAGTACAAAAGAACAGCACAAGCATGTAGGAACAAAATGGGAAAAGCTAAGGCAGAAAGTGATTACACCGAGCAAAGGGCATAAAAGGCAATAAGGAGAGGTTCTATCAATACATTAGGAGCAAGAGAAACATGCAGGAAAGTGTAGGTCCACTACTGAGCTGGGAAGGAGAGCTAATAACAAATGGCATCGAGAAGGTGAAGGTGTTTAATGCCTATTCCGCTTCTATCTTCACTAAAAAGGTAAATTGTGACAAGATCCTTAACACAATCAATATTATCAACAAGGGGGAAGGAACGCAAGCCAAAATAGGGAAAGAACCGGTTAAAGAATGTTTGGATAATTTATGTTTCACACAGGCAGAGCCTGATCAAATTCTTCCTAGGATACTTAAGGAACTAGCTAAAGGAATCTTGCAACCATTAGCGATAATCTTTGAGAACTCCTGGAGGATGGGTGAGGTCCCAGAGGACTGGAGAAGGGCAATGTATCTATCTTTAAACTATCTAGAAACAATGTATCTATCTTTAAAAAGGGAACAACGAAAAATTGGGAAATTATAGACCTCAGTAACCTAACTTTGATACCTGGAATGATAGTGGAACAAATTATTTAAAAAAATCAATGTGTACGTATCTAGCGGATACTTGGGTTATAAGTAATCACTAATATGGAATTGTCATGATAAAATTGACATGCCTTGTCATGCCAAGCCAACTAATTTCCTTCTTTAACAGGGTTACTGGCTCCGTGAAGGGGATGAAGCTGTTAATTTCATATATCTTGATTTTAGTAATGCTTTTGCCACAGTCCCACATGACGTCCTCATAAGCAACCTATGGAGATGTGATCCAGATGAAATTACTATAAGGTGGGTGCACAACTGGGTTGAAGGACTGTACTCAAAGAATAGTGATCAATGCTTTCTTGTCAGACATGGGGAACCTATTTAGTGGGGTCTCTCAGAGGTCTGTCCTGGGTTTGATATTATTCAACATTTGATTAATGACTTGCATAATGGAGTGGAGAGTATACTTATAAGGTTTGTGGCTAACACCAAGCTGGGAGGGGTTGCAAGCACTTTGGAGGACAGGGTTAGAATTAAAAACGACCATCAGAAGCTGGAGAATTGGTCTGAAATCAACAAGATGACATTCAATAAAGACAGCTGCGAAGCATTACACTTGGGAAGGAAGAATCAAATGCACAAGCACAGACTGGGGAGTAACTGGCTAGGCGGCAGCACTGCTGAAAAGGATCTCGAGGTTCTAGTGGGTCACAATGTGATGCAGTAGAGAAGAAGGCTGATATCACCCTGGGGTGCTGTGATGGGCTATACAAACCCCACACTGGGCAAGCAGAGGTTAGGGAATTGCTGCCCCACCACACCTGTAGGAAATGCTCCAACTGGAGGAGGAGTTAAAGGGAAGGGGAGCAGCTCAGTGGGTGGTAGCCCAGGGAAGAGAGCAGACCTGTGACCTGCAGCTCCAACAGAGGGGAGCTGAGATATGGAAAATGCAGAATCTCTCCCCGCAACTGCCCATAGGTCCCTCACTGAGGGACGGGAGGACGTGTTACAGAGACAGCCTAAGAGGGGAGTGTCCCCCTCTCCCATGGACTCTGAGCTTTGCTAATTCCCCTGCACTTGGCTTGGACGTCCCTAGAAGGGGAAGGCCCTAGGACTGATCTGGCCCAGGAAGGGGCCATACCACACGAGGAGGCAGTTGCCAACGCAAGAAGGAAGAGCGCTACCCCCTGCACGTAGCCGTCAGAAGGTCCCTGCCTTGGGACAATGGTGGGGGTGGGTGTGGTAGGAAGTGGCCCAGGGAGGGCAGCCATAAGCAGCCGTGCCTGTCAGATAACTGAGAGCCCTCAAAGGGCCCTGGGTGAGAGCCTGGTGGAGCGAGAAGGCCTGGGCTCCCCTGCCAACAAACCCCCTGAAAGTCACATGCGTAAGCCCTGACCGCTAGGGGACACTCTCCTAATGACTAACCCCCGAGCGAGGACTGTCACAGGTGTGTTAACAGGAGTGTTGTGTGTAAGACACAAGAGGTCATTGTCCTGCTCTGCTCGGCACTGGCAACGCCTCAGCTGGAGTTCCGTGTCCAGGTCTGGTGCTGCACTTTCAGAAAGACGTGGAGAAGATGGAGAGAGTCCAGGGGAGAGCAACAGAAATGATCAAAGGGTTAAAGAACCTGAGCTATGGGGAACGGTTAAAAAACTGGGCATGTTTAGTCCTGAGAAAAGAGACTGAGGGGAACCTGAGAACAGTCATCACGTATGTTCAGTGGTGTTATAGAGGACAGTGATCAATTGTTCTCCATGTCCAGTGAAGGCTGGAGAAGCAGCAATGGGCTTAATCTGCAGCAAGGGAGGTTTAGGTCAGATACCAGGAGACACTTTCTAACTCTCAGGGCAGGGAAGCTCTGGAACAGGCTCCCGAGGGAGGTTCTGGATTCCCCATCACTGAAGGTTTTTAAGACCAGGTTGGACAAACACCTGTCAGGGATAATCTAGGGTTGCTTGGTCCTGCCTCAGTATGGGGGGGCTGGCCTAGGTGACATCTGGAGGCCCCTTCCAGCCCCACATTTCTATGATTCTCTGATAGTTGAGGGCCCAGAGAGGGAAGGGAAGACAGAGAGCCATTAACAGATGGGTGGGGGGAGGGATTAGCAGTATTTGGAGTAACTGCAGAGATTTGTGGGGCAGAGTAAAGAAGGGATACAGGGGAGAGAAATAGTCTATGATCCCAGGATTTTTCTTTTTCACTTCCCATTGAGGGCAAACAGCCCTCCGAGGCGCCAACTCCAAGGGGCCAGGCAGGGACTCACCTTCCAGCGAGGGGTTAAACATCAGGCAGCCGAGGAGGCAGAGGCTGAAGTAGGCGACTGGCCCCATCTTCTCGCTTCCCCTAGAGAGAAAACACACAAGGAAGATGGGGCCATGAGAGCCTGAGACACCCCCCAGAACAACCCACCCCCATCCCTCGTGGGACATTTCACAGGGGAAGGTGCTTCGGAGCTGGGGCTGTTTGCTAAAGGGCCTGGCTGGGCTGGAAGGGCCCCGAGAGGGATCCCGTCCCCCAGCCCCAGGGGACCCAGCTCAGAGCCCATCTCCTAGTTCCAAAGGGACCTTCTGCCTCTAACCCTCACTGAGCCCTGCTCCAGAACTGCTGCACAGAGCCAGGTCTGAACTCCTCAGTGGCTGGGCTCCGCAAGCCGCACTGCCAGGGACTCCCCACACCAGGGCTGCAGGTGGGGAGGAGCCAGGGGGAAGCAGGGAGGCCGGGGTCACTCAGATGGGACCTGGGTCCTAGGAAACAGGGTCCCATTTGCAGAGCAAAGTGGTTCTCAGAAGGAGCATTTGCCATCTCCCGCTGTCCCTCTCTCCCCAGTGCTGGGGCTGGCAGGTCCCCTCGGTAGCCACCTACACGGAACGTGTAGGGAGGTGTGATGTTATTGACATAATCTGTAGCTGTATAGATCACTGCTGCAACCACTGTTATATATATGCAGCAAATATTGTACGAAGGTTGTCGTGTGAAGTGTCTATACAAGGTTATGGCTTGCTGGCTATGATTATGCTACCTGTGTGCATGTGTAGTGGGGCGGCTGCCCCACTCCTGGAGAACAGGGGTTAAAAGCAGCCAAGCTAGACTGATTGGGGAAGCAGCCACAGCCACAGGGCTGCTTCCCCAATCCCCTGATCAGAGGGCTGTGGGCCAGGAGCTGGAAGAGTCTCTCTCTAGCTGTGGAGAGAGAAGGACCTGGCTGCCGGGGAGCTCCGGGTACCAGGAGCAGAGCAGAGCAGGGCTGGGGAAAGGCAAGAGGAGCTGGGGAGCTCCATCCCGGTAAACCCCCAGGCTGAGGCCTTGTTAAAGGCCCAAAAAGGTACTGGGGTTGCAGAGGTGTAGCCCGAGCTTAGGCAGAGGCAGCTGGTCCAAACCCCCCTTGCTAATGATGAGTGGCCATTACACACTGAGGTCTGCCCCAGTGAGCGGAGGCTAGATGATGAATGGAAGTAGCCACTGAGGCGAGGTGGGTTTAGAGGGTTGGGGATTCCCCTGGGAGAAGAGACCCAGAGCGTGGGGGCACTGCTGGGGCAGAACCCTGAGGGTAAGGGGCACTGGGGTCCGGGAGGGACACGGGGCCTAAGGCAGGCAAGACACCGTCCTGCAGAGGACGCTCCGGACAGGACAAGAGCTAATTCAACAAGTCAACCTGTGGAACTCCTTGCCTGAGGAGGCTGTGAAGGCTAGGACTATAACAGGGTTTAAAAGAGAACTGGATAAATTCATGGAGATGAAGTCCATTAATGGCTATTAACCAGGATGGGTAAGGAATGGTGTCCTTCGCCTCTGTTTGTCAGAGGGGGGTGATGGATGGCAGGAGAGAGATGACTTGATCATTACCTGTTAGGTTCACTCACTCCGGGGCACCTGGCATTGGCCACTGTCAGTGGACAGGATACTGGGCTGGATGGACCTTTGGTCTGACCCAGTACGGCCTTTCTTATGTTCTTAATTCCCAAGACAACCAGCAGGAGGTGCCACGCCGGTGAGTTTTTGCTTCATTACAGCATGTATCATTTTTGTATTTAAAATTATAAGTATTGGCTCCGTACTGTCTGTATTTCAAACTTGTGCTATGCTTCTGGGTGAAACCCCAGACAAGTCGGTGTCAGCTCTGCCTAGCCTGCTTGATGGCCCATTGAGGACCATCAGCTACACAATTGACCCACTGAGAGAAGGCAGATACACCTTGTGACTCAGCAAGGAATGCAGGGACCTGCCTATGGACAGAACTCAAAGGTTTTTCTATGCCATGTGCTGGATAGTTGTCCTTATTCATAGATTCTAGGGCTGGAAGGGACCGCGAGAGGTCATCGAGTCCAGCCCCCTGCCCCCTTTGTCCTTGGAACAAAGAAAGCAGAGACCACATGGCAAGAGACTATAAAAGGCTGATGCCTCATCTCCACTGAAGCTCTGAACAAAGGACTGAACGACCCCTCCCAGCTGTGGATGTTCCAGAGACTTGATTTGAACCTGCAGCTTATTCCATCACTGCTACAAGCCTGAACCAAGAACTTTGACATTACTGTATGTAATTGATTCCACTTAACCAATTCAAGCTCTCATCGATATCTTTTCCCTTTGATGAATAAACCTTTAAATTTCAGATTCTAAAGGATTGGCAACAGTGTGATTTGTGGGTAAGATATAATTTGTATATTGATCTGGGTCTGGGGTTTGGCCCTTTGGGATTGGGAGAAACGTTTTTTTGTTTTTTTACTGGGGCATTGGTTTTCATAACCATTCATCCCCATAACAAGTGGCACTGGTGGTGATACTGGGAAACTGAAGTGTCTAAGGGAATTGCTTGTTTGACTTATGGTTAGCCAGTGGGGTAAAACCGGAGTATTTTCTGTTTGTCTGGTTTGGTTTGCCTTGGTGTGCAAAGGAACCCCAGCCTTGGGCTGTAACTGCCCTGCTTGAAGCAATTTGTCCTGAACTGAGACTCTCAGTTGGGTCCTTCCAGAACCAGCATCGTTACAGGAGGGCACAGGTGCCAGGAGGGAAGAGTTTGGAAGAGCAGCAGTGCCACCAGGATGGAGGCCAGTCTGTGTGCAGGTGTCTCATAGACAACTGGTGCCTTTCCCTATGGGGGAGCACAAGCTAAAAGGGAGGACACGTGACTGCCCCACATTTCTCCTCCATGCCCTGCCCCCAGCTCAGGACCCCTGCGCTCTTCCCAACCCCTCCCTGACCCACATTACCTGCAGGGGGAGATAGGATTGCCACTTTTGGTTGGATGTATTCCTGGAGATTTCATCACATGACATAATTGTTCATTAAGATTAATCTTTAATTCCTGGAGACTCCAGGCCAATCCTGGAGGTCTGGCAACCCTAGAGGGGCTCTGTCCTCCCGCTGGGCCGGCTCCCCCTTGGCATGTTCGGCCACTCTCCCTGGCAGCCGCGCCCAGGCGGGAAGCAGGAGGGAGCCACTCCCAGTTGCTGCTCTGTGCAGCGTAGCCAGCTGCCTGGGAGAGAACCTGGCTCTGGAGGGGCAGCAGCAGCATCCAGCTCCCTGCCCGCGTGGAGACAGGGGCCAAGCATGCCAGGGGTGGGGGGAGGCTCCGGCTCACTTGGCTGCTCTCCTCAGAAGCCAAGTGTAATGATGCTGGTTCTGGCGGGACCCAACTGAGGGAGACAATTCAGAATAATTTGCTTCAAGCAGGGCAGTTACTGCCCAGAGCTGGGGTTTTCCAACTCTAAGGCAAACCAAACCAGCCAGACAGAGAGGACTTTGGTTTTACCCCACTGGCTAACCACAAGTCACACAAGCAATCCCCTCAGACACTCCAGTTTCCCAGTCTCACCACCAGTGCCACTCGTTATGGGGATGAATGGTTATTTAAAACCAATGCCCCAGTAAAAGAAGGAGGGGGAAAAAAAAAGGTTCTCCCGATCCCAAAGTGCCAAACCACAGACCCAGGTCAATATACAAATCAGATCTTACCCACAAATCACGCTGTTGCCAATCCTTTAGAATCTAAAATCTAAAGGTTTATTCATAAAGGGAAAAAGGTCTAGGTGAGAGCTAGAATTGGTTAAAAGGATTTAATTATACACAGTAATGGCAAAGTTCTTGGTTCAGGGATGTAATAAGCTGCAGCTTTAAATCAAGTCTCTGGAATGCATCCCCAGCTGGGATGGGTCATTTAGTCCTTTGTTCAGAGCTTTCATTTATAGCAAAGTCCCTCCAGAGGTAAGAAGCAGGAATGAAGACAAAATGGAGATGAGGCAGCTGCCTTTTATAGTTTCTTCCAGGTGTAAAGACACCTCTTTCCTTACTGTGGAAAATCACAGCAAAATGGAGTCTGGAGTCACATGGGCAAGTCCCTGCATAATTTGCTGAGTCACAGGCGTGTCTGCCTCCTCTCAATGGGGCCATTGTATCGCTGATGGCTCTTAATGGGCCATCCAGCCGGCCTGGCAGAGCTGATAGCTTGTCCAGGGTCCCAGAAGCCCAGCCCCAGTTTGAAATACAGACAGTATAAAGCCAATATTCATAACTTCAACTACAAAACTGATACATACATATAAATGATATAATCATAACCAGCCAAGCATAACCTGGTCTTAGACACCTCATTTGACCCCCTGTAGATAAGATTTGGTGCCACTACAGGACCTTGGTTGCAACAATGTTCTATACGGTCCCAGTTGTTGTCAATAACGTCACACCAAGCCTGGGCTGGAGGGAGCCCATCGCTGCTGCAGCGTGGCGCTCTCCCAGCGGGCAGCATCCTAGTGGCCGAAAGAGGCTCTGGTCCCACCCCCTTCTGGTTCTTGCCCAGGTTGGCTACTGGGGGGCACTTGACCCTGCATGCTGCCCCCTGACACGTCCATCTTGTCAGATGGAAAGTTTCGGGCAGATCCCCAGGGTGTGTAAATCAGCTAGAGCCCCACTGAAGTCAGGGGCGGGACCCCCAGCAGGTACGGTCTGGTTTGGGCTATTGGAGTCATAGAATCATAGAATCTCAGGGTTGGAAGGGACCTCAGGAGGTATCTAGGCCAACCCCCTGCTCAAAGCAGGACCAACCCCAACTAAATCATCCCAGCCAGGGCTTTGTCAAGCCTGACCTTAAAAACCTCTAAGGAAGGAGATTTCACCACCTCCCTAGGTAACCCATTCCAGTGCTTCACCACCCTACTAGTGAAAAAGTTTGTCCTAATATCCAACCTAAACCTCCCCCTCTGCAACTTGAGACCATTACTCCTTGTTCTGTCATCTTCTACCACTGAGAACAGTCTAGATCCATCCTCTTTGGAACCCCCTTTCAGGTAGTTGAAAGCAGCTATCAAATCCCCCCTCACTCTTCTCTTCTGCAGGCTAAACAATCCCAGTTCCCTCAGCCTCTCCTCATAAGTCATGTGCTCCAGCCCCCTAATCATTTTGGTTGCCCTTCGCTGGACTCTTTCCAATTTGTCCACATCCTTCTTGAAGTGTGGGGCCCAAAACTGGACACAGTACTCCAAATGAGGCCTCACCAATGCAGAATAGAAGGGAATGATCACGTCCCTCGATCTGCTGGAAATGCCCCTACTTATACAGCCCAAAATGCCGTTAGCATTCTTGGCAACAAGGGCACACTGTTGACTCATATTCAGCTTTTCATCCACTGTAACCCCTAGGTCCTTTTCTGTAGAACTGCTGCCCAGCCATTCGGTCCCTAGTCTGTAGCTGTCATAAATGAAGGGAAGGGGGAGAGGGTCTGATGCAGAGCTATAAAATCCTCTTACCAGTAAAGGGTTAAGAAATACAGGTAGCCAGACTGACACCTGACCTGGCTGGCATCTGACCAATAAGGGGACAAGATACTTTCAAATTTTGGGAGGGGGGAAGGCTGTGTGAGTGTCTCTTTGTCTGGGTCAGACTGATCTTGGAAGACAGAAGGAATCTACAGAAAATCAAACCTCCCTTTTCTGAAGTAAGTTTAGATAGCATAGCGAATAGATTTCTGTTTAATTTTACTTGTTGTATTCCCTGTGTTAGAAGGGGCAGTGGGGCGGGGCGGGGCGGTGTTATTCATGGTTTTCTGTAACTTTAAGGTTTTGTCCAGAGGGGGAAATCTCTCTGAGTTTGGAAATCTAGTGCCCTGTGAAATAGTTACCATCCTGATTTTACAGAGATGATTTTACCTTCTTTATTTTCAATAAAATCCTTCTTTTAAGAAGCTGACAGTTTTCTATGGTGTTAAAACCCAGGGGGTGGGTTTTTAGATCACTGTGTAACCAATTGGTTGGGAGATTGTTCTCAAGCTTCCCCAGGAAAGGGGGTGTACGGCTTGAGGGGGCATTTTGGGGGGGAGGGAAGTTCAAGTGATTCCTTTCCTGGATTCCTGTTAGACATTTGATGGTGGCAGCAAGAAGCATTTCTCGGGGTGCAGGGAATTTTGTACCTTGGGGGGGTTTACCCTAAGTTGGTAAAAATAAGCTTAGGGGCTCTGAATGCGGGTCCCCATGTCTTTACCCTAGAGTTTAGAGTGGGGAGGGAACCCTGACATCCCAGTAAGGGGCCCACACTTTCCTTGACTTTCTTTTTCTGAGTCCTTGGGCTCAGACCCCCCAGCGGGTGGGGGTTGCTCAGAGCTCCATTGGAATCACTGGGAAGAGGACCGCATGGGGTGTAAACTGGCCAGAGCTCCACGGGAGTCAATGGACTGACACCAGCTGGGGTCTGGACCCCATCCGCACAGGGTAAAATGGCAACTTCCAATTCCCGGCCCTCAATGCTGGGGAGGCTCTCGGCCCATCAGCACCCTGCACTGGGTGTTGTCACTTACACCTGTTGTGGTAAACCCAGGACTAACAGCTACAAAAGGGGGGGGCAGTAAGTGGTCCCAGGGGGTTAAAAGGCCTCTCCCTATCCACTAAGGAGAGAGGACTGTGGGGAAATAAGATTCAGCTGGGAAAAGGGTTACCAGGGAACTAATTAGGTCCAGCTGGCGGCAATTGCTGGAGACCTTTTTAAACCCTCCCTGGTGTGCATGGTAGAAAGGAGAGAGGCGAGAGAGACTGAGAGAGTGTGTGAGAGAAGCTGAAGCTGAAGCAGAAGCAGGAAAGGTACCAGAGGGGCTGGGTGCCCCGAGACACTGAGCCCTTCCCAGAAGAAGGGCTATATTGCCTTCCCAAAAAGAAAGGGAAAAAATCAAGGGACTGACCGGGGGAAGGTAAAGCTGGACCCTGTGCTACTGGTAGGGGGTTTACCTTGCCCAAGCCTGAGTCTCCCGGGGTTAAAAGGACAGAGACCGCTGAGGAGAGGGAGGTACTTTGCCACATGTGCAAAGAGACTAAAATGCACCGTCCTCCCTGGGCGGCGATTTACACGTACCCGGCACTGGTGTAAATGGGGGACGTATGGTGCCGGGGACAATCAGGCCCACGCGATGTGGACAATAACTTGAGGGTGCTGCCTGTGGCCGAGGTCTGGGCCCTGTTCTGGGCTGCCCACGCTCCCTCCTGTCTGTCTCTCTGCGGCATGTCAAGGGAGCCCATTGCCACGGTCTGTAGGTGCTGATCATGGCCCAATGAAAGCGGTGTAAGACTTGCCCCCGCAGTGACTCTGTTCTCACATGTCTGGGACTTGTGTCTGGGGCTAGTGAGACTGTTTAAAGGCCCGGCATAGCACAGACCTAGGGTGACCAGACGTCCCAATTTTATAGAGACAGTCCTGATTTTTGGGTCTTTTTCTTATATAGGCTCCTATTACCCCCATCCTGATTTTTCACACTTGCTGTCTGGTCACCCTACACAGACCCTGTGAATTCATGACACCCGGTAACTTCCCTCATCTCAGTCCAAGCACCAGCTGACTCCTCATGTGAATTGTATACAGAGTTTGCAAGGCCAGGAGGGGTCAGTGTGATCACCTGGTCTGACCCCCGTAAAACACAGGCCAGAGACCTGCCCCACAATGGAGAATCCAGCACAGCCCTGGGGAAGTTGTTCCCGTTAATCTCACTGGTAAAAATTTCTGCATCATTTCCAGTCTCAATTTGTCTAGTTTTATCTCCCAGCCATTGGATTGTGTTACACCTTCGTCTACTAGACTGGTGAGCACATTGCTACATATCTGTTCCCCAGGTAGGTACTTCTAGACTGGAGTTAAGTCACCCCTTCATCTTTGCTTTGCTCAGCTGAACAGATTGAGCTCACTGAGTCTATCACTGTAAGGCAGGTTTTCTAATCCTTTCATCCTTCTCATGGCTCTGTTCTGATCCCTCTGCAAATTATCAACATCCTTCCTGAACCGTGGACACCAGAAATGGCCACAGGATCCCACCAGCAGCTGCCCCACGGCCAACCACAGAGAATAACCTCTCTGCTCCTACTTGAGACTCCCCTGGTTTTGTATCCCAGGTTTGCAGTAGCCCTTTTGGCCACAGCATTGCGCTGGGAGCTCATGTTCAGCTGGTTATTAATCCACCCCCACCCCCAGATCTTGTACAGAGTCCCTGGTTCCCAGGACAGAGGCCCCATCCTGTAAGTCTGGCCTGTGGTCTGTGTTCCTAGACGTCGGCATTTACATTTAGCCGTACTGAGACACAAATTGTTTGCTGCACCCAGTTTACCAGGAGATCCAAATCAGTCTCTATCAGTGACCTGCCCTATTTAATATTTACCGGCACTCCCCCAAACTTTGTGCCACCTGCAAACTTATCGGTGATGAATTGATGTTTCCTTCCAGGTCACTGGTGACAATGGTAACTAGTGTAGGGCTCAGAACTGATCCCTGCAGGACCCCACTGGATACAAACCCGCCCCATGGTTGGAACATTCCGCTGGGGACACCCAGAGCTGTGGGCCCCTGTGTTACCGCACGGCCGCAGCAAGGGTGAGCTGAGCTGGAGATTAGACTGTTTGTCAGCTCCCTGCCACATCAGCCTGCTCCACCCTGGGGGTTCCCCCCACCCCTCCTGCCCTGCCATGGCAGCTCCCACACCCCTCCCGCCTTCTCTGATCCACTGAGGGGGCTTCCCTTATCCTGCCTTCCCTGTGGTGGTGTCTCCCACACGTCTCCTTCACTCCCTGCTCTGCTGTGGGGCTCACCCCACCCCTCTTGTCTGCCTGCTCTTCCAAGGGGGCTCCCCACCCTTCCTATCATCCCTGCTCTACCTTGGGGCTATCCCCACCCCTCCTGTCTCCCTTCCCTTCCGTGGGGGCTACCCCCACCCCTTCTGCCTCCCTGCTCTGTCAGGGTGGGGGCTGGGAGGGCTTATGAAACATCCCTGGGGTGGGGGAGGGCCAAAGGGGGACGTGGGCCAGGTGCCACACTGCAGGGGGTGATGTGCCAGGTCTCACAAAGGGGGAGACACCGGTTCAGTGCCAGCCGGGGAGGGTGGGGCCCTGAGCACCGCTCTCAGGGACAGGACGCTCAGCTCCAGTCCATGTGGGGTGGGGGGCAGGGCCGTGGGCAGTGGAGAGCTGGGTAGACCCTGTCCCAGGGCCCAGGCAGCTCACACAGGGCAAGTCCAGCCACCAGGCCCCGTCCCAGGGATTGGCTGCCACCAAGAGCCGAGCAGCCAGCATGGAGGGGAGAAGGGACTGGAGGGGGCAGGGACTCACCTGTCCGTCTGTCTGTCTAGGCAGCTGGTCCGGGCACTGGGTATTGGAGTTCAGCCTGTGCCGGGCTCTGAGTCCCCGGGGAGTTTATAGACCAACAGGGGGGAGTGGCCGTGGGGGGAGGAAGAAGGAGGAGGAGGAATTTGGAAATGGGGTCAGATGTGACAGTTCAAACACAGTGATGACACAGCTAGGAGATACCAATCTGCCCCCGCTTCTGCTCAACCACCTGCTGCCCCCGGAGATGCCCTGGCGTGGCTTTGGGGTGAGTGTTATCACTGCTGAGTCTCAGCCTGGCACCGGGGAGGGGGCGCTGGGGCAGGCACTGAGGCAGACGCCGGCCCAGAGGGCACATGTGTTCCCAGGGTTTTCAGAACACAAAGCAGTGGTAACTTAACTGTTTCTCTCCAGACGGGGTCAGGAATAATAATTGGGAACACAGCAATTCCATCTGAGAAATTATTGATGCAAGCAAGCACGGTCTTATCTAAAATTATAATTTATTAGATATTAAGCACGCGCACACACACACACGGTTTAGGACATCACAGGTATAGTTGCCCACAGTCTGAGATAGTTTCAAGTCATCACCAGCTGGGCTTCCAGGGGCCCTGTTTCCATCCAGCTAATGGGGAGTTTAGATGTCAGCTTCTTGCCTGACCAGTCCCCACCGTTATTTACCACTCCACCCATTCTGCTGTCACCTGCTAATATCACCAGTAGAGACTTTATATTCTCTTACAGGACATTCATGAAGATATTGAATGACACTGGCCTGCAACACCCTGCTACATACACCGCTGGTGGATGATGATTTCCCAATGACAGCTACCTTGTGAGATCTATCAGGTAGCCAGTTCTTATTTTTTTTAATATGGGCAGCTTTGAAAATTTTATTTTGTGGTAGGTTTTTAATCAGAATGTCTAGCGGGACTAAGCCAAATGCCTTACACTGTCTAAGTCTATCATGTCTAAGTCTGTCATGACTTCAATAGCTGAGACATAGGTGAGAGGATTATTCCAGGAGTGGGTGAGTGAGATTCTGTGGCCTGCATTGTGCAGGAGGTCAGACTAGATGATCATATTGGTCCCTTCTGACCTTAAAGTCTATGAGTCCATGTCAACACAGTTACCTTTATCAACCGTTTCTGTAACCGTCACAAAACCCCATGCTAATTGCCAGTAGTTATGCTGCCATGCCTTCATTTTTCCTGATTGCACCCTAGATCAGCCTTTCCACGATTTTCCACATGATCAGTATCAAGCTAACTGGTCTCTAGTTACCCAGGTTATCCCATTCCCCTTCTTAATAATTGGCACAACATTCACTTTCCTCCTCCAGAAGTTCTTCAATGTTTCAACATTTTTAAAAAATCAAGATTAGTGCTTCCAACCGCTCCTTGGCCACATAGAATTATAGAATCACTGAATATTGGGGTTGGAAGGGACGTCAGGATGTATCTAGTCCAACCCCCTGCACAAAGCAGGACCAATCCCCAACTAAATCATCCCAGCCAGGGCTTTGTCAAGCCTGACCTTAAAAACCTCTAAGGAAGGAGATTCCACCACCTCCCTAGGTAACCCATTCCAGTGCTTCACCTCCCTACTAGTGAAAAAGTTTTTCCTAATATCCAACCTAAACCTCCCCCAGTGCAACATTACCCTTGTTGCTCACACTTCTAAACTTAATCCAGAGATTCTCAGGTTTCTCTGCAGCTCCATACTGAAGCTCTGAGCAGTCATACTGCTCTCTTACATACAATGCAACTCCCCCACCTTTTCTGCCCTGCCTATCCTTCCTGAACAGTTTATATCCATCCATGACAGTACTCCAGTCATGTGAGTTATCCCACCAAGTCTCCGTTATTCCAATCACATCATAATTCCTTGACTATGCCAGGACTTCTAGTTCTCCCTGCTTTTTTCCCAGGCTTCTTGCATTTGTGTATAGGCACTTAAGATAACTCCCTGATTGTCCTGCTTTCTCAATATGAGGCAGGAGTCATCCCCTCTTGCGCTCTCCTGCTCGTGTTTCCTCCCGGTATCCCATTTCCCTATTTACCTCCTTTGGTCTCCTTCCCCCGGTGAACCTAGTTTAAAGCCTCATCACTAGGTTAGCCAGCCTGCTTGTGAAGATGCTCTTCCCTCTCTTTGTTAGGTGGAGCCCATCTCTGCCTAGCACTCCTTCTTCTTGGAACACCATCCCATGGTCAAAGAATCCAAACCCTTCTCTCCGACACCATCTGCGTGGCCATTCGTTGACTTCCACGATTCGATGGTCTCTACCCCGGCCTTTTCCTGCCACAGGGAGGATGGACGAGAACACCACTTGCGCCTCAATCTTCTTTATCCTTCTTCCCAGAGCCACGTAGTCTGCAGTGATCTGCTCAAGGTCATTCTTGGCAGTATCATTGGTGCCCATGTGGAGAAGCAGGAAGGGGTAGCGATCTGAGGGCTTGATGAGTCTCGACAGTCTCCGTCACATCATGAATCCTAGCCCCTGGCAAGCAGCACACCTCTCGGTTTTCCCGGTCAGGGCGGCAGATAGATGACTCAGTCCCCCTGAGGAGAGAGTCCCCGACCACCACCACCCTCCTCCTCCTCTTGGGAGTGGTGGTCGTGGAACCCCCATCCCTAGGACGGTGCATCTCATGCCTTCCAATCGGTGGAGTCTCCTTCTGCTCTGTTCCCTCAGATGTATCATCTAGTCCACTCTTCGCATTAGTACCCATGGAGAGACCATGAAAACGGTCGCTCACCTGTATCTGCATTGTGGGTACATGGACGCTCCTCTTTCTTCTCCTTGAGGTCACATGCTGCCAGTTTTCTTTACCATCCTTCTGTCCCCACTGCGCAGCCTGCTCTGATTCTGCAGAATGTTGTGCCTGTAGAAGTGTATCCTGGCATCTGTCCAGGAAATCTTCATTTTCTCTTATGCAACGCAGGGTTGATACTTGTTTCTCCAGACCTCGAACCGTCTCTTCCAATATGGAGACCAGCTTGCACTTTGTACAGAGAAATTCGCTTCTGTCCTGTGGAAGAAAGACAAACATGGCACATCCCGTGCAGGTCACAGCAGCTGATCACTCAGCATCCGTATCACCGTCCTTCTGAGAGCTTCCTCAGCTGCTGTGGTAACTACTCAGAGAAGCCTGCAAGATGGAAGCTTCAGTGGGCTCTCCCCAGGCAAACTCCCTCTGTTAGCCTCCGCTGTTCGCCGCTCAGCTGGTTCGCTACCTTTTTATAACAGTCAGGCCCACTCAAGGCCCACCTGGAACAAAGCACAACTTGTAATACTCTTGGGTGTCAGTTATCCAGTCCTGCTCAATTAGAAATGATTCTCTTTAACAGCTGCTGTGTAACATTCTATCACAGAATACCAAGTGTTTCTATAGCTCTGTAAGAGAGGAGTATATCTGGGCTCCGATTGGCTGAGACAATTCCACCCAGCAGGCTGGTTCGTGACGTCAGTGTGGTGTCTATGGCTAACAAAGGGAACCTGGGAAAGTTCCCGTCCCAGGGGTCAGGTGCTGTAGCATCCTGCTGCCCCAGGGGTTCTGTCAAAAACCTTTTTCTCCCCAAACACTTGCTCAGGCTCTGGCTCTGCGTGGAGCTGTGGTTCATTTCCCGGCTGTTCGACGCTCAGATTTCCCTGCAGTGCATTAGCAACTCCCCGTCCTCTGCATTGTGTTACAGGGCAAATGTCACCCACCCTCATCGCTCGTAACCCCAGGGGATCGATTCACAACATAGAAACTCTGGGAGCTACTGAGGAGACTGGAGTGTCCTGGTTAGTGATGGGACCAGGCCAAGGCCTCCAGAGGTCGGGAGCTGATGAATTATCCAGACAGGCCAGGCCCCCACCACCGGGCACTGGGAGCTCTGAGGGCTGATCTCTTCCTGGCCAGGATCCAGGGCCAGGTGTGTTGCTCCCCAGCACCGGGTACGACTGACCAGAGGGTCCTGCTGTCAGAGCTCCCAGATGTAGCAGGGGCAGGGGGATTGCACAGAGATGGCTTCAGCCACCCCTCTCAGGCAGCACCCCCAGACTTGTGATGGGCAACAACCAGCTCCTGCCCCCCCAGTGCCCCACATCTCCCCTAGAACATCCCAAGGGATCCAGCCTCTCCCCGTCCTCCTCAGCACCCCCACCTTTTTGCTAGGGATACCCCATTTTATTGCCCCATTACGAGGTGACAGTTGCTGCCACAATTGCAATTTCCTTTGTAATCTAACAGTTCTGGTGTATCAGGACCCAGCCCTGAGTGAGCAACTTACAGAGAGGACAATGAGCTGAGATAACAAAGTGCCGGCTCATTGCCCCTGGGCAGGGGCTGGAGGAGCTCGCTGCTCTCTGGGGTAACCAGGCTCCTCTGACTCTCCCCACTGCCGGACAGAGCCCAGTATGACTTGGCCTTTGTGTTAGGCTTGGCCAGCTGCTGCTGCTGTCTAGGGCAAGGCCGCTGCTGGCTTCTGCCGGTATGTTTAGTTGTGGCTTTAAATAACCGTTAAAAGCACAAGGGTTTAGGAAAGGCACCTTCTCTACTAGGCATATAAATCCAAAGACAAACAAACGAGAAGAGTGCAGGCTACAGAGTGATCTGAGCCGCTTGGTACCTGGGGGGCAATCAAACAATGTGCATCTTAACACAGGAAACACAAAGCATGTGTGTAGGGACATAAGGGTGAGGATGGCAAAGTGATGGGACTTGGGGTGTCTGACCTGAGACAATTCCACAGGGCCTTCCCACTGACTTCAGTGGGAGTCCAGCTTTAAAATTTATACTCCCTGGGGATCTGCCCAGAACTTTTCAGTCAGGGCCAGGGCACGAGGGCTCCCTACAGCCACACTCATCTCAATGCTGACTGGGCAGGGGGGAAAGGAAATCTCTTATCTCAGCCCTGACAAATGCTTTCTCCTGGTCATAGCCGGGCTGGTGGCTGGGTCCTGGCTCCTCTTACCTCTGTTTGCCCGGGTGTTAAATGATTGGATCCGTCCTCAGCACAGATTTGCATGTTCAGTGTTGACACCTGGTCCCGTCCCCGGACTGGTCTATAAATGCCCCAGGCCCGGCCAGTGTCCCATGCAGGCTGCACTTGGACTGGCCTTGCACCAGAGCAGCTCCCCAGCGAGACAATCAGGTGAGACCCTGGCTTCCTCCAGCTTCCTCCTCCTCCTGCGCTGGGTGCTGGCGGCAGCTGATCTGTTACGGGGGTGGGTGGCCAGGCTTGTCCTGTGTGTGTCTCCTGACCCTGGGACCATCTCTGCATACCAGGTGGTTTAATTTCCCAGCTGTCATGGTGAATAATCCAGTCCCACAGGCATCCTCCCCATGGACCTGGCAGGATTCGGTATGTGGGAGCCCACACCCCTCCGACCGGCCCATATGCTTGGAAGGAGCACTGCGAGTACTTACACATCTGTCCTGAAAATCTCCAACTATGTCTCCATGGCCACAAATCAGATGGTACACCTGAGGCTCTAGTAAGGGCAGTGGGCCAAGCCTGATGTTCAAGATCACTCTGGATGGCCATCAGCTGGTCATTCAGGAAATCCTGAATCTCCGAACATGCTAGATCCCACTGCAATTCCTTTCCTGCCTCAGTGAATTTTAATACCATTTCTGTCACCAGCTTCTGGGTCATCAAACTAAGGGCAGAAATAACATACAATTCACCCACTCCAGCCTGCACCTGGGTCAGCTGTGCTCCAGTGATAAGACCAGCAGCTTTCTCCAATTGCCCTAATTTCTCATCATGTTGTTCGCCTTTAAGAATATTCCAAATTGCTGCTGCACTATTTGCACCATCCCATAAGTGTCCAGCTAAATCTCTTTTCTTCCTAGAGGAGACCCATGCTCTTTGCTGTGCTTGCCGAATAGCAGCCCCCTTGGAGCAATTTGTATATATGGAAGTAACTTGGAAGCTGGATAGGGTCAGGGTAAATTTCACAATCCCCAGTGTGGCATTAACTATTGTCATTCGATGTCCTGATACATCTCTTGGGGATAGTATTCTACCACATCTGTTGTTTCAATATTCTCTAATCCTTGTGAAAAGCATTAACATTAATAGCATAGGAAGGGGTATATTGTAATATGGTACAGGTTAAATTGTTAGTTACTGGGATCATTTCAATACAAATAAATTTCCCAGTCTTAGAGCAAAGTCTCTGGGTATGAGTCTGGTTACTTACTAATTGGGTAACTAAATAACAAGAAGTACCCCTTTTTCCCAGTACACTACAAACCCCTGGAACGACTAGCATATCCATCTGGAACCTGTCAATCTTTTCTTGTAACTTATATAGCTGAAGCGTGTACCTATGAGGCTCACTTGTAGAAATATTATAGATGTCTATTTTTATTAAACCTCGTAATTCCATTGTATGGTTCGCTGATATGATCTATGGTGAACCTTAAAAAATAAATTTTCCAAACAATACTTAAATAGATCACTAGAGTGTGATGGTCTTGGCCATTGGGTTTCATCAGAATAGATACCCAAATACAAACCAAGCTATGTGACAGGGGTGATAATGGTAGTTGTAATGGAGGTAATGGTAGGGGTAATGGTTGTGGCAATAAGGCGTTTTTTATATTCCTCATCTGAAAGCCAATTAGGGAGAGCAGTACATGCCCAGGGCACCTGCCCAACAGCACATGGTGCAGCCTCCAGGAGAAACTCCAAATACCAAGTAGTACCACATTTCCAAGCAAAGAGTCCACAACTTCCTCCTTGCCAGTGGATAATATTCCGTCTCTTCCACCAGGGCCAGTTCTTAATGTCTTTTGTGGTTAGGAACTCCTGGGCCTTGGCAGGTTTGGTAGAGCGAGTATTTCTTTTTCTTCTTTCCTGGAACAACTGTGGTCCAGCATCATACAGGGGAGAGGTTACTAGAACATCACCCTGTAGTGCTTTGGTTTCTGTAGCAAATGCTGAAGGCAGAATAAACTCATTAGTGGACAAAGGAGAGGTTACTAGCACTTCACTTTGTCCTTTTCTCCTGCTGTTCAGGAGGAGAAATAGAAGCACCAGATGAAGAAGTAGGCTGATCAGTAGTTGGTGTAGAATCATCTCGAGGCGGAGGGGTCTGCTTGCAATGAGAAGCATGGGTCCATGCAGTCAGTCCTTGGCACTTCACAGCGGTGTTGGTGGTCAGCAAAACTTGGTAAGGGCCTTTCCAGAGGGGAGCCAGAGAAGTCTTTCGCTGGTGGACCTTTATGTAGACCCAATCACCTGGTTCCAGGGAGTGGCAGGGCTGTTCAGGATTCTTGGGTAACCAGAGCCGGATTAACTTTTTGTGGGCCCGGTGCCAAACATATTTGTGGGCCCCTCCGGGGAATGATTATAAAAGACAGGAGATCAACACAGAAATTGGCTTTGACACAGCACATAGCTGCACAGGTTTGATTAACAATAGCTACACGAAGTGGTTTGGTTGAGTAAGTTACTCACATTAATACTTGCTATGTAACATACAAATTACTTATCTGAAGCAAGACTAGTCTGAAGAATGATGCTGTAAATAAAATGTATGAAAGTTTTATTCAGATTTTTCAACGTGCCTTTGCTGCAGCAAACATTTCAATTAAACTAGAGAAGTCTATAGAGTTTACCATCTCCGATTCAATGGATAACAGAGTAAGACTGTTAAGTCTTTCTTGACCCACTGTAGCACGTAAAGCACTTTTTATCCTTTTTAAATGTGAAAATGAATGGGTTGGGTGGGTAGAGGGCTCAAGGCTGCAGATCAGGAATGAGGGGCACTGGCAGAGTGTGGGGAGGAGTCCAGAGCTCAGCCTGTAGGAGGCTGCCCAGGTTGGTCCCCAGAGTGAAGCAGGGGCAAGGGGCAAGAGCACAACGGGGCATGGGGTTGAGGACTGGTCCCCAGCTGAAGAGAGGCAGGGCAAAATGAGCACATGGGCATGGGGAGAGGATTAGTCCCTGCTGACCGGAGCAAGGGAGGGGCTGGGAGTAAACTGCAAGGAAGGGCAGCAGGGCTGGGGAGAGGATAAACAAGAAACCCCCCCCACACACACACACACACACACAGAGTGTGTATCTACCTGGTGGCTCTCTAGCCAATTCTCTTCTTCTCTCTCTGCACTGAGCTGCCCCCCCTCCTGCAGCAGCAGGACAGGTTCTCTTCCTGCCCTCTTAGCATAATGTCATCACCACACCAAGGAAGAAGCACTACCAGCACAATGAGATAAATATAGCCACATGTGCATGCCAAAAATTCACAGTACAAGTGCACTGGGATCCACACAGCAGGATAGTAGTGTCAATTTAGCTCTGTTTAGTGGGGATACACTCAGGGACTGAGTCCAAAGGTTCAGAAGAACACAAGGGCACCTGCAAACAGCTGTACTAACAGCAGTATCTACACTGGCCCAATAGGAGGAGTTGCATGTCAGGGCATTAATTCCCAATCCCAGTGCAAGGCAATATGGGATGCAGGCACCAGGTCTTTGGTACCAGAATTTGTACTCCCAGGGGAGTGGGCTGGAATTATAGAAGTTACAGGGCAAAAGCCCTATATTAAAATATATTAATATATATTGGGAGATATGCCTATCTCATAGAACTGGAAGGACCTTGAAAGATCATTGAGTCCAGTCCCCTACCTTCATTAGCAGGACCAAGTACTGTCCCCTGACAGATTTTTGCCCCAGATCCCTAAATGGCCCCATTGATTGAACTCACAACCTTGGGTTTAGCAGGCCAATGCTCAAACCACTGAGCTATCCCTCCCCCCTCTGTGATCATCCTGGCACAGTCCATCTCCCTGCCAATGTAGGGCTGACCCTTACTGCATGTTTTGTCCAGTCTCTTTTTAAAAGTCCCGGCCAAGCTTTGGAGTACATGGGATTCAAGGTTTCCCCTGAGATAGCCTCAGTTTCCCTCCTCCCCCCCGCCCCATGGTGCCTGGTTGTGTTTGCCAGAGTACATGGAATTTCACATATAAAACAGATGTGCCCCCAGCCACCATCACCCCAAACAAGACCCCCTTTTAAATACACTTTTACCTGTTGCTGCTGCTGGTACTACTAGACTCTGAGGCTGGAGCAACATTTAGAACAACAAAGACAAGCAGCTTGTTGCTGATAAGAAAGTGCCTCTGGAAGAGACAACGTGGCACGGGGGGGGGGGGTCACCAGCCCCTCCCCCAGGAGCAGAGTTCCCCCTCATTGGCTGCTGGCCAAAAAAACAGCAGAAACACAGCAAGACAGTCTATGGCCTTGGCTACACTTGCAGATGTACAGCGCGGTTAGTTAAACCCGTGTGTGACGGAGCAGAGAGTGAGGTGGATTCAACCTGGGAGGTTTGTGGGGGAGGTTCCCTGGGACCTGCGGCATTGCATTAGGAAAGGGAGACTTTACCTGGGGCTGTAACATGAGCCAGGACGGGGGTTGGGAGGTGACACCTTTGGCTGGGAGAATGGACAAAAGGCGAGAGGAGGAGCCCCGGGGGGGGAGGGGACCTCCTGGAGTTTTTGTCTGTGTGGTTTCAGTTTGGAGCTGGCTTGGGAAGAGGAGGGGAGGGGGGCAGACAGGGTCTGCCCCATTTGGAGCTGTGGGGCGAAATGCAGGGAGCCCCCAGGCTGGGGTCTAAGCTCCCTGCCCCCCGGAAGGACCCGACTGAGGGGTCCTGGATGTACTGACAAGCTCTGGTTGGACTGTGTTCCTGGCATCTCTAATAAACCTTCTGTTCTACTGGCTGGCTGAGACTCCCAGTGACTCGGGGAAGAGGGGTGCAGGGCCGGACTCCCCTATACTCCGTGACACCGTGTTCATACAGCTGAGTAGGGAAAGCGCTGCAGCCTGTCCACACTGGCAGCTGCCAGCGCAGTAACTACCACTGACGTGGCTACATTTGCGGCACTTACAGCGGTTTTGGGAGAGGTGCATTCTGGGCGGGTATCCCACAGAACACCTCTTCCAATTCTGGCGCCGTGGGTTGTGGGAAGGGGGCGTGGGGTATGGTGCATTCTGGGTCCTGTCCCAACGCCCCGTGATGCATCGCTTCGCATCCCAGCAATCCCTGTGTTTCCGGCCACAATTTGCGCCATCTTTCAACGGTTTCTTTGTAGCGTGATCTGTGTTCCGTTTCTGTCAGCGGGAAAATGGATCCCGACCTGGTGAGCAAAATACTGACGACTCTCGCCAGCACGTCACGTTTGGCAGTCGAGCTGTTCCTTAAGATCCACAGTGACAGCGAGGAGTCCGGCGATGACGATGAAATTGTCATGCAAAACGCGTACGACACTAACTTGCTTGTGGCATTCACGGACATGCTATGCACCGTGGTACGCCGCTTTTGGGCTCGGGAAACCAGCACAGAGTGGTGGGATCACATTGTCATGCAAGTCTGGGATGACGAGCAGTGGGTGCAGAACTTTCGGATGAGAAAAGCTACTTTCATGGGACTGTGTGAGGAGCTCGCCCCCGCCCTGCAGCAAAAGGACACGAGATTGAGAGCTGCCCTGATGGTGGAGAAGCGGGTGGCTATTGCAATCTGGAAGCTCACAACTCTGGACTGCTATCGATCAGTAGCGAACCAGTTTGGAGTGGGAAAGTCGACCGTTGGGATCGTGCTGATGCAAGTTTGCAAGGCCATTAATCGCATCCTGCTCAGAAGAACCGTGACTCCGGGTAACGTGCAGGACATTGTGGCTGGCTTTGAACAAATGGGTTTCCCTAACTGTGGCGGGGCGATAGATGGGACGCATATTCCTATTCTGGCACCACCCCACCTAGCATCCGAGTACATTAATCGGAAGGGGTATTTCTCCATGGTTCTCCAGGCGCTTGTGGATCACCGTGGGCGTTTCATTGACATCAACGCAGGCTGGCCCGGAAAGGTGCATGATGCACGCATCTTTCGGAACACTGCCCTGTTCCGGAAGATGCAGTCCGGGACTTTTTTCCCAGACCGGAAGATCACGGTAGGGGAAATTGAAATGCCCACTGTGATCCTTGGAGACCCCGCTTACCCTTTAATGCCGTGGCTCATGAAACCCTACACAGGGAGCCTAGACACCAGCAAGGAACGGTTCAACTACAGGCTGAGCCGGTGCCGAATGACTGTGGAGTGTGCTTTTGGCCGTTTGAAGGGCCGCTGGCGATCTCTATATGGGAAGCTGGACTTGGCCGAACACAGCATCCCCGCGGTTATATCCGCTTGCTGTACCCTCCATAATATTTGTGAAGGGAAGGGTGAAATGTTCACTCAGGCGTGGACCTCAGAGGTTCAACACCTGGAGGCTGAATTTGCACAGCCAGAGAGCAGGGCTATTAGAGGGGCCCAGCGTGGGGCTGCAAGGATTAGGGATGCCTTGAGGGAGAAATCTGAGGCTGACAACCACCAGTAATGTGTGCTGCCCTGCACGACCCTGAAGTGAAGTGGTTCCAATGTTATCAGTTATCTGTCTTTGCTAAGCTGATTTGTGTTTGCTCAGCTCACTTGTGTTGCCTGTTTCTTTACTGGGCTAAGGTATCTTTTTTCCTTTTGCAATAATAAAGATTGTTTGCACATCTAAAGAATCCGTTTATTACAGAGAAAACACATGTATTAAAAAGAAACACAACTGCTTGTGAGACAGAAAGGGCAAGGGGGTGGTGGGTGGTGTGGGGAAGGGTTCGATCACAGGGTATGGTATGTCCTGCTTTCATACTCGGGCTTCCTGTCTGGAGTGCTGTGCAGTGACTGCTGGACCTCAGGATGTCTATAATTCGGGATGGGAGTAGAGTGCAGTGGGTAAGGTTCGTAGTTTCCAGGGCTGTCTGGTGAAGCTACAGGTGTTGGGGGCATCTGCTGTGGGAAATAAGAACCAGTATGTTGGGTGAAGTGGGCAGGTGGTGACATGGGGGCACAAGTGTTTTGGGACACTGGCTGCAGGGGGGGGCGGGTGCGGTACTGCTCCGCCTGCATGGCGACGAGCGCCTGGATAGAGTCCGCTTGGTGCGCCATGATGCTAATCAGCTCCTTTGTGCTTTCCTGCCGGAGCTGCATGCTTTGCCGCCGCTGCGCTGCGTTTTCCTGGCGGAGCCTGCTTTCACTCTCCCTCCACTCCTGAGCCTTTTGATTCTCTTTAAGAGACTGTTTCATAACTTCCTGCAGCATGTCTTCTTTCGTTCTTCTGTGCCTCTTCCTGAGCCTTTGGAGTCTCTCAGCCGGTGATAAGAAGGATGGCGGAGATCTCAAGGTTGCATCTGGAAGGCAAAATGCAACATTTAACAGAGGCATCATTGTTTTATGCCAGACAGAGCAATGATTCCCCCACACTTAAGGAGGGCGCACACAGTCTCCAAAACAGCACAATTTTCCCGTCCCAAACAGAGCGCACAGAACCCACGGGAGCCCCAAAATGGTGAGTAAACACAGGGTAAAGGGGGACTGATTGTTTCGCGGATGTACTGTCCGACGGGTTTCTGTGCCTTGGGGAGAGCCAACAGCTGCAGGGGGAACCTACACTGAACACTATCCCCACATTTTCCACAGGAGTTCGTCCTGGAAGATATCTCGCTGCTGAGGGTGTCCGGGGAAGCAAGGGAGGGTCTTCTACTGCAATGCGGCTTCCGCCCTGGCCCATATGCAGCTTGCCTGTGTGCAGCAATGGTCCCCCCGCCCCTCGCGGCACAGTGGCGCGGACACGTTACCCTGACTGGGACAAGGACCACGGCGGCTCTCCCAATGAACCTGCGCAAGCACATTGCCCACGTCCTGGCTGAGACTTTCGAAGAGATTACAGTGGCCGATTTCCCCGATGTGATAGACCACATCAATGCGCTCTTCCGCATCTAGGCATGCATGCAGCCCAAACCCTCCTCGCCCAAGGACCACACACCGAAAAAACTCATTCCCGAAAATAAAAGCTGCTTACCGCGAACCTGTTCTTCTCTTTCTCTCCCAGCGCGTACTGGCTGCTGCGACTGGCTCTCTTCCTCCTGGCTCGAGAAGAGCTCCTGGCTGCATGCTCCCAGGGAGTCAGGGGTGTCTCCCCCAGCCACAGAACCCTCGCTTCTGTTTTCTTCAACCCCCTCCTCCTCCTCCTTCTCTCCCTCCTCCTCCTCCTCCTCCTCATTCCGCTCTCCCGTGTCCACGGTGGTGCTCGGAAGAGTAGTGGGGTCAACCCCAAGTATTGCATCCAGCTCTTGGTAGAATCGGCAGGTTTTGGGGGGGAGCACCCGAGCGGCTGTTTGCCTCGCGGGCTTTGCGGTACGCACTCCGCAGCTCCTTTACTTTTATCCTGCACTGCATTGCGTCCCGGTCATGGCCCCTTTCAATCATGGCCCTTGATATCTGGCCGAAAGTATCGAAATTCCTCCGGCTGGATCGCAGCTGGGACTGGACAGCTTCCTCCCCCCAAACAGCGATGAGGTCCAGCAGCTCGCCATTGCTCCATACTGGGGCTCGTCTGGCACGTGGAGGCATGGTTACCTGGAAAGATGCGCTGAGAGCACTCCACGCCTGGCTGAGCAAACAGGAAGGGGATATTTAAAATTCCAAGGGAATTTAAAGGGTCGGAGTGGCGGTTGGTCACCTGAGGCCAGGGCAGTAGAGTGCTAATTGATGACCAGAGTGGCTAGAACAGGCGTTGTGGGATACTTCCGAATACTTCTGGAGGCCAATAACAGCGCATTGGGTGACCACACTGGAGCCACAGCGCACCAGCAGCAGCGCAACAAACGTTATTCTTCTCGGAGGGGTGGAGTACCTGCAGCGCTGTACCTGAGGAGATGCAGCGCTGCACGTGCCTTGCGAGTGTAGCCAGTTAGTGAGTTGCAGCGCTGCCGGCAGTTTTATTGCGCTGTAACTCGTGAGTGTAGCCAAGGCCTATGACTCAGAGCCTGGAGCTGCACACAGCAGGAGGGCAGCTCCCAGGCTCCTGGTCTCAAAGAAACTGCTCATCGCGGCCCCCCCGCAGCCCCGCTGAATAGCTGATGGGGGCCCCGGGCCCCACCACAAGCCCCTTAAACTCTTGTCTGGTGCCACCAGTGGGCAGCACGCTGTGGGGAGGGGGAAGGAGCTTGGCTGCCGGCCAAGAGAGGCTAGCTTACCTTGCTGGAGGAGCTCAGCTCTTTCCCTTCTCTCCCTCCCAGCTGGGAGACAGCTGAGGGGCGGGGCACTAGGCAACACCTGTGGGGAGGAGGCGGGGGTGGAGCTTTGCTGCCGCCGGCAGGAGCCCAGCGCTGGCAGCGTCCAGCTTCTGACTCTGAGACAGGGAGCGAGCCGGGAGCAGCAGAGACGAGCAGCAGCCCGCCCGGGCCCCTAACGATCGTGGGCCCGGTGCCATTGGAGCCGGTGGCTCCATTGTAAATCCGCTACTGTGTAGGGACAGAAGGGTGAGGATGGCAAAGTGATGGAGCTTGGGCTGTCTGACCTGAGTCATGTCCACAGAGCCTGATTCTCACAGGCTGACCGCTCAGTATTCCTGCCCCTTTGTGGGGTCTCCAGCTGAGGACCCCAAAACTGAGGCACCATTGAAAGTCTTGTCCAAAGAACATAGAGCAGCGGCCTTCAGAGCCAGAGCCCTGAAGAAATGCTTGGGGGGGGAGAAGGTTTTCAGCAGATGCCTTGAGACAGGAGCACGTTAAAGCACCTGACACGGGGGACAGAAACATTCCCACATCCCGTTTGTTAGCCATAGGGACAGCACTGGGGTTATGAGCCACCTGATGGGTGGAATTGTCTCAGCCAGAGTCCAGCTGTCCTGTACAGTCACCCACTCCAGAGCTCAGACCACCAGCCCCCTGCACCCTGGCTGGTTCTCTGGCCTGTGCTATACAGGAGATCCCTTCTGGCTTTAACATCTGTGATAACCAAGGAGTGACGAAGTGAGGGATTTTCTTGTTTTTTTCTTGTTTTTTTTCAGTGGTTTGTATGCTAAGGGGATGGGAGTCAGAGTCAGTTTCCCTGAGTGTCACTGCTTTAACGAGTTGATGGGAGAGGGTGTTTGTTGTTACAGAGAACTGGCAACAGAACTTGGGACCCCAGCCAATGGCCTGAAGAATGGAGACCCCAGCAACTGTTCACCTGGTGACTTGGAGGCCCAGATCAGGAGTTGCAGCCGGTTCTGGCCAGTGGGAGGACAATGGGATGTGGAGAGAAGATCCCGGTGACCTGACCCACCAGTTTCAGCCAGGGGGGAACAAAGGATGGCTGAGAGGAGAGGAGGCCCAGGCGACCCTGTTTACCAGGACAGAAGACAAAGTACAGAGACGGGGCTTAGGGGCAGGTGATATCAGATGCCCAGCTTCAAAGCTCAGGGTCTCTGGACTGGGGAGAGAGAGCAGGCAGAGCCCATGTAGATGCAGGGGAGACTTAGATGTACGCTGCTGAGGGAGGCCCAACTCCCCAGTCAGCACAGGGGGACCCAGTCAGGTTTCTCCCTGGAGGAGCTGTGGAAACTGGAGCTGGAGGAGCGGAGGCTGGCGGACTGTGCAGAACAGTGAAAGCACGTGTTGGAGTTGGAGGAGAGGCGGGCCAAGAGGGCCTGCCGGGGGGGTAAGTGGGGAATGCCCCCAAGATGCCAGTTCTGTGGGGAATCTAGATACCAAACTGCTGCCCCAGTTTAAGGAGGGGGGCGGGGGATATTGATGCCTATCTCACAGCCTTTGAGAAGGCTTATGAGTTTGTGGACAGCAGATCCGGGGGAGGAGGGAGACCCACATCGGGGACTCAGAAGGGGAGTCACCCAGAGACCTCTCCAAGGTGGGACTCCAGGAAGCCCAACTCAGGGGTGCCCGTGAAGGCTGGGGCGGGCCGACCCCCCTCATGGGACTTGAGGGACCTGAAATGTCATTACTGTGGCCCAAAGGGACACAAGGTGGTGCAATGCCTGAAGATGAAGGAGATGGCAGCCAAGCAGAACCCCCGGGGCGTTAACTGGGTGGGAGCCCATCCTGAGGGGCCACCAACAGTCCAGGGGGCTGCAGTTGACATGGCTATGCCAGGGGGAGGGGACCGCCAGGCCAGGCCAGCAGGGGAAGGCGGGGCTCCAGGGCCAGAGCGCCCGTACTCAATCCTCCGGGTGTGCATGGGACAGGCCCTGGGGGACGGTCACCACATCATCCCCATTGAGGTTGGGGGATGCAGCATCCAGGGGTTCTGGGACACGGGTGCTGAAGTGACCCTGGCACAGACTGAGGTGGTGGGCCCAGACCAGCTAGTATTCAATGCATACGTGACCCTGAGGGAAGTGCTTGGGCCCCCCATCAAGGTGCCTGTAGCGAGGATACCCCTGAAATGGGGGGGCTAAGGAGGAACCCAACAAGGTTGGGGTGCATGATCACCTGCCTACCGAGGTGCTAATGGGTAGTGACTTGGAGAACTGGCCTGATAACACTCAGAGAGCCCTGGTCCTTACACGGAGCCTGAGCCAGCAAGGGACATAGAACCTCCTGAAGGGGGGGCGGGGAACGAAGCACAAAGGGTAGGGTTTGACACGGCTGGGGAAGGTGGGGAAACTGAGTCACCACCAACCAGGGCTGTACCCTCAAACTCAGCAATTGAATTCCAGATCGAGCTGCAGGAGGATCCCTCCTTGGAGAAGCTGAGGGCCCTGGCTGGCCACAGCGGTGCCGGATCCCAGGGGGAGGACTGCCAGGAGAGATTCCTGTGGGAGAAGGGATTCCTGTACCGGGAATGGGCTGATTCGGGGCAAACTGAATCTTGTAAAGCCAGGAGGCAGTTGGTGGTCCCCCAGAGGTACCGCCACAGACTGTTGTACTTGACCCATGATATTCCCCTTGTGGGGCATCAGGGCATCCAGCGCACCAGGCAGAGGCTGCTGCAGAACTTTTATTGGCCCAAGGTCTTTGACGCTGTCCAACAGTACTGCAGGTCCTGTAACTCCTGCCAGAGGGTGGGGAAGGCACGGGATAAATGTAAAGCAGCTCTGAGACCATTGCCCATCATAGAGGAGCCGTTCCAGAAGGTGGCTGTGGACATAGTGGGGCCCCTCAGCAAGGCGACTGTTGTCAGACGGCTACCGGTGTAGTGCTCTGCTCTGTTCAATGTTGATCTCAGTCGGCTGCGTGCGTGTTCCCTCTGTGTGCTGCCTCAGCTCTGCGCAGATCGCTGACACAGCAGACCCAAGAGAACCCCCAAAGACCACAGACTCTAGTAAGGTACGAAGGCACCCGGCCAGGTTTATTGTCAAACGAAGCACAGTAATAGTTTCCCGTAGACTCTACCAGACATACTATGAAATATGTGCCCCCTGGCAATGGACCGGCTCAGTCAATGGCGGAACTTTCCACTGCCCCCTAGGCCAGACAAAGACAACTCCTTGGGGGTGAATTCTTATACACAGGTACAAACAAGTTACACATCACTCCTGACATATTGAGGTGCAACCCTTCTACGTAACAAGGTACAACCCCTCTACGCAGTAAGGTTGCCGCCTCCCACCCTGTACATGTTGGTTTGAACAAAACAACTCTATCCATCATATTCCCCTTTTGCCCCTGTCTTTACGATGGGCCAGCCTGTTCCTTGTTATCTGTGTGGAATGTACAAGTGTTCTGGTACCTTTTAGGTTTGTGTACTTTTGCAACATCAGCCCTTTCCTTGCCAACTTCTGTGAGCAGGGCCCTGCCTCTGGTGTACAGCTTAACTTTGCTTTATGTTAGCAAAGTCTTGACCATTACTATAGCTCAGGCCTTAGGCCTCATACTGGGCCTCTGATACCAAGGGTTTATGCTTCAGGGCCTCATCTTACTACAGTGACCAGGTCGGGGAAGAAAGGAGATGATTGTTTATGGCTTATTTGTTTGGTCTCTTGAGTCTCCTCCCTGTCACTAGACCCCCCAGCTCAGCCAATCAGCATGGAGACTCTATGGGGTGAGAGGCTGAGGGTTCTCAAAGAACGGCCAAGGTCACCAGTGGGGATCACTGTCAGAGCACTCTTCCAGTCCCACCTTTTTGTGAGGGCCTCCCACTATGAGGGCTGGAGAGCAGCCCCGTCCTTGCCAGTGGAGGGAGGGAAGCAGGGAAAAGGGAATCCAAAACACACAAACCCCAATGTCTCCAGTAATTCTAAGGGACAAAAGCCTAAGTGGGAAAAAAACCTCTGCCACCCTAACCTAGTATTTTAGGGGACCTAGAATTTGGCAGGCACCAGGTGGATCAGGTTCCAAACCTCTCTGAGGCTCTTCCCTCCTCCACAGGGATCATCTGTTTTCTAGTAAAATTATTACTAGGAAAGGAGAAAACTGTGAAGAGGCTCCTCCTTGTGCTCACGGACCTGAACCTGAATTTTTTTTTTTAATGGAGACATGCCAATCTCCTAGAACTGGAAGGACCTTGAAAGGTCATCGAGTCCAGTCCCCTGCCTTCACTAGCAGGGGACTAGCACTTCTCAGCTATTGAAGTCCTCAAACCATGGTTTAAAGACTTCAAGATGCAGAGAATCCTCTGGTAAGTGACCCGCGCCCCATGCTGCAGAGGAAGGCAAAAAACCTCCAGGGCCTCTGCTGATCTACCCTGGAGGAAAATTCCTTCCTGCCCCAAATATGGCGATCAGCTGAACCCCGAGCATGTGGGCACGACTCACCAGCCAGACACCCAGGAAAAAGTTCTCTGTGGTAACTTCTAACATCCCATCACTGGCCATTGGGCCTATTTACCACTGATAGTCAAAGTCAATTAATTGCCAAGATCATGTTATCCCATCAAACCATCCCCTCCATAAATGTATCTAGCTTAATCTTGAAGCCAGATAGGTCTTTTGCGCCCACTGCTTCCCTTGGAAGGCTGTTCCACAGCTTCACTCCTCTGATGGTTAGAAACCTTCGTCTAATTTCAAGTCTAAACTTCCTGATGGCCAGTTTATATCCATTTGTTCTTGTATCCACATAGGTACTGAGCTTAAATAATTCCTCTCCCTCCCTGGTATTTATCCCTCTGATATATTTAAAGAGAGCAATCATATCTCCCCTCAGCCTTTTTTTGGTTAAGGTAAACAAACCAAGCTCCTTGAGTCTCCTTTCATACGACAGGTTTTCCATTCCTCAGATCATCCTAGTGGCCCTTCTTTGTACCTGTTCCAGTTTGAATTCATCCTTCTTAAACATGGGAGACCAGAACTGCACACACTATTCCAAATGAAGTCTCACCAATGCCTTGTATAACGGTACTAACACCTCCTTATCTCTACTGGAAATACCTCACCTGACGCATCCCAAGACCGCATTAGCTTTTTCTTTATGTGGTCATATCACATTGGCGACTCATAGTCATCCTGTGATCAACCAGGACTCCAAGGTCCTTCTCCTCTTCTGTTACTTCCAACTGATGCGTCCCCAGTTTATAACTAAAATTCTTGTTATTAATCCCTAAATGCATAACCTTACACTTCTCACTATTAAATTTCATCCTATTAGTATTACTCCAGTTTACAAGGTGTCATAAATGAAGGGAAGGGGGAGAGGGTCTGATGCAGTGCTATAAAATCCTCTTACCAGTAAAGGGTTAAGAAATACAGGTAGCCAGACTGACACCTGACCTGGCTGGCATCTGACCAATAAGGGGACAAGATACTTTCAAATCTTAGGAGGGGGGAAGGCTTTGTGTGTGTGTCTTTGTCAGTCAGAGTGATCTTGGAAGTCAGAAGGAACCTGCAGAAAATCAAACCTCCCTTTTCTGAAGTAAGTTTAGATAGCAAAGCATATAGATTTCTGTTTAATTTTGCTTGGTGTATTCCCTGTGTTAGAAGGGGCGGGGGTGGGGGGTTATTCATGGTTTTCTGTAACTTTAAGGTTTTGTCCAGAGGGGGAAATCTCTCTGAGTTTGGAAATATAGTGCCCTGTAAAATAGTTACCATCCTGATTTTACAGAGATGATTTTACCTTCTTTATTTTTAATAAAATCCTTCTTTTAAGAAGCTGACTGTTTTCTATAGTGTTAAAACCCAGGGGGTGGGTTTTTAGATCACTGTGTAACCAATTGGTTGGGAGATTGTTCTCAAGCTTCCCCAGGAAAGGGGGTGTACGGCTTGAGGGGGTATTTTCAGGGGGAGGGAAGTTCAAGTGATTCCTTTCCTGGATTCCTGTTAGATACTTGAGGGTGGCAGCGAAAGAAGCATTTCTCAGGGTGCAGGGAATTTTGTACCTTGGGGGGATTTAACCTAAGCTGGTAAAAATAAGCTTAGGGGCTCTGAATGCGGGTCCCCACGTCTTTACCCTAGAGTTTAGAGTGGGGAGGGAACCCTGACACAAGGTCATCCAGATCTTCCTGTAGGATATCCCGATCCTTTTCTGAATTGGCAATACCTCCCAACTTTGTGTCATCTGCAAACTTTATTAGCACACCCCCACTTTTGGTGCCGAGATCATATCATGAGTCTGTATCACAGTACATATGCACAACGGCATTGTGCTAAGCATAGGCGCCGACTCCGTGGGTGCTCCGGGGCTGGAGCCCCCACGGGGAAAAATTGGTGGGTGCTCAGCACCCACCGGCAGCTCCCCGCGAGCTCCGGGGCCTGCGCTCAGCTCACCTCAGCACCGGGCGATGTTGCGGGGCCCTGCCCCCGACGCCGGGCGATGTTCCGTCGGGGGCGGGGCCTCGTAATGTCGCCCGGCATCGATGGCGGGTCCCGGCGTCAGGGGCAGGGCCTGGTGTCGGGGGCGGGGCCCCGCAACATTGCCCGGCATCGAGGGCGGGGCCCAGCGTCACGCCTGCTGGTGGCGCCTGTGGTGCTAAGGTTGTACAAGCAACCTTAATTCTGGTGTTTCCTAACGTATAAAGGCCTGGTCTACACACAGTTCTTTGTACTAATACAACTATTTTGGTTAGGATGCATTTACTTATTTAGTTCTACCTAAATAGTTGTCCTGGCAAAAATTCTAGTGTGGACACAGTTGTATCTTTATAAAAGAGCTTTACGCCGATATAGCTTATTCCCCTCCCAGTACTGGGGTGTACTGGTATACAGCACCTTTACACCGATATGACTGTGTCCATACTAGGGGGATTGTACCACTTTAACTCTACTGGTGGAGCTCAAGCAGCACAACTTTCTAGTGTAAACAAGCCCCTGCTCACCAACACTCATGCACCTTCATATTGATGAGCAACCGTTTTCATGTTCTCTCCACAGCCACTAGTGCAGAGAGTGGAGTGAATGATGCATCTGAGGGAACAGAGCAGAAGGAGACTCCACTGATTGGAAGGCATGAGATGCACAGTCCTAGGGATGGGGGTTCCACGACCACCACTCCCAAGAGGAGGAGGAGGGTGGTGGTGGTCGGGGACTCTCTCCTCAGGGGGACTGAGTCATCTATCTGCCGCCCTGACCGGGAAAACCGAGAGGTGTGCTGCTTGCCAGGGGCTAGGATTCGTGATGTGACGGAGAGACTGCCGAGACTCATCAAGCCCTCAGATCGCTACCCCTTCCTGCTTCTCCACGTGGGCACCAATGATACTGCCAAGAATGACCTTGAGCGTATTACTGCAGACTACGTGGCTCTGGGAAGAAGGATAAAGGAGTTTGAGGCGCAAGTGGTGTTCTCGTCCATTCTCCCTGTGGCAGGAAAAGGCCGGGGTAGAGACCGTCGAATCGTGGAAGTCAACGAATGGCTACGCAGATGGTGTCGGAGAGAAGGGTTTGGATTCTTTGACCATGGGATGGTGTTCCAAGAAGAAGGAGTGCTAGGCAGAGACGGGCTCCACCTGACGAAGAGAGGGAAGAGCATCTTTGGAAGCAGGCTGGCCAACCTAGTGAGGAGGGCTTTAAACTAGGTTCACCGGGGGAAGGAGACCAAAGCCCCGAGGTAAGTGGGGAAGTGGGATACTGGGAGGAATCACAAGTAGGTGAGTGCAAGAGGGGAGGGCTCCTGCCCCATACTGGGACAGCAGGACGATCGGTGAGTTATCTTAAATGCCTATACACAAATGCAAGAAGCCTGGGGAACAAGCAGGGAGAACTGGAAGTCCTGGCACAGTCAAGGAATTATGACGTAATTGGAATAACAGAGACTTGGTGGGATAACTCACACGATTGGAGTACTGTCATGGATGGATATAAACTGTTCAGGAAGGATAGGCAGGGCAGAAAAGGTGGGGGAGTTGCGTTGTATGTAAGAGAGCAGTATGACTGCTCAGAGCTCCAGTATGAAACTGCAGAAAAACCTGAGAGTCTCTGGATCAAATTGAGAAGTGTGAGCAACAAGGGTAATGTCGTGGTGGGAGTCTGCTACAGACCACCAGACCAGGCGGATGAGGTGGACGAGGCTTTCTTCCAGCAACTAACAGAAGTTACTAGATCACAGGCCCTGGTTCTCATGGGTGACTTTAATCACCCCGACATCTGCTGGGAGAGCAATACAGCGGTCCACAGACAATCCAGGAAGTTTTTGGAAAGTGTAGGGGACAATTTCCTGGTGCAAGTGCTGGAGGAACCAACTAGGGGAAAAGCTCTTCTTGACCTGCTGCTCACAAACAGGGAAGAAATAGTAGAGGAAGCAATAGTGGATGGGAACCTGGGAGGCAGTGACCATGAGATGGTCGAGTTCAGGATCCTGACACAAGGAAGAAAGGAGAACAGTAGAATACAGAGCCTGGACTTCAGAAAAGCAGACTTTGACTCCCTCAGGGAACTGATGGGCAAGGTCCCCTGGGAGAATAACATGAGGGGGAAAGGAGTCGAGGAAAGCTGGCTGTATTTTAAAGAAACCTTATTGAGGTTGCAGGAACAAACCATCCCGATGTGTAGAAAGAAAAGTAAATATGGCAGGCGACCAGCTTGGCTTAACAGTGAAATCCTTGCTCGTCTTAAACACAAAAAAGCAGCTTACAAGAAGTGGAAGATTGGACAAATGACCAGGGAGGAGTATAAAAATATTGTTCAGGCATGCAGGAGTGAAATTAGGAAGGCCAAATCACACTTGGAGTTGCAGCTAGCTGGAGATGTTAGGAGTAACAAGAAGGGTTTCTTCAGGTATGTTAGCAACAAGAAGAAAGTCAAGGAACGTGTGGGCCCCTTGCTGAATGAGGGAGGGAACCTTGTGACAGAGGATGCGGAGAAAGCTAGTGTACTCAATGCTTTTTTTGCCTCTGTCTTCACAGACAAGGTCAGCTCCCAGATGGCTGCACTCCGCAGCACGGTATGGGGAGGAGGTGACCAGCCCTCTGTGGAGAAAGAAGTAGTTCGGGACTATTTAGAAAAGCTGGACGAACACAAGTCCATGGGGCCGGATGCACTGCATCCGAGGGTGCTAAAGGAGTTGGCCGATGTGATTACAGAGCCATTGGCCATTATCTTTGACAAATCATGGCAATCGGGGGAGGTCCCGGATGACTGGAAAAAAGCTAATGTAGTGCCCATCTTTAAAAAAGGGAAGAAGGAAGATCCGGGGAACTACAGGCCAGTCAGTCTCACCTCAATCCCTGGAAAAATCATGGAACAGGTCCTCAAGGAATCAATTTTGAATCACTTAAAGGAGGGGAAAGTGATCAGGAACAGTCAGCATGGATTCACCAAGGGCAAGTCATGCCTGACTAACCTAATTGCCTTCTATGATGAGATAACTGGCTCTGTGGATGAGGGGAAAGCAGTGGATGTGCTATTTCTTGACTTTAGCAAAGCTTTTGATACAGTCTCGCACAGCGTTCTTGCCAGCAAGTTAAAGAAGTATGGGCTGGATGAATGGACGGTAAGGTGGATAGAAAACTGGCTGGATGGTCGTGCTCAACGGGTAGTGATCAATGGCTCCATGTCTAGTTGGCAGCCGGTATCAAGTGGAGTGCCCCAAGGGTCGGTGCTGGGGCCGGTTTTGTTCAATATCTTCATCAACGACCTGGAGGATGGTGTGGACTGCACCCTTAGCAAGTTTGCAGATGACACTAAACTGGGAGGAGTGGTTGATACGCTGGAGGGTAGGGATAGGATACAGAGGGACCTAGACAAATTAGAGGATTGGGCCAAAAGAAATCTGATGAGGTTCAACAAGGACAAGTGCAGAGTCCTGCACTTAGGACGGAAGAATCCCATGCACTGCTACAGACTAGGGACCGAATGGCTGGGCAGCAGTTCTGCAGAAAAGGACCTAGGGGTTACAGTGGACGAAAAGCTGAATATGAGTCAACAGTGTGCCCTTGTTGCCAAGAAGGCTAACGGCATTTTGGGCTGTATAAGTAGGGGCATTTCCAGCAGATCGAGGGATGTGATTATTCCCCTCTATTCGGCACTGGTGAGGCCTCATTTGGAGTACTGTGTCCAGTTTTGGGCCCCACACTACAAGAAGGATGTGGATAAATTGGAAAGAGTCCAACGGAGGGCAACAAAAATGATTAGGGGGCTGGAGCACATGACTTATGAGGAGAGGCTGAGGGAACTGAGATTGTTTAGCCTGCAGAAGAGAAGAGTGAGGGGGGATTTGATAGCTGCTTTCAACTACCTAAAAGGGGGTTCCAAAGAGGATGGATCTAGACTGTTCTCAGTGGTAGAAGATGACAGAACAAGGAGTAATGGTCTCAAGTTGCAGAGGGGGAGGTTTAGGTTGGATATTAGGAAAAACTTTTTCACTAGTAGGGTGGTGAAGCACTGGAATGGGTTACCTAGGGAGGTGGTGGAATCTCCTTCCTTAGAGGTTTTTAAGGTCAGGCTTGACAAAGCCCTGGCTGGGATGATCTAGTTGGGGTTGGTCCTGCTTTGAGCAGGGGGTTGGACTAGATGACCTCCTGAGGTCCCTTCCAACCCTGAGATTCTATGATTCTATGATTCTATGAGTGAAAACAAAAAAGTCAGGCCCTTGTCAAGAGGGAAGAGAGATTCCCTCCCCATTGGAAAAATGACATGCAGATACTTGGCCCTCAGATACTATGGTGATGGGCACCAGGCACCACCTGAAAAACCTAGAGAAATAGCTCCCGTATTCTATGTAGACTAATGAATGTCAGTGCCGAGGTGTCATGGGGCTGCTGGTCCCTTTTAGGGGAATCTGAGCCCAGGTTACGCATGGGAAGCTAATTTAAAAGGAAAGAGCCCATGTAGGCAGTTGATTGTTGAGCACCTGGCCCTGAGTAAGGGCCATCAGGACTCAGAGGCAAGACGGTGCTCTTGGGGACAGGAGCTCTCTGTTGCTGCAGAAGAAGGAGAGCGACAGCCTGTCAAACTCTCTAGGCTGTCAGGTAAAATGATGGCGTAGAAAGGGGACGGCTTTAGCCCCCAGCTCAGCCAATCAGCGTTGAGACACTGAGGGCAGGAAGCTGAGGGTTCTAACCAGTGATTCAAATGAACACATCCTGGGTGGATTAGTTTTGCTAATGTAATGCTAGCATTAGATGCATAATTTATAAGCACAATCATGAGAAATTTATTCACTTCAAAGCACTTAGTATAACCTCCTGAGCTGCATTCACTCTAGTTTGTTCCTGTTGCTTTCGGCAGTTGACGGGCACTCTTCATCTTCTCCTCGCTGGTGGTTTAAATTAAAAGGTCGGACAGCCCAAGTTGTAAAAAGCTGAATCCTGGCTTCTGTGGTTTATTGGTCATCCCACTCTGAAACTGTATGTTGGAATCATTCATTCCCTAGACATTTAATGATCATTTTTCAGCTACAACAACTATTCATTCGTTTTCTACCCCTGGGGGAATTATGCGCAAAAAAAATTAAAAATTCGACAACAAAAAATTAAAAATTCTGCACACAATATTTTAAAGTCCCTGGAAAAATCATGGAACAGGTCCTCAAGGAATCAATTCTGAAGCACTTAAAGGAGAAGAAAGTGATCAGGAACAGTCAGCATGGATTCACCAAGGGCAAGTCATGCCTGACTAACCTAATTGCCTTCTATGATGCGATAACCGGCTCTGTGGATGAGGGGAAAGCAGTGGATGTGCTATTTCTTGACTTTAGCAAAGCTTTTGATACAGTCTCCCACAGTATTCTAGCCAGCAAGTTAAAGAAGTATGGGCTGGATGAATGGACGGTAAGGTGGATAGAAAACTGGCTGGATGGTCGTGCTCAACGGGTAGTGATCAATGGTTCCATGTCTAGTTGTCAGCCGGTATCAAGTGGAGTGCCCCAAAGGTCAGTGCTGGGGCCGGTTTTGTTCAATATCATCACTCGTAACCCCAAGGGATCGATTCACGACATTGCACCTCTGGGAGCCGCTGAGGAGACTGGGCTGTCCTGGTTAGTGATGGGAACAGCCCAAGGCCCCCAGAAGTTGGGAGCTGATTGAATTATCCAGACAGGCCAGGCCCCCGCCATGTGGCACTGGGAACTCTAAGGGCCGATCTCTTCCTGGCCAGGCTCCAGGGTCAGGTGTGCTGCTCCCCAGCACCAGGTATGACTGAGCAGAGGGTCCTGCTGTCCCACCTCCCAGATGTAGCGGGGGCAGGGGCATTGCACAGAGAGGGATCCAGCCACCCCTCTCAGGCAGCACCCCCAGACCTGTGATGGGCACCAGCTCCTGCCCCCCAGCACCCCACATCTCCCCTAGAACATCCCACAGGGATCCAGCCTCTCCCCGTCCTGCTCAGCACCCACATCCCACTGCTAGGGATACTGACCGAAGGGCCAGGCACAGAGCTCTCCTGCACAGACCGTTTGGGTGTCACCATTTTACTGCCCCATTACGAGGTGACAGTTGCTGCCACACTTGCAATTTCCTTTGTAATCTAGCAGTTCTGGTGCATTAGGACCCAGCCCTGAGTGAGCAACTTACCCAGCCGACAATGAGCTGAGATAATAAAGTGCCGGCTCATTTTTTCCCTCTGGAAAGTGACTATTTGGGCAACCAATCCCACCTCTGCTGGCGCCAGCTAATTCCAACCACCACCTGGGATCAAATCAGACTTGAACAGAAACAACAACAGCTCCAGCCTATCTCAGTTAACTTCTTCTCTTTTAACCCCCAACACAGGACAGGAGGGATGAGCTCCCAGGGGGGGCAGAGGGGAGCGGGATGGACGGGGGTAGCGACGCTCCATGATTTTAGCAGAAGGCCGGGGCCCTCATTCTTAATTCATCCCCTTTCCTTCCCCTGAACACTGGGGTGCTGAGGCTGGGGCCAGGAGACACATGGAACTGTCCAGGCCAGAGTCAGGAACACGAGAACGGAGACACACACTGAGCTGAATGCTCCAGGGAAAGTTTATTATCACTTCATTGTGCTGAGATCGCTGAGAAGAGCCGAGCGAGGGTGAGACAGGGAGAGAAGGGGGCAGAGCAGAGCGGGAGTGACACAGCGTAACACAGCGATGCTTTGCAGAAGGGACTTTGCAGCCGGGGACACAGGATCTGGAGGGACCCGATTCACTCACAGCCCAGGTGCTGGGAGCCCTCTGGTCCAGGTGAGCTGCTTCCCAAAGGCATTGCGTTTACAAATGAAAGAGTGTTTGTCTTCACAGCGATAATCATGCCATGTCTCAAAATCTACAAAGAAAAACAGAAATGACCCGTGAGGTGGGGCATGCTGGGCCGTTCCTGCTCGTACAGTGACCCCTCCCCCGCCCCATTCCGTGCCCCTCGGAGAAGATCCCAGCTCCCGTGCACGGCCCTGAGGAAGAGGAGGGTGGGATGGACCCTGAGTGCCCCAGATTGGGGCAGCCCCATCCCACAAAGAGAGGCCGAGGCTCAGTGTGAAAGGGGAGACGCCGGGTCCATGTGCTACTGCTCCCACCTCCCCCACCCCACGTGCCCCCCACCCCAGCCAGAGGGCAGAGGAGAGAGCGAGAGCCCTGCTCCGGGACTGGGGGCACCCGCTCAGGAACTGGGCTGCTGCCTCCCTCCCTGCTGAGTGAGCTGCCCCACAGCCAGGCCCCCTCCCTGCCCTGCCCCCATGGGTCTGGCTACACCCATGGGAGCATCTGTCCCAGGCAGGGCTCAGCCGCCAGGCAGAGGGGATGTGTCCCTGTCCAAGAGTCAGTGTTACCAGCCTGCTGTGCCCAGACAGCACGTTCCTCCCTCAGACCCCGTCACCCCCCTGCTCTGGGGTGTCTGGGCCAGTGCCCGGGGCTGCCCCGGCAGTAGTGTTCCTGCTTCGTCAGGCCAGAGAGCGCCTGGGGAAGGACAGTCCTGGGGCTGGGCTGGGTGGGCCCAGGCCCAGCAGGGAGCTCCGTGGGGGGGATAGGCCGGTCTCAGTGCCCTGTTCCCGTGGGTGCGGGTTCTGCTGCTGTTTGACTCTATCCCCGGCCAGTGACTGTGGCCCTGGCTGTGCCCATCTGCCGGCATCAGGCCTGACGGACAGTCTCTACGCAAAAGAATAAATGGACACAAATCTGACATCAGGAATCACCACATTCAAAAGCCAGTAGGTGAACACTTCAACCTCTCTAATCACTCAGTGACAGACTTAAAGGTGGCAATTTTGCAACAGAAAAACTTCAAAAACAGACTTCAATGAGAAGCTGTTTAACTTGAATTCATATGAAAACTAGATACCATCAACTCAGGGTTGACAGAGACTGGGAATGGCTTGGCCATTACGTTAATTGAATCTATTTCCCTTTAATTAACTATCCTCCACTCACACCTTTGTGTCAACTGTCTGCAATGGGCCATCTTGATTATCACTTCAAAAGTTTTTTTCCCCCTGCTGATATAGTTCCTCTTAATTAATTAGCCTCTTACAGTTGGTATAGGCACTTCCACCTTTTCATGTTTCTCTGAATGTATAAATATCTGCTTACTGTATGTTCCATTCCATGCGTCTGATGAAGTGGGTTCTACCCCACGAAAGCTTATGCTGAAATAAATTTGTTAGTCTCTAAGGTGCCATAAGTACTCCTGTTCTTTTTGCTGACACAGACTAACACGGCTGCTACTCTGAAAACTGTAACTCATGCCTGTATCATGACGCACACGTAACAGGGGCTCCGTTAAGGTTACATGGGCAGCCTTAGTCTTACAGTTCCTTTACTTTGGGACCTTCATGTTCCTTTAACATATTTTTTGGGTGTAATTTAGGAATATTTTATAAAAGTAACAAAGAACTAATGTTTTAGTAAAACGTTAATAAATTATTACAGAGCCCAGTGCTTAATTGCTGCTTGTTACCATAGCGTGTGACTGTCTAACACACCCAGGTCATGGCGGGCCCAGGCCTATCCCAGTGATCAATGGAATTGGTCTGATCCCCGGCCCTGCCCCCCGTGCCCTACACCCACTGGCACTGCAGGCCCCACGCAGACACAGCACTCAGTGATTGGATCTGTGAATTTTGCCCCTCTCCAGCCCCAAGTCCCCATTCAATTAAATGACCCCTCTCATTGTGAATGTATAACGGGGGTCACACTCGGAGGCTTGGGGGGCGAAAGGGGTCACCAGTACAGAGAGGTTGAAAACCACGGAGCTAGTTGCTGTCGCTGCCTGGGCCATTCAGAACTTCTTCCCCTCCCCGCTGGCGCCGTGAGCACCCGGACACATACACCAACACTGCAGGGTCTGCTCCCTGGCTGCAGCTTCTGCTAACGATCCCCTCCCAGGGCCAGTTTCCATGGGAACAGTATTAGTGCTCATCTATGAACGTTTCGAGACTGTGCAGCACTTTCACAAGCAGCCGGCGTGTGTGCGAATGCTTGTGAGTAACACAACCCCGCGAGAGACACAAATGCAGCTCCCATCACATCATTGTGTGGATCGGTGTTTGCACAACAGAGGTGTAACAGCGACTCAGAGCCATCACCATTTAACAGCTCAGCAGAGTCCCTGTGTGTGTGTGTGTGTGTGTGTGTGTGTGTGTGTGTGTGTGTGTGTGCGCGTGTGCGTGTGTGTCCTGCCTGTCACTGGAGCAGAGATGTGAACTGACCCAGGGGGGCTGGTAAGTAGGATTTTACCAGGTCACACAAGGGGTTCTCTCCTGACTGCGCTCCCAGCATGGGGCAGGGAAGAGAGAGGAGCGAGGATCTGCACCCCAGAGCGCGCTGGGGCCAGCCCGGATCAGAATCTCAGGACCTGTGTGGTCAGAGCGCTGCCAGGGTGGTAGGTCCATGGGGGTCTGAGCCGCCTGCTTACCTTTACCAGGATGTGACCCTACGCAGTGCTCATTTTCTTTAACATCATTGGGTTGACCTTTATCCCAAGCATTGTAATTGTACAGGGAATGATCTGTCCATTTCCAGCTTAGATCCTGCAGAGACAAAGGAGAGCAGAGCCCCGGTAACACCCAAGGTTACCCAGCCAGAGACATGCACCGCAGCCAAGGGGCCGTGGGCAGGGCACGGGCAGAGGCTGCCCAGTGACGCTAGAGACACTGATCGTTGCTATGAAATGTCAGCGCTGATAATCCTGACGTTACCCCAGGCCCTGCCCAAGCCCTCGGAAGGATGAAAATAGCCAGTGAAGGGAGAGTCTCCGGCATCCCTGCCCCTGCCATCCCCACGTCGCCAAGGGGGGCTCCCCGACCTGCCCTCAGCTTCCACGTCCATCCCCAGCCCAGCCCGACAGGCAACCCCTGCAGTGTGGTCCCACGCGCTGTCCCTCCCCCCCGAACACCAGCCTCTCCCTCGCTTTGGGTCCAGACAGGAGCGGCTGCAGCAGGGGGGGTCGGTGCTGCCCAGCGGTGCTGCCCCCGGAGCTCCCCCAGCTCCCATCTGTCCCACCGGCGGCTTTGCTCTGCAGGGCCAGCAGCACCTACCATGTGCCCCCCGCCTGGAGCTCCCAGACACATCCCGTCCAGCCCCGGAGGCTGGGGGTGGGGATTAAATAGAAGATTTGTTCTCGTGCAAGTCCCATGTCACTGACATGAGCACACACAGCATCCCGCCGGCGTCCTGCCCCTGGGTCCAGAGGGGAGCAGCACCGGCTGGGCAGGGCCCCAGGGAGAGACACTGACTGAGCCTGGACTGGGAACCAGCCTCTTTGCTGGACCAGAGATTGGACTGGAGCCTCCCCCCACCCCCCGGCGCTGGGCTGCAGAGCCCTGACTGGAGACTGGCCTGGCCCAGGGGCCACACAAGAGCCACGGTTGCCCACTTTGAGCTGTAAGTGATGAAGCCTCTGTGGCTAGGGGGGATCTGCAACCTTCCCGTTCCCGCCAGGCCCAGGAACTGCCCTTTCCTGAGCCTGTCGGGTGGGTCTCGGACCCCCCGGGGCTCCCCCTACAGGCCTGGAGCTGACGTGCCTCTGGCCAGGTGACCCCCCCTCACGAAGCCCACCCCGAGGGAGAATACACCCAGAGCGACAGAACTCCCAGGGCTCTGCTCCCTCCCATTGTTCGCTCGGCCTGTGTGGCTGCCCCTTTCCCCGGCACTCGGCTAGACGTCTCGTCCGTGTGGGGCCGGGGCTGACTCTCGTGCCGGGCGTGTACGGTCTGAGCACAACGGGCTGGTGTGGTGGGTCCCTGGGCGCTAGTGTAATGAACGTGAATATTAATAACAGCCGGTTATACTCTGCACCGGGCGCTGGGGATCGATCGTGTGACTGAAAACACAGGTGGTTGTAGCCCCTTTCCACCCCGTTCCCATGGAAATCCTGCTCTGGTGGCCCCCAAACAACAACCTCACTGAGCAGAGAAACAGCCCCCAGGGTCTTGGGGAGAGGATGACAGAGGCAGAGCGGGCACCGGGCACTCACATGCTTAGAGTCTGAGAGTCCGATCCAGACGGCACTCTTCTTTTTGTGTTTCTGCTTGATATACTGGGCCAGCAATTCATTTTCTCCATCACTGTGAATGGAGACGAGATGGGCCCCGTTCCACTGTTTCTTGCACACAACCTGGGACAAGAAAAAACAAAGCCAGTTAGCCCCTGTCAGGGTTCCCTCCCCACTCTAAACTCTAGGGTAAAGATGTGGGGACCTGCATGAAGAGCTCCTAAGCTTATTTTTACTAGCTTAGGTTAAAACCCCCAAGGTACAAAATTCCCTGCACCCTGAGAAATGCTTCTCTCAGTGCCACCATCAAGTGTTTTAAACAGGAATCCAGGAAAGGAAACCACTTGAAGTTCCCTTCTCCGCCCCCCAAAATACCCTCTCAAGCCCGTACTCCCCTTTCCTGGGAAGCTTGAGAATAATCTCCTAACCAATTGGTTACACAGTGATCTAAAAAAACCCACCCCCGGGGTTTTAACACCATAGAACAGTCAGCTTCTTAAAAGAAGGATTTTATTAAAACAAAGAAAGTAAAATTATCTCTGTAAAATCAGGATGGTAACTATTTTACAGGGTACTCAATTTCCAAACTCAGAGGGATTCCCCCTCTGGAGAAAACCTTAAAGTTACAGAGAAAACAGGAATAACCCCTCCCTGTTACACAGGGAACACACACCAAGCAAAATAAACAGAAATCTACTCACTATGCTGACTAAACTTACTTTAGAAAAGGGAGGTTTGATTTTCTGTAGGTTCCTTCTGGCTCCAAGATCACTCTGGCTCTGACAAAGACCCACACACAAAGCTTTCCCCCCTCCCAAGATTTGAAAGTATCTTGTCCCCTTATTGGTCAGATGCCAGCCAGGTCAGGTGTCTGTCTGGCTACCTGCATTTCTTAACCCTTTAATGGTAAGAGGATTTTATAGCACTGCATCAGACACTCTCCCCATTCCCTTTTTTTTTATGACACGCCCCCCAAATCACCGATAGTGTGAAACACTGGCTGTGATTTCTTCCTGGAGCTCTAAAAGACAACAAAATTAGTAAGACACATGCATCTCCAAATATACTAATAACTGGATAAAGACTAACAATATTTCCCACATTACAAGGACGATTTTAACCAGTTGGTTCAGGGAAACTGTCACGGGAGAGTGCATCAGCCACTTTGTTAGAAGCTCCTGAAATGTGTTGTATTTCAAAATCAAAATCTTGGAGAGCTAAACTCCACCGAAGAAGTTTATTGTTATTTCCCTTGGCGGTATTAAGCCACTGTAGTGCAGCATGGTCGGTTTGCAGGTGGAAACGCCGTCCCCAAAGGTATGGGAGTAGCTTTTCCAGAGCGTAGACAATGGCGTAACATTCCTTCTCACTGATTGACCAGTGGCTTTCCCTCTCAGACAGCTTCTTGCTGAGAAACACGACAGGATGGAATTCTTGATCTGGTCCTTCCTGCATTAAAACTGCTCCCACACCACGCTCGGACGCATCTGTGGTTACTAGGAACGGTTTATCAAAGTCCGGGGCCCTTAGCACAGGGTCAGACATGAGTGTTGCTTTAAGCTGGTTAGAGGCCTTCCGACACTCATCAGTCCACTGAACCGCATTTGGCTGGTTCTTTCTGGTTAGGTCAGTTAGAGGGGCGGCGATTTGGATGTAGTGTGGTACAAATCGCGTGTAATATCCGGCCAAGCCTAAGAAAGATTGGACCTGTTTCTTTGACTTTGGGACAGGCCAATTTTGGATAGCCTCCACCTTGGCCTGTAGGGGGTTAATAGTTCCTTGACCCATCTGGTGTCCAAGGTAAGTCACTCTGTTGAGGCCTATTTGACACTTTTTAGCCTTAACAGTTAGTCCTGCCCCTCGTATGCGCTTGAAGACCTTCTGGAGATGCTCCAGGTGTTCGGCCCATGAGTCAGAAAATATGGCCACATCGTCAAGATAGGCAACTGCCGATTCTCCCAATCCTGCTAGGAGACTATCTACCAGTTTCTGGAATGTGGCGGGTGCATTTAGAGGTTTTTAAGGTCAGGCTTGACAAAGCCCTGGCTGGGATGATCTAGTTGGGGTTGGTCCTGCTTTGAGCAGGGGGTTGGACTAGATGACCTCCTGAGGTCCCTTCCAACCCTGAGATTCTATGATTCCGCAGCCCGAAAGGGAGCACATTAAATTCATACAGCTCGACATGGGTGATGAAGGCTGACCTTTCCTTGGCGGATTCATCTAGCGGTACCTGCCAGTACCCCTTGGTTAAGTCTAAGGTGGAGATGAACTGGGCACGTCCCAGTTTCTCCAATAGTTCATCTGTGCGAGGCATTGGATAGTTGTCTGGGCAAGTCACAGCATTTAGCGTACGGTAGTCCATGCAAAAGCGTATTTCCCCATCTGGTTTGGGGACTAGAACCACTGGAGAGGCCCATGCACTGCTAGAGGGACGGATTATACCCATCTGTAGCATGTCTTGAACCTCCCGTTCTACAGCAGTTTTGGTGTGAGGAGCCACTCGGTAAGGTTGGGCTCTCATTGGGTGGGCATTACCTGTGTCAATGGAGTGGTATGCCCGTTTGGTCAGTCCTGGGGTGGCTGAGAACATCGGTGCGAATTTAGTGCCCAGCTCCTGGATTTGCTGGCGCTGCATACGTCCGAGGGTCATTGAGAGGTTCACCTCTTCCAAGCCAGTGTCATTTTTTTCTTCATAGTAGACACCTTCAGGCCACTCAGCGTCTTCTGCTCCCTGGGCAGTACACTGACAAACCTTCAATTCTCGGGGGAAAAAAGGCTTTAGAGAATTAACATGGTACACTTTAGGCTTGAGAGTTGTGGTGGGGAATGCTATGAGATAGTTCACAGCTCCCAGGCGTTCTTGGACCGTAAATGGCCCTTCCCATGACGCTTCCATTTTATGGGCCTGGAGCGCCTTCAAGACCATGACCTGGTCCCCTACTTTAAAGGAACGCTCTCTGGCATGTTTATCATACCAGGCCTTTTGCTCTTCCTGAGCCTCTTTTAGGTTTTCTCTAGCAAGGGCTAAAGAGTCTCGGAGGGTGTTTTGTAGGTTGCTTACAAAGTCCAGAACGTTAGTTCCCGAAGAAGGCATAAACCCCTCCCATTGCTCTTTCACCAACTGTAATGGCCCTTTAACCTCGCGGCCATACACAAGTTCAAATGGTGAAAACCCTAAACTGGGATGTGGTACAGCCCTGTAGGCAAATAGCAACTGCTGTAACACTAGGTCCCAATCGTTGGAGTGCTGATTTACGAATTTACGTATCATGGCTCCCAAAGTTCCATTAAACTTCTCCACCAGACCATTTGTTTGATGGTGGTAAGGGGTGGCAACCAAGTGGTTCACCCCATGAGCTTCCCACAGGCTTTTCATGCTCCCTGCCAGGAAATTAGTTCCCGAATCAGTAAGGATGTCGGCGGGCCAACCTACCCTGGCAAAAATCTCTGTTAATGCCTGGCATACACTTTTAGCCCTGGTGTTGCTCAGAGCTACTGCTTCTGGCCATCGGGTGGCAAAATCCATGAAAGTCAGTATGTACTGCTTTCCTCTGGGTGTCTTTTTCGGAAAAGGACCCAGAATATCCACAGCTACCCGCTGAAATGGAACTTCAATTATGGAGAGGGGCTTTGACCTGGTCTTGGGGTTTTCCCACTCTTTGGCACACCTCACAAGACCGGACATAGGTAGAAACATCCTTGCCCATTCCCTCCCAGTGGAATGACCTCCCCAAACGGTCTTTGGTTCTGTTCACCCCAGCATGACCACTAGGATGATCGTGGGCTAAGCTCAAGAGCTTTACCCGGTACTTAGTTGGAACTACCAACTGTCTCTGAGGACGCCAGTCTTCCTGGTGTCCACCAGACACTTATATAGAAGTCCTTTTTCTATGACAAACCGGGATTGATTAGAAGAGCTGAGAGGCAGTGGGTTGCTCCGTCCCACTGTCCAAGCTCTCTGTAGGCTTTCATCTGCTACCTGCTCGGGAACTGTTCCCTAGATGCTGGAGACATCAGTTCCTCACTGGGTGTGGACCTGGGCTGGGTCCCTCTGGAAGCGATGCAGGTGATGGGGTTGTTTCCGTTGACTGTGAACCGCTCTCCGCTGGTGCACGATGTGGTAATTCAGGCTCTGGCTGAGCCTCTTGTATTGAGTTATCGGCTGCTGCTGCCATTGCAGGCTCGGTGGTGCCCTCGGGTGTTGGTACGGTAGATGGGGTTGCAAGCGCTGGACTCAGTGCTGGCAATGGTTCTGGTGCTGGTTGCTTCGCCAGTTCCGGTTCCGAGACTGGCTTGGGTCGGGTTTCTGTGATTGGATCTACGACGGCTGTTGTAGTCGTTGGCAGGGTATCCGGTTCCACCACCTCTATCTGGGTCTCTGGTAGTACAGATGGGGTTCTGGTGGAAGTCTCAGCAACAGAGCTAGGTGTGACAGCTTGCTTAGCCTGGCTGCGGGTGACCATTCCCACCCTCTTGGCTAGCTTCACACAATTGGTCAAGACGTCCCCCAGCAACATGGGAATGGGATAATCATCATAGACTGCAAAAGTCCAATTTCCTGACCATCCCTTGTACTGGACAGGCAACACGGCTGTAGGTAAATCAAAAGAGTTGGACTTGAAGGGTTGAATTGTCACTTGTGCCTCTGGGTTGATTAAGCTGGGTTCCACTAAGGATTGGTGGATAGCCGACACTTGTGCTCCAGTGTCCCTCCACGCTGTAACCTTCTTCCCGCCCACACTCACCTTTTCCCTTCGCTCCAAGTGTATCTGGGAGACATCTGGGCCTGAGGACCTTTGGTGTGACCCCGGTGCAATGAACTGTACTCTGTTGGGATTCTTGGGGCAGTTGGCCTTCACGTGCCCCAATTCATTTCATTTAAAACATCACCCCGCTGACTGGTCAGTGGGGCGAGGTGGGTTGCTGGAGAAAGGTGTGGTGGGGCAATAAGGGGTCTGGGGTTTTCCTTGTGGGGCCTTGGGCTGCCCCTGGTGATGTGGTGTGGTCTCGGGTTTTCCTTTCTGGTATCTCCCCGAACTATGACCAGGGTTGTTCCTCTCTGCTTCCTTCACCCCTTGTGTGCCAAATTTCCTTGCCCTTCTGCTGATCTGGGACTGTTCATATTGATCAGCATAAGCAGCAAGACTGTCTGCTGAGTCCATTTTCTTATCCCATAAACACTGTTTTATATCATCATGGGACATATTCAGGAATTGTTCCTGAGCCATAGAATCATAGAATCATAGAATCTCAGGGTTGGAAGGGACCTCAGGAGGTCATCTAGTCCAACCCCCTGCTCAAAGCAGGACCAACCCCAACTAGATCATCCCAGCCAGGGCTTTGTCAAGCCTGACCTTAAAAACCTCCAAGGAAGGAGACTCCACCACCTCCCTAGGTAACCCATTCCAGTGCTTCACCACCCTACTAGTGAAAAAGTTTTTCCTAATATCCAACCTAAACCTCCCCCTCTGCAACTTGAGACCATTACTCCTTGTTCTGTCATCTTCTACCACTGAGAACAGTCTAGATCCATCCTCTTTGGAACCCCCTTTTAGGTAGTTGAAAGCAGCTATCAAATCCCCCCTCACTCTTCTCTTCTGCAGGCTAAACAATCTCAGTTCCCTCAGCCTCTCCTCATAAGTCATGTGCTCCAGCCCCCTAATCATTTTTGTTGCCCTCCGTTGGACTCTTTCCAATTTATCCACATCCTTCTTGTAGTGTGGGGCCCAAAACTGGACACAGTACTCCAAATGAGGCCTCACCAGTGCCGAATAGAGGGGAATAATCACGTCCCTCGATCTGCTGGAAATGCCCCTACTTATACAGCCCAAAATGCCGTTAGCCTTCTTGGCAACAAGGGCACACTGTTGACTCATATTCAGCTTTTCGTCCACTGTAACCCCTAGGTCCTTTTCTGCAGAACTGCTGCCCAGCCATTCGGTCCCTAGTCTGTAGCAGTGCATGGGATTCTTCCGTCCTAAGTGCAGGACTCTGCACTTGTCCTTGTTGAACCTCATCAGATTTCTTTTGGCCCAATCCTCTAATTTGTCTAGGTCCCTCTGTATCCTATCCCTACCCTCCAGCGTATCAACCACTCCTCCCAGTTTAGTGTCATCTGCAAACTTGCTAAGGGTGCAGTCCACACCATCCTCCAGGTCGTTGATGATCACAAATCACACACCTCTTCACACACAAATCACACACCATCAAATCACACAACTCTTCAAAGTTAGTAACACCCCTTCCCTTGATCCATTTATTTATCAGATCCTTTATCTGGTTTACATAAGCTACATTACTTAGTCCAGACCCTCGGATAAGGGTTCGAAATTTTACTCTGTAAGTTTCAGGTGTAACTTGAAATTGTTTTAAAACCAAATCCTTGAATTTCTCATAGTCAGAAGCCACATCAATAGGCATGCCATTGAATATGTCCAGAGCACTTCCAGTCAACTTTGCTACCAATATGGTCATTTTGTGAGCATCAGGAATGGTATGGAGATTGCACAGTCTCTCAAAGGTGAGAAAATATTCCGCAATATCACGGGATTCATCATACGGTGGACATAGTCGCTCCCATTTGTGGATTGTTGGGGAAGGATTGTTAGTGTTATCCGGTAGATTCCACTCCGCCCTGGTCTTCTCCATCTCCAGGGCATGCTTCCTCTCTCACTCCTTCTCCTCCATAGCATACTTCCTCTCTCCCTCAGCATGCTTCCTCTCTCTTTCTTTCTCATCAATCTCCATCTGTCTAAGTTGTAGCAGTCTTGCATGTTTCCTCTCCTCCTTATTGGCTTGCAGTCTAGCTATCTCAAGTTTAATAGCTGTTTCGCTGGGTGTCATTTTAGCCTTTCTGTGTTTAATCTGTCTTTACCCGAGAGAGTTAGAAAAAAAAAAAAACTTGCTTGGGTATTCCCTGTAGGGGTTAACTACCTGCTTTCATATGTAGATACTCTAGCTCCTAGCAGCTTAACCCCTCCCCCCTCCCTGCTTCCAGCAGCTACAGGGAAGAGCCAGAGAGAAGAAAAAAAAATTCTAAACTCCCTGTCTCTGGTTCTAAAAAAATCTCTGGTTCAATATATATCCCACCGCTCTGCCACCATGTCAGGGTTCCCTCCCCACTCTAAACTCTAGGGTAAAGATGTGGGGACCCGCATGAAGAGCTCCTAAGCTTATTTCTACCAGCTTAGGTTAAAACCCTACAAGGTACAAAATTCCCTGCACCCTGAGAAATGCTTCTCTCACTGCCACCATCAAGTGTTTTAAACAGGAATCCAGGAAAGGAAACCACTTGAAGTTCCCTTCTCCGCCCCGCAAAATACCCTCTCAAGCCCGTACTCCCCTTTCCTGGGAAGCTTGAGAATAATCTCCTAACCAATTGGTTACACAGTGATCTAAAAAAAACCACCCCTGGGGTTTTAACACCATAGAAAACAGTCAGCTTCTTAAAAGAAGTATTTTATTAAAACAAAGAAAGTAAAATCATCCCTGTAAAATCAGGATGGTAACTATCTTACAGGGTACTCAATTTCCAAACTCAGAGGGATTCCCCCTCTGGACAAACCTTAAAGTTACAGAAAAAACAGGAATAACCCCTTCCTGTAACACAGGGAACGCACACCAAGCAAAATAAACAGAAATCTACTCACTATGCTGACTAAACTTACTTTAGAAAAGGGAGGTTTGATTTTCTGTAGGTTCCTTCTGGCTCCAAGATCACTCTGGCTCTGACAAAGACCCACACACAAAGCTTTCCCCCCTCCCAAGATTTGAAAGTATCTTGTCCCCTTATTGGTCAGATGCCAGCCAGGTCAGGTGTCAGTCTGGCTACCTGCATTTCTTAACCCTTTACTGGTAAGAGGATTTTATAGCACTGCATCAGACCCTCTCCCCATTCCCTTTATTTTTATGACACCCCCCACTGCAGGGAGCAGCAGGAGCGAGTCCAGCCCTGTTCTGGGGCCCTGCCTTCCCCGGGCAGCAAGGGCTGTGAGGGGACAGGACCCCTGTTAGCGCCTCTCCCCACCTTAGCACCAATGGGAGGAGCAGGTAGAGCCGCCTCCCTCTCTCCAACCCCCTTCACCTTCACGGCCCCCACCCCACCCGGCACAGACACACGGCCACCCTGTGCCTGCTGGCGTCACCGAATCCCTCCCGCGCCCACTCCTGGGCTCCCCTCCGAGCACTGGCCTGCCCTGGCCAATGGCTCTGCCACACACCCGCTGTCATGCTGTGAGGAGAGCACAGGGGTGGCTGATGAAGGTCCCTGTGCTGACCCCAGGCACTCGGACTCTGCATGGCGCTCGGAGCAATTAGCCCCACATGACCCCAGCGCAGCCCTGGCCGAATGGATCTCCTGGCAGAGCTCACAGGGTCCTAGAGCCCGGGCCCCCGCCCAAGGCCGGACGTCTACACAGCCATGAAACTGCCCCGCAGCCCGAGCCCTGTGAGCCTGAGTCACCTGAAAAGCACTGAGGAGTCATGGCAGCAACCAGCTGAGTGTGAGATCTCAGGACAGTGCCGCACAAGAGGGCAAGTGTGAGCCTGGAACATGCAAGCAGAGGCACGGGCGGTGGGTGAAACTTCCCCCGGGGAAGGCTAGCTCCTGTCCCGCCTCTTCCACCCATGGCTCCACCCGGACTCCACCCCTGATCCACCCCAGGCCCCGCCTGCTGCTACCTCACTGCTCACCTCTTCACACACACCCTGCAAGTTCCCCCTCCTCTCACCTCCTCGCCCCCCTGACACAGACCCCTGCCTGCCAAGAGATACCCCTAAGCCTGCCACACCTCACCACTCGCCTCCTCACCCTGCTGCTGGCCCCACTGCTGCGAGATCCTCTCCCCTGTTCACCTTAAAGCACTAATAACATTTCCCTATGGGAACTGAACAGCTATAGATCAATGGCCAGATGGATTCTCCGCTGCGTGGCAGAGTTGGGCGTATAGTCTATAGAGACTTGCTTTTTCTGGCTACCTGCACCAACCTGAAGCCTAATCTCCCTTTTTTCAAAAGTGTTAGTTGTGGACAGCCTGCGGTAAGGCAGTACTTTAATCACCCAGAAAGCCTTTGGACGCATTCAGCTGGCTTTTATATTGTAGGAAAATGTGATATTTGGGTTTAAAAAGGTTTCCCAATGACTCATCAGTAATTCCCATGCTATGCGACCTGTCAGTAGTTACACAGAATTCCCTGCCAGACTCGCTTCCTTAAACTGGGTTTTAATAAAATAACTAGATCAAGAAATAAACCCACTGGCTATGTCAGCTCCTCCTTGAGCGAGGTTAGTGAAAAATACTTCTGCTGGGTACAGAGAATAAGTCGCATAGCATGGTACCAAGTATCAGGCGGTAGCGTGTTAGTCTGTATCCACAAAAACAACGAGGAGCCTGGTGGCACCTTAAAGACTAACAGATTTATTTGGGCATAACCTTTTGTGGGTAAAAAACCCACTTCTTCAGATGCCTGGAGAACTACTGACGTGTCGCATAGCATGGAAATTACTGATGGGTCATTTGGAAACCTTTTTTAACCCAAATATCACATTTTCCTACAATATAAAGGCCAGCTGAATGCGTCCAAAGGCTTTCTGGGCATTGGCAAATGCCTGTTAAATGGCGTCATTACCACTTTAATGGCCCTTTAAAAGTTTCAGTGATCTGCTACTAGGTCGCTGGAAGGCTATTTCACTTGTGTTAAGTTACTCAGAGCATAAGAAAATAAGAATGTCCTCACTGGGTCAGACCAAAGGTCCATCCAGCCCAGTATCGTGTCCACCGACAGTGGCCAATGACAGGTGCCCATCACCCCCCTCTGACAAACAGAGGCTAAGGACACCATTCCTTACTCATCCTGGTTAATAGCCATTAATGGATTTCATCTCCTTGAATTTATCCAGTTCTCTTTTAAACCCTGTTATAGTCCTAGCCTTCACAGCCTCCTCAGGCAAGGAGTTCCACAGGTTGACTGTGCTCTGTGTGAAGAAGAACTTCCTTTTATTAGTTTCAAACCTGCTGCCCACTAATTTCATTGGGTGGTCCCTAGTTCTTCTATTATGAGAATAAGTAAATAACTTTTCCTTATTCACTTCTTCCACACCACTCATAATTTTATATACCTCTATCATATCCCCCCTTAGTCTCCTCTTTTCCAAGCTAAAAAGTCCTAGCCTCTTTAATCTCTCCTCATATGGGACCTGTTACAGACCCCTAATCATTTTAGTTGCCCTTCTCTGAACCTTGTCTAATTCCAGTATATCCTTTTTGAGATGAGGAGACCACAGTCAACGTATGGAACTCTTTGCCAGAGGATGTTGTGAAGGCCAAGACCATAAAAGGGTGAAAAAAAGAACTAGATAAGTTCATGGGCATCCTATTAGCCAGGAATGGTGTCCCTAGCCTCTGTTTTCCAAAAGCTGGGAAGGGGCGACAGGGGATGGATCACTTGATAATTGACCTGTTCTGTTGATTCCTTCTGAAGCATCCAGCATTGGCCACTGTTGGAAGACAGGTTACTGGGCTAGATGGACCATTGGTCTGACGCAGTCTGGCCGTTCTTATGTACTCGGGTCCCATCACCACCCTCATGCCCTGTGCAGCGACTCCCTGGCCATGTCAGCCAGCAATGGGGATCGAACCGGAGACCTTCAGCACAGCGCTGCCATCTGAGCTACGGGAGCTGCTTTGGTAACACCGAGTAAGGAGCAGGCCCTTCCGGAGCCGGCTGCTGGAGGGAGACATGACCCCACCTGGGCCCAGGCCGTCCCTGGTGTCCCTGGTACACACAGCGCATGCCAAGCACCTCGGGCCCAGAGGAGATCGCGCCCTCCCGGGGGCTACGTTTACACTGTATTCTGCTCCCCAGCCTGGCCAGGGCCGGTTGTTCCCTCACAGCCTGTTCCCAGGGCTCTGTCTGGGGCGGTGTGAAATGTGCCAGCCCTGGGCTCCCACCGAGGGTTGCCAGGCGTCCGGTTTTTGACCAGAACGCCCGGTGGAAAAGAGACCCGGGGGCTCCGGTCGGCACTGCCAAACGGGCCATTAAAAGTCCAGTTGGCAGCGCTGGTAGGCTCCCTACCTGCCCTGACTCCACTCGGCTTCCAGAAGCGGCCACCAGGTCCCTGCGGCAGCCAGGGAGGCTCCGCGCACTGCCCCCGCCCTGAGTGCCAGTTCCACAGCTCCCATTGGCTGGGAACCGCAACCAATAGAAGCTGCAGGACAGCACCTGCAAGCACGAGGGCAGCGCATGGAGCCTCTCTGGCCCCCCGTATGCGTAGGGGCTGCAGGGATCTCGCAGCCATTTCCTGGGAGCTGCAGTAAGTGCTGCTGGGACCCCATACCCCAAACTCACTCCCACACCCCAGTCCCCTGCCCCAGCCCAGAGTCTCCTCCTGCACCCAATCTCCCTCCTGGATCCCACACCCAGCCCACACCCCAACCCCCTGACCCAGCACTGAGCCCCCTCCTGCACCCCAAACCTCTCATCCCTGACCCCACCCAAGAACCACCCCCCTGCGAGAGCCATGACCCACCCCTGCACCCCAATCTGCTGCCCCAGCCTGGAGCCCTCTCCCACACCCCAAATCCCTTGTCCCTGGGCCCACCCCAGAGCCAGCACCCCCAGCCGGAGCCCTCACCGCCCCCGCGCCCCGCAACTCAACCCCTTGCCTCAGCCCAGTGAAAGTGAGTGACGGTTGGCGAGAGTGAGAGAGGAAGGGGGGATGGAGCGAGTGGGGGCGGGGCCTCATAGAAGGGGCGGGGCAGGGGTGTGCGCTTAGAAAGTTGGCAAACCTCCACCCTCTCGCTCCCACCAGAGCGGATTCCCCAGCACAGCACAGCCCAGCTCACTGACTCTGATATTCACCCTAAACCGCCCCATCAACCCAGCCTCCAGCTCCAGCTCAGCCCCGCTGAGCCCCCTGCCCCCAGCCTCTCACCTCAGCCTCCTTCCAGTTCTTCTCTTGCTGGAAGTATCCATAGCAGTGGTCGTGGAAGTGCAGCCAGCCCTTGGGACAGGGCAAATCTTGCACCCCTGCAGAGAGAGACGGGGCTGGGGGGCAATGGTGGGGACAGGACACCGCGGTTAGAGGCTGTTCAGAGCCGTGACTTTCCCATTAGCACGAATAACATCGGGTCCCGTTTGGGGCTGTGTCTGGCCGGCAGGACCCTCCTGGCTCTGGGGCTGCAGGAAGAAGCTGGGTTTGCCCAGACCCCACAGCGGGAGAATGGGGCCCCTGGAAACCACCCCTGAGCAGGGATCCCACCAGGGCAGCGCCCCTGAGTCTGAATGGGGTGTGGGCTCCTTTCCCAGGGCTCCCTGGGGGGAGGAAGGAGCCAGTGCACTGGGGGTGGCTGATGGACCCTCCCTGCCCCAGAGAGCCCCATGGACTCCCAGCCCCAGGGAAGGGGGGAAATATGGAGCTGCCAGCCACAGTGGCCCCCATTCAGCTGTAGCCCTCGGGCAGAGGGAATTCCTGCCACCCTGAGCATCTCCCCATCTCTCCCTGGGCCATGCGGGACAGTGGGGCCAGGGAAGCTGGCAGGGGGGCAGGAAGGGAACACTCAGGGCCACGGGGTGAAGCTGGGGGAGCAGTGGGGTTGGCACAGACTGGGACAAGGGAGGAAATCAGGGGCAGGGTCCCAGTTCTGGATGGAAGGAGCTGGGGGTTGGAGGAGGAGGGAAGGGGAGGGAGATGCCCAGGGAGATGGGACATAAAGAGGGGGGATAGCAGGGATCTGTGGGGCTGGGGCGGAGGGGAGGGGAACTGCCCTTCTCAGGGCTGGGGGCACAGAGGGACGGGGCAGAGCCATATCCCAGCAGGGGGAGGGAACGGGACAGTCTGGAGGAGAAAGGCTCAGTGTGCAGGGAATGGGGCAGCCCAGCCGGGATCAGAGGCTGGATGGGGGAGAAGCTGGGGCTGGAGCCGAGCCATGACCAGCCCTTGGAGAGGGACCCCGGGGGGACTCGTCCGGCCAGTGGGAGGGGAACACGGGAGGGTGGGATGGGAGCCCGTAGCTGACCGGGGCTGAACGCCCGTTGCCCAGGGATTGGCCCCGCCCAATCCTCAGGGGAAGAGCCGACCCTGGGGGGCATTTCATCCACCTTCTCTCACCCGCTCCCTGGGGAGGGGCCGCAGGGCCTGGCTCCCCCAGGGCAGTGACCCCCAGCAGCAGGCTCTGAGATCGACGAGGGAAATTAATTTACAATTCCCACCACGGCAACCAGCCCCCGGGGGTTCCAGCTCCGAGGGGCCGGGCAGGGACTCACCTGCCAGCGAGGGGTTAAAGATCAGGCAGCCGAGGAGGCAGAGGCTGAAGTAGGCGACCGGCCCCATCTTCTCGCTGCCCCTGGGGACAAAACACATAAGGGAGATGGGGCCACGAGAGCCTGAGACACCCCCTGGAACTGTTGGCTAAAGGGCCGAGCCGGGTCGAAGGGCTTTGAAAGGGATCCTGTCCCCCCGCCCTGAGGCACCGAGCTCAGGGCACATCTCCCTGGGTCCGAAGGTCCCTTCCTTTTCTCAGGGCCGGCTCTAGCTTTTTTTGCCGCCCCAAACGGGGGGAAAAAACGCTGTGGCCAGAGCTGCTGAAGCAAAAAAACAAGACCAAAAAAACGGCCCTTGAAATGTGTCACCCCAGGAATGGCCGGAATGCTGCCCCTTCAGATGTGCCACTCCAAGCACCTGCTTCCTTTGCTGGTGCCTGGAGCCGGCCCTGCCTCTTCCACCCCTCACTGAGCCGTGACCCAGGGACAGAACTGGGCACCCAGCACAGAGCCAGGTCCCAGCTCCTCAGTGGTTGGGCTCCGCAATCATCATCTCCAGGGACCCCCCACACCAGGGCTGCAGGTCGGGAGGAGCCAGGGGGAAGCAGGGAGGCCGGGGTCACTCAGATGGCACCTGGGTCCTAGGAAACAGGGTCCCATTTGCAGAGCAAAGCGGTTCTCAGAAGGGGCATTTGCCATCTCCCGCTGTCCCTCTCTCCCCAGTGCTGCGGCTGGCAGCTCCCCACGGTAGCCACCTACATGGCACTTGGAGGGAGGGCACAGGGGGGAGGGGGGAGTTTGGAAGAGGCCCCAGAGCCACCAGGATGGAGGCCAGTCTGTTTGCACGTGGCTGGAATGGCAGCGGCTGGTGCAGCCCCTCTGCAATCGTTCTCTGCCTAGAGACCAGTTTAGTGTGAGAAACATGGAGCCTCTCGTGTTCTCACCCAGCACCTGGTACATGAAACACCCCCTGCCCCCGCCCCCGGGGCCTTTCCCCACCAACAGGTGTTTGAATCACACTCAGATTTCCAGCTCCAGGGAAATCGAGGGTCTGGGAACCCAACACTGTGTGGTTGTGGGGGGAGGGGTGATAGTTACTGCAGCCCATGGTGGGGGCTGGGACCCCCGTGGCACCATGACTGGGAGAAGGGGTCCAGTGGGAGAGCTGCCCTGCAGAGGGATGCTCCATTGGGGACTGGACACAGGACTGGAGGCTGGGCCCAGCTCCCGGAGGGGCAGAGCGCTGGGCACAGCTCTGCGGGGCTGTAGGGAGCCGCGTGCAGGGCTGTGCTGGGTGGGAGGAAGGGGTGAGGCAGAGACGGCCCCAGGGTCAGGGGACACACACAGGACAAGCCTGGACACCCACCCCCGGAACAGATCAACTGCCGCCAGCACCCAGCGCAGGAGGAGGAGGAAGCTGGAGGAAGCCAGGGCCTCACCTGATTGTCTCGCTGGGGAGCTGCTCTGGTGCAAGGCCAGTCCAAGTGCAGCCTGCATGGGACACTGGCCGGGCCTGGGGCATTTATAGACCAGTCCGGGGAGGGGACCAGGTGTCAATACTGAACATGTGTGATGGCATGGGGGAGTTTCCTGTTTTCCTTGTTGCCTATGGGGGTTTTCTTGGTTTCCTAGGGTTGCATACAAAGGGGGTGGGACTCAGTTTCCCTGGGTGTTACGGGTTTAACGAGGTGATGTCTCACTGAAAGGGGCACCCCCCACAGACCCCACGGCAGGCCCGCTTGGCCCGCCACTCCTCCAATTGCAACTCATGCTTCCTCTGTTCCACCCGGTCCTCTCGTTCTCTCTCTCGGTCCACCAGTCTCCACTCTTCCAGTTCCAGTTCCTTCGCTTCCAGCTCCAGCTCCAGTCTCCGCAGCTCCTCTGGGGAGGAACCTGACTGGGGTCTCCCTGTGCGGACTGGGGAGTCGGGTCCCATGCACTCCTGGTCGCTACACAGACTGCCCCACGGCTACTCCCCGGCTCTCCGGGTACCCCGGGAGCCCCACTAGGGTCTGGAGCCTGTTCCTCAGACTGCTCAGTCTCTACAAGCTGAGCAATCAGCTGCTCCTTAGAGAGCCTCCCCACGCTCAGCCCTCTCTCCCTGCACAGATGTGCCAGGTCGCTCTCACGGAGCTGGTTATGGGCCATTTCCAGGCTGGCTCCTTTCAATCCCCTCTTTCTATCGCTGCCAGCCACTCACTGCCAAGCGCCTACGCCCGCAGCCAACGGTCTACAGGGTGCATCCGCCAACCGTCCTCTGCTACCACGTTGTCACAGATTCACAGGTCGTGCCCTCTCTTGCCCCGTGCAGTCCGTGGGGGGTGCCCCTTTCAGTAAGACAGCCCTTCTCGGGGGTCCACTCTCTCTCGGGGTCCAGCCCCTCCACCTCCTGGAGCCGCACCTCTCTGAGCCTTAACACACCTGCCTCTGCCGTAGGCCCCTCAGGGAGTCCACGCACTCTGGACCCCCGGGCCTCCACCCCCAAAGGGGATGATGCAACCCTGTTCTCTAGCCCAGAGTGACTCTCAGCCAGCGTCAAACAGGAGGGTTTATTGAGCATTGAACACAGCACAGGAACTCTCAGGGCCCTCAGGCCTGGCCTCCCCCCAGCCCAGCACATTCAGCTCTCTCCTCTATCCCGGGGGGCTCTGCCTGCTTTTCCTCTCCAGCCCGGAGCCCCCCTGCTTCCCAGCTGGGCTGTGGATATCCCTGGCCCCAAGCCCCGCCTCTGTCTATTGTGTCCTCTCCAGGTAAACAGCCCTGCAAACCAGGTTGTCTAGACCTCTTCTCTGTCTCTGGCCCCCTGTGGCTGGAACCGGTTGGTTAGGCCCCCGGGGCTCCTCTCTTTGCAACCTATTGTTCTCCCACTGGCCAGGATGGACTGCGGACTCCTGAGCTGGCTTCCAGGTCACCTGTCGCCGGGGTCTCCATTCTCCACGTCTGTGGCTGGGGTCCCCAGTTACCTTGCCAGTCCCCTGTAACAACAAACTCCCTCTCCCATCACCTCGTTAAACCCGTAACACCCAGGGAAACTGAGTCCCACCCCCTTTGCATGCAACCCTAGGAAACCAAGAAAACCCCCCATAGGCAACAAGGAAAGCAGGGAACTCCTCCATGCCGTCACAACATGCAAATCTGTGCTGATGGCAGCTGCAATCATTTTACGCCGAGGCAAACAGATAAGAGGAGCCGGGACCCAGCCAGCAGCCGGGCTGTGAGCAGGAGGAAGTGTTTGTCAGGACTGAGAAAAGTTAAAATAAAAATTCTCCCCTCCCCGGCTTCCCCGCCCCCTCGTCTGTCAGGGCTGAGATCAGTGTGGCTGTAGGGAGCCCTCGGACCCTGGCCCTGACTGGCCCAACTGCTCACGTCCATCTTGTCCAATGGAAAGTTCCAGGCAGATCCACAGGGAGTGTGAATCAGCTGGAGCCCCACTGAAGTCAGGGGCGGGATCCCCAGCGAGTCCGGTCTGGTTTGGGCTATTGGAGTCCTTGGGGTCAGACCCCCAGCGGGTGGGCGTTGCTCAGAGCTCCGTTGGAATTACCGGGGCTAGAACCCCAGCGGGTGTAAACTGGCCAGAGCTCCACGGGAGTCAATAGAGTCACACCAGCTGCGACCTGGCCCCCATCCGCACAGGGTAAAATGGCAACTTCCAATTCCCAGCTCTCAATCCCGGGGAGGCTCTCGGCCCGTCTTGTGCTTGGCTCGTCAGTGTCCTGCACTGGGTGTTTGTGACGGGGCAGCCCATAAAGCTCTATGGAAATATGCTTATGAATGTATAACTGACATAACTGGACTATGTTTTATGCTACATGTGCCATGTAACATTCTCTGTAAAGGTTATGATCTGCTGAATCTATTCCTCCTGTTTGTATGCACGTATCGTTTTTGTAGTTGAAGTTATGAATTTTGGCTTTATATTTGCTTAATTTCTGAGTAGCCTTGGTAAAAGTATTTGATCAGCTTTCTGAGCGAAGACTATTCTCAGTAGGTGCCCAATCAAGAACCACTTAAGCCAACTATGAATTTGGAGATGCCAATCCACATCTGAGCTTCCCCCAAGGATACCTGAGAGAAACTGGAACAGAGGACAGTGACTACAGGGGGTGTGAGTGATTTCTGGACCCAGGCTAGAGGGAGACTAGCCTGTAAAAGGAAGCTTATTGAAACATCTCTGAGGGTGAGATTTTATCTGTATTTAGTTTTATTACTGTATTAGAGATAGATATGTGTTTTATTTTATTTTACTTGGTAATTCAGTTTGTTCTGTCTGTTACTACTTGGAACCACTTAAATCCTACTTTCTGTACTTATTAAAATCACTTTTTACTTATTAATTAACCCAGAGTATGTATTAGTACCGGGGAGGGGGGGAAACAGCTGTGTATATCACTCTATCAGTGTTATAGAGGGCGAACAATCTATGAGTTTACCCTGAATAAACTTTATACGGGTAAAACAGATGTATTCAGGGTTTGGACTCCATTTGGAATTGAGCATCTGAGTTTTAAAGACAGGAACATTTCCTTAGCTGCTTCCAGGTAAGCCTATAGCTGTTACGGGACATGGTTCAGACCTGCGTCTGGGTTTGAGCAGGCTAGAGGGTCTGGCTCAAACCAGGCAGGGTACTGAAGTCCCAAGATGCCAGGGCAGGAAAGCAGGCGCAGAAGTAGTCTTGGCACATCAGTTGGCAGTTCCCAAGGGGGTTTCTGTGATCCAACCCATCACAGTGTTGTCATTTATACCTGTGCAAAGAGACTGTGAAATGCACCATCCTCCCTGAGCGGCGATTTACACGTACCAGGCACTGGTGTAAATGGTGACGTATGGTGCCGGGAACAATCAGGCCCACGAGGATTGGACTATAACTGGAGGGTGATGCCTGTGGCCGAGGTCTGGGCCCTGTTCTGGGCTGCCCACACTCCCTCCTGTCTGTCTCTCTGCGGCATGTCAAGGGAGCCCATCCCCACGGTCTGTAGGTGCTGACCGTGGCCCAATGAAAGCGGTGTAAGACTTGCCCCCGCAGTGACTCTGTTCTCACATGTCTGGGGCCTGGCTGCTTGTGTCTGGGGCTAGTGAGACTGTTTAAAGCCGGGCACAGCTCAGCCCTGTGAATTCACAACACCCGGTAACTTCCCTCGTCTCAGTCCAAGCACCAGCTGACTCCTCATGTGAATTTGATGCAGAGATTGCAAGGCCAGGAGGGGCCAGTGTGATCACCTGATCTGACCACCCCATAAAACACAGGCCAGAGACCTGCCCCACAATGCCTAGAGCAGAGCTTTAGAAAAACATCCAGTGTCGATTTTAAAATTGCCCATGATGGAGAATCCACCACGGCCCTGGGGAAGTTGTTCCAGTTACTCTCACCGGTAAAAACGCCTGCCTCGTTTCCAGTCTGAATTTGTCTAACTTCAGCTCCCAGCCATTGGACCGAGTTACACCTTCGTCTGCTAGACTGGTGAGCCCATTGCTAAATATCTGTTCCCCAGGTAGAAGCGACAAAGAGTCCTGTGGCACCTTATAGACTAACAGACGTATTGGAGCATAAGCTTTTGTGGGTGAATACCCACTTTGTTGGATGCATGCAGTCGAAATATTTCCACTGCATGCATCCGACGAAGTGGATATTCACCCACGAAAGCTTATGCTACAATACGTCTGTTAGTCTATAAGGTGCCACAGGACTCTGTCGCTTCTACAGATCCAGACTAACACGGCTACCCCTCTGATACTTGTTCCCCATGTAGGTACTTCTAGACTGGAATCAAGTCACCCCTTGACCTTTTCTTTACTCAGCTGAACAGATTGAGCTCCCTGAGTCTATCAGTATAAGGCAGGTTTTCTAATCCTTTCATCCTTCTCGTAGCTCTTCCCTGACCTCTCTCCAAATTATCAACATCCTTCTTGAACCGTGGACACCAGAACTGGTCACAGGATTCCACCAGCAGCTGCCCCACGGCCAACCACAGACACAGAATAACCTCCCTGCTCCTACTTGAGACTCCCCTGGTTTTGTATCCCAGGTTTGCAGTAGCCCTTTTGGCCACAGCGTTGCGCTCGGAGCTCATGTTCAGCTGGTTATTAATCCATCCCCACCCCAAATCTTTTACAGAGTCCCTGGTTCCCAGTACCGAGGCCCCATCCTGTAAGTCTGGTCTGTGGTCTGTGTTCCTACATGTCGGCATTTACATTTAGCCGTACTGAGACGCGTTGTTTGCTGCACCCAGTTTACCAGGAGACCCAGATCGCTCTCTATCAGTGACCTGCCCCCTTCATTATTTACCGGCACTCCCCCAAACTTTGTGCCATCTGCAAACTTATCGGTGATGGATTTATGTTTCCTTGCAGGTCACTGGTGACAATGGTAACTAGTGTAGGGCCGAGAACTGATCCCTGCAGGACCCCACTGGATACAAACCCGCCCCATGGTTGGAACGTTCCGCTGGGGACACCCAGAGCTGTGGGCCCCTGTGTTACCGCACGGCCGCAGCAAGGGTGAGCTGAGCTGGAGATTAGACTGTTTGTCAGCTCCCTGCCACATCAGCCTGCTCCACCCTGGGGGTTCCCCCCACCCCTCCTGCCCTGCCATGGCAGCTCCCACACCCCTCCCGCCCTCCCTGCTCCACCGAGGGGGCTCCCCCACCCCTCCTTCCCTCCCAGCTCGACTGTGGAGCTCCTCTCACCCCTCCCAACCTCCCTATTCTGCCGAGCGGGGTCCCTCACCCCTCTCATCGTCCCTGCTCCACCTTGGAGATCTCCCCACCTCTTCTGCCCTCCCTGCCCTGCCATGGGTGTCCCCCACCACTCCTATCCTCCTGATATTCCATGGGGGCTCTCCCATCCCTCCTTCATAGAATCATAGAATCATAGAATCTCAGGGTTGGAAGGGACCTCAGGAGGTCATCTAGTCCAACCCCCTGCTCAAAGCAGGACCAACCCCAACTAGATCATCCCAGCCAGGGCTTTGTCAAGCCTGACCTTAAAAACCTCTAAGGAAGGAGATTCCACCACCTCCCTAGGTAACCCATTCCAGTGCTTCACCACCCTACTAGTGAAAAAGTTTTTCCTAATATCCAACCTAAACCTCCCCCTCTGCAACTTGAGACCATTACTCCTTGTTCTGTCATCTTCTACCACTGAGAACAGTCTAGATCCATCCTCTTTGGAACCCCCTTTTAGGTAGTTGAAAGCAGCTATCAAATCCCCCCTCACTCTTCTCTTCTGCAGGCTAAACAATCTCAGTTCCCTCAGCCTCTCCTCATAAGTCATGTGCTCCAGCCCCCTAATCATTTTTGTTGCCCTCCGTTGGACTCTTTCCAATTTATCCACATCCTTTTTGTAGTGTGGGGCCCAAAACTGGACACAGTACTCCAAATGAGGCCTCACCAGTGCCGAATAGAGGGGAATAATCACACCCCTCGATCTGCTGGAAATGCCCCTACTTATACAGCCCAAAATGCCGTTAGCCTTCTTGGCAACAAGGGCACACTGTTGACTCATATTCAGCTTTTCGTCCACTGTAACCCCTAGGTCCTTTTCTGCAGAACTGCTGCCCAGCCATTCGGTCCCTAGTCTGTAGCAGTGCATGGGATTCTTCCGTCCTAAGTGCAGGACTCTGCACTTGTCCTTGTTGAACCTCATCAGATTTCTTTTGGCCCAATCCTCTAATTTGTCTAGGTCCCTCTGTATCCTATCCCTACCCTCCAGCGTATCAACCACTCCTCCCAGTTTAGTGTCATCTGCAAACTTGCTAAGGGTGCAGTCCACACCATCCTCCAGGTCGTTGATGAAGATATTGAACAAAACCGGCCCCAGCACCGACCCTTGGGGCACTCCACTTGATACCGGCTGCCAACTAGACATGGAGCCATTGATCACTACCCGTTGAGCACGACCATCCAGCCAGTTTTCTATCCACCTTACCGTCCATTCATCCAGCCCATACTTCTTTAACTTGCTGGCAAGAACGCTGTGCGAGACTGTATCAAAAGCTTTGCTAAAGTCAAGAAATAGCACATCCACTGCTTTCCCCTCATCCACAGAGCCAGTTATCTCATCATAGAAGGCAATTAGGTTAGTCAGGCATGACTTGCCCTTGGTGAATCCATGCTGACTGTTCCTGATCACTTTCCCCTCCTTTAAGTGGTTCAAAATTGATTCCTTGAGGACCTGTTCCATGATTTTTCCAGGGATTGAGGTGAGACTGACTGGCCTGTAGTTCCCCGGATCTTCCTTCTTCCCTTTTTTAAAGATGGGCACTACATTAGCTTTTTTCCAGTCATCCGGGACCTCCCCCGATTGCCATGATTTGTCAAAGATAATGGCCAATGGCTCTGTAATCACATCGGCCAACTCCTTTAGCACCCTCGGATGCAGTGCATCCGGCCCCATCCTTCCCTCCATGCTCTGCCACGGGTGCTCCCCCCATCCTTCCTGCCCTCCCTGATCTGTTATGGGGGGTTCCCCCACCCCTCCTGCCTCCCTGCTCCATCAGGGTGGGGGCTGGGAGGGCTTATGAAACATCCCTGGAGTGGGGGAGGGCCAAAGGGGGATGTGGGCCAGGTGCCACCCTGCAGGGGGTGATGTGCCAGGCCTCACAAAGGGGGAGACACTGGTTCAGTGCCAGCCGGGGAGGGTGGGGCCCTGGGCACTGCTCTCAGGGACAGGACATTCAGCTCCGGTCCCAGAGCGCAAGGAGCTCACACAGGGCAAGTCCGGCCACTGGGCCCCGTCCTAGGGATTGGCTGCCACCAAGAGCCGAGCAGCCAGTGCGGAGGGGAGAAGGGACTGGAGGGGGCAGGGACTCACCTGTCCGTTTGTCTGTCTGTCCGTCTGTCTAGGCGGCTGGTCCAGAGCACTGGGTATTGGAGTTCAGCCTGCACCGGGCTCTGGGTCCCTGTGGGGTTTATAGCCCAGCAGGAGGGAGGGTGTTGCAGGGGGAGGAAGAAGGAGGAGGGTGAATTTGGAAATAGGACCAGATGTGACAGTTCAAACCCAGTAACGACACAGCTAGGAGATGCCAATCTGCCCTGGCATGGCTCAGCTTCCTGCTGCCCTGGAGATGCCCTGGCATGGCTTTGGGGTGAGTGTTATCACTGCTGAGTCACAGCCTGGCACTGGGGAGAGGGCGCTGGGGCAGGCGCTGGGGCAGACACCAGCCCAGAGGGCTCATGTGTTACTCAGGGTTTTCAAACACAAAGCGGCGGTAACTTACACGGGGAACAACACCATCCTGGCCACTCTGGATGTAGAAGCCGTCTACACCAACATTCCACCCAAAGATGGACTACAAGCTGTCAGGAACGGTATTCCTGATAATGCCACGGCTAACCTGGTTGCTGAACTCTGTGATTTTGTCCTCACCCACAACTATTTCACATTTGGGGATAATATATATCTTCAAGTCAGTGGCACTGCTATGGGTACCCGCATGGCCCCACAGTATGCCAACATTTTTATGGCTGACTTAGAACAACGCTTCCTTAGCTCTCGTTCCCTAATGCCGCTACTCTACTTGCGCTATATTGATGACATCTTCATCATCTGGACCCATGGAAAAGAAACCCTTGAGGAATTCCACCATGATTTCAACATTTTCCATCCCGCCATCAACCTTAGCCTAGACCAGTCCACACAAGCGGTCCATTTCCTAGACACTAGAGTGCTAATAAGCGATGGTCACATAAACACCACCCTATACCGGAAACCTACTGACCGCTATACTTACCTACATGTCTTCAGCTTCCATCCAGAACACACCACACAATCCATTGTCTACAGCCAAGCTCTAAGATACAACCGCATTTGCTCCAATCCCTCTGACAGAGACAAACACCCACAAGATCTCTACCAAGCATTCTTAAAATTACAATACCTGCTGAAGTGAAGGAACAGATAGACAGAGCCAGAAGAGTACCCAGAAGTCACCTACTACAGGACAGGCCCAACAAAGAAAGTAACAGATTTGTCACTATTTGTCACCCTCAGCCCCCAACTAAAACCTCTCCAGCGCATCATCAAAGATCTAAAACCTATCCTGAAAGATGATCCCTCACTCTCACAGATCTTGGGAGACAGGCCAGTCCTCGCTTACAGACAGCCCCCCAACCTGAAGCAAATACTCACCAGCAACCACACACCATACAACAAAAACACTATCCCAGGAACCTATCCTTGCAACAAAGCCCAATGCCAACTCTGTCCACATATCTATTCAAGTGACACCATCATAGGACCTAATCACATCAGCCACGCCACCAGGGGATCATTCACCTGCACATCTACCAATGTGATATATGCCATCATGTGCCAGCAATGCCCCTCTGCCATGTACATTGGCCAAACCGGACAGTCTCTACGCAAAAGAATAAATGGACACAAATCCGACATCAGGAATCATCACATTCAAAAGCCAGTAGGTGAACACTTCAACCTAATCACTCAATGGCAGATTTAAAAGTGGCAATTTTGCAACAGAAAAACTTCAAAAACAGACTCCAACGAGAAACTGCGGAACTGGCATTAATATGCAAACTAGATACCATTACCTTAGGCTTGAATATTGACTGTGAATGGCTCGGTCATTACGTTAATTGAATTTATTTCCCCTCCTTAAATACCCTTAACAACTTTGTGTCAACTGTCTGTAATGTGCCATGTTGATTATCACTTCAAAAGTTTCTTTCCTACTGATAACAGTTCCTTTCAATTAATTAGCCTCTTAACGTTGATATAGACACTCCCACCTTTTCATGTTTCTCTGAATGTATAAATATCTGCTTACTGTATGTTCCATTCCATGCGTCTGATGAAGTGGGTTCTAACCCACGAGAGCTTATGCTGTAATAAATTTGTTAGTCTCTAAGCTGCCACAAGTATTTTTCTTATTTTCTTTTTGCTGACACAGACTAACATGGCTACTACACTGAAACCGGTAACTTAACTGTTTCTCTCCAGACTTCTTCTTTCCATCTGAGAAATTATTGATGCAAGCAAGCGTGTTCTTATCTAAAACTAAAATTTATTAGATATTAAGCACACACACAATAGGTTTAGAACATCCCAGGTATAGTTTCCCACAGTCTGAGATGGCTTTGAGTCATCACCAGTCAGGCTTCCCCGGGCCCTGTTTCCATCCAACTAATGGGGAGTTTAGATGTCAGCTTCTTGCCCGAATAAAAGCTCCCTCGGACTGCTCCGAGGTATTTACTTTTACCTAATTTTTTATCACTAACTCTAGCAAAGCACATAACCGATAGTGACTCCTAGTGGGTAAACACAATAACCTCTACTGGGTCACCAATTCTCCTAATCTCAACAAACTACTAATTATCTCCAAACATTTCCAGTATTTCTGGCCAGTAGAACAACATGTCAGGGGCACCAAAAACCAAGGTCTCTGTCATAGAATCAGAAGATTAGGGTTGGAAGAGACCTCAGGAGGTCATCTAGTCCAACCCCCTGCTCAAAGCAGAACTAATCCCCAACTAAATCATCCCAGCCAGGGCTTTGTCAAGCCTGACCTTAAAAACCTCCAAGGAAGGAGATTCCACCACCTCCCTAAGTAACCCATTCCAGTGCTTCACCACCCTACTAGTGAAATTTTTTTCCTAATATCCAACCTAAACCTCCCCCTCTGCAACTTGAGACCATTACTCCTTGTTCTGTCATCTTCTACCACGGAGAACAGTCTAGATCCATCCTCTTTGGAACCCCCTTTCAGGTAGTTGAAAGCAGCTATCAAATCCCCCCTCACTCTTCTCTTCTGCAGGCTAAACAATCCCAGTTCCCTCAGCCTCTCCTCATAAGTCATGTGCTCCAGCCCCCTAATCATTTTCGTTGCCCTCCGCTGGACTCTCTCCAATTTGTCCACATCAGTAGCGGCCACTCCCCCACTGAGCAGAAGCAGCACCTTTTTTGTGCTCTGGCACCTTTTGCTCCTGGGCTGCAGGTGGAGCGGAGCTTCTTTTTTTTTTGCTCCCGACGCTTTTTGCTCCTGGTGCCTTTTTTTTAGCTCCGCTCCCCCTGTGCTCTAAACCTGGCTACGCCACTGTCCACATCCCTTCTGTAGTGGGGGGACCAAAACAGGACACAATACTCCAGGTGTGAGCTCACCAGTGCCGAATAGAGGGAAATAATCACTTCCCTCGATCTTTTGGCAACGCTTCTACTAATGCAGCCCAATATGCCTTTGGCCTTCTTGGCAATGAGGGCACACTGCCGACTCGTATCTAGCTTCTCATCCACTGTAATCTGCAGGTCCTTTTCTGCAGAATTGCTGCTTAGCCATTCAGTCCCTAGTCTGTAGCAGTGCATGGGATTCTTCCGTCCTAAGTGTAGGACTCTGCACTTGTCCTTGTTGAACCTCATCAGATTTCTTTTGCACCAATCCTCCAATTGTCTAGCTCACTCTGGACCCTCTCCCTACCCTCCATCATATCTACCTCTCCCCCAGTTTAGTGTCATCTGTGAATTTGCTGAGGGTGCAATTAATCCCATCATCCAGATTATTGATAAAGTTGTAGAACAAATCCGGCCCCAAGAATGACCCCTGGGGCACTCTGCTTGATGCTGGCTGCCAACTAGATATTGAGCTGTTGATCACTACCTGTTGAGCCCAATAATCTAGCCAGCTTTCTATCCACATTATAGTCCATTCATCGAGCCCATATATTTTTAACTTGCTGGCAAGAACACTGTGGGAGACCGTATCAAGAGCTTTGCTAAAGTCAAGATATATCACATCCACCGCTTTCCCCATATCCACAGAGCCAGTTATCTCATAGAAGGCAATCAGGTGGTCAGACATGACTTGCCCTTGTTGAACCCATGTTGGCTGTTCCTGATCACCTTCCTCTCCTCCAAGTGCTTCAAAATGGATTTCTTGAGGACTTGCTCCATGATTTTGCCAGTGACTCTGGTAACGCTGACCGGTCTGTAGTTCCCTTGGTTCTCTTTCTTCCCTTTTTTAAATATGGGCACTATATTTGCCTTTTTCCAATTGTCTGGGACCTGCCACGATTGCCACAAGTTTTCAAAGATAATGGCCAATGGCTCTGCAATCACGTCCGCCAACTCCCTCAGCACCCTCGGATGCATTAAATCCGGCCCCATGAACTTGTGCATGTCCAGCTTTTCTAAATAGTCCTTAACCTGTTCTTTCACCACTGAGGGCTGCTCACCGCCACCCCGTACTGTGCTGCCCAGTGTAGTAGTCTGGGAGCTGACCTTGTCTGTGAAGACTGAGGCAAAAAAAGCATTGAGTACTTCAGCTTTTTCCACATCTTCTGTCACTAGGTTGTCTCCCTCATTCAGTAAGGGGCCCACACTTTCCCTGGCCGCCTTCTTGTTGCTAACATACCTGTAGAAACCCTTCTTGTTACTCCTAACATCTCCGGCTAGCTGCAACTCCAATTGTGCTTTGGCCATCCTGATTTCACTCCTGCATGATCAAGCAATATTTTTATACTCCTCCCTAGTCATCTGTCTAAATTTCTACTTCTTATAAGCTTCCTTTTTGAGTTTAAGCTCACCGAAGTCTTCACTGTTAAGCCAAGCTGGTCGCCTGCCATATTTGCTATTCTTTCTGGACTTTGGGATGGTTTGTTCCTGCGCCATCAATAAGACGTCTTTAAAATACCGCCAGCTCTCCTGGACTCCTTTCCCCCTCATATTAGCCTCCCAGGGGATCCTGCCCATCAGTTCCCTAAGTCTGCTTTTCTGAAATCCAGGGTCCGTATTCTGCTGCTCTCCTTTCTTCCTTTTTTCAGGATCCTGAATGCAACCATCTCATAGGCACTGTTGCCTAGGTTGCCACCGACTTTTGCTTCCCCTAACAATTCTTCTCTGTTTGTGAGCAGCAGGTCAAGAGGCGCACAGCCCCTAGTTGGTTCCTTCAGCACTAGCCCCAGGAAGTTGTCCCCAACACTTTCCAAAAACTTCCTGGATTGTCTGTGCACCATTGTATTGCTCTCCCAGCTCAATCAGGGTGATTGAGGTCCATGACAAGTGTGACGTTATTGACAATAACTGCGACCATGCAGATCATTGTTACAACCAAGGTCCTGTAGTGGCACCAAATCTTATCTAAAGGGGGTCAAATGAGGTGTCTAAGACCAAGTTATGCTTGGCTGGTTATGATTATGTCATTTATATGTATGTATCAGTTTTGTAGTTGAAGTTATGAATATTGGCTTTATACTGTCTGTATTTCAAACCGGGGTTGGGCTTCTGGGACCCTGGACAAGCTATCAGCTCCGCCAGGCCGGCTGGATGGCCCATTAAGGGACATTAGCAATACAATGGACCCATTGAGAGAAGGCAGACACGCCTGTGACTTAACAAGATATGCAGGAACTTTGCCCATGTGACTCCAGACTCCATTTTGCTGTGATTTTCCACAGTAAGGAAAGAGGTGTCTTTACACCTGGAAGAAACTATAAAAGGCAGCTGCCTCATCTCCATTTTGTCTTCATTTCCTGCTTCTTACCTCTGGAGGAACCTTGCTACACATGGAAGCTTTGAACAAAGGACTGAAGGACCCATCCCACCTGGGGATGTAATCCAGAGATTTGATTTGAACCTGCAGTGTGTCATCTTTACTGCAAGCCTGAACCAAGGACTTTGCCATTACTGTATGTAATTGATTCCTTTTAACCAATTCTAGCTCTCACCTAGACCTTTTTCCTTTTATGAATAAACCTTTAGATTTTAGATTCTAAAGGATTGGCACCAGCGTGATTTGTGGGTAAGATCTAAGTTGTATATTGACCTGGCTCTGAGGTTCGGTCCGCTGGGATCGGGAGAACCTGTTTTCTTTTACTGGGGCATTGGTTTTCATGACCATTTGTCCCCATAACGAGTGGCACTGGTGGTGAGACTGGGAAACTGGAGTGTCTAAGGGAATTGCTTGTGTGACTTATGGTTAGCCAGTGGGGCAAAACCAAAGTGTCCTCTGGCTGGCTGGTTTGGTGCCTTAGAGGTGGAAGAACCCCAGCCTTGGGCTGTAAGTGCCCTGCTTGAAGCAATTTATCCTGAACTGGCACTCTCAGTTGGGTCTTGCCAGAACCAGCATCGTTACAACAAGTAGGGCCTGTGATCTGGAAACTTCAGTTAGCTGTCTGAAAGAAAGCCTCGTCCACCTCATCCCCCTGGTCTGGTGGTCTATAGCAAACGCCCACCATGACATCACCCTTGTTGCTCTTGCCTCTAAACTAAACCCAAAGACTCTCAACAGGCTTTTCACCAGTTTCATACCGGAGCTCTGAGCAGTCATACTGCTTTCTTACATACAGTGCAACTCCTCCCCCTTTTCTCCCCCGCCTGTCCTTCCTGAACAGTTTATACCCATCCATGACAGTGCTCCAGTCATGTGAGTTTCCCCAGCAAGTCTGTTCTTCCAATCACATCATAGTTCCTTGACTGTGCCAGGACTTCCAATCCTTCCTGCTTGTTTCTCAGGCTTCTAGCGTTCATGTCTAGGCATCTAAGATAACTAGCCAATTTCTTTACTTTCTCAGTATGAATCAGGAGGCCTCCCGTGTTGCACCCACCTTGTGTTTCCTCTCGATATACCACTTCCCCTCTGGGTTTAGGTCACCATCCCCTGGTGAACCTAGTCTAAAGCCCTCCTCACTAGGTTAGCCAGCCTCTTCCATAACTTTCTGCCCCATCCTCCCGTTCTGATTAACAGACTGCGAGTCTGCACCCGTCTGACCTTGTCTCACAAGGCCTGAGATCATTCCTAGCTACGTGACGGTTGGTTTTCAGCTGGCGGTGGCTGAACATACAGAATGGCTGAGTGCAGTGCTGTCAAGTTCTGGGGTACATGCAGGGATGCCAAATTCCAGGGCAACACATGGGGCAGACGTCCTGGGGAGAGGGCGTGATGGGGGGACACAGCAGCGGTTTGATGCCCTGGCTGAATGACCCCCGTCACCCCCACCATGGGTCCCGGAGCCCCCAGCAGTGAGCACCCTCCAGGCTCTGCCCCCTCCACCTGCCCTGAGCCCCCAAGCCCTGAGTGACTCTTGTGGCAGGAACTGGTCTCAAGTCACATACTGTAAATTGGGGTCTGTCTCCCCCCAGTTCACTTGTATTTGCAGGTGACTGGTGTCTCCCTGTGACGGAGCAGAGAGTGAGGTGGATTCAACCTGGGAGGTTTGTGGGGGAGGTTCCCTGGGACCTGCGGCATTGCATTAGGAAAGGGAGAATTTACCTGGGGCTGTAACATGAGCCAGGACGGGGGTTGGGAGGTGACACCTTTGGCTGGGAGAAGGGATAAAAGGCGAGAGGAAGAGCCCCGGGGGGAGGGAAAGAGCCTCCTGGAGTTTTTGTCTGTGTGTTTTCAGTTTGGAGCTGGCTTGGGAAGAGGAGGGGAGGGGGGCAGACAGGGTCTGGCCTCCCTGCCCCATTTGGAGCTGTGGGGCGAAATGCAGGGAGCCCCCAGGCTGGGGTCTAAGCTCCCTGCCCCCCGGAAGGACCCGGCTGAGGGGTCCTGGATGTACTGACAAGCTCTGGTTGGACTGTGTTCCTGGCATCTCTAATAAACCTTCTGTTCTACTGGCTGGCTGAGACTCCCAGTGAATCCGGGGAAGAGGGGTGCAGGGCCGGACTCCCCTATACTCCGTGACACTCCCCATACTGCGGGGGGCACAATCTAAAAAGAAGAACATGTGGCTGCCCCATGTGTCTCCTCCCCCAACCTGCCCCCAGCCTGGGGCCGCCCCATTCTCCCCGCCACCTCCCTGCCCCATGTTACTGCGGGGGAAGGGCCTGTGTCCTTCTGCTGGGCCGGCTCCTCTCCGGCACCTTCGTCTGCTGTCTCTGGCAACCGGGCCTGGGCGACGAGTGGGGGGAACCTGCTTCTCATGCAGCTGCAGCTGGTTGCTCCCGGTCTCTGCTCTGGGCAGCATAGCAGGGCCGGCAAGAGAGCCGGGTTGGGGAGGGGCGGCAGCGGTGGCCCCCTCCCTGCCTGGGCTTGGCCTATGGGAACAAGGGCTGAGCATGCTGGGGGGGGGGTGTCTGGGTCCCTTGGCCCCTGTCTCTGGAAGTGCGGATTGGATGGGGGGCGGGCACCGCTGCAGCTCCCCCCCCCCCCCCGCCTCCCCAGCCAGGCTGCCTTGCACACAGCTCCTGTGCTGCAGCAGCTCCAAAGAGCAGCGTCCCAGTGGCTGGCATGAGAAGAGGATCTGGACCCGCCCTTCCGCTCCCCGCCCAGGCCGGCTGTGGGGGGGGGGGGGCACTTGACCCCCACTGCGGTGTCTGTGGCTAACAAAGGGAACCTGGGAAAGTTCCCGTCCCAGGGGTCAGGTGCTGTAGCATCCTGCTGCCCCAGGGCTTCTGCCAAAAACCTTTTCCCCCCCAAACACTTACCCAGACTCTGGCTCTGTGTGGAGCTGTGGTTCATTTCCCGGCTGTTCGACGCTCAGATTTCCCTGCAGTGCATTAGCAACTCCCCGTCCTCCACGTTGTGTTACAGGCAAATGTCACCCACCCTCATCGCTCGTAACCCCAGGGGATCGATTCATGACATAGCACCTCTGGGAGCCCCTGAGGAGACCGGGGTGTCCTGGTTAGTGATGGGACCAGGCCAAGGCCTCCAGAGGTCATGAGCTGATTGAATTATCCAGACAGGCCAGGCCCCCGCCATGTGGCACTGGGAGCTCTGAGGGCCGATCTCTTCCTGGCCAGGATCCAGGGCCAGCCGTACTCATGTTGCTCCCCAGCACCAGGTACGACTGACCAGAGGGTCCTGCTGTCCCACCTCCCAGCTGTAGCAGGGGGCTGGGACATTGCACTGAAATGGCTTCAGCCACCCCTCTCAGGTAGCACCCCCAGACCTGTGATGGGAAGAGAATGGCTCCCTGCAGGATGTTCTAGGGGAGTGGTGGGTGATGGGAACCAGCTCCTTCCTTCCCAGCACCCCACTTCTCCCCTAGAACATCCTGAAGGGAGCCAGCCTCTCCCCGTCCTGCTCAGCATACAAACTGTGCTGCTAAGAATATGGACTGAAGGGCCAGGCACTGAGCTCTCCTGCACAGACCGTTTTGGCCCATTACGAGGTGACAGTTGCTGCCACAATTGTAATTTCCTTTGTAATCTAGCAGTTCTGGACCCAGCCCTGAGTGAGCAACTGACCCAGCCTGCAAAGAGCTGAGATAACAAAGTGCCGGCTCATTGCCCCTGGGCCGGGGGCGGAGGAGCTCGCTGCTCTCTGGGGTAACCAGGCTCCTCTGACTCCTGCTGTGGCCCGACACAGCCCAGTATGGCCTGGCCTTTGCATTCGGCTTGGCCAGCTGCTGCTGAGTTACTTGAAGCCGCTGCAGATTTCTGCCTGTTTGGTTAGTTGTGGCTTTAAATAACCGTTGAAGCAGGAGGGTTTAGGAAAGGCACCTTTTCTACTAGGCGTATAAACCCAGAGACAGAAACAAACCCCTAACAGGAGAGGACAGAGCAGGGCAGGCTACAGAGTGATCTGAGCTGCTTGGTACCTGAGCACAATCAAACAATGTGCATCTTAACACAGTAAAATGCAAAGCGGGTATGTAGGGACAGAAGGGTGAGGAAGGCAAAGTGAGTTATATCTATACGGTGTCAGCCCAACACCCCCTGTGGAATCAACAAGCGATGGGCCTGGGCTGCCTGGTACAGACCGTGCTAGGGAAGAGGCCTGTTCTCTCAGCAGGGCCGGCTCTGGCTTTTTTGCCACACTAGGCAAAAAAGCCTCCCCTGACCCACCCTGGGGCGCCGAGCCCGGCCGGCCCCACTCTCCCCGGCCGGCCGGAGCGCCGTGGGGAGAGCGGCGAGCCCAGCCACAGCCCCGCTCTTCCCGGCTGGCCGGAGCGCCGGGGGGAGGGTGGCGAGCCCGGCCGCGGCTCCGCTCTCCCCAGCTGCCGGAGCTCTGGGGGGAGGGCGGCGAGCCTGGCCGTGGTCCCACTCTCCCCGGCCGGCTGGAGCACCGCGGGGAGGGCAGCGAGCCCGGCCGCGGCTCCGCTCTCGGGCCGGTGCACCGCAGGGTGCCCCAACTGCCCCAGTATTTTTTTTTAAAAAAAAAACAATAACAACCCTGAGCGCCACCCCCCTCCAGGTGCCGCCTGGTAGGCTGGTGCCTGGAGTCGGCCCTGTCTCTCAGGGTCTGTTATCCAGGGATTAGGACACAAGACTCAACATCACTGAAGCAAAGACTTGTATCGGGCCTGGGGAATGCTGGGAGCCTTGGTTGTCACAGATGTTAAAGCCTGAAGGGACCAATGTGATCATCTAGTCAGAGGTCCACCCAGTGAGTTGTGTCCAGCCCAGAGTGTCTGGTTCCACTAGGGCAGACCTATAGAACTAACCGGTCCCCACCAGATCACTGATGAAGACTGTATGGCACTGGGCTGAGAACTGATCCATGCAAGATCCCCTACAAACAACCCTGATGTAGCATGAGTCCCCATTGACCATTACTTTGTGAGATCTATCAGTTAGCCAGTTCTGAATGTATTTAATAGGGGATACACTGATTTTGTATAGTTCATTTTTTAAGCAGAATTTCAAGTGGGACTAAGTCAAATGCCTTAGAGTGCTGACATGTATCATGTTATGGAGTCATAAATTCCAAAGCCAGAAGGGCCCATTGTGATCATCTCGTCTGACCTGCCATACAGCACAGGCCAGAGAACCAGCCAGGATGCAGTGGGTGATGGTCTGAGACCTGAATCAGTGACTGTACAGGAACTCTGGGCTCTGATTGGCTGAGACAATTCCACCCAGCAGGCAGCTCAGGACATCCACACTGTCCCGACAGCTAACAAATGGGACACGGGGAAGTTTCCTTCCCAGCGGTCAGGTGCTGTAACATCCTGCTGCCCCAAGGGTTCTGCCGAAAAACTTCTCCTCCCCAAGCATTTCCTCAGGGATCTGGCTCTGAAAGCAGCTGCTCTAGGCTCTTTGGCCAAGATTTACAACATGCCTCAGTTTAGGGGTCCTCAGCTAGAGACCCCACAAAGGGGCAGCAGTGCTGAACGGTCAGCCCCTGAGAATCAGACCCTGTGGAATTGTCTCAGGTCAGACACCCCAAGTCCCATCACTTTGCCATCCTCGCCCTTCTGTCCCTACACACACAACTTTGTGTTTCCCGTGTTAAGATGCACATTGTTTGATTGCACCCCTGGTACCAAGCGGCTCAGATCACTCTGTACCCTGCCCTGCTCTGTCCTCTTCTTGTTTGTTTCTGTCTCTGGATTTATACACCTAGTAGAAAAGGTGCCTTTCCTAAACCCTCCTGCTTCAATGGTTATTTAAAGCCACAACTAAACATAAAGGCAGAAGCCAGCGGTGGCCTCGCCCTGCACAGCAGCAGCTGGCCAAGGCTAACACAAAGGCCAAGTCATACTGGGCTGTGTCGGGCCGCAGGGAGAGTCAGAGGATCCTGGTTACCCCAGAGAGCAGCGAGCTCCTCCGCCCCCGGCCCAGGGGCAATGAGCCAGCACTTTGTTATCTCAGCTCATTGTCGGCTGGGTAAGTTGCTCACTCAGGGCTGGGTCCTAACGCACCAGAACTGCTAGATTACAAAGGAAACTGCAAGTGTGGCAGCAACTGTCACCTCGTAATGGGGCAATAAAATGGTGACACCAAAACGGTCTGCCATGGGGAGAGAATAGGAGGGACCCAGGTGCCCCAATACCCAAGGCCCTGCAATCCAGGGAACTGGTTAAGTGACACATGCCCAGGTGATCTGAGCAAGTGACCTGCACCCCATGATGCAGAGGAAGCCAATAAAGCCCCAAGGTCCAAGCCAATCTGACCTGGTGGGAAATGTGTTCCCTACTCTGAGCGTATGAGCGAGGCCAGCAGCCAAGCACTAAGGCCTTGTCTGCACGGCAGAGTTTTGGGGCAATGGGCAGCTTTTGATGGCAATACACTGGAGGTGCACACACTGCAATGCCACTTTTGGCGACAAAACTCTTCAGTGTTGTTGGGAAAGTGCCCATGTAGACACCACACTTGTTTTTGTCACTTTAATTGTCCCCCGGAAGGTGTCCCACAATGTCCATCCTGAGCACTCTGGTCAGCAGTTCCAACTCCGCTGCCCTGCAACCAGGTAAACAATCATCTCCCCCCCCCCCTTTAAAATCCCTGGAATTTCTGAAATTCCACTTCCTGTTTGCTTGGCGTGGGGAGCTCACATCACTTCGCTTCCCAGCCGACCATGGCGTCTCCACGCAGCAGATGATCTCCCCCTTGGACCACTGCCGAGCTGCTGGATCTGCTCAGTATTTGGGGAGAGGAGGCTGTGCAGTCGCAGCTCTGCTCCAGCCCTAGGAATTTTGATACCGAGATGGAGCAAGGAGGACGTGTTCCGGGAGCTGCTGCAATACTCAGATGCAGAAAAGACAGAACACGTGGCACGGAGGGAAATCAAAAGGCAGCACAGAAAAGAAAATAAGGCCTTCGTTAAGGACATTACTGAGGATAATTAAAGTTATGGGGGAGCAAACTGAGGGTATGTCTCCACTACCCACCAGATCGGCAGGCAGTGATCGACCCCCGAGCGCTCTCCCATCGACTCCTGTACTCCACCACCGTGAGAGGCACAGGCGGAGACGACGGGGAGCGGCAGCAATCGACTTACCACAATGAAGACGTTGTGGTAAGTTGGATCTAAGCATGTCGACTTCAGCTACCTTATTCACGTAGCTGAAGTTGCATAACTTAGATCGATTTCCCCACCCCACGCCCCCAGCGTAGAGAAATCCCTCAGAATGCTACAGACTGAGCACCCTTGTCCACCTTCCCCTTCAGCACATTCACAGCTCTTTCCGTGCCCTGGTCTAACTCCAGCCATGCATTCCCTTCTTGGAGTTCTCACTATCCCATTCACTCTACCCCCACAGACACTTTTTCAAATTATACAAACATAAGAACGGCCAGACTGGGTCAGACCAATGGTCCATCTAGCCCAGTATCCTGCCCGCCAACAGTGGCCAATGATGGATGCTTCAGAGGGAATGAACAGAACAGAGCAATTATCAAGTGATCCATCCCCTGTTGCCCATTCCCAGCTTCTGCAAAACAGAGGCTAGGGACACCATCCCTGCCCATACTGGCTAATAGCCACTGATGGACCTGTCCTCCATGCACTTCTGTGATGTTATGAGTGTAATATAGTATCTCATTGAAAGGTGACCGGGCCAGAAAGAGTTAATGAACTCCCAGACTGACCTGACCCATGGCCGAACTGTAAAGACTGGTTAGGAAGAGATGGAAATGAACAGAGCTTTGACATGCAGCCGGCATTGTTAGAGATAGAAGGGGAGCTGTTTGCTCAGCTCTTGGGATGTAAGCAAACAAGTCGTGTCTATGGCTATAGCTTTGATTCAAAGATCAAAAAGGAATATTAACATTTAGGAAGTTATTTCAGTGAAATAGTATTGTTGTCTATGTCTCTTTGGAGGTTGTGGTAACCTGTATCTGAACTGCTTAATGGATAAATTATCCTGTGCTAATTACCAGGATGTTTAGGAGAAGGAAAGTTCAGCCTATTGTTTTCTCAGGCCAAATGGCTGCTGGAAATGTATAAAAACCCTGGGACACGATCCTTCTTCATCTCAGATCTGCTTTGGGTTTCAAGAGGGGGAAACCCTGAGCCATAAGAATTGAGATCCCCAGTCACTGACTGGAGTCACCCTGAATATGGACATTGGACTATAACCTATGGACTATTTCTAAAAGGATTTTGGTAACTACAAGCTCATCTCTGCGATGTATCTGAACCTCAAGAATTGAATTCAAGTCTGTCTGTATCTTGATCTTTTAACCAACACTCTCTCTCTTTTCTTTTTTAATAAATTTTAGTTTAGTTAAGAAGAATTGACTATAGCGTGTATTGTGGATAAGATCTAAGTTGTAATTGAACCTGGGTCTGGGGCTGATTCTTTGGGATTGGAAGAACCTTTTCTTTTATATGATGAGAGAAGATTTTCAGTAACATCATCATATCAAACATGAGTGTCTGGATGGAGGCTGGCGGCTGGGCACTTTAAGGGAACTGTGTTGTTTGGACTTCTGAGTAACCAGTGAGGTACTAAAGAGGCTGTTCTGGGCTGGTTGGTAAATCGAAACACTGGAATATCCCCCAGCGTTTGGGGTTTGTTTGCCCCGTTCTGTTTGCAGATCACCCTAATTGAGTGACCTCAGCTGGCTCCCACGGGCAGCGTCGTCACAACTTCTCTAGTTCTTTTTTGAACCCTGTTATAGTCTTGGCCTTCACAACATCCTCTGTCAAAAAGTTCCACAGGTTGACTCTGCATTGTGTGAAGAAATACTTCCTTTTGATTCTTTTAAACCTGCTGCCTGTTAGTTTAATTTGGTGACCCCTAGTTCTTGTGTTATGAGAAGGAGTAAATAACACTTCCTTATTTACTTTCTCCACACCAGTCATGATTTTATAGACCTCTATCATATCTCCCCTCAGTCATCTCTTTTCCAGTCTGAAAAGTCCCAATCTTACTAATCTCTCCTCATACAAAAACTGTTCCATACCTCTAATCATTTTTCTTGCCCTTTTCTGAAACTTTTCTGGTTCCAAGCCAGTTGCCCCAGAGGACATTCCCAGCTAATGTGGACACCCATTCCCAGTTAAGTGTGGGCGTGCTCTGCGAACAGAGGGAGTGTATTGTGAACATACAATACTGATTTTCTTATGCCGCTTTTCGATCATTAACAAAAAAAATTTCTGGCAAAACTCTGCAGTGTAGACAAGGCCTAAGAGAATTTTCAGAACCACCCCAGAGCATTGGAGGATTGGCCCAAAAGAAATCTGATGAGATTCAACAAGGACAAGTGCAGAGTTCTGCACTTAGGAAGGAAGAATCCCATGCACTGCTACAAACTGGGGACCAACTGGCTAAGCGGCAGTTCTACATAAAAGGACCTGGGGATTACAGTGGACGAGAAGCTGGATATGAGTCAGCAGTGTGCCCTTGTTGCCAAGAAGGCCAACGGCATTTTGGGCTGTATTAGTAGGAGCATTGCCAGCAGATCGAGGGACGTGATTATTCCCCTCTATTCGGCACTGGTGAGGCCACCTCTAGAGTACTGCGTCCAGTTTTGGTCTCCCCACTACAGAAAGGATGTGGACAAATTGGACAGAATCCAGTGGAGGGCAACAAAAATGATTAGGGGACTGGAGCACATGACTTATGAGGAGAGGCTGAGGGAACTGGGGTTATTTAGTCTGCAGAAGAGAAGAATGAGGGGGGATTTGATAGCTGCTTTCAACTACCTGAAGGGGGGTTCCAAAGAGGATGGAGCTCGGCTGTTCTCAGTGGTGGCAGATGACAGAACAAGAAGCAACAGTCTCAAGTTGCAGTGGGGGAGGTCTAGGTTGGGTATTAAGAAAAACTATTTCACTAGTAGGGTGGTGAAGCACTGGAATGGGTTACCTAGGGAGGTGGTGGAATCTCCATCCTTAGAGGTTTTTGAGGTCCAGCTTGACAAAGCCCTGGCTGGGATGATTTAGTTGGTGTTGGTCCTTCTTTGAGCAAGAGATTGGAATAGATGACCTCCTGAGGTCTCTTTCAACCCTAATATTCTATGATTCTATTATTCAAACTGTATCATAGAATCTCTATGGATAGAAATTCCATGCTCAAATAATAAGAATATAGCTGCAAGGATATATTACCGACCAGCTGACCAGGATGGTGTTAGTGACTCTGAAATGCTCAGGGAGATCAGAGAGGCTATTAAAATAAAAAACTCAATAATAATAATAATTAATAATGGGGGATTTCAAATATCCCCATATTAACTAGGTACTTGTCATCTCAGGACGGGATGCAGAGATAACATTTATTGACTCCTTAAATGACTGCTTCTTGGAGTAGCTAGTCCTGGAACCCACAAGAGGAGAGGCAATTCTTGATTTAGTCCTGAGTGGAGCACAGGATCTGGTCTAAGAGGTGAATATAGCTGGACTGCTCGGTAATAGTGACCATAATATAATTAAATTTAATATCCCTGTGGCAGAAAAATACCACAGCGTCCCAACACTGTAGCATTTATTTTCACAAAGGGGAACTACACAAAAATGAGGAAGTTAGTTAAACAGAAATTAAAGGGTACAGTGCCACAAGTGAAATCTCTGCAAGCTGTGTGGAAGCTTTGTAAAGACACCATAATAGAGGCTCAACTTAAATGTAACCCCCAAATTAAAAAACATAGTAAGAGGGGAAAAAAGAACCTATGTGGCTAAACAGCAAAGTAAAAGAGCAATGAGAGGCAAAAAGGCCTCCTTTTAAAAGTGGAAGTTAAATCCTAGTGAGGAAAATAGAAAGGAGCATAAACTCTGGCAAGTGAAGTGTAAAAATACAATTAGGAAGGCCAAAAAAAGAATTTGAGGAACAGTTAGCCAAAGTTTCAAAAAGTAATAGCAAATATTTTTAAGTACATCAGAAGCAGGGAGCCTGCTAAACAACCAGTGGGGCCACTGGCCGATCGAGGTGATAAAGGACACAAGGACGATAAGGCCATTGTGGAGAAACTAAATGAACTCTTTGCATCGGTCTTCACAGCTGAGGATGTGAGGGAGATTCCCAAACCTGAGCCATTCTTTTTAGGTGACAAATCTGAGGAACTGTCCCAGTTTTAGGTGTCATTAGAGAAGGTTTTGGAACAAACTGATAAACTAAACAGTAATAAGTCACCAGGACCAGATGGGATTCACCCAAGAGTTCTGAAGGAACTCAAATGTGAAATTACAGAACTACTAACTGTCGTATGTAACCTATCATTTAAATCAGCTTCTGTACCAAATGACTGGAGGAGAGCGAATGTGATGCCCTCCCAGTGCCCCACATCTCCTCTAAAACATCCCACAGGGAGGCAGCCTCTCCCTGTCCTGCTCAGCACCCACACCCCACTGCTAGGGATACCCCGTTTCGGCCCATTACGAGGTGACAGTTGATGTCACAATTGCAATTTCCTTTGTAATCTAGCAGTTCTGGACCCAGCCCTGAGTGAGCAACTGACCCAGCCTGCAATGAGCTGAGATAACAAAGTGCCGGCTCATTGCCCCTGGGCCGGGGGCGGAGGAGCTCGCTGCTCTCTGGGGTAACCAGGCTCCTCTGACTCCTGCTGTGGCCCGACACAGCCCAGTATGGCCTGGCCTTTGCATTCGGCTTGGCCAGCTGCTGCTGTGCAGGGTGAGGCCACCGCTGGCTTCTGCCTTTACGTTTAGCTGTGGTTTTAAATAACCGTTGAAGCAGAAGGGTTTAGGAAGGGCGAGGATGACAAAGTGACGGGACTTGGGGTGTCCGACCTGAGACAATTCCACAGGGCTGATTCTCAGGGGCTGACCGCTCAGCACTGCTGCCCCTTTGTGGCATCCCCAGCTGAGGACCCCAAAACTGAGGCATGTTGTAAATCTTGGCCAAAGAGCCTAGAGCAGCTGCTTTCAGAGCCAGATCCCTGAGGAAATGCTTGGGGAGGAGAAGTTTTTCGGCGGAACCCTTGGGGCAGCAGGATGTTACAGCACCTGACCGCTGGGAAGGAAACTTCCCCGTGTCCCATTTGTTAGCTGTCGGGACAGTGTGGATGTCCTGAGCTGCCTGCTGGGTGGAATTGTCTCAGCCAATCAGAGCCCAGAGTTCCTGTACAGTCACTGATTCAGGTCTCAGACCATCACCCACTGCATCCTGGCTGGCTCTCTGTCCTGTATTATATGGCAGGTCAGACGAGATGATCACAATGGGCCCTTCTGGCTTTAACAGCTGTGATAACCCAGGCTCCCAGCCTGCCCCAGGCCCCTCACAGGCCTTTGCTTCAGTGACATTGAGCCTGTGTCCAAGTGCCTGGATAACAGACCCTGAGTCTACAGCCTCTTCCCCAGCACGGTCTGTAACAGCAGCACAAGCTCATTGTTTGTTGGTGTAGTAAGATGAAGCCCTGAAACATATTCTCTTGATATCAGAGGCCTGGTATGAGGCCTGAACTAAAATAATCATAGAATCTCAGGGTTGGAAGGGACCTTAGCAGGTCATCTAGTCCAACCCTCTGCTCAAAGCAGGACCAAACCCCAATTTTTGCCCCAGATCCCTAAATGGCCCCCTCAAGGATTGAACTCACTGTCACGGAGTATAGGGGAGTCCGGCCCTGCACCCCTCTTCCCCGGATTCACTGGGAGTCTCAGCCAGCCAGTAGAACAGAAGGTTTATTAGAGATGCCAGGAACACAGCCCAACCAGAGCTTGTCAGTACATCCAGGACCCCTCAGTCGGGTCCTTCCGGGGGGCAGGGAGCTTAGACCCCAGCCTGGGGCTCCCTGCATTTCGCCCCACAGCTCCAACCGGGGCACGGAGGCCAGACCCTGTCTGCCTCGCTCGCCTCTCCTCCAGCCAGTTCACCAACTCCCAGCCAAAGGTGTCACCTCCCAACCCCCGTCCTGGCTCATGTTACAGCCTCAGGTAAAGTCTCACATTTCCAATGCAGCCTTTCCCTCAGGTCAGATCCATCTCGCTCTCTACTCCGTCACATCTCTCCCCCGTTCGAGACTGAACTGAGCGGGGTCACTTTAGCCAGTGACCCGGGGAAGTTCGAACCCAGTCACACCAGGCCGTTACAGTTCGACGAGCTCCCTTAGGTCGGGTGGGCTGGATGGCACCCGCAGGCCGCATGTGGGAAGGGTTATGCGGCCCGTGCCCTTTTCCCATCCCAAAACCCCTGGGGTTCAAGCTGAGATGAGCTCTTTTCCCAGCGCTCCAGTCTGGAGGGCTGTAGTTCGGGCTCTCTTGGTTAAGAGCCTCCCTCTTGATCTGGTTCCCTCTCTGACCACGTGTCTGTGTCACCAGCCGCTCGGCATCGGCCCCTTTTCCTGGATGCAGCCACGTCGGGGCGAAGTGGTGAACATACCCCGTAAAGCGCCACCCAAATAGATCCGGCTGCTGCTTCTTAAGGGCCTGCCCCATGGCCAGGCATTCCTTCTCTATGGCCTGACCGTTCTGCCTCCAGGGCAGCCGCTCCTTGCTCAGATACCCGATGGGGTATCTCTCCCCCTTCGTATAGGCCTGCATCAGCACCGCGCCCAGCCCTGTGTCTGAGGCTTCGGTGAACACTGTACAGGGCTTGGCCCGGTCTGGGTTTACTCGATCTATTGGGCCCTGGATTAGAGCCTCCTTCAGCGCACAGAGAGCCCTCTGGCCCTGCTCGGTCCAGACTGCCTCGTCTGGCTTCCCCTTCTTACCTAGCTCTGTGATGGGGGCAGCTAGGGAGCTAAAGGGGGGTACAAACCTCTGGTAGTATCCCACCATCCCGCTAAAGGCCTGGACCTGTTTCTTGGTCTGGGGAACAGGCCAAACTCTGATCGCCTCCACCTTGGCCAGCCCTGGGCTGTTGAATGACTGGTTCACCTCTAAAGCCAGCCTGTCCTTGGCCTCTCTCTCCAGGTTCTGGGCTCTTTTCCCAGTTACTCTGACTGGGGGACACCTGATGGAAGGATGGGCTCCCATCTCAGGGGAGAGATCCATCAGGGGATCTTCCCCATTCTCCTCCCAATTGTCCCTTACCGGTTCTAGGGGTCCCCTTACTCTCCTCCCATACCACAGCTTGAAAGGGAAGCCCCCTGGTGATTCCTGGGGCACTTCCTTGTGCCCTCGGTGGGGCAGGTACTTGTCCCAGTCCTGTGGATGCTGATTGATGCAAGTCTTCAGCATCAGCCTCATGGTCCCCTGAACTCTCTCCACCAGCCCATTGCACTGGGGATGATATGCTGAGGCCCAACTGTGCCGGACCCCACATTTCTCCCACAAGCACCGGAGCAGGGCCGACATGAAGTTGGACCCTTGGTCTGTCAGGACTTCCTTGGGGAACCCCACTCGGCTGAAAATGGTCAGCAGCGCATCCGCCACGGTGTCTGCTTCAATGGAGGATAAGGGTACCGCCTCGGGGTAGCGGGTGGCAAAATCTACCACCACCCGAATGTACTTCTTCCCCGACTGGGCTGCCCTGCTGAGGGGGCCCACCCCATTCATAGCCACCTTCTGGAAAGGTTCCTCCCTGATGGGCAGGGACCTCCAGGGATCTTCTCCCTTACCCTGGACCAGGTATAATAGCCGGTGATGATACTTCGGGTGCCCCACCGGCTGCCTCCTGATTCCCCGCAGTTCTACTTCCCCTTGGGAAGCCCATTCCCGGCACAGGAATCCCTTCTCCCACAGGGATCTGTCTCTGCAGTCTTCCCCAAGGGGGTTTGCAGCGCTGTGGCCAGCAAGTTCCCTTAGCTTCTCCAAAGTGGGATCCCTCTGCAGCTCACTGGCCAGGCCTGGGGTCACGGCCCCACTGAGCCCTGTCCCTGGTGGCTCCCTCCCTGCCGTGGAATCACTTCCCGGCAGCACCTCTGGACCAGGCAAGCCTGGTTGGCAGCCGTCCTGCCCTGCCTGTGTGTTCCCCCACTCAGCTGGGGTCTCTGCTCCCCCCGGGCTCAGCGCTGCCCTGGCTGTCCCTGTGGGGCCAGGCAGCGAGCTCGCTGCTTTGGTAACAGCATCAGAGCCAGCGTGAGCCACCTCTCCAGTGTGCAGGGGGGTGGGGAGCATCTCTCTGACCCACCCCGCCCTAGGGGTCTGGTTACAGGCAGGCAGGTAACCGGGGCCTGGCAGCTCCTCCCCCCTGCCAGCCAGGTCATTTGCATTTTCACTGACCATTTCCCTCTTAGCCAATTGGTTTCCTGAGTTCAAATTCAAATCCTCGGCCGTTACAGGGCCTGGATCCTGTCCCAAAGATACACAGTCACCCCCCAACAGCACCTCACCGCTGATATCCTGGAGACCCCCAACCACCAGCCAGCCCGACCCCTCCTGGGTCTGCACAGGGATCTGGGCCATAGGCAGGGCGAATGGGTCCGTCCCGGGGACCCTCACCCAGGTCACACAGCCCCCCAGCAGCTGGTGGGGGTGCACCACCCGGGGCCTGACCACAACTCTCTCTGTCCCGGGGTCTTGCCACCCCCCGAATGTCTCTCCATTGACCATCAGCTTCCGTTTCCACTGGGGGTCCATAGGGCTTGAGTCCAGGGCCAGGAGTGGAAATCCGTCCACCATCCCACCCTTCTGGCTGGTGGAGTTTATGGCCTTGGGACCCAGCAAGGGGGTTAAATCCCGGGGCTTTTCCGCAGGGTCTCCCTGGTTCCAATCACCAGCCTGCTCCAAGGCAGTGAGGTGGGCCTCCACATCCCCACCCTCCTTAACCAGGGGCAGCAATTTAGGATCGAGGTTCCCTGCGGAGCTGGCACCCCGGGATCTGTCCCCACTTACCCCTGGCCAGTCCCCTATGCCTCTCCATTCCACCACCGCAAGTTCACGCTGCTGCTTCTTCTGTAGGTCTTTCTCGGGCTCTTGCTGTCTCTCACCGTCCTCTTGCTCTCTCGGACTCAGCTCCAGTCCCATCTGTCTCCGATCCCCTGCTGGGGAACCCGATCGTGAAGACCTCCGTCTGGTTGGGGACCAGACTCTTGGGGATGCCAGGCTATCACTCCAGCTGCTCCCAGATCCTGCTGTAGCCCCATTGGGGTCTGGAATCTGCTCCCTGGAATGGTCATCTTCCTCCAGCCGCGTGATTAACTGGGCTTTAGTGAGCTTTCCAATGGGTATCCCTCTCTTTTTGCACAGGGTTACAATGCTCTTCTTAAGGAGAAGGCGATACGCCATCACTTCACTGCTCCCAAGTTTGCTGTGGACTCGCAGGCCTGTGTGCTCTTAGCTCCCCACGGTTTCCAGGAAGAACCCCAAGTGTGCCAGCCCTTCTCCAGGTCACCGCCTCTTTGCCAGGGTCGAGCTGCAGCTCCTGCGCCCCTGGGTCCACTCACGGCACCCCCAGGGGAACCCTGTCACTGCAAAATTCCTTCTCTCTCCCAGGGCCAAGCCGCAGGCTCCTCTGCCCCTGGGACTGCTCACTGCAGAGCCCAGGGGGACCCCATCATTGCACAGTCCTTCTCGCTGGTCACACACTCCCAGGGGTTAAGCGTAGCTCCTCCGCTCCCCGAAACCGCTCCTCCGTGAGCCTTCAGCACGCCTGGTCCTCGTTAGCACCCCTTCGTTCTACTGCTCCCCAGTTACTTACTGCAGGAAGCGCCGTTCACGGGGTGCAGAAGATCCCACCGCTGCCACCAGTTGTCACGGAGTATAGGGGAGTCCGGCCCTGCACCCCTCTTCCCCGGATTCACTGGGAGTCTCAGCCAGCCAGTAGAACAGAAGGTTTATTAGAGATGCCAGGAACACAGCCCAACCAGAGCTTGTCAGTACATCCAGGACCCCTCAGTCGGGTCCTTCCGGGGGGCAGGGAGCTTAGACCCCAGCCTGGGGCTCCCTGCATTTCGCCCCACAGCTCCAACCGGGGCACGGAGGCCAGACCCTGTCTGCCTCGCTCGCCTCTCCTCCAGCCAGTTCACCAACTCCCAGCCAAAGGTGTCACCTCCCAACCCCCGTCCTGGCTCATGTTACAGCCTCAGGTAAAGTCTCACATTTCCAATGCAGCCTTTCCCTCAGGTCAGATCCATCTCGCTCTCTACTCCGTCACACTCACAACCTCGGGTTTAGCAGGCCAATGCTCAAACCACTGAGCTATCCCTCCCCCCAAGAGAGTGATCAAGACTTTGCTAACATAAAGCAAAATTAAGCTGTGAGCCAGAGGCAGGCCCTACCCACAGAAGTTGGCAGGAAGAAGGCTGCTAATTGGACGTATACGTGTGCCAGGATGGCACCAGAACATACTGGTACGAACACATCCCACAGAGATAACAGGGAACAGGCTGACCCATCCTAAAGACAGGGTCAAAAGGACAATATTATGGATAGACTTGTTTGTTTGAACCAACCTGTACCAGGAGAGAGGCAGCACCCTAATGCGTAGAGGGGTTATACCTCAATGCGTCAGGAGTGATGTGTAACTTGTTTGTACCTGTGTATAAGAATGCATCCCCTTAGTGGACGTCTTTGTCTGGCCTAGTGGGCAGTGGAGAGACTAGGGTGACCAGATGTCCTGATTTTATAGGGACAGTCCTGATATTTGGGGCTTTTTCTTTTAACGTCGCCAATTACCCCCCACCCCCGTCCTGATTTTTTACACTTACTCTCTGGTCATCCTAGGAGAGACCCACCACAGACTGAGCTGTGTCAGGGGGCAGATATTCGTAGTATGTCTGGTAGAGTCTGCTGGAAACTATTACTGTGCTTCGTTTGACAATAAACCTGGCCGGGTGCCTTCGTACCTTATCAGAGTCTGTGGTCATTGGGGGTTCTCTAGGGTCTGCTGTGTCAGCGATCTGCAGAGCTGGTGCAGCACACAGAGGAACACATGCACACAGTTGACTGTTATCAACATTGAACAAAGCAGATCACCACATCGATGAAGTCTGACGACATTGGTGACCCTGACCGCAGATCTGGTGAGTAGGCGAGCTGTCCACTGTAGGAATACCGATCTAACATGACAGATAACATGAGCTAGGGAACCCCCTTAACCCCTCCCTGCAAATCCCCAGAGTTTAGAAAATATAACGGGGAAGAAACATGTAATGTAGCTTGTAAGGCTAGGGCAGAGACTGTAGCCTTAAAATGCAAAATATTGCAAACAATAACCATGGCTGTTAAATGGTTAGAACAGCACGCCAGAAAATTGGCGGGGCACGTAACAGTAACAAAGAAAGAGTTAAAAGAATCAAAAGAAGCTACACAGCTCTGGAATGCTTCCACCCCGCTTGCAGGGTGGCAAGCAGCCCAGAGACAACCAGCACAGGAACAGAATAAAACATTGGAAATAGCTGCAAGGAACCTACAAAAAATACATGTGCCGTCCCCTGTTATAAAGATTCATGTGCTCTGAATCTTCAGAACACTGTGCCCGCTGAAGCCTATCCTGACGTCTATCCAGGAACTCCTCATTTTCTTTTATGGAACACAGGGTTGATACTCGTTACTCCAGACCTTGAATCTTCTCCTCCAATATGGAGATCAGCTTGCACTTTGTACAGACAAAGTCGCTTCTATTCTGTGGAAGAAAGACAAACATGGCACATCCTGTGCAGGTCACGACAGCGGATCGCTCAGCATCCATAGTCTCTTCCTTCTAAGAGTTTCCTCACTTGTGGCAGAAGCTACTCAGGGAAACCTGCAAGAGGGATGCTGCGGTAGGCTCTCTCCAGGCAAACTCCTCCTGTTTGCTTCTCTGCTCAGCTGGTTCGCAGCTGACTGTCTTTTTATAAGAGTCAGGCCCACCTGGAACAAAGCACTCCCAATTCACACTGTTCAAACAAGCAAACAGGCAATCAAACAATCAAGCACGCGGTCAAACTGCCAAACTGTCCCCTCAACAGACACTCAGATACTCACCAGCGCAGTCCCCCTAAGGCAGCACTCAGCATACCTCCGCTCAGACAGACCCCAGGCAAACTCCTTCTGTTTGCTTCTCTGCTATTCACTGCTCAGCTGGTTCGCAGCTGACTGTCTCTTTATAAGAGTCAGGCCCACCTGGAACAAAGCACTCCCAATTCACACTGTTCAAACAAGCAAACAGTTTAGTTGTGGCTTTGAATAACCGTTAAGGGAGAAGGGTTTAGGAAAGGCACCTTCTCTACTAGGTGTATAAATCCAGAGACAGAAAAAAACCCGTAACAGGAGAGGACACGGCAGGGCAGGGTACAGAGTGATCAGAGCCTCTAGGTATCTGGGGCGCGATCAAACAATGTGCATCTTAACACAGTAAAATGCAAAGCGTGTTTCTAGGGACAGAAGGGTAAAGATGGCAAAGTGAGTTAAATCTTTTCTGTGTCAGCCCATCACCCCCTGTGGTGCCAACTGTCATCAGACATCACCTGTGTGGTGCTCTGCTCTTGTTCAATGTTGATAACAGTCAGCTGCGTGCGTGTTCCCTCTGTGTGCTGCCCCGGCTCTGCAGATCGCTGGCACAGCAGACCCCGAGAGCACCCCAATGACCACAGACTCCGATAACGTACGAAGGCACCCGGCCAGGTTTATTATCAAACGAAGCACAGTAATAGTTTCCAGCAGACTCTACAGGACATATTACAAATATCTGCCCCCTGACAATGGACCTGCTCAGTCAGTGGCGTGTCACTCCATTGCCCCCTAGGCCGGACAAAGACGTCCACTCAGGGGTGCATTCTTATACACAGGTACAAAAAAGTTACACATCACTCCTGACATATTGAGGTACAACCCCTCTACGCATTAGGGTGCTGCCTCTCTCGTGGTACAGGTTGGTTCGAACAAACAAGTCAGAATTCAGACTCAGATTCAAAATCAGATTCAGAGCAGGCTACGCAACGGGGACAGAAGGCCAGTGAGGATAATTGGCGGCATGTGACCTCCACAAGAGGCAAGAGTACCAGAAACATCCATGTACCAGAAACACAGATTCAGATGAGCAACCGTTTTCATGTTCTCTCCACAGGCACTAGTGCAGAGAGTGGAGTGAATGATGCATCTGAGGGAACAGAGCAGAAGGAGACTCCACCGATTGGAAGGCATGAGATGCACAGTCCTAGGGATGGGGGTTCCACGACCACCACTCCCAAGAGGAGGAGGAGGGTGGTGGTGGTCGGGGACTCTCTCCTCAGGGGGACTGAGTCATCTATCTGCCGCCCTAACCGGGAAAACCAAGAGGCGTGCTGCTTGCCAGGGGCTAGGATTCATGATATGACAGAGACTGTCGAGACTCATCAAGCCCTCAGATCGCTACCCCTTCCTGCTTCTCCACGTGGGCACCAATGATACTGCCAAGAATGACCTTCAGCGTATCACTGCAGACTACGTGGCTCTGGGAAGAAGGATAAAGGCGTTTGAGGCGCAAGTGGTGTTCTCGTCTATCCTCCCTGTGGCAGGAAAAGGCCGGGGTAGAGACCGTCAAATCATGGAAGTCAACGAATGGCTACGCAGATGGTGTCGGAGAGAAGGGTTTGGATTCTTTGACCATGGGATGGTGTTCCAAGAAGAAGGAGTGCTAGGCAGAGATGGGCTCCACCTCACGAAGAGAGGGAAGAGCATCTTTGGAAGCAGGCTGGCTAACCTAGTGAGGAGGGCTTTAAACTAGGTTCACCGGGGGAAGGAGACCAAAGCCCCGAGGTAAGTGGGGAAGTGGGATACCGGGAGGAAGCACAAGTAGGTGAGTGCAAGAGGGGAGGGCTCCTGCCCCATACTGGGACAGCAGGACAATCGGTGAGTTATCTTAAATGCCTATACACAAATGCAAGAAGCCTGGGGAACAAGCAGGGAGAACTGGAAGTCCTGGCACAGTCAAGGAATTATGACGTAATTGGAATAACAGAGACTTGGTGGGATAACTCACATGATTAGAGCACTGTCATGGATGGATATAAACTGTGCAGGAAGGATAGGCAGGGCAGAAAAGGTGGGGGAGTTGCGTTGTATGTAAGAGAGCAGTATGACTGCTCAGAGCTCCAGTATGAAACTGCAGAAAAACCTGAGAGTCTCTGGATTAAATTGAGAAGTGTGAGCAACAAGGGTAATGTCGTGGTGGGAGTCTGCTACAGACCACCAGACCAGGGGGATGAGGTGGATGAGGCTTTCTTCCAGCAACTAACAGAAGTTGCTAGATCACAGGCCCTGGTTCTCATGGGTGACTTTAATCACCCCGATATCTGCTGGGAGAGCAATACCACGGTGCACAGACAATCCAGGAAGTTTTTGGAAAGTGTAGGGGACAATTTCCTGGTGCAAGTGCTGGAGGAACCAACTAGGGGAAAAGCTCTTCTTGACCTGCTGCTCACAAACAGGGAAGAAATAGTAGAGGAAGCAGTAGTGGATGGGAACTTGGGAGGCAGTGACCATGAGATCGTCGAGTTCAGGATCCTGACACAAAGAAGAAAGGAGAGCAGTAGAACAGAGACCCTGGACTTCAGAAAAGCAGACTTTGACTCCCTCAGGGAACTGATGGGCAAGGTCCCCTGGGAGAATAACATGCGGGGGAAAGGAGTCGAGGAAAGCTGGCTGTATTTTAAAGAATCCTTACTAAGGTTGCAGGAACAAACTATCCCGATGTGTAGAAAGAAAAGTAAATATGGCAGGCGACCAGCTTGGCTTAACAGTGAAATCCTTGCTCGTCTTAAACACAAAAAAGCAGCTTACAAGAAGTGGAAGATTGGACAAATGACCAGGGAAGAGTATAAAAATATTGTTCAGGCATGCAGGAGTGAAATTAGGAAGGCCAAATCACATTTGAAGTTGCAGCTAGCCGGAGATGTTAAGAGTAACAAGAAGGGTTTCTTCAGGTATGTGAGCAACAAGAAGAAAGTCAAGGAAAGTGTGGGCCCCTTGCTGAATGAGGGAGGGAACCTAGTGACAGAGGATGTGGAGAAAGCTAGTGTACTCAATGCTTTTTTTGCCTCTGTCTTCACAGACAAGGTCAGCTCCCAGGCGGCTGCACTCCGCAGCACGGTATGGGGAGGAGGTGACCAGCCCTCTGTGGAGAAAGAAGTAGTTCAGGACTATTTAGAAAAGCTGGACGAGCACAAGTCCATGGGGCCGGATGCACTGCATCCGAGGGTGCTAAAGGAGTTGGCGGATGTGATTACAGAGCCATTGGCCATTATCTTTGACAAATCATGGCAATCGGGGGAGGTCCCGGATGACTGGAAAAAAGCTAATGTAGTGCCCATCTTTCAAAAAGGGAAGAAGGAAGATCCGGGGAACTACAGGCCAGTCAGTCTCACCTCAGTCCCTGGAAAAATCATGGATCAGGTCCTCAAGGACTCAATTCTGAACCACTTAAAGGAGGGGAACGTGATCAGGAACAGTCAGCATGGATTCACCAAGGGCAAGTCATGCCTGACTAACCTAATTGCCTTCTATGATGAGATAACTGGCTCTGTGGATGAGGGGAAAGCAGTGGATGTGCTATTTCTTGACTTTAGCAAAGCTTTTGATACAGTCTCCCACAGTGTTCTTGCCAGCAAGTTAAAGAAGTATGGGCTGGATGAATGGACGGTAAGGTGGATAGAAAACTGGCTGGATGGTCGCGCTCAACGGGTAGTGATCAATGGCTCCATGTCTAGTTGTCAGCCGGTATCAAGTGGAGTGCCCCAAGGGTCGGTGCTGGGGCCGGTTTTGTTCAATATCTTCATCAACAATCTGGAGGATGGTGTGGACTGCACCCTTAGCAAGTTTGCAGATGACACTAAACTGGGAGGAGTTGTTGATACGCTGGAGGGTAGGGATAGGATACAGAGGGACCTAGACAAATTTGAGGATTGGGCCAAAAGAAATCTGATGAGATTCAACAAGGACAAGTGCGGAGTCCCGCACTTAGGATGGAAGAATCCCATGCACTGCTACAGACTAGGGACCGAATGGCTGGGCAGCAGTTCTGCAGAAAAGGACCTAGGGGTTATAGTGGACGAAAAGCTGAATATGAGTCAACAGTGTGCCCTTGTTGCCAAGAAGGCTAACGGCATTTTGGGCTGTATTAGTAGGGGCATTTCCAGCAGATCGAGGTACATGATTATTCCCCTCTATTCGGCACTGGTGAGGCCTCATTTGGAGTACTGTGTCCAGTTTTGGGCCCCACACTACAAAAAGGATGTGGATACATTGGAAAGAGTCCAGCGGAGGGCAACCAAAATGGTTAGGGGGCTGGAGGACATGACTTATGAGGAGAGGCTGAGGGAACTGGGATTGTTTAGCCTGCAGAAGAGAAGGAGGAGGGGGGATTTGATAGCTGCTTTCAACTACCTGAAAGGGGGGTCGAAAGAGGATGGATCTAAACTGTTCTCAGTGGTAGAAGATGACAGAACAAGGAGTAATGGTCTCAAGTTGCAGAGGGGGAGGTTTAGGTTGGATATTAGGAAAAACGTTTTCACTAGTAGGGTGGTGAAGCACTGGAATGGGTTCCCTAGGGAGGTGGTGGAATCTCCTTCCTTAGAGGTTTTTAAGGTCAGGCTTGACAAAGCCCTGGCTGGGATGATCTAGTTGGGGTTGGTCCTGCTTTGAGCAGGGGGTTGGACTAGATGACCAAGCTGGCCAAGCTGAATGCAAAGGCCAGGCTATACTGGGCTGTTGGGCCGCAGGGAGAATCAGAGGAGCCTGGTTACCCCAGAGAGCAGCGAGCTGGTCCAGCCCCGGCCCAGGGGCAATGAGCCGGCACTTTGTTATCTCAGCTCATTGTCGGCTGGGTAAGTTGCTCACTCAGGGCTGGGTCCTAACGCACCCGAACTGCTAGATTACAAAGGAAATTGCAAGTGTGGCAGCAACTGTCACCTCGTAATGGGCCAAAACTGGGTATCCCTAGCAGTCGGGTGTGGGTGCTGAGCAGGATGGGGAGAGGCTGGCTCCATCTCTGTGCAATGCTCCTGCCCCCTGCAACATCAGGGAGCTGGGACAGCAGGACCCTCTGGTCAGTGGGAGCTGGTGCCTGGGAGCTACATGAGTATTGATCACCCTTGAGCCTGGCCAGGAAGAAATCAGCCCTCAGAGCCCTCAGTGCCTGTTGCGGGACCTGTCGTGTCTGGATAATTCAATCAGCTCCCAACCTCGGGGGCCCTTGGCCTGTTCCCATCACTAACCAGGTCACCCCGGTCTCCTCAGGGGCTCCCAGAGGTGCTGGAACTTCTGGAGGACTGGAGGAAAGACAATGTTGTGCCAATTATTAAGAAGGGAAATGGGCTGCTTTGGGTAACTAGAGACAAGCTAGCTTGAGAGTGATCGTGTGGAAAATCATGGAAAGGCTGATCTATGATGCAATCAGGAAAAAATCAAGGCATGGCAGCATAATTAGTGGCAATCAGCATGGGGTTTTGTGAAGGTTACAGAAACGGTTGATAAAAATAACTCTGCTGACATGATAGACTTAGCCTGTCTAAGGCATTTGGCTTAGTCCCGCTGGACATTCTGATTAAAAACCTATCACAAAATAAACTTGTCAGTGCCGCCCATGCTAAATAAAATAAGAACTGGCTAACTGATAGATCTCACAAGTTAGTTGTCATTGGGAAATCATCATCCACCAGTGGTGTATGTAGCAGGGTGTTTTTTAGGCCAGTGTCATTCCATACCTTCATGAATGTCCTGTAAGAGAATATAAAATCACAGCTGGTGATATTAGCAGGTGACAGCAGAATGGGTGGAGCGGTAATGGTGGGGACGGGTCGGTTCTACAGATCTGCCCTGGTGAAACCAGACGCTCTGGGCCGGACACAGAACTCACTGGTGGGGTCTCTGGCCCGTGTGAGGCAGGAGGTCAGATGAGATGATCACAATGGTCCCTTCTGGCTTTAACAGCTGTGATAACCCAGGCTCCCAGCCTGCCCCAGGCCCCTCACAGGCCTTTGGTTCAGTGACGTTGAGCCTGTGTCCAAGTCCCTGGATAACAGACCCTGAGTCTACAGCCTCTTCCCCAGCACAGTCTGTACCAGGCAGCCCAGGCCCAACGCTCCATTGGCACCACAGGGGCTGACTGGTGCCATCACTGTACAGTATGTGGGGGGGGGGGTCAAGTGCCCCCCCCAGCCGGCCTGGGCGGGGAGCGGAAGGGCGGGTCCAGATCCTCTTCTCATGCCAGCCACTGGGACGCTGCTCTTTGGAGCTGCTGCAGCACAGGAGCTGTGTGCAAGGCAGCCTGGCTGGGGAGGTGGGTGGGGGGAGCTGCAGCGGTGCCCGCCCCCCATCCAATCCGAACTTCCAGAGACAGGGGCCAAGGGACCCAGAGCCCCTCCCCCCCCCCCCAGCATGCTCAGCCCTTGTTCCCATTGGCCAAGCCCAGGCAGGGAGGGGGCCACCGCTGCCGCCCCTCCCCAACCCGGCTCTCTTGCCGGCCCTGCTATGCTGCCCAGAGCAGAGACCGGGAGCAACCAGCTGCAGCTGCATGAGAAGCAGGTTCCCCCCACTCGTCGCCCAGGCCCGGCTGCCAGAGACAGCAGACGAAGGTGCCGGAGAGGAGCCGGCCCAGCAGAAGGACACAGGCCCTTCCCCCGCAGTAACATGGGGCAGGGAGGTGGCGGGGAGAATGGGGCGGCCCCAGGCTGGGGGCAGGTTGGGGGAGGAGACACATGGGGCAGCCACATGTTCTTCTTTTTAGATTGTGCCCCCCGCAGTATGGGGAGTGTCACGGAGTATAGGGGAGTCCGGCCCTGCACCCCTCTTCCCCGGATTCACTGGGAGTCTCAGCCAGCCAGTAGAACAGAAGGTTTATTAGAGATGCCAGGAACACAGTCCAACCAGAGCTTGTCAGTACATCCAGGACCCCTCAGCCGGGTCCTTCCGGGGGGCAGGGAGCTTAGACCCCAGCCTGGGGGCTCCCTGCATTTCGCCCCACAGCTCCAAATGGGGCAGGGAGGCCAGACCCTGTCTGCGCCCCTCCCCTCCTCTTCCCAAGCCAGCTCCAAACTGAAAACACACAGACAAAAACTCCAGGAGGCTCTTTCCCTCCCCCCGGGGCTCTTCCTCTCGCCTTTTGTCCCTTCTCCCAGCCAAAGGTGTCACCTCCCAACCCCCGTCCTGGCTCATGTTACAGCCCCAGGTAAAGTCTCCCTTTCCTAATGCAATGCCGCAGGTCCCAGGGAACCTCCCCCACAAACCTCCCAGGTTGAATCCACCTCACTCTCTGCTCCGTCACAGGGAGACACCAGTCACCTGCAAATACAAGTGAACTGGGGGGAGACAGACCCTAATTTACAGTATGTGACTTGAGACCAGTTCCTGCCACAAGAGTCACTCAGGGCTTGGGGGCTCAGGGCAGGTGGAGGGGGCAGAGCCTGGAGGGTGCTCACTGCTGGGGGCTCCGGGACCCATGGTGGGGGTGACGGGGGTCATTCAGCCAGGGCATCAAACCGCTGCTGTGTCCCCCCCATCACGCCCTCTCCCCAGGACGTCTGCCCCATGTGTTGCCCTGGAATTTGGCATCCCTGCATGTACCCCAGAACTTGACAGCACTGCACTCAGCCATTCTGTATGTTCAGCCACCGCCAGCTGAAAACCAACCGTCATGTAGCTAGGAATGATCTCAGGCCTTGTGAGACAAGGTCAGACGGGTGCAGACTCGCAGTCTGTTAATCAGAACGGGAGGATGGGACAGAAAGTTATGGAGGAGAGTGAGTGGACAACTACCTTGGTTTTCGGTGCCCCTGACATGTTGTTGTTCTGGCTAGAAATACTAGAAGTGTTTGGAGATAATTAGTAGTTTGTTGAAATTAAGAGAATTGGTGATCCAGTAGAGGTTCTTGTGCTTACCCACTAGGAGTCACTATCAGTTATGTGCTTTGTTAGAGTTAGCAATAAAAGATTAGGTAAAAGTAAATACCTCGGATCAGTCTGGGGAGCTTTTATTCGGGCAAGAAGCTGACATCTAAACTCCCCATTACCTGGACGGAAACAGGGCCCCTGGAAGCCCAACTGGTGATGACTCAAATCTATCTCAGACTGTGGGCAACTATACTTGGGATGTCCTAAACCATGTGTGTGTGTGCGCGCGCTTAATATCTAATAAATTGTAGTTTTAGATAAGACCGTGCTTGCTTGCATCAATAATTTCTCAGATGGAATTGCTGTGTTACCAATTATTATTCCTGAGACCGTCTGGAGAAAAACAGTTAAGTTACCGCTGCTTTGTGTTCCGAAAACCCTGGGAACACATGTGCCCTCTGGGCCGGCATCTGCCTCAGTGCCTGCCCCAGCGCCCCCTCCCCAGTGCCAGGCTGAGACTCAGCAGCGATAACACTCACCCCAAAGCCACGTCAGGGCATCTCCGGGGGCAGCAGGAAGCTGAGCAGAAGCGGGGGCAGGTTGGCATCTTCTAGCTGTGTCATCACTGGGTTTGAACTGTCACATCTGGTTCCATTTCCAAATTCACCCTCCTCCTTCTTCCTCCCAGATCGGCACCTCCCCCTTGTTGTGCTATAACCACCCCGGGGACCCAGAGCCCGGAGACAGGCTGAACTCCAACACCCAGTGATCTGGACCAGCTGCCTAGACAGACAGACAGACAGACAGGTGAGTCCCTGCCCCCTCCAGTCCCTTCTCCCCTCTGTGCTGGGTGCTGGGCTCTTGGTGGCAGCCAATCACTGGTATATGGCCTGGTGGCCGGACTTGCCCTGTGTGAACTCAGTGGACCCTGGGACGGGATCTATTTGCCCCCCACCCTCCAACCAATATGGACAAGACCTGAGCGTCCTGTCCCAGAGAGCGGTGCCCAGGGCCACACCCTCCCCGGCTGGCACAGAACTGGGTGTCTCCCACTTTGTGAGGCCTGGGACATCACCCCCTGCATCCACAGCAGATCAGGGAGTGCACAAATGGTGGGGGGAACCCCCAGGGTGGAGCAGGCTGATGTGGCAGGGAGCTGACAAACAGTCTAATCTCCAGCTCAGCTCACCCTTGCTGCGGCCGTGCAGTAACACAGGGGCCCACAGCTCTGGGTGTCCCCAGCGGAATGTTCCAACCATGCGGCGGGTTTGTATCCAGTGGGGTCCTGCAGGGATCAGTTCTCGGCCCTACACTAGTTACCATTGTCACCAGCGACCTGGAAGGAAACATCAATTCATCACCGATAAGTTTTCAGGTGGCACAAAGTTTGGGGGAGTGCCGGTAAATAATGAAGGGGGCAGGTCACTGATAGAGAGCGATCTGGATCTGCTGGTAAACCGGGTGCAGCAAACAATGTGTCTCAGTACGGCTAAATGTAAATGCCGACATGTAGGAACACAGACCACAGGCCAGACTTACAGGATGGGGCCTCTGTCCTGGGAACCAGGGACTCTGCACAAGATCTGGGGGTGGAGGTGGATTAATAACCAGCTGAACATGAGCTCCGAGCGCAACGCTGTGGCCAAAAGGGCTACTGCAAACCTGGGATACAAAACCAGGGGAGTCTCAAGTAGGAGCAGGGAGGTTATTCTACGTCTGTGGTTGGCCGTGGGGCAGCTGCTGGTGGGCTCCTGTGCCCAGTTCTGGTGTCCACGGTTCAGGAAGGATGTTGATAATTTGGAGAGGGTCAAAGCAGAGCCACGGGAAGGATGAAAGGATTAGAAAACCTGACCTATGAGGGGCTGGTCTACACTAGCCCCGAAGTTCGAAGTAAGATACGCGACTTCAGCTATGTAAATAACGTAGCTGAAGTCGAAGTATCTTATTTCAAAATTCAAAATACTCACCCCTGGTCCACCCCGCGGCGCGCAGGCTCCCCCGTCGACTCCGCCTGCTCCGTTCGTGGAGCAGGATTACCAGCGTCGATGGGGGAGCACTTCCTGGTTCGATTTATCGCGTCTAGACAAGACGCGATAAATCGAACCCAGAAGATCGATCCGACGCGTCCGACAGAGCTGGTAAGCGTAGACTAGCCCCTAGAGTGATAGACTCAGGGAGCTCAATCTGCTCAGCTGAGCAAAGCAAAGGTTAAAGGGTGACTTGACTCCAGCCTAGAAGTACCTACCTGGGGAACAGATATTTAGCAATAGGCTCACCAGTCTAGCAGACGAAGGTGTAACTCGGTCCAACGGCTGGGAGTTGAAGCTAGACAAATTCAGACTGGAAACGAGGCAGACGTTTTTACCAGTGAGAGTAACTGGAACAACTTCCCCAGGGCCGTGGTGGATTCTCCATAAGGGGCAATTTTAAAATCGACACTGGATGTTTTTCTAAAAGCTCTGCTCTAGGCATTGTGGGGCAGGTCTCTGGCCTGTGTTTTATGTGGGGGGGTCAGACCAGGTGATCACACTGGCCCCTCCTGGCCTTGCAATCTCTGCATCAAATTCACATGAGGAGTCAGCTGGTGCTTGGAATGAGACGAGGGAAGTTACTGGGTGTTGTGAATTCACAGGGCTGAGCTGTGCCCGGCTTTAAACAGTCTCACTAGCCCCAGACACAAGAAGCCAAACAACAGACATGTGAGAACAGAGTCACTGCGGTGGCAAGTCTTACACCGCTTTCATTGGGCCATGGTCAGCACCTACAGACCGTGGCAATGGGCTCCCTTGACATACCGCAGAGAGACAAACAGGAGGGAGCGTGGGCAGCCAGAACAGGGCCCAGACCTCGGCCATAGGCAGCACCCTCGCGTTATTGTCCAGTCCTCGTGGGCCTGATTGTCCCCGGCACCATACATCCCCATTTACACCAGTTCCCGGTATGTGTAAATCACCACCCAGGAAGGATGGTGCATAGAATCATAGAATCTCAGGGTTGGAAGGGACCTCAGGAGGTCATCTAGTCCAACCCCCTGCTCAAAGCAGGACCAACCCCAACTAAATCATCCCAGCCAGGGCTTTGTCAAGCCTGACCTTAAAAACCTCTAAGGAAGGAGATTCCACCACCTCCCTAGGGAACCCATTCCAGTGCTTCACCACCCTACTAGTGAAAACGTTTTTCCTAATATCCAACCTAAACCTCCCCCTCTGCAACTTGAGACCATTACTCCTTGTTCTGTCATCTTCTACCACTGAGAACAGTCTAGATCAGTGGTTCCCAAACTTTAACAACCCGTGAACCCCTTTCAATAAAATGTCAAGTCTCGCGAACCCCCTCCTAAAAAAATGAATATTTGCAGGGATTTTCTCCTTTACCCGAGCATAAATTATAAAAGCAGTGATCTTGGAAATATGAAATTTGTTTTTATGACATGCTTATTACACACTATTTATTATTAATTATTAATCATCACAGTATTTTTATTACATTATGAAAACGGCAACACTCTTCCAAGATCTCACTTTTGTAGCTTGTATCACTTTGAATAAGCCTGTTATAAGACCAGGCTCCTATGTTTCATCAAGGAGTATCAGATGTGAAACACCATGAAGATATTTAAGAAGCCTACTCAAAGAGTTCCTCCTACATAAGCATTCAGGTCTTGTGCGTTGTTTGCCTAGACTGCTTGTTACAACAAATCTTAAACTTGTTCTTCATAATAATTTTAAAAACAATACTAGCTGCCTATTTAATTTTAAAAATAACAAAAAATATCCATCTCCCTTTCCATTTTTTATAAGGAGTCTTGAAGTTTAAATCTCCTCAGTGTGATAGATATGCTTGCTTTGATCTGCTTAGCTCTTGGAAGTCCAGGAGCTCCGGGCTGCTGGCCCCATGCTGCCCGGGGTCCCTAGGGACAGCTCTGTCCGCCATTAGGGAATTTTTTCCTGAGAACCCCCTGTAACGTTTCGTGAACCCCCAGGGGTTCACGAACCCCAGTTTGGGAACCACTGGTCTAGATCCATCCTCTTTCGACCCCCCTTTCAGGTAGTTGAAAGCAGCTATCAAATCCCCCCTCCTCCTTCTCTTCTGCAGGCTAAACAATCCCAGTTCCCTCAGCCTCTCCTCATAAGTCATGTGCTCCAGCCCCCTAATCATTTTGGTTGCCCTCCGCTGGACTCTTTCCAATGTATCCACATCCTTTTTGTAGTGTGGGGCCCAAAACTGGACACACTACTGCAAATGAGGCCTCACCAGTGCCGAATAGAGGGGAATAATCATGTACCTCGAACTGCTGGAAATGCCCCTACTTATACAGCCCCAAATGCCATTAGCCTTCTTGGCAACAAGGGCACACTGTTGACTCATATTCAGCTTTTCGTCCACTGTAACCCCTAGGTCCTTTTCTGCAGAACTGCTGCCCAGCCATTCGGTCCCTAGTCTGTAGCAGTGCATGGGATTCTTTCGTCCTAAGTGCGGGACTCTGCACTTGTCCTTGTTGAACCTCATCAGATTTCTTTTGGCCCAATCCTCTAATTTGTCTAGGTCCCTCTGTATCCTATCCCTACCCTCCATCGTATCTACCACTCCTCCCAGTTTAGTGTCATCTGCAAACTTGCTAAGGGTGCAGTCCACACCATCCTCCAGATTGTTGATGAAGATATTGAACAAAACCGGCCCCAGCACCGACCCTTGGGGCACTCCACTTGATACCGGCTGACAACTAGACATGGAGCCATTGATCACTACCCGTTGAGCACGACCATCCAGCCAGTTTTCTATCCACCTTACCGTCCATTCATCCAGCCCATACTTCTTTAACTTGCTGGCAAGAACACTGTGGGAGACTGTATCAAAAGCTTTGCTAAAGTCAAGAAATAGCACATCCACTGCTTTCCCCTCATCCACAGAGCCAGTTATCTCATCATAGAAGGCAATTAGGTTAGTCAGGCATGACTTGCCCTTGGTGAATCCATGCTGACTGTTCCTGATCACTTTCCCCTCCCTTAAGTGGTTCAGAATTGATTCCTTGAGGACCTGTTCCATGATTTTTCCAGGGACTGAGGTGAGACTGACTGGCCTGTAGTTCCCTGGATCTTCCTTCTTCCCTTTTTTAAAGATGGGCACTACATTAGCTTTTTTCCAGTCATCCGGGACCTTCCCCGATTGCCATGATTTGTCAAAGATAATGGGCAATGGCTCTGCAATCACATCCGCCAACTCCTTTAGCACCCTCGGATGCAGTGCATCCGGCCCCATGGACTTGTGCTCGTCCAGCTTTTCTAAATAGTCCCGAACTACTTCTTTCTCCACAGAGGGCTGGTCACCTCCTCCCCATACCGTGCTGCGGAGTGCAGCCGCCTGGGAGCTGCCCTTGTCTGTGAAGACAGAGGCAAAAAAAGCATTGAGTACACTAGCTTTCTCCACATCCTCTGTCACTAGGTTCCCTCCCTCATTCAGCAAGGGGCCCACACTTTCCTTGACTTTCTTCTTGTTGCTCACATACCTGAACAAACCCTTCTTCTTACTCCTTACATCTACGGCTAGCTGCAACTCCAAGTGTGATTTGGCCTTCCTAATTTCACTCCTGCATGCCTGAACAATATTTTTATACTCCTCCCTGGTCATTTGTCCAATCTTCCACTTCTTGTAAGCTGCTTTTTTGTGTTTAAGACGAGCAAGGATTTCACTGTTAAGCCAAGCTGGTCGCCTGCCATATTTACTTTTCTTTCTACACATCGGGATGGTTTGTTCCTGCAACCTCAATAAGGATTCTTTAAAATCCAGCCAGGTTTCCTTGACTCCTTTCCCCCGCATGTTATTCTCCCAGGGGACCTTTCCCATCAGTTCCCTGAGGGAGTCAAAGTCTGCTTTTCTGAAGTCCAGGCTCTGTATTCTACTGTTCTCCTTTCTTCCTTGTGTCAGGATCCTGAACTCGACCATCTCATGGTCACTGCCTCCCAGGTTCCCATCCACTATTGCTTCCTCTACTATTTCTTCCCTGTTTGTGAGCACTAGGTCAAGAAGAGCTTTGCCCCTAGTTGGTTTCTCCAGCACTTGCACCAGGAAATTGTCCCCTACACTTTCCAAAAACTTCCTGGATTGTCTGTGCACCGCTGTATTGCTCTCCCAGCAGATATTGGGGTGATTAAAGTCACCCATGAGAACCAGGGCCTGTGATCTAGCAACTTCTGTTAGTTGCTGGAAGAAAGCCTCGTCCACCTCATCCCCCTGGTCTGGTGGTCTGTAGCAGACTCCCACCACGACATTACCCTTGTTGCTCACACTTCTACATTTAATCCAGAGACTCTCAGGTTTTTCTGCAGTTTCATACTGGAGCTCTGAGTAGTCATACTGCTCTCCTACATACAACGCAACTCCCCCACCTTTTCTGCCCTGCCTATCCTTCCTGAACAGTTTATATCCATCCATGACAGTACTCCAATCGTGTGAGTTATCCCACCAAGTCTCTGTTATTCCAATTACATCATAATTCCTTGACTGTGCCATGACTCCCAGTTCTCCCTGCTTGTTCCCCAGGCTTTTTGCATTTGTGTATAGGCATTTAAGATAACTCACCGATCGTCCTGCTGTCCCAGTATGGGGCAGGAGCCCTCTCCTCTTGCACTCACCTACTTGTGCTTTCTCCCGGTATCCCACTTCCCCACTTACCTCGGGGCTTTGGTCTCCTTCCCCCGGTGAACCTAGTTTAAAGCCCTCCTCACTAGGTTAGCCAGCCTGCTTCCAAAGATGCTCTTCCCTCTCTTCGTGAGGTGGAGCCCGTCTCTGCCTAGCACTCCTTCTTCTTGGAACACCATCCCATGGTCAAAGAATCCAAATCCTTCTCTCCGACACCATCTGCGTAGCCATTCGTTGACTTCCAGGATTTGAAGGTCTGTACCCCGGCCTTTTCCTGCCACAGGGAGAATGGACGAGAACACCACTTGCACATCAAACTCCTTTATCCTTTTTCCCAGAGCCACGTAGTCTGCAGTGATACGCTCAAGGTCATTCTTGGCAGTATCATTGGTGCCCATGTGGAGAAGCAGGAAGGGGTAGCGATCTGAGGGCTTGATGAGTCTCGGCAGTCTCTCCGTCACATCATGAATCCTAGCCCCGGGCAAGCAGCACACCTCTCGGTTTTATCCGGTCAGGGCAGCAGATAGATGACTCGGTCCCCCTGAGGAGAGGTTCCCGACCACCACCACCCTCTTCCTCCTCTTGGGAGTAGTGGTCGTGGAACCCCCATCCCTAGGACTGTGCATCTCATGCCTTCCAATCGGTGGAGTCTCCTTCTGCTCTGTTCCGTCAGATGTATTACTCCTTGTTCTGTCATCTTCTACCACTTAGAACAGTCTAGATCCATCCTCTTTGGAACCCCCTTTCAGGTAGTTGAAAGCAGCTATAAAATACTCCCTCGTTCTTCTCTTCTGCAGACTAAACAATCCCAGTTCCCTCAACTTCTCCTCATAAGTCATGTGCTCCAACCCCCTAATCATTTTTGTTGCCCTCCGCTGCACTCTTTCCAATGTATCCACATGCTTCTTGTAGTGTGGGGCCCAAAACTGGACACAGTACTCCAAATGAGGCCTCACCAATGCCGAATAGAGGGGAATAATCACGTCCCTCGATCTGCTGGCAATGCCGCTACTTATACAGTCGAAAATGCCATTAGCCTTCTTGGCAATAAGGACACACTGTTGACTGATATCTAGCTTCTCATCCACCGTAACGCCTAGGTCCTTTTCTGCAGAACTGCTGCCTGGCCACTCGGTCCCTAGTCTGGAGCAGTGCATGGGATTCTTCCATCCTAAGTGCAGGACTCTGCACTTGTCCTTGTTGAACCTCATCAGATTTCTTTTGGCCCAATCCTCTAATTTGTCTAGGTCTCTCTGTATCCTATCCCTCCCCTCCAGCGTATCAACCACTCCTCCCAGTTTAGTGTCATCTGCAAACTTGCTAAGGGTGCAGTCCACACCATCCTCCAGATCGTTAATGAAGATATTGAACAAAACCGGCCCTAGGACCGACCCTTGGGGCACTCCGCTTGATACCGGCTGCCAACTAGACATGGAGCTATTGATCACTACCCGCTGAGCCTGACAATCTAGCCAGTTTTCTATCCACCTTACCGTCCATTCATCCAGCCCATACTTCTTTAACTTGCTGGCAAGTATACTGTGGAGACCGTATCAAAAGCTTTGCTAAAGTCAAGAAATAGCACATCCACTGCTTTCCCCATATCCACAGAGCCAGTTATCTCATCATAGAAGGCAATGAGGTTAGTCAGACATGACTTGCCCTTGGTGAATCCATGCTGACTGTTCCTGATCACTTTCCTCTCCTCTAAGTGCTTCAGAATTGATTCCTTGAGGACCTGTCTTTTTGCACAGGTGTAAGTGACAACACCCAGTGCAGGGCGCTGATGAGCCAAGCACAGGGCCCGTGATGGGCCGAGTGTCTCCCCGGGCTTGAGAGCCTGGAATTCAAAAAGTTACCATTTTACCCTGCACGGATGGGGGCCAGGTCCCAGCTGGTGTGACTCTATTGACTCCCGTGGAGCTCTGGCCAGTTTACACCCGGCAGGGTTCTAGCCCCGGTGATTCCATTGGAGCTCTGAGCAACGCCCACCCGCTGGGGGTCTGACCCCAAGGACTCCAATAGCCCAAACCAGACCGGACCCGCTGGGAATTCCGCCCCTGACTTCAGTGGGGCTCCAGCTGATTTACGGTCCCTGGGGATCTGCCTGGAACTTTCCATTGGACAAGATGGACGTGAGCAGTTGGGCCAGTAAGGGCCAGGGCACGAGGGCTCCCAACAGCTACACTGATCTCAGCACTGACAGACTGGGGGGCGGGGAAGCCGGGGAGGGGAGAGTTTTTACTTTATCTGTTATCTCAGCCCTGACAAATGCTTCCTCCTGCTCACAGCCCGGCTGGTGGCTGGGTCCTGGCTCCTCTTATCTCTGTTTGCCTGGGCGTAAAATGATTGGATCCATCCTCAGCACAGATTTGCATGTTCAGTATTGACACCTGGTCCCCTCCCCGGACTGGTCTATAAATGCCCCAGGCCCGGCCAGTGTCCCATGCAGGCTGCACTTGGACTGACCTTGCACCAGAGCAGCTCCCCAGCGAGACAATCAGGTGACACCCTGGCTTCCTCCAGCTTCCTCCTCCTCCTGCGCTGGGTGCTGGCGGCAGTTGATCTGTTCCGGGGGTGGGTGGCCAGGCTTGTCCTGTGTGTGTCCCCTGACCCTGGGGCCGTCTCTGCCTCACCCCTTCCTCCCACCCCGCACAGCCCTGCACGCGGCTCCCTACAGCCCCGCGGAGCTGTGCCGAGCGCTCTTCCCCTCCGGGAGCTGGGCCCAGCCTCCAGTCCTGTGTCCAGTCCCCAATGGAGTATCCCTCTGCAGGGCGGCTCTCCCATTGGCCCCCTTCTCCCAGTCATGGTGCCACAGGGGTCCCAGCCCCCACCATGGGCTGCAGTAACTATCACCCCTCCCCCCACAACCACACAGTGTTAGGTTCCCAGACCCTCGATCTCCTGGAGCTGGAAATCTGAGTGTGATTCAAACACCTGTTGGTGGGGAAAGGCCCCGGGGGCGGGGCCAGGGGGTGTTTCACGTACCAGGTGCTGGGTGAGAACACGAGAGGCTCCATGTTTCTCACCCTAAACTGGTCTCTAGGCAGAGAACGATTGCAGAGGGGCTGCACCAGCAGCTGCCATTCCAGCCACGTGCACACAGACTGGCCTCCCTCCTGGTGGCTCTGGGGCCTCTTCCAAACTCTCCCCTCCTCCCCCCTGTGCCCTCCCTCCAAGTGCCATGTAGCTGGCTACCGTGGGGACCTGCCAGCCCCAGCACTGGGGAGAGAGGGACAGTGGGAGATGGAAAATGCCCCTTCTGAGAACAGCTTTGCTCAGCAAATGGGACCCTGTTTCCTAGGACCCAGGTGCCATCTGAGTGTCCCCGGCCTCCCTGCTTCCCCCTGGCTCCTCCCCACCTGCAGCCCTGGTGTGGGGGGTCCCTGGAGATGCTGCTTGCGGAGCCCAGCCACTGAGGAGCTGGGACCTGGCTCTGTGCTGGGTGCCCAGTTCTGTCCCTGGGGCACGGCTCAGTGAGGGGTGGAAGAGGAAGGGCCCTTCGGACCCACGGAGATGGGCCCCGAGCTCGGTGCCCCAGGGCTGGGGGACGGGGTCCCTCTCGGGGCCCTTCCAGCCCAGCCCAGTGCTTTAGGAAACAGCCCCAGCAGCCTGTGAAATGCCCCATAGGAAAAGGGAGGTTGCTCGAGGGGAGTGTCTCATGTCTCATGGTCCCATCTCCCTTATGTGTTTCCCCCCAGGGGCAGCGAGAAGATGGGGCCAGTCGCCTACTTCAGCCTCTGCCTTCTCGGCTGCCTGATCTTTAACCCCTCGCTGGCAGGTGAGTCCCTGCCCGGCCCTCGGAGCTGAAGTCCCTGGGGGCTGGTTCCCATGGTGGGAATTGGGAAGTGAATTAATTTCCCTCGTCGCTCCCAGAGCCACTGCCCGTCCCCTGCTGCTGGGGGTCACTGCCCTGGGGGAGCCCAGACCCTACGGCCCCTCCCCAGAGAGCAGGTGAGAGAAGGTGGATGAATTGCCCCCCAGGGTCGGCTCTTCCCCTGAGGATTGGGCGGGGCCAGTCCCTGGGCAACGGGCGCTCAGCCCCGGTCAGCTACGGGCTCCCATCCCACCCTCCCGTGTTCCCCTCCCACTGGCCGGGCGAGTCCCCACGGGGTCCCTGTCCAAGGGCTGGTCATGGCTCCGCTCCAGCCCCAGCTTCTCCCCCATCCAGCCTCTGATCCCGGCTGGGCTGCCCCATTCCCTGCACACTGAGCCTTTCTCCTCCAGACTGTCCCGTTCCCCCCCATGCTGGGATACGGCTCTGCCCCGTCCCTCTCTGCCCCCAGCCCTGAGAAGGGCAGTTCCCCTCCCTCTGCCCCAACCCTACAGATCCCTGCTATCCCCCCTCTTTGTGTCCCATCTCCCTGGGCACCTCTTTTCCCTTCCCTCCTCCTCCAACCCCCCAGCTCCTTCCATCGAGAACTGGGACCCTGCTCCCGATTTCCTCCCTCATCCCAGTCTGTGCCAACCCCACTGCTCCCCCAGCTTCACCCCATGGCCCTGAGTGTTCCCTTCCTGCCCCCTGCCAGCTTCCCTGGCCCCACTGTCCCGCATGGCCCAGGGGCAGATAGGGAGAAGCTCTGAGAGGCAGGAATTCCCTCTGCCTGAGGGCTGCAGCTGAATGGGGGCCACTTTGGCTGGCAGGTCCATATTTCCCCCCTTTCCAGGGCTGGGAGTCCATGGGGCTCTCTGGGGCAGGGGAGGGTCCATCAGCCACCCCCAGTGCACTGGCTCCTTCCTCCCCCCAGGGAGCCCTGGGGAAAGGATACCAGGCCCCATCCAAACCCAGAGGCCCTGCTGGGATCCCGGCTCTGGGCTGGGTTCCAGGGGCCCCGTTCTGCCAATGTGGGGTCTGGGCAAACCCAGCTTCTTCCTGCAGCCCCAGAGCCAGGAGGGTCCTGCCGGCCAGACACAGCCCCAAACAGGACCCGATGTTATTCGTGCTAATGGGAAAGTCACGGCTCTGAACAGCCTCTAACCGTGGTGTCCTGTCCCCACCATTGCCCCCGGCCCCCTCTCTCTGCAGGGACACATGCTGTGAGCTGTCCCGAGGGCTGGCTCTCTTTCAATCACAACTGCTATGGATACTTCTCCGAACAGACAAACTGGATGAAGGCTGAGGTGCGAGGCTGGGGGCAGGGGGCTCAGGGTTGCTGGGCTGGAGCTGGAGGCTGGGGGGCTGGGTCAGTTTAGGGTGAATATCAGAGTCAGTGAACTGGGCTGGGCTGGGAAACCAGCAAACCATAACTTGTCTTTTTAGACACTTTATATGACCACCTTGATATAAGATTTGGTGCCACTACAGGACCTTGGTTGCAATAATGATCTATAGAGTCCCAGATTATGTCAATAACCTCACAAGGGGATGGGGTGGTTTAGGGTGAATATCAGAGTAAGTGATCTGGGCCAGGGAATCTGCTCCAGTGGGAGGGGTGCGGGTAGGGTTTCCAACTTCCTAAGTGCACACCCCAGTGCTGCCCCTTCCCCTAGGCCCCCTCCCACTCATTCCATCCCCCCTGCCTCTGTCACTCACCCTCACTCACTTTCACTGGGCTGGGGCAGGGGGTTGTGGTGCAGGGGGGCATGTGGATATTGGATATTAGGAAAAACGTTTTCACTAGTAGGGTGGTGAAGCACTGGAATGGGTTAGCTAGGGAGGTGGTGGAATCTCCTTCCTTAGAGGTTTTTAAGGTCAGGCTTGACAAAGCCCTGGCTGGGATGATCTAGTTGGGGTTGGTCCTGCTTTGAGCAGGGGGTTGGACTAGATGACCTCCTGAGGTCCCTTCCAACCCTGAGATTCTATGATTCTATGATTCTATGTGCTCTGGGCTGGAGATGTAGGCTCTATGGTGGGACTGGAGATGAAGGGTTTGGGGTGGAGGAGGGGGCTCCAGGCGGGGACCGAGGGCTTTGGAGTGCAGGAGGGGATGCGGGCTCTGTTTGGGGGTGTGGGCTCTGGGGTGGGGCGGGAGATGAGGGGTTTGGGGTGCAGGAAAGAGCTCCAGGTTGGGCAGGGAGTGGGGTCCATGCTCTGGCAAGCAGGGGGCAGTGATGATTTTAAAGACCTCTCGCATATCTCCACTCGGTTGTCTCTTTTCCAAGCTGAAAAGTCCCAGTTTTATTAATCTCTTCTCATGTGGAAGCTGTTCCATGCCCCTAATCATTTTTGTTCCCCTGCTCCGTACCTTTTCCAATTCCAATATATCTTTTTTGAGATGGGGCGACCGCATCTTCACGCAGTATTCAAGATGTGGGAATACGTTGGATTTATATAGAGGCAACATTATATTTTCTGTCTTATTATCTATCCCTTTCCTAATGATGCCCAACATTCTGTTCGGTTTTTTGACTGCCACTGCCCAGTGAGTGGATGTTTTCTGAGAACTGTCCAGAATGAATCCAGGATCTTTCTTGAGTGCTAACAGCTAATTTAGACCCCATCATTGTATATGTATAGTTGGGATTATGTTTTCCAATGTGCATTACATTGCATTTATCAACATTGAATTTCATCTGCCATTTTGTTGTCCAGGCCCCCAGTTTTCTGAGATCCTTTGTAGCTCTTCACAGTCTGCCTGGGACTTAACTATCTTGAGTAGTTTTGTATCATCTGCAAATTTTGCCACCTCACTGTTTACCCCTTTTTGCAGATCATTTATGAATATGTTGAATAGGACTGGTCCCAATACAGACCCCTGGGGGACACCACTACTTACCTCTCTCCATTCTGAAAACTGACCATTTATTCCTACCCTTTGTTTCCTATCTTTTAACCAGTTACGGATCCATGAGAGGACCTTCCCTCTTATCCCATGACAACTCACTTTGCTTAAGAGACTTTGGTGAGGGACCTTGTCAAAGGCTTTCTGAAAATCTCAGTACACTATATCCACTAGATCCCCCTTGTCCACATGCTTGTTGACCCCCTCCAATAATTCTAGTAGATTGGTGAGGCATGATTTCCCTTTACAAAAACCATGTTGATTCTTCACCAACAAATTATGTTCATCTGTGTGTCTGACAATTTTTTTCTTTACTATAGTTTCAACCATTTTTCCCAGTACTGAAGTTAGGCTTTTTTAAATTGCAATGATCACCTCTGGAGCTTTTTAAAAAAATTGGCATCACATTAGGTATCCTCCCGTCATCTGGTACAGAAGCTGATTTAAATGATAGGTTACATACCACACTAGTAGTTCTACAATTTCACATTTGCTTTCCTTCAGAACTCTTGGGTGATACCATCTGGTCCTGGTGACTTATTACTATTTAGTTTAGCAATTTGTTCCAAAACCTCCTCTAATGACACCTCAATCTGGGACTGTTCTTCGGATTTGTCACTTAAAAAGAATGGCTCAGGTTTTGGAATCTCCCTCACACCCTCAGCCATCAAGACTGATGCAAAGAATTAATTTAGCTTCTCCTCAATGGCTTTATCATCCTGGTGAGCTCCTTTATCACTTTGCTCGACCAGTGGCCCCACTGGTTGTTTAGCAGGCTTCCTGCTTCTGATGTACTTAAAATAATTGGATTTAACTTCCACTTTTTAAAGGAGGCCTTTTTGCCTCTCACGCCTTCTTTTACTTTGTTGTTTAGCCACAGTGGCACTTTTTTGGTTTTCTTACTAAGTTTTTTAATTTGGGGTTTACATTTAAGTTGAGCCTCTATTATGGTGTCTTTGAAAAGTTTCCATGCTGCTTGCAGGGATTTCACTTTTGGCTCTGTACCCTTTAATTTCTGTTTAACTCACTTCCTCATGTTTGTGTAGTTCCCCTTTCTGAAATGAAATGCTACCTTGGTGGGATGCTGTGGTGTTTTCCCCACCACAGGGATGTTAAATTGTATTATGTTATTGTCACTATTACCAAGTGGTTTAGCTATATTCACCTCTTGGACCAAATTCTGTGCGTCACTTAGGACTAAATCAAGAATTGCCTCTCCTCTTGTGGGTCCCAGGACTAGCTGCTCCAAGAAGCAGTCATTTAAGGTGTCAAGAAACTTTATCCCTGCATCCCGTCCTGAGGTGACACGTACCCAGTGGACAGTACATAGTGGATAGTAGAGAGTGGATGGGGATAGATGCATTTTTCATTTTTATAGCCTCTTTAATCTCCCTGAGCATTTCACTGTCACTATCACCATCTGGTCAGGTGGGTGGTTGTATATCCCGACTGCTATAATGCTGTGTGGGGTGCTGGGCACACGTGAATGTGACCGCGGGGCTGGGAATTCCCTGTGCTCGTGCTCTGTGGGGCTGGGGGAACTGTGGGTTGTGCTGTCTCTGCTCTGTAGTTCCCAGCAAGGCTGTTTAGTGCTTTGCCTGTCTGCATAGAACAGGGGCAGGTCACAGACCCAGTACCCAGCAGGGCTCTGTCTGGGGCATGGGGACAGGGCAAGACCGGCTGTGGGAGGGAGGGACAGTGGAAGGAGGGACAGTCAGAAATCTTCTGGCTGTCCTGTCAGTCTCCCTCTGTGAAGCAGGTTTTCCAGACCTCCTCATTCTTGGAGCTCTCTTATGAACCCTCTCCAATTTGTTAATGTCCTGCCTCAGGAGCAGATCCCAGACCGGGACACGGTGCCCAGTGAGCAGCGAGTCAGCAGCAGGTGGGGCCTCGGGCGGAGCAGGGGTGGCGTTTCACCCACAGCCCATGCCTCTGCTTGCACGTTCCAGGCTCACACTTGCCCTCTTGTGCGGCACTGCCCTGAGAGTTCACATTGAGCTGGTGGCTGCCATGACCCCTCAGTGCTTTTCAGTCCGACTCCCAGGCTACATCCCCCAGCTGTCAGTGTGGCCGGCTTCCCTGGTTCCTGGCCATGAGACCTTGCATTTAGCTGTATTAAAGAACCCGTGGATCAAGTCAGCCCAGCTCACCAGGCGATCCCGCTCCCTGCATAGACCAGACGTGTCCGTCACTATTTACCGCTGCAGCAATCTCACCGTCACCGGCAGCTTCGCCCGCACTGATGTTGTATTGTCTCCCAGACCCCTGAGAGGGAGACTGAATAGCCCCAGGCCGAGATCAGACCCCTGTGGGTCTGTCTCCACAGTACAGAAAAATCCGTGGCTGGCCCGGCCAGCCGACTCAGGCTCACAGGGCTCAGGCTGCAGGGCAGTTTCATGGCTGTGTAGACGTCCGGCCTTGGGCGGGGGCCCGGGCTCTAGGACCCTGTGAGCTCTGCCAGGAGATCCATTCGGCCAGGGCTGCGCTGGGGTCATGTGGGGCTAATTGCTCCGAGCGCCATGCAGAGTCCGAGTGCCTGGGGTCAGCACAGGGACCTTCATCAGCCACCCCTGTGCTCTCCTCACAGCATGACAGCGGGTGTGTCTGGCAGAGCCATTGCCCAGGGCAGGCCAGTGCTCGGAGGGGAGCCCAGGAGTGGGCGCGGGAGGGATTCGGTGACGCCAGCAGGCACAGGGTGGCCGTGTGTCTGTGCCGGGTGGGGTGGGGGCCGTGAAGGTGAAGGGGGTTGGAGAGAGGGAGGCGTCTCTACCTGCTCCTCCCATCGGTCCTGGGGTGGGGAGAGGCGCTAACAGGGGTCCTGTCCCCTCACAGCCCTTGCTGCCCAGGGGAGGCAGGACCCCAGAACTGGGCTGGATTCGCTCCTGCTGCTCCCTGCAGCGGGGGATGGGGGGTAACTGGCTTTGTTTTTTCTTGTCCCAGACTGAGTGCCAGCACCACTGGCACGGGGCCCATCTCGCCTCCATTCACAGTGATGAAGAAAATAAGAAGCTGGCCCATTATATCGAGGAGAAACACAAAAAGAACAGTGCCGTCTGGATCGGACTCTCAGACCCTCATCATGTGAGTACCCGGTGCCCACTCTACCTCTGGCAGCCCTTCCCCAGGCCCCTGGAGTCTGTTTCTCTGCTCAGTGACGTTGTTGTTTGGGGGTGGGGTTGCCACCGGAGCAGGATATCCATGGGAACGGGGAGAAAAGGAGCTACAACCGCCTGGGCAGTGGTCCCCAAGCTTTCTGTGGCCAAGAGCACATTCATCCCTTCCTCAGAGTGGTGGCAGCGACACTTCTCGGTGGCATTTCAGTGGTGACGCTTCTCCGGCGGATGCTCCTCTCCTCTTCCTTCGTTGGCGCCGGCCCTGACGGCGGGTGCACATAAAGGCCCCGGTGGGTGCCGTGGTGTTGGGGACCACCGGGCCTGGGTTTTCAGTGTACAGGGAATTTGGGACGAGTAACAGGGGAATGGGGAGGTGAACGCCCAGCCTCCTTTTTCCCAGGGGTAAAACGGTGACTCTGTTTCCCCGCAACCCTGTACCCCTCTGCCAGTGGTTTATGCTTAATTGCAGCTTGCGCCTGCTCATAAGAGTCTGCAAACCCAGAGTCACTCTCCTGTGGATGGGCTTTGGGAGCGTCGTCCCGTCGGTCTGGGCACACGAGAGAGAACGGGCTCAGCAGCGCGGGTCTGCGGGACAGCGCGTGGACCACGCTGCAGGGGTTGCCTGTGGGGCCGGGCTGGGGATGGACGTGGAAGCTGAGGGCAGGTCGGGGAGCCCCCCCCATGGCGATGTGGGGATGGCAGGGGGTTCCGGAGACTCTCCCTTCACTGGC